>CM067351.1:28503443-28545826 GCA_034190875.2 Urechis unicinctus | reverse complement strand
AAAAAACATTTCTATCAATGTTATCACCCTCAAAGGCAAGAAGTCGATACGGCACCAAGTGACGTATCGGGAAGGTGCCCTAACATGCCTCTCATCTTTCATGTCACAATGTACCCACTTTGGTGCAATGTCATAAGATATCCACTCATATTGGTTAGCCGAAGCACCATGAAAACCGTCGTTTGAAGTGGATAAGTAATCAGTTATAATTACACTAAATTAATTAAATCATCAAAGGGCAAATAACGAATTAACAACACTGCTTTGCTCAAATATAGGCACGTTAAATTTAGAAATACATCGAAGCATCGGCCGGTATTTCTAACCTCTTCACATCTCACTATGTGTCACGTCATTGCATTCTGCGATCATATGTTCAACGTCCTTACACTTCACCTCTAGTTAGATGATTGAAAGTTTAAAGCAATGTGTCTCGTGTCATGGTATGACCTCAATATCACTATACTATTAATACTATCATATTATGCCTAATATCACTGTTGCTGAAATGCACACATACGCGTAAATAGAATCATGGCAATCCAATCATGTCACCATAATTGGATTGCGCCCTATGTTCCCGTTGCCAACATTTTAAAGGGTAATGCTTGTGTTTCTGGAACGAAGTTTATGTTCATTTACATGGATGGTACGGCTGCTTAGCGTATGGTATAGTAAGTGGCACAGAACAACCTCGCTGATTTGTGATTATTGATTGCATTATATGGCTGTCTAGTAAGATTATGTATTACGCAATGGGCCGTAAGCATTCCAGTGTATATTTCAATTATATCCATTTAATCATGGAAAACGTTTTAATGGCAAAGCGACATTTTGTTCTGGACTTTATCCGTCATACTCGCAATGCCAATAATGTGCTTCGGTTAGAAAATGACCATGCAAACATTCGGACTGAAACAATCCTTAATTGATGGCTAATTTCGAGCATCCTGGGAAACTTTTAGTGTTGTACATATAGTTTGTCGGGACAATTGTAATTGTGTCAGTATTGCTTTCTTATTAATTATGGGGGCCGTTTGGATGATAGCTGCTGGCAGGTAAGACATACGCTACATGCCGTGGATTATACAGTACTTGACCTAGCTTAGAATAGCGATGTCAGAAGCTGGTCATCTTGTTTTAGATAATGCTTTACCGAGTTGCTAATATTTACCTCTTCATCCTTTTGACTATAAGTAGTGGAAAGTGCAGAATGTGTAGAACCAGTGCTGTGTATTATGGTTGTCTGATTGGCCCCCAACAAATGTAAATGAAACCACGAAATAATAGCTAGTAATTCCCGAACTTGATAATTCTCTATAATATGTGCCGTGGTAAATGTTTATCTAACCCCCCCCCCCCCACAAATAAAGAAAGAAATTATCATTACTCAGCTCAGACGTTCTCTCAATGTTTTATAATAGTTGTCTTGTGTTAAATCTACGACGGGACTTGTGACGTCATCAGACGCTTTGATGTGCTACTGGCAAACTAAATTTGGTCGAAGGAACTAAAGCTTCTTTGACATTGCGGTTCAATCCACGCCGAAGCATACCGTGACATTATTATGATATGTTATAAGTTAATCAGATTAGGGGTTGATTAGATATATCACCTAAAATAATCCGCACATGCACTTATGTAATGTGTATTATAACCGAAGCATGGTAGCCATTTAATAGGATCATTGTGCGATGAGCAGACATGTTGCATTGAAAAAGACTCAAGCAGACATGTCACACAGAATCTTGTTTCTCACAAAAATATATCTAAATATTGTGCAGCACAATTACCAGTTTAACTCATGATCAGCAAAGTTGCTAGTGTAGCATCCCACCGTGAATAAGTAATTTGGGATCAAGGGCCGCGAGGCTCGTTCATGTATGTGTTTTATACATTGATGTAGGAAAGCATCTACATTGAAGGGCACCGATGGCTGGATATCATACCTCGTTTGGATGACTTGAAGCTTTGCAGGATTTAATCCCTTTCATTAGCGGATCATTAAGCGGAATGATCCACTAAAATAATGACATGTCCGCTGCATAGCATTTATGTTGATTGCTTAAAACGTACTGCCATTTATTCTACCAATGTGTCGCATTCAGTGTGTAGGCGAACATATTGATGCCATGAAGAAATACATTCGATTTGGAAGAAACGTTTCTCGGCACAGATTTGAATGCGCAAAGAACCATACATTTCGATACTAATGGCAGTCGCATGTGTGTATATACATACATATGACTATATATATACACATATGTTTATGTGAATATATATATATTGATATATATGATTAAATATATTAATGAGCAAATACATAAATATTTGTCTGCGTTTATTTATATATATATATCTACATATTCATATATATATATATATATATATATATATATATATATATATATATATATAGATTAGCATATATTCAAATACATTCATATACATATATATACAGTCATGCATATATATATAAATATATATACAGTTATGCATATATATATAAAATATATGTATATATATATAAATATAAATATATATTTATATTCAATATATATATATATATATATATATATATATATATATATATATATATATATATATATATATATATATATATATATATATATATGCATATATGTAACATGTACATATTTATGTATATATTTAAGAATATATATACACATGTATTTATAAACGTATTTCAATTTAATCTATAAGGTGTTTTTGTTTTTCCAATCCTTGATGAATGAAAATGATTTCAAAATAACGGTTTTCCGCAAATTAACGTAGATATGTATTGGCACGAAAGGTTGGATCTGTACGTATAGATTAGTATCGTTACTATTCGTGGACGACCTTAAGAGGACAATAATTATAAATAAGGAATAAAGATGAAAACATATATACCTATTCAGATATCATTTGTATAGCCCCGGTTTAAAAGTAATAATCCTGCTCATGGGCACTAAAGCTGGCTTTTCATTGTAACAGCACTAACTAAAATAAATGTCCAGAGGTTGGGTTTAGATACATCAAGCGAATTTAACTGACGGACGCCTTTAGAAAGTGCGTCCCTTTAACTTGCTGCGGTGTTACTTATCGCTCTGAAACCGCATGAAGTGATATTTCGGGAAATTGGGACTTGTATCAGATGCTTGTATATAGATCGAAGACCCCTTGCAGGTTCGTATTCAGGTACTTTCTCATGTTGCCTAATCTTGGAATCTGATGAAAGAGAGATTTAGTTGATTTCGTAACATGTGGTCGTCCCGTAAACTGTGAGTTTATCAGAATACTGAGTTTTACGGCTCTCTCTGATGTAGACGCAGTCTTATCGGCAGTCTTAAGTGGACCAAACGACGGCTGGCATTTGTTCTGGGAAGGGGAAGATAGAATCTCAGTTTTATCTTCATTAAGTTTGGGACAATTGTTTGCCGTCCATCACCCACTCTGTCGGACGCATTTTTTCATTTAGCCTGTGCATTATCCGCATTCTCTCGTATAGGTGTAAATGTAAAATACATCTGAGTATCATCAACATGTTGGTGGTATTGCAGTCCAAAATGAATCATCAGATGTGATGTTATGGCCCTATGACTGATCCATATGGCAGACCACATGTCGGTTGGTGTGTTTCGAAGTACCATGCCTTCAACATTGACTCTTTGTATATGGTAGGATTCCGGAAATGCTAGGCATTTTCCGCCAAAAACTGCCTGAAAGACGCTAGTGCTGGATTGCATAATCGACAGTATCAAATGCTGCATAGATGGCAGCATAATAGTGCTGGTCAACAGTGCAAGCAATGCAATTGTGCAGTGGGAGAAGTGCAGTCTCAGTTTTATCGG
Source organism: Urechis unicinctus (assembly GCA_034190875.2). Lineage (NCBI taxonomy): Eukaryota > Metazoa > Annelida > Polychaeta > Xenopneusta > Urechidae > Urechis > Urechis unicinctus. Next base: position 28,541,972 of record CM067351.1, on the reverse strand, counting down.
CAGGTTTTTAGGCCAACTGATGCTTGTCGTCAAGTCGGTTGGAGAATTTATAGTCCTGAAATCGTATTAGATAAAACCTTCTCTGATAATTTAGATATGAAGCTTAAACTTGAAGTTGATCGGTAGGTTTTCAGCGATCCAGGATCAAGATTGCTCTTGTCAAGTCAATGGTTTCAGGAGTTTTCCATCTCTCTGGCGTGGAACAGGATACTTAAGAACGATTATTCATATGTCTAATAACAAGTAGAATGATATCAATACATTCTTTCAGCATCCATTTTGGCAATGGGTCTAACTCACGCGACGTTGGATCTGCCTTTGTGATATTTTCTTATTTTGCCTAATACAGGTGGAAAATCTTATGGTACAAACCTATTGACTAATGCAGGTGCACCTCATCGAATAACACACGTGCACCTTATGCTAAGACGGATAATTTTGTAAACAGACATATAGTATGCAGTGTGTAAAGCAGTGTATGTAATTACGGTGTGGCGAGAACAACTGTGCAACACATGAATAGACAGAAGCTATTTTGGGACTACTGTGCGTCATTTAATAACGATATATCTTTGTTGAAGGAGAGCCGCCCTGAAAATAGTGTATGTGATATAAAATAGGTTTTAGGGGGACAAAAAAAATGACAGACGGACTAACATGATCGTGACAACCGCATAATCACTGTAACAAAATCAATGAACGCAACTGAAAGCGTATTGATTGATCTATCGCTTAGGTCCACTTGAACAACACTAACAAAGCAAATCTTTGGCACTCGAGTAGATAAGATTGATACATACTGTTAACTCGCAATCGCTAATTGTTTGTGGAGCTGATGTCAATAAAGTATTAACAACATTAATGGGCGATGACTGCAAAACATTTTTACAAACAAATCCTATGGTCGGGAGACCAACGATTTAGGCAATATCAAAGTATGATGTTAATAAATGGTTTCATTACAAGATAAGCTTTAGATCCAATTATTTGCACGTCTCCATTGCGTCATCACTTGAATCGATGTCATGAACTTTCTTTGTCAAATTATATTTGCCTGTACTAGGAAAGCACAATGTACAATGATAGTTTCCTGAATGGATAATTTTTTTTATACGAAGACAGTTTTGCAGGCAGCTTCACTGGTTAGTTGACAACCCCCATATGTCAACTATGCTAGTGTAAGTAACAACCATCCTGGGCGGAAAATAAAATGCTTGTCTAAATAGCGTAACGTATCGAAGGCCGGATTCGATGGGTTATTTGCAATCACAAATATTGCCATTTGTCATTAAGAAAAGCAATTGAGGTACAATGTGCTCTGTCTTGCACATGACCTACCGCTGGATCTCTCGGTTGCTCCGTCACGACCTTAGATCAACAATGAGTGACACTTTGAGTGGGTTAATAACAACTGCTATGCTTCAAATAACAAAATAATGAGCCAAATAGTACTTATCAAATGCAATTTAACTTACAATGCGTATAGTTCTCTATAGGTCAAAAAGTCTAATGCCAGTCTAATGCCAGTGCCCAGCACATTGTTTCTGGCATATCCTACCGCAGTGTATCAAGTATACTCCTTATATGCTGCTCGGCATTGGGATATTACTGCGACTTAAGGCTCCGAGATTAAACAATATGCGTGGGACCAAACCATGCTAGATGTGTATTGCATTACAAATACTATATATGGACCCTAAGCTTTGATCGAATTCCCTACGAGTTGATGATATGCCTATCGCACTGGAAATATTCAATGACGAACCGCTACGGGCACATAGGGTCAAAGGCATATTACTATACTACTGTAAAGCACAAGAGCAGATGTCGAATGCGTGTGACCAACACATCATTGGTTGTGCTATAACGTGTTTTGTTAACGGGACTCTCTGACATCGTTATGCTCCTTATAAAGCTGCAAATAAAAGGATACTTCTCGACTGGAGCTTGTTTAGATACTGGGGGCTTTTCAACATCGAATTCAGGGAAACATGGATTGATCACAAATCTCAATCTTCACACTTGATTGAGTTAAGATCGCAATATAGCAATCCTTTCTTACTTATATGTTTTATTGCTATAATGGTTCAATCGGTGGTTGGCGATGTTATTTGGGGAGTCAGTTAAGTAGTCGCCGGACATGCCCGAAGAGACAGTCAAGAGAGTGACGTTATAAAATAGTTCTCGCAACCGGTAGTTTCCTCTCTTATCACTTGGTGGCGCTCACCACCCGCATTGTACATTTGCAAGGTATGGCTCGTGATGGATTTGCACTTAATCATTTACTTCTGTTTCCACAGGACTAGTCCCGGATGTATAGTCCCATATATTGTCATGTGCTATATGACGTCACTGTAATAACGCTTATGGCAGAATTAGAAACATATATTAACAAGTCACATTTAGCGTGCAAGCGACCTTAACTAAGTACCTAGCTTGAAATAACCTTCAAACGAGGATAACCTAGATATGCAAAAAATTTCAATTACCCGTCGAGATGCATATTTGGCTGTTACCTGCATTTCGATTCTATTGTCGTCGCTGAGGAAACTTCACACAAATGACGAACCTCCCAAATTACAATCACTTCCTAATTTCCCGTATTTAGAAATCATATTATCTTTGGTATGAACAAATTGCACCCAAACAAAATAATATTCATGCCAACACCGTGAACACATTAGCATATTCAAATATCTACCGCAAGAGTTAATCAATGCATGGTAAGTCCAGAATGATTATGTCACGAACTATAATATATGTGTCGTTATTAATTGAATACTGACACAATTATTGATTCGAATTTGCAATTATAATTCATCGAGTAATGCTCTTAATACCAAGATGATGGACAATTTGATGTTATTAGACACAAATTGAGAAACTCATTCCTCCGTAGTGCTTTGCGCGCATGTTGGATAGCATTAGCGGATATCTGTATGGCATGATCCTAAAACATAGAGGATTGAAGGTCCGAAAACTGTTAAATGCTAGTGATTACAAAGCTGTGTTTTCACCAGTTATTTACTTCATCCCCCGCTGCCACTTCATTCTTGTAGGTGTATATTGTCAATGTATTACAAGCGCTCATGATGTCGGAAGCTGAGATTGTTTTTCTAGTTCTGTTGTATTCCTATTAAGGACGTTGCAGCATCTTAGGTGATGTCCGCTTCAAATAATTTGAAAACGTAGAAACCAAACGTAACTGTTTAACATACCATAGGCCGGTGCAGACAAATAGGTAAGATTAAAGCAAATCGTCATTATCACTTCTCGGCATTAAATCAGCTGTATTCATCGCATTACCACGGAGATGCATGTTTGATTAATGAAGTTATCCTTGCACCAGTAAGATAGGCACTGCGTATGTGACCTTACCTTCAATCACTGACCACATAAATCTTTTGCAACACGAAAGCGAATTTGGTTTTGCTGAAACAAACCATGTTATTTACACAGTGAATAGTATCTGGTCTTTAGATAAATTGTTAAATGCGATAGGAGCATTTTCGCCATTGGCAAACTGCCACTCAAGTTGTTCGATGTGTTCAATAGTTTGTCTCATTTAATTCTGACAATCATGTAGTCGTCATAATTCAGCAAGAGCATTAAACCACCTATCAACAATCCTCTTCAATCTTTTATTTCGGGTGAGAGTGATAAAATAACAGACGACACGTACGAAATGGGAATGTTTCAAATAAACTAAATTTATGATAATATAAAAGCAAAAGCGTTTGATTTGCTTCTCTATGTATATATATATATATATATATATATATATATATATATATATATATATATATATATATATATATATATATATATATATATATATATATATATATATATACATATATATAAATTTATATATATATGTATATATATATATATTTATATATATATATTATTATTATTATTAACCACCACAATCTATATTGAACACGAGCTATCCTTATTCGTTTAGTTTAGTTGTTTATAACTGTACTCATGCGAAAAACAAGTTGATAAGGTTGCATTACGCACGATTACAGCTCGTTTAAATGTCACTGACCTTGATGAGCTATTGCAAACGAAACCAATTGGATCACTTAAGCATAATACAATTAAAGCTTGTTATAACAAAGGCAATGGAATGGAAGGGAATCGTGTATGTCAAGGTTATTTTAGAGAGCTAGGTGCCGGCTAATTCGCTTAGTTGCCATTTATTTGTTGCAGAGCCACCGACAGATACAGTGGTGCTTTCCATTGAACATAGACGCATTAAGTACCATGACCCGAAAGTTTATGACCCGTCATTCATTGGCGTTATGTTTATCATAGATCCTTGTTCTCAATCAATCACTGATCTTTATCATTCTTGTAGTGGCTAATCGTTGAATATAATATTAAAATTATGCATATCATTCTACAATCATGCATTGATAGTGCCTAGACAACGAGTGATATTTATAGATAACAGTTAACAATCGGAAATGCATAAAGCAAACATTCAAGTGCGCGAAGTTTATGTGTATTAATATATATATATATATATATATATATATATATATATATATATATATATATATATATATATATATATATATATATATATATATATATATAATATATATATATATATATATACACAATATGAATATATATATTTATATATATAATTTTATATATATGCACAAATATATATATATTTATATATATATGTGTATATATATATACTAGATATGTATATATAAACATCAATATATACACACATATTTATATACACATACTTATATATATATATTTATATATATAAGTATATATGTATATAAAAATATATATCAGATATAAATATATATATAGATATATATATGCTTAGATATTATATATACATACATATATATATATATATATATATATATATATATATATATATATATATATAAATATATAAATAATATATATATATATATATATATATATATATATATATATATATATGTATATATATATATATATATATATATATATATATATCTATTATATATATATATATATATATATATATATATATATATATATATATATATGTATGTATATATAATTATATTGCCTACAAATGTGGGCTCTCGACCTGGGTTATTCTTCGATGAGAAAGGCTACTTTGTTCTTGACAATTGACAACTAGTAATCCACAGACGCAAGCGGTTCCAGTGTTGGCTATCATAAAAAAAACATAGATACAATGCCTCACTTGCACCGGGTTGGCTAAATTAATTCCAGACCAAATAGCAAGTTAGTGTAATATCTGCAAGGTTGGGAATCAGAGTGTTGATCGCATCCATTTGGAGGGGGGTTGGGGTGCGTGCTAGCAGCATGTCACATAAACTTACATCTGTCAATTGCAATCAAGTTTACATTTTGGGCGGTACGACATTGAGGAAGTAAGCATATCGCATATACATTTAATGTCATTCAATGGCATATTCTGCTGTCCAATCTGCTAATCGACTTCGCTGAAATTCAACAGTGTTGCCAGCATCTAGCATAAAATATAGACAAACCCCATGGTTCTGTTTTCCCAGACGTCTGAAAAGAATCGCCACTCTTTCTAAGCTGCATCGCGCTATGCTTTGGTTCACTTCGATAATAGCAATAGAGATATATCTAACTTAAGCGGAAAGGTCCACTGTTTTGTATATATACAAGCAGGCTGAATGCTGTATAATAAATTCTTTTAAATCCCAGATGCTGGCATCAGTGTGTTTCTAGCTTACAGGCACACATATATCAATGTTTCACCAAATGTGAATTGAGAGAGTGCACGAATACCTGATATGGGTCTAGACAGCTGTTATTGATCCATATATCCTGTTAGCTTCCTATATAATATACCCAGCAGTAAGTGATTGATTAGTGTTATCCTCCAATGCTTTCTCGATCATGTCAACGTGCCAAATGGTGGGACGTGCATCATTCTGCGTTGTACATCAATCTGAGTTTGTGCACACTTTCAAGATAATTTTGAGTAAATAACAGAAGGCAGCTATACGTCTCACACATAACGAACACTATTACCGTGATTAGTCGTGTTTGTATTTGGTCTATTGCTACCGCGTTCAACAGCCTTTGCCAAAGTCAAGTATGCTTTATAGCGTAAATCTTGCGATGTGAATGCCGGTATATGAAAAGCTTTATTTACACGCGGAAAACCCGACGAAGTGTGATCATGGCATGATAGTATTATCATGGAGGTCAAGTGACCAAATTGATTATGCCTGATGTGATACTTTATGTTTCTTACTCATACGTGAGATTTCTGCTCATCTAAACTAAATGTTTTGATACGAAGAACCCAGTGGTTGCATCCAACAAGCCCGCAACATATAACCAAGTAAAAACGTTTGACGCTGCTTGTTCGGTATTTATCTTTAAACGCCCGTCTTAGAAGGTGGTACTTACCTCGCTCCTCCCGGAATCACCTCCACCCCTCTCCACCCCATTACGTTCCCCCTCTCCCTCGCTGCTGATGTATGAAATTATGGCATGCAATAGTGACGAATCGTTCATTACAAAGCACGGCTTACTCACACAATGCGTTCGTTGAATAATTCCAAAGCCACTGCTGAAAGTCGTTCTGGTAATAGAAGTCATTCAACAAAATAGCTATCATATCTGTGCGCTAAACTTTTCAGCGATACTTCATGGCACAGACATTCATATTCTTGACTGACCCAATGTCCAATCGGTGGAATGACATTTCTCTGAAGAGTATACTGTTAATAGCTGCTAAATGTTCGGTATGTCACACACTGAAAATCAACCACTGCTAGGGAATATTGTGTTGTACCAGCCTTATTCAAAGCCATTGCTCACCTGTATGGTGGATGCTCGAGAGAATTGAGCCATCTATTTAAGTGGTTGAATATCAAACTGACATGTATGTCTTATGCAGAGACAAGACCCTCATGCGGATGCTTGTCTAAATGGTACACCCGTAGAGTACCATAAGATGACTTGCTCAAACATATCCCTAATATCATATTCAGTAGAGGGGGCCAGGTACAACAAACTTTTCTATAATTCATTGTCCTGATATATAGCGAATACAATCTGGTCTCATGCAAGTTGATCTATGTGTTATTTCATACTTAATCCAGCACAGCAAAATCAAGGTAAGGTCGTCGGAAGCAGAATGTCATGAGGACGATTCAAAAGCATTCCACCTTGTGAAATATCACCATTGTATGATGCGTTCGAACTACTTTTGATTGATGCCTATGTCTAATATTACATATGTCAAAGTAGCATTAATAGGGATAACACTAGAAGGCGACAAGGATAGAGCTCCAAGAAAACCGTGTGATCCAATGTTCCATGTAAAAATAAGCAACGTATGAATGAAATGGATTGCCACACTGCCTAATTAATGCATTTTCACAGATCCCTCTTGCAATGGACCCACCAGTTGGTCATTGATCACTGGGATTTTCTCTTAACCATGAAAATGCCTTAGGATGCGCTTGTAACTATTGCAGCGCAGCTGATAGTAATGTACGACACCCACCATTCAAGTAGCCAAATCAACTACAGATTCTGAATGCCGGAAAGACCACTCAAGCGCTAATGAACAAAACAACCAGAACTTGCGTGACAATACAACCCCGAGTCCTAAAAATTTCAGCCATACCCTGCGACGCATCGCAATATGCTTCGCTCATTGCGACAGGGGCTGTACAAAGCGTATGCGTAGGATTTCTTAAGAGCTGCTTGCCATTGTATGGGTATTCAGAAAAAAAAATGCGGGTCATTGTTCGTTTTGAAGTTATTAATCAATTAGCTATGTTTATCTGTGATAAGTTCACTTGCATTACACTTCATCAGTGTAATGTGATAATTTTGTTGTGGTTTTATTATTTCTTCTAATACAAGATTAATTTGCCAGCATCAGGGTTCGCATATTGTTTTACAACATATGATGTCTTTCCCAACACGCAAATGTCACTGCTATCAATGTTTTTATTTTACAACCCGAGTTGCTTTTATTAATAACTAGCAGATGCACTCGGTGAAAACCAACGAGTACCTGTGTTAATGCACACCACATCCAAGATGAATTGTTATTCATATCAAACCTTATAGCTCAATGTACATGGGATTGTCTAGGGTACATGAAAGAAATAAGTTCTCCTTCGGCAGCGCATTTGAGCACAGTTTATCGCTTGTGGTATGAACAGCAAAGAGGTCCCATGCTCCGTTGTTTATATGTAATAGCGTGATATTTTCATTCGGTACCAGGTTGTATGGATGGAGCACACTGAGCAGAGGTTCTTTTTACCATAAATGTCTTTATTTACACTCTGAACAGTAACACGACACCACCATGCGCAGTAGGGGGTACTATCATATTTGCATATGGAAGCATGATTAGGTTGCCAAGTAGACAAACGATATAAACTCACCTAAGCGTGCATTCAGGGAAATGGGAACGCAATTTCTTAAGCTCCACCCACTATCTCCCAGTGCTGCTCAGCGTTGAACGATAAGAAGTGGAAGTAAACATTCACCCTTCTGATATGTTTTGACAGCTCAGTATTACACAAACGCCATATTTGCATGAATCTATTTTGCCTCCTGCGCTTGGGGTGATGCAGCACCATGTTCTTTGGCTCGGCGTGACAACTCAAAAAGTCATATGGGGTACGAATAAATGCTTGTAAATGTATAAGACATGCGAGCGTAGCTGAATTGCAAATAAAAAAGGTGTTTCAGTCAAATGGCGATAGGTTACTGCCTTTACGCGATGCAGAAAGTCGATTAACTTCACAGTGCAGCACTCCAAATTGGCAAATTACAGTTATCTGTTAATAAGTAACCAACGGCTGAACACAATAACAAATGGTGCCAGGGCATTTTAAACATGTCATCAAAAGATGATTTCAGGTACATGGGGGCAGTTGGTTAGTATCTAATGTGATGCATCGCTTCCTTGGATGTTAAGCGGACGTGTACAAACGTGTTGGACATCAAGTTGTACTCCAGCTTCACATCCACAATTATCAAATGGCTCACAGAGAGCTTATCATGGTGCAGAAATTGCGTTATATAAGTGTTTGCATATTTTACACACGCAGGGAGAAGTATTTATGGAAGTTTTGCTCCGCTTTTGACAACAGCAACCTGGAATTTGCAGCAATGTCAATGGGGCCACAAAATATCCAACTTGACTGTATCATATCTGCTCTGTTTTAGTGCACTTACAACAATTAAGCAGCTTTACAATTAGAAGAGGAGCATATATCTTATGCAATAGACATGCAAGGCTTACATATTGGGAATGTTGGTGGCGAATCCCCGATAGATGGTTATTCCAGCATAAGTATTTAACATTGTAAACGCCCAAACTTCTTATTGACGGCATTGTGCAAACTCTTGTGAGCACATTGATTAGCAATTTTGGGAGAGAGCTCAATTAGTTGGGCAAAGAAATCAGATGGTAGTCGAAGGACCATCCTAATCATTCAGATGTTCATGCATAATACAGGGAGTAACTTTTGCAACTAGTAACAGTGCGTATACTTTTTTGCACGTCACCTCTCTTGCACGTCATGTCCAAATGCCACTGGCTGCCAAGCTTACACTGGAGTTTTTCTACATTCGTTACCTTTGAACGTTTACGCAAAGTAGGAAACAATGCGCCCATTAAAAACCAACATCTTCGGTGTAGCTAAAGTATTATATTTCGTAGCTTGATATGTTGTATTATATTATGAAAACTGACAAATAAACGGATAAAATGGTTGATCCGTCAGGGGGACGCCTTTGAGTGCCATGGATAGTAATAGTTATATGAGGCAATATATAGTTATAGAATAATAGTAAATACATAATTGCTTCGGAGAGTCACCATACTTAGCAAACCATCTAGTTATACACTGATAGAAGTTTGCTAAGACTTGTCAATACACACGTAAGGCAGTACACAGACAGTAGCTTCACTACGCCATGACATCGCCGATTACCGCATGTGGCGCATTATAGCTTCAGGGTGTAAACATACTGTAATACTGTAGTGACACCGACTGCTGGTACAAGCGATTCATTCTGTGTCGGTACTTTGACGCTCTGTTTACTTGGTTGGATTGAAAATAATATTCATCTTATCTGCCCTTCATTAAAGGGTGAATTTAGTATTGATGTTGATGCATTGATTTTGTGTCGTATGCTCATCTTGGCCATGCCTATGGCTAGGGTGGGGGGGGTGACAATAAAATAGCTTTGCGCTGCAAGTTGAGACCCCTTGGAATAGTATACAAGGCTAAATAATCTCAGCCAGTTTACAAGCCTTATTTTACTGCACCGGATGGATACGGTCTTGGTAACCATCGCCAGTATTGCTCAAAGGTGACATGATGGGACAACTAGTACAAGCGGATACCTTCCCATGGTGCTACTGTAAGGAGTATCACTCACAAGGCAGCCGAAGATTAAATTCCTCAATTTATTTCCGCCTTCATAATCCATTAGCAAAAATTAAAAGATAGGACGGAGATATATTGGGGTTGATGTGCTCTGCGGTTGTATTAGTTTGTATAACTGTCTTACATAAGTTTAAATGCGGTAATCCCAGTCGGGTCTTCCCGTTCGTTGTGTACGGAGGGGGGTAGGGGAGGGGCATATTTATCCAGCATTCCCCTTAGCCTCATCTACTGACCAACACCTTCTGATCGATCCCTAATTCCTGATCGACATTGCGGCCATGTAATGTGATTGCTTCTGGATTGCTGATGTTATATGAATGGCACAATGCTCTGGAAATAGAGATGATACCTCATTCCCTTGCAGAAGTCGTCATATGAGCAAGATATTGCAGGTGAATATCCGCTATTGTCGGTTCAATCACTTTCTACAGAAACCACTACCTCCATAGATTCCTCAGATGTGACCGCGGAAGTTTGCTCTCTGACCGCCGAGATTGTTGTCTTAAACACCCTTTGTTCTCGTGTGAGGTACGTGATCCTGCCGGGAGCGGCATGAGCCACGTTCGTAAAAACCTTTCTTCAAGATGAATGATGTTTTCTAACGAATCGGCCAAAGCGTCAGAGTAACAATTTACAATTGAACACGGTAAGTAAGTATATGTTTCATTTATGTCGCCTTCCGTTGCAGCAGTCAGTGTGGTCAGCTTGGATTCACAGGTCACTGGTTAATGATGATAATCGTAAACCTCTCATAAAACTGTGATATCTGTACTATGCTTCATTGCATCTTACATTGGTAAGAACATATGCACGAGCGTCAACGCCGCCATTATTTCTGTGGTAACTGATGTCGAATGAATATGTATATATATATATTCAAAAGTATATGCCGCATTTATTTCAATTTGGAAACCCTTCGCAATAAACATAATACTGCTACTGCTACGCCCTAGAATGTCTGGGTGCATTTATTCGGTTTTGACTGTGATATACCGTTTAGGGAGTGATTAGCTTTGCAGTCAAGAGATTTATGCCATCGATCTCCCATACATAACCTTCTATTCCGAGGTGAGGCAAGCGATTAGGGCGGTAATAGTCTTTAGTTTTAATATGATTCAGCTTTAGTCATTTATGAGGTTAATCAACAATGTGTTCGATTATCAGCTGTAATGATATAATTAAATACCTTTACATGAGCTGTAATGGAAATGTTAAACCATGGAAAATCCTAACGGAAAGTGTTTCTATCAACTATCAGCCTCATGTATTTCATGATTAAGCACATTTTGCGCATGTCTTTTTTCAGAAATCGGAGACACATATGGTGACACCTCGGGCTTATTAGTCAGTAAATAATAGGACTTGTTCTTCTTAACACAGGATACAATCCGGGCCTGGATATGTTTTGAATTTACTGTATTTACGCGCAAACCCTGGGTTTAGAGTTCTACAAGATATATAATTACGACTTATCATCAGTTTGGAAATAATGGACAATAGTCAAAAAGCAAAAACTAAATTTGTTGAAAAAAATTATGATAGCTTCGGTGAATGTAGTTTCGTCTTAAAAAATAAACTCGAAACCAGCAGATTGTATTTAAAAGTTTACATTAATCAGCAACGTTAAATTTCATGTTGCGTGAACGGAAAAAATCAGTACTTACAACTCTTTCAGCAAAGAGTGTAGACTGTATCCTAGCATGGTATCGGAAATCCTTCCAATAATGTTGTTAGCTGAGAACTAGAAGTTGTACGCTAAACAAGCGGACAAAATATCTTAATATAGTAATAGGTTCTGCCGTGTGAACTTTTATTACCATAGAATATGTGATTATCAATTACTTGAAGTTTGAGCACAATTTCGTCCAATCCGCTGTGCTAGAGATAGGCTGAGTAGCAGACGCGGCGATTTCTTGTTGACTGAAATTTCGACTCTGACAATGACTGCTCTTGTTATCAACTAGTTGCAGTTAGCATCCTTTCAGATGTAAAGAACGCACGGCATATCTCACGCTGGTGACGCATGCAACAATACAAAAGCGGAGTTGCAAACATCTGAGCTGCTTTAAGAAGCATAGCCATATACTTTCAAAGCAATTTGTCGGTTTAAGATATGCATCATAATTTTCGAATGCAATTTCTGTTTCCTTGTGTTTCGTGTATTAACAAAGGCGGTTTCCAAGAACTACAAACACCTTCGGCAGCGCATTAAAAGCAGGCGATGGTAATAAAACGATTCATGTTAGTTTATTACCTTTCTTTGCGCCGGTGACGTTTGTTCCAAACCAAAAGCCTGCACAGTAACGCTACAAAGGCATTCTACCACTTAAGCACTCTACGCATCCAAAAATACATTGGTTTTCCACGTCGCATACAACTAACATTTCTATTTTTTGGGCATCCACTCTGCAAATTACATACAATACACATAGCTTTTATGGATTACATCAATATTAAAGAACTTTGCATGACATAAACGGAACGCTGGTGGTTCTTTGTGCATAGTCACAATTTCCCTGAACCATTACAGTAATCCAGGCCGCGTGGTTCCGTGTTGATAAATGGTGCCACTTAGACTGGCGATCCCACATAATCGCTTGCATTTGTCAGCCATTCCTTCATGGTAATATTGCGCATTCAGAGCTGCTGTCAATTGCATTAGTAACACACACATGTTTGTGCTTGTGAGATCAAGCACATTGTACATAACTTCGGGTATGTATAAATCCCATCTACTTATTAGTCAATATTGTGCTTAGGTGGTGCTTTGCATGCAGTTTCTAGCAACTGATACATCGGTTAAAATTTGCATTTTCATCTTTTGCTCGTCTCGCCTTTAGGATATGTGATAAAACACAACTTCTGGTTAACACAATTACATTTTTGTCCACTTAAATTCCCCTGCATGATTAAGGTTTCGTGTAGCAGACGGTATCTGCCAGCCTCGCCTCCCAGATATTGATAACAAAATTAAATACAATAGGCGTTAGACCAAGGGACCATTTGTAAGTTGAAACTCTCTGCTTGTGCAGCGTTTCTTCTCGTTACCACTGAAGATTCCTCAATAAATACTTTTCTCCATTTACCATTGATTGTTCGGTTAAGTTGATGATGTCACACGTGCTCTGCTGATGCAATATGAAGGCAATACCGATAGGCTAAGAATCCAATATTAAGCTGCTGATTTCTTTATATTGCCTACTTTTTGCTTTTTCAAACTCGATTGTGACAATATTCACCAAATTCACAGAATGGATAATGCTTTACTGGGTTTGAACAATGTAATGGCTTGCTAAAGCAAATGTTATTGCCAAAAATAGTTCAGAACGAGATATGTATCTGTTGACATTATGGTCACCTTGCAGTGATTGTATTGACTCATTCGTCAACTTAATAACGAACTTCGTCAGGTGCATTATCACATTTGTAAATCCCCAGTTTTGCGACTCGTATTAGAGTAAAGCGCTATATTTATTATTTGTTATACTAATTTTGACATGTTTTTGCTTGATTAAATCAAATAAACGCAGCATCACTGTCATGATATTTGGATAACACAATTGATATACTTAAGTTATTACGGTATAGAGCGCTTGCTGGATTGGCAAAAAACATCACCGAGGAAAAATCGTTCAAGTCGTTTCCGTTTTGTCAGAGGGAAAATCCTGTTCGCAGAGAGTGATAATGGTCCGTGGGATGTTGTGTATGTTATGAATGAGCAAGGGCACAAATAACGGTTTTCAGCTGGCACCACATATTATTCTGAGTTTTAAAGATCACAAGTCACGTGACGCATTTATGAGCTGATTTCACTTGCGTCAGACATGCACCAGTGCCTACTACTACAGCCAGACGTAGAGATAATCTAACCTTTCTCAGCGGTATTGAAAAATTTTGCCACGAATTGCATTATCTCATCGGCTGCCATTAGCTTTCTGAGCGTCAAGCGCGAAGCACAGAAATTTAGCTAGTAACAACCAAACGTCATTAAATAATCCTTGTTAATGAACTATCATCATGCTTAATTTGACAAACAGCATCCACGTGCAATTCAATAGTAATTAAATATTTTATGATGAACAGCAAAGGTTATATTTGGTTTAATCTTATTCATAGACGTATACACACCATCTGCATCAATTGCCGAGCGCTAAATACGTATTTGACTACAGTAAATATGAAATGCAATGGATGTCAATCGGGTGCATACTCGAATAGTCCAATTGCATACAGGCTTCATGAAGGTTTTTAAGTCATGCCTGAGCTGCATGAGTGCGTTTAGTTACAAACTAGACATTGCTATTTCTTAAGATTTCACGTACTGAATCACACTACGTACCATCATGTCGCACAATGCTTTGACTAAAAAGAACATTAAATATTCATACTTATCATTAACACCTATGTGGAGGAGGGCCGAGTAGATGCAGTAGTCAGTAACGTTTGGGGAAACCATTTACATATGTCCCTCTCGATTTGTTCTACTAATGAATATCCAATCATACGGATGCTATCGTGTTGTAGCCAGGTAGCTACCGATGTTAGCTTCGCATATACGTCGGAGCGATATGTGTATTGCAGTTTCACGTTAATTGAGGGCAGCTACTGCAGTAATCACATTGGAAAAGGGTACGTTCCGCTATAATGATCGTAATGTGGTTGACTACAGAATAGTTATGACGCATTATGACTAATTGGATAATGCATCAAATAATGCTTCGATAAAGGAGCTTTTATGTTTATATATTTAACCGTCCAAGCATACGGTTTGACGTGAGCAAACGATATCCGTCAAGGACGTTAGTTATCACCAAAAAGCATAGCAACTTTACACCAGAAAATGAGTGCCAAAATCGTATCTATCAAATTATCTCCGAGCAGCTCACGAACCGATTGCATCCAAATCATGGCAAATGAATGCATTGAAGTGGCTTTCAAATGAACGAGGCTGTTCGGTGCTAACAACCGATGATGTGTTATTTTCGTTACAAAGCTCATTCGTTATTTACGTTGCGGTATGTTAAATCATACTTACAGGCATTAACATGTCAGAAAACTTGAATGATACTCCTCAATTTGGCTGGAAGTTGTACTCAAGATCTTTATTACATATTACATTTCGCGTGCACAAGATATAATTTGATGGAATTGAATATATATTTCCAACTTCTGTAATAAGGTCAACGGTTGTAGAAGGACAAAACGGCATTTTAAAAACATTAGAGTATTATGCTGTAAACATGTTAAGCGTTATTTGAAGAAACTCGGATTGTCATCCGCTGTATGTATATGCGATTGTGTGTGTGTTTGTGTGTGTGTGTGTGGGGGGGGGGGGGTGAGGGGGGGTGAGGGGGGGGGGGTTGTCTGGGTGTGTGTCTGGGTGTGTGTCTGGGTGTGTGTGTTTGTGTTAGGCTCCCTCCGTGATGCTTATTGCAGCCAGCACGTGTACGTATGTCGTAGGATGCAATTGATGTACGCAAATTCTATGATTCAAATCATTGGTGATTCGTGGGTATTTTGCTTGGTTACTATTGGTTTTGATAACATATTCGTTAAGACACAGGGGTTAATTGACAAGAGATATAAGCAAAAAGATAGCATCGAAGCGAAATATGGTATATATATGGTCGGCTCCTCGAAAAACATACATGAAGTAATAAGATTACTTGAGTGGCATGCATTCAACGCCTTGCGTCCATAATATCGAAAAAACAATCTGTAGAATAAAAATTACCGGAAGTTAAACGTGACAGTAAGCTACATAGATCGAGGACGTTAACTTGTTATGGTCACAAACTGTCAAATTTGTGGCGATGTAAAAAAAGCAATCACAGTGTGCGATTCTATATTATTGGTTTGCCAAATAAAATAATCAGGATGCATCTGACTCTAATAGCTGCCTAGGTTACAAATAAAAACCTATAAGTCTATTTCGATTTAATACTTATCATACCAGTAGAATGATCACAGTAACGTACCAAACGTCTTCATCCGCTAGTGGCAATACTTGAATGGCGTATAAGTTTAAGAATGTGTTAGCCTCTGTTTATCAAATGCATTGACCTTGGCCTGTCAGAGCTTGTTTAAACTCCTTAATTGGTATCCCGACGGTTATTAAAATATCACGCATAATATTAGAGTAGAGAAGCGGATACAGACAGATGTTAGATATATACACACGATGATATAAGGATTCTATTGTCATAGCACGCGTTTTAAGCGTGAGAAATTAATTGCATGAATATTAAGAAGGCTGAACAGGTTCTTCGTATTTATCAACAAATGCAGACCATTTGAAAAATATCTGCTTCCATGATTGTTGCCTTTCTTTCTTTGTTTGCACCCCCCTCCCCTGAATTTAGTTTTTTTCCGCTATTCGTTGATCTCACATTATCGTATACACTTGTCAACCGAACGTAGATCTTATAACATATCCCATCAGAAATGGATGTAATTTACAGAGCAATGTAAATGACTTTCAATGCTAAAACAAGGGGAGGGCACTAGTTGCTGCTTACCATCCCTCTCATTTGAGTCCGGCGTAATTGGAATGTTCTTTTCATTTCAACGAAATCATTTCAGCATGACTAATGGCCTATATGGCTGCTGGTCTTGATATGAGATGCACAAAAACATAATTGGCCCAACCCTTCTAACACAATTAATATCCCGAGATGTGCAATTAATGTCCACACTACACTGCGCTCCGTTGGCAGGCAGCAGTTTGGCTGTGGAGGTTATTGCGAGCATGTAGTGCTTCACAGACTGAAGTGAATCCCATCTACGTGGCGCAGTCACATAATATAAAACGTTATTGTGTGTTTAAATACACTTCTATCACGTCGTAGACTTCCGTTTATTTGTTATGTATTTTCTTGAGCATATGTTTCATTTCGATCTGCTTTCTGTATATTTCCCTCTCACAGGTCCTGCTCTTTACTGGAAAAGATAATTGCATGGTGTCTTTCGGGAGTTGCTTCATGCTTCAAAGCCTCGACGAAAGTATGGTGATTCCAAATGCACTGGGTGTACTAACCCGTGTGAGAGTTAAGGATATCAAACATTGGTGGTTAATTGCTGGACAGGTATTTGCGGCATATTTGTTTAGAGTGAGGAAAGTCAAAAGGAAGAACGATTCATAATAATGCTTTTGAAACCTTTATATGTTCGCTATCATGGCTGCATGTGCTCTTTCATGTGACGTTTCCACGAAGTAGACATCTGGGCGGGATAAATGATTGCAACTAAAACTGCACTAGCGACGATTTTACGGAGGATATAACCTTTGAAATGCACTCCGTGCCATGCTGATAAAATGAACCGGAACCAATGAATTTGTGAATCTGAAAGCAGGTTTGTGGCATGGTGACAGCTGTTATTGCGATTCACATAAGCTTGCATTGCAATCATTTTCTCCCACATTTGGTACATTCGACGTACAATAAAGCAATGATTTTCTGTGTAATTATAAGCCCTAATTATAAGCCCTACACTTTATATATATATATATATATATATATATATATATATATATATATATATATATATATATATATATATATATATATACAACTTTATAATAATTTTTGTTGTCGCAGCCAAAATATGTGTATATATATATATATATATATATATATATATATGTATAAATATACGTATATATATATATATATATATATATATATATATATATATATATATATATATATATATATACGCATATATGTATATATATATATATATATAATATATATCTCTAATATATATCTATATCTCTATATATAAAATATCCTATATATATATATATTATATATATATATATATATATATATATATATATATATATCTCTATCTATATACGTATATGTATATATATATATGTTTATTACATTCCTTTTGTTTTGTTCATTAGGTTTATTCATTGTTTACGGTTAATCCGAAAGGGCATCCGCTTTCACGTTTTCAATTATTTCGATGCGAGCTTGGGCTGTATAAAGATTTTAGTGGTTATAATGCACGGACTAAGTGAAAATACGACACATCGATTAACACAATAAAGCACTGATGGCTCAATATGGGATAAACTAATTGTTCCATAGCCAAATATGAAACTAGAAAATACGTTTGATACCATCAGTCACATAATATTGCCATTTCGTAATGCAGTATAAAATAAATTTATAGGACTTATACAGTACAGAAATAACTGTTGCCAGTCTTTAAGACGGTTCAACAGCCTGTTGAACATACTACCTCAACATATCATAATCAGAGCTCTAAGGCACAGGTGTACTGACCACAATGGTAGCTCTTTGTCGTGAGTGCATGTATAATACAGTATTTGGGATTAAATGTAGGGTAGTGGTACAGGGATCACACCATGGAATATGGTTTTAGGACGCCATTACATGTGATTGATGAATATACATGAATCAAAGGGAAATGTCAATATGCTAAATAAAGACATAGCAGTAGTTTGCAATGATGTTTTAAAATTGTGGTTTTTGATTGTTTATATTGTAGAAGCTTCTAAAATTGCTGTTGCCTTAGAGTATTACATTTATCCGCTTGTAATGATGGCGCTTGGTGGAAATCATTTTGACCCATTCTTCAGTAAATGTCACTTAATCAACATACTTACAAAGATCCCTTGGGCGTAAGTAATTCGTGCTTAATTGCATATGACAAATGGTCAGATTTATTTATTCGCTTTCATTCACTCATAATTTGATGGAGCTGAAAGTTAATAATCATTAATACATAGGACCCATAGTTAAGATAGTTTTTGTCTGCCTAAATTAATATGTAAAACTACAGTCGGTTGCAGTTATCACCATGCACGGTTATCAAAGATTCAAACCGAATCACTATCGCTAAACTATACTACGCGGATTTATATAGTGTGCTTCGTGGAAAACGGAAATTGCATTACTGAATGAATAATCGCTAAGTGACTTTCCACAGGTAGCCTTCCGGTTAGTGGTGACTTTGATTAATGATAATGGCCCGCAGGTCGCAATGTATGTGTAGACGGCGTTAATAAAGGCACCCTACTAGCTCCAGAAATGATACTTAGTCATGTGAGACAATACATTATGCATTTTATTGATAAGATTATGTCAGTCACGTTGGATACGCATCACTGACTGTCAATGCAGGTACATGCAGTGATTTATTAACATATCTCATTGACATTACCAAGCTATGCGGCGATGTTTAATCGCACCAGATCGACGGTTGTCATGAACCGTAAAATATTGATTTTGGAAATCAGTGAAAGCCCAAAGCTTATTATGATAGCTGCTGATTATATCATGTCTTTTTACAATACTTGCCAACTCAATGCCATCCTCCAAAAGTGTATAAGCACTTTTCTATACGCAAATACATATCATAATTGCTTTAATCGTTGAGTTCGTCAAGGGTTTGGTGTCCACGATTTGTGACTTTACGAAAATCTATAACGTCTTCATAAATACAATCAGGGTTATCCCATATGTTACCCTCGTTGGCAATTGATTGTATAACTATATAGGTTTTGATTGAGATGCATAATAAAATAAATGTCTTTATTCGCTCACAATTTCCTAATGTGTAAGGAAAACTTCAAAGAACAGATATACTGTGCATTCCCCATTTTGGCTGTGATCAGAGAGAACATCCGACAAGTAAGCCAATCAATCACTTACTGGTGGGTCAATTACACAGGAGGCTGCGGCGATTCAGTAATTGATTATTTGTATTAAGATCCATGTCGATTTCATGCACTCCAGTAATTGACACTTTAGGATATTATATCACTCGGTGATTTTGGTGCTGTACCCTGGTAACAGACAAATGTTATCAACGAATATGCGGCAATGGGATGTGTGTAGGGGGTAATCTATTGCAGTTCACGTTGATGTAGGCTGCTACTGCGGCAATCACGTAAGTAAAAAGGGTTTTCCGCAATTACGGCCGATATATTCTAGAATACTTCTGTATCGTCAACTTTGTGCTGCAAGTCTCAAATATGATACTTCCCAACGCAGTAATATTGATATCATAAGTCTCAATGGTCGACTAAGTTGGATATTGCTTGGTCATGTAGGACCTAAGACAGGATGGAAACTGTAACAGCAAACAAAACAATAATTACTGACATCCAATGATTAGCATAACCAGCTCATGAGTCCTTACCACGCGTGAGTGGATTGCAACGACCTCTAGATTAGATACGTTCGATTGGGTTGTTTTTCCAACGGGACACAGGAAAAGTGAGCGCAAAGATTGTGACTCATCATGAGCAGTGGATGTTGTGTTTATATGATTGACCACTGCCATTTTCACTTATCATTTCATTGTACTACAATGCAAAATACTTCATCTTAACGCAGCCCTGATACTAATTCACAAGTTTACTTTACAGGGACACCGCATGTGGATGGTAATGCCGAAGCTATTAATTGATTAAGTGTGCAAGTGAAATTAGATGGCGCATCCGAATTAATCCCCTTATTAACTGCGGTGCCTCCAGTCAGGTTTTTGTATAACGCTGCATTAGTGTGTCATACAAAAACTGGGGCGGCAAACATACCCCTGGTTTGTCCACTTTTCAATGCGAATGCATGGAATGCGTAATTCATGTCTCGTTTGATGCAGTGTGCATGTTTTTTATGCAGTGTCATTGGAAGATACATTTTAAGGGTAGGAAGTGGGCGCTAATGAAAAAACCGATAAACTAATGATCGATGCCGTGTTACTCGTGCTTACTTCCGTTTAAACATATTATAGAAATGAGATACGTATTTTATCAAACGATCCCTTCGACAGTACAGGCATCAATTTTAACTTAATAACACGATACACAGTCTGCTATTATAACTCGGTCTCGATGGCATATAGCTGTCATTGCAGCATATATGCTTGAAATAACTCAATGCTTTAAAGCGACACTGCACATATTATAAACTAATAACTTGCAGAGGTGGAGCCTGTTCGTTATATAATACTGACCACTCATACCATTTGCACATATGTGTAAGTACATGCATATTTCTCGTTGACATTCAGGCTGTTGCAACAAGAGCATGTTAAATTGTTAAACCAGCTCGGATAAATATAATATATGAGCATGGCGCACAGCTAAGTAACCAAAAACGACAACGCACTGGGAGAATCCCAATGCACTATTAATTCAGACTCGTTTTCCACCTACCAGCTGGAGAGCCTGTCCGAGATTTGCTCACACTTCTGTGTGTCAGCAATACATGTTCTACAAGTATGTGTATGACACACTTATAGTTGGAAAAATGCACAATAGCTGGTGCGTCAAATAATATTGTTGTGCTCATACTAACGTAATTTCACTATGTTGCTACAACCAGCATTGTATGCATTCTCTGTCATATTCTATTGCTTCGACATCTTTTAAAGCGCTATGCTTTCAGCACAACCCCTGTGACTTTGTGTGCATGGGTGTACGAATGTAGATTACGTAAATAGGTCCTTGTCCGAGTTCATCCAAGACCATAGAAAGAAACGGATATTGACAATACCTACGGCAAGCAAGTGACAAGGCGTAATAATTGTTCATGCACTGCAAGAAAGTCTTCATCAGCATAAAGGGCCTACATTTGGTTGAATGAAACCATAAGTTTATGTGTGATGCATCCGTATTGTCAAATTTCGTGACAAATATCACCGAATTGCATAAGGTTGTTGTGTGAGCGCTGATATAAAATTCAATAGCCTCTACCATTGCAACAACCAAGCAGCATCGTTTTCTTTTATCTGCATCATATTTGGATGTACGGCTTAGGTAGCGCCTTGGGCATTCTGGTTATGTGGACAATGAGCCATAATGTTTGCAAGTATATAAAAAGCATCATTAGCCAATGCACCATATGTAATGCTCATCGAGTTGCTGGATCATCTTTAAATCTGGATTTTACGGGGCAACATGTATATGTCATTGCTAAGACAAAACAAACAGATTTAGCTATTCAATATTATCATTCGTCATTAATACATTGCATACCCTGCTTTTATTGAATTAAGCCCGACATCTTTGACGGATTGTTAATTTTGCTATGATTGCTAAGTCGGCTAGTCTTTCATGCACCGCTGCACCCAAAATGCGATTTTACAAGTTATTTGTCTTCGAATAGGCTATTAAGGTATGTGTAAAACAATCCGTGAGATCTGCATTGTCGACTAAAACCTTTTCATTCTATTGCGTTTACTTCAGAACCTACTTGTTTTTTCCGAAATATATTTAAGTGATCATTTGGACACGTAATGAGAACAATTATTCAGTTATGCACTCAGTTATTTGTTGGCTAGGATGCATGAAATGTTATCGCTATTAATAGTAAAATGGAAAACTAATTTATCATGCTTTTTATGCTTTGACAGCACTGTATTTTGTTTGCCCTTTTTGCATGATCGGAACCCTAAATACAGCAACAATAAGTCCCTATGTATTATTCGTTAAATTACACGGTAAAAATCCAATTATTGTGCTGTCGTACTATTTAAACTTAAGATCTCGTCATGGAATTCTAATGCTATAATTGGAAAAACCTGGAAAATTACTTTTAGCTGAGACGTATATACTCCGATGATTGGTATACTGGCCCTGGCCATAATCTCGTTATTATTTTAGAAACTATGTTTGCTTCTACATCTTACTCATCGCGCTCATTCGGTTCAACGCAGAGACCCTAATAGATGCGCATCCCCCTTCCCTGGATATAAGTCTTTTCTTCCACTTGTTCCCAAGTCTGCATATCTTGGCTGATCATCTGGTAATATGTAGTGCGCTGCGCTGTCTGCGGTTTTGCATTGCGTCTTTGGCAAAAAAAAGTCGCCTCTGACAGCGTCCGCTCTATTTACTTCTGTCGATCTTTTTAAGCTCTCCCCTTAGTTACGGTTTGCAACGCACAGTGCGACAAAAATCTATAACCTGGAGACCTCTGCGCACTTCTTGAAGAAGCATGTGACAATGGAACAAGTTTTCCTCAATAGACAAACACCCTTTTTCTCTGCACTCGTGCAATACTCGTCTAATTGGATAAACACGGTATTAGTTTTTTCATATGTCGGTATCCCTAGAATTTCAATAAACTGTAGTTATTCATGTATGATTATGAATGACAAACATCTATTTGAGCTGCGATGAGCAGTTGCTGAAAGTACATTTGACACTGACTTACCGTGATAAGATGTTTTCTCTATGTTGGCGGATTTTGTATTGAGGTATATTGTTTTTCCATCTGTTCCCAGTATACTTGATATTAATGTCATATCACTGTAATATTGTCTGGGTTGCAATTTGTCAAATTTGCTGCAATCTGGATTTATATGCTCCTCACGAGATACTTTGTCGCTATAGCGCACCACATTCAGAAGTCGCAAGGGGACGGAGAGGGACACCTCATTAACAACGCGATCACACAATGTCTGTGGTACAGGGTCATGCTTATTAAGATTAACACACCTGGAATGAATGAGACGGCTGTATCATATGATGCATAACCAAACTGCAAGGTGAAATCACAGATCTCTCGGTAGTCGATGGAAGTGAGTTCATCCAAGCGAAAATGAGCTCGCAGCTTGACCAGCACCAGTTTTATGTCTACTCACCGACTTTCATTAAATGAAGCTATAATGCTTGATTTATTGCGTACGCAATATACAACCTGGTGTGTCTAGAGATAAGATATCTACATGCCCGCTTGTTTGCGCCGAGAGTTTTCCAGGCATCATCCTGTTGTTGGCGGTAAGTGATTCACTGAAATATACCAGATCGAGACTGACAAGCACAACTACTGTGGATGACTTTGCAAAACTTAACATTCGATATCATCCGATAATGAAAGTAGGTCAACGTTCTGGCAAAAGAAACACGTTCGGGTGATATTGGTAATCGATAGATTAACGTTGGCCAGAATATGCAGCTGAAGCTCGAACTTAAGGCTCGTTGTGAGTGTTAGCTACGTGATGCTGCGTTTTGGCCAGAGTTATATGTGATCTGTTATCATGTAACACCAGAGCCTTAAACAGCCTAATCGGCTGTACCCGTATTTTATATCTTGCGCTATAGAATAGAGGCTTAAAAAAATAAGCCGCTATACCTAAAGAGTTGACTTGCGTTTTCTAAGTGTGATTTTGATTATTTGTAAATGTCGTTTTTTGTGTGCATATAATAGCATAGAGAGGCTGCATATGGTGGTATTCTGCGAGGCTAGCACATAATGCTGTATCATGCAAATTTCACAGCTTGTTGAGACGATACTATTGCAAGCGTCGCACGCAAACGATTGATGATTAATGAAGCCTTAGGATGTGATCCATTAGCATATGAAAGCTCAGCCACTGCCAAAGGGCAATACCTCAACCGGAAAAGACAGCTCAGTACGTTGATAGACAAAGCAGAGCGAGGTCAGCTAATAAGATTGCAGTATATAGTAAATTGCTCCATCTGCGCTTCTATGAAAGCATACGAAACAGAAAATGATGACGCTTTATTATCTATGATAATCATCAATGATAACATGTCATGGAGGTGCTTTGGATATGTCAAACAAAACTCAATGGTTGTTTTGTGGTGGATTTACACAGCACCGCCACAGGAGGTTGCAACTGGATGATTTCTGTACTCCCTAAAGAATGAAATTGCACTGATAAGCATAACCCAAAGGATGGTTTACATAACCAGTTGAGTCGACGCAGTAATAAATCAATGATGGTTACGTCTCTTGCCTGTAGGCTATAACACCAATCGAACAGGATGATGGAATATTGCTGTATAACGAAGACAAAACAACGTAATTGTATATCATGTGTCCCAGTTCAAGATTGAGAAAGGGAGAGAAAGGAAGTAAGAAAGAAGGGAAAAGGAGAGAAAGAGAGAGATAGAGAGAGAGCGAGAGAGCGAGAGAGAGAGAGAGAGAGAGAGAGAGAGAGAAAGAGAGAGAGAAAAAAAAGAGAGAGAGAGAGAGAGAGCGGGATAGAGTCAATAAGAAGCAGAAGGGAAGCGAGAAAAAACGACGAAGTAGACAAAGAAGAAGAAGAAGAACAAGAATATCGTTCCCCGTTGATTATTGTTGCAGCATCTCTTTCTGATGAATCGAACGAACGCATTGCAGAATAATGTCAGATTATGAGACAAAAGAGATAAAGCATATGACAAATCCTGAGGAACTTGACACCTTCATTGAGAGCTATTAGTTGCTTTTATCCAAACCAAGGCTCGTGTCAATAATGGATGTGTGTATTATCAAGAAGAAATGGTGCAGCCCACTTGTTACTTAAAGGAAAGAAGAGGATTTAGAGTGGATACTTTGTGATACCGCCTACGGCTGATCCCAGCTCTTGGTTGCGAATGGGAGGGCGTGGTGACAACTAGAGAGCAGTCAAAATCGCCACAGAAGCTGATTCATCTCTCTGCTTTACATGACAATCACCCATGTTTTAGTCTCCTCGAACAGTGGTGTGCAGGGCAGCGCCATGAAAAGACATCGTTGGTTATAATCGTTGGAATTTCCTGGAGAAACCATGTGAATGACCTTGAAGCAAAGGTGTGTTGAAAGCCCCAGAGGTGGAGGGATACATGTAATTTTAGCTCATGCCATGTTCGCAAGATATTAAAGAATGTTGTGTATCTTTTCGTATAGTCCCCTTCCCTGACGCTGTAGACAAACAAACAAGCCTTGTCACATGCTGTGATAATTGGCTTAACACTGGTTTGTATCGAATGTTTTCAGCTTTTCAAGTAGCCAGCATTAAAAGTAAAATATTTCAACAAGCTTCATCTTTTATGCCTATTTTGAATAAGAGAGATGAGAGTATAAGCTTTCTGGCAGTCTCAATTACGTCTTTTTTGCCGAGACAAAGCTATATATTTCCGCCAGATACAAGGTTAGATCACAAGTAACATCGCCGTGGCACTACACACAACTCAGATATAGTTTGATTGCGAGGTGAGTACCGTTACTGGTGTGATTGTGCGCGGCATCCAAATTTAGGGCTTTGTTATTCAGCCAGTATGACTCACCATTATCATATGAGCTGCATAAATGTTGTCTACGACATGACGTTCGTGACACTGTGTCCGCTTAGATTTGTATACAGCTGCACAATAACAGCTCAGCGGCACGAGAAAGGTGTTTAGAGAACACATATAGACATGGACGGTCACCGACATACATGTTTTTTCACTAAATGTAGTTTTATATTCACGATATACACCATATACATAGTCTGAATCCGTGTCACTGTCCTTAGGAATTAACGATTTAGAAAGTAAAATGAATATCCTGCTGACTCCTATAGTAATCGAATAATAGATTGGTTAAGGTCGTCCAGCCCTCCTTAGGTGACAGTAAACATGCTTTTAAAACACTCTGACGAATGTTTACCTCGTAACTCGAGCGCGCAGTATTCGGGTGTTTTGTATAATAACCTGAAGTTGGAAGCATGATGATTAGAAACAAATGATAACCGAAGATGCTTAGAGCAGAGATGATGGTGCTCGTTAATCTTCACCATTTACTTACAAATCTATTATACGCATTATAAAGCTGTGCTGGATTTGTCAGGCGCTGTATACCTTGAGCTAGCGCTAATATAAGACCGTGCGTAATATCCATACGGGTCGGTAACTATGGGAAGATGTGCTTCATCGATCCATTGGGACTACTGTGTTCATAATACTTGTGATTGGTTTTCTCGGTTCCTCAAATACGGTCAGCTCAAATGTAAAGTATACGGTAGATTCAACTAAATACCTATTATACAACCCGTGTCTGGTAGTAGCACATGCCGCAGCGTTTTTCAAAAGGTATCTCTATTGTGCAGTTTTGCTTTCTATATTTTGTATTCACAAATCTCACTTCTATAGAAACAGCTAATTCGTCACGAATAGCGATCCGGCGCAGGTTGTTACTTTGGAATAGCGAGATTTTTTTGGCAGTTTGGGTGCTAGCGTAATGTACTGTCATGTAAACAAAGCCAGCCACAGGTAGTCGAGGCCACTTCTGCATTTTGACTATGCACCAAGCGGAACTGCTGTGTTTGCATTTTACGCACAGGCCGTGACTCAGCACTAATGTTATATGATTATATGTAAAATCACAAAGGCTGTTCTGATAGGATGAAAAACTCAATCAAAATTATACTGAACGAAAGAGAGATTATTGGCACTCTCCTTGTAGTTGTGTACATATGTATTTTATGCACAGTGCCCAACGAATGCCCCGTGTTGTGCGACAGCTTATACAATCATTATTCTACCACGCAGAAGCTCTACAGTAAGAAATTCAAACATTAACGCTGATTGCAAAAACGCATATCCGCAAGTCTTATATTGAACACATGAGCAAATGTATAATTGACCTACAATACTATATCGCATAGCCATGAACGTTTATGCTTGACAATGGGTCATCAGAGGCAATGATGCACAATTAGATTAACCTATTATATTTTAGTTGTGTTAATGGCCGCCTTTCACCAAGTCGCTCGTTGGTTTCCGTCAGATTCAGCCTAGGCAGAGCCATAGCCGTCAACTCTAGCTCGTGGATAAATGTTTATCAATTCAGTGTGGGTTAGTTTTTACTGTTATCGCCAATGGCATGTTGTATATTCATCTGAATGATCTTAAATTATTATATGCAAAGGTATTTAGTATTTCGGCTTCATTGTAAATGCTGTGGTAGCTTGACATTAAAATGCCGATACGCCAGGTGTTAACATATCTGGTTTTGGGTTCAAACGTTTATTTTTCTGAGGCTGAGCCGCCATATACAGTATCCGAAAAAAAAAAATGCGTGAATATATTTTTCGGAAACTATGCAATCTCGAGTGTAATTCAAACCACCATTCTTCATCTGAATAAATATCTTTCAACCTAGTCATGGTTTTGCTTCGGTAATGCAATGCACAAAATGGATCTCACCATCTTTGAACTTGATGTTTGGAAATTTATATAAGACCTTCCCCACAGATAAGTGTTACAGTCTAGTGTTTGGTTTGGATGTTGATACAACTTATGGCATTACGATTCTTGATGATTCTGTGCAACTGACAGACGAAGTTTTAACAATTATATCGGCTTTAATGTGTGGTGGATATCAGGAAATGTTACGTTCGGAAGGCCCATCAACAACATGTTAGATGAGGCCATAACTATATTGCATGAAGTTGTGGAAGTGCATGATGCCTGACTTCGTGATATGATATCTACGAACATACCTAATCCTACGTTAAAATGCGTTACTGACGGAACTGTGCATGGGTTGAGTCAATGAAAGCGAGAATCTGTGGTGCTAAACATAACAAGGCGGGGCCAGATCTCAAAGAAAAATACAAATAACTATGACGAAAACGATATTAAAGCTGTTGATGCTGTTAAACGACACAAACACCGCTATTACATATGATGACTCTCACTTTTGTAACATTTTTGCCAAGGCGCCAGATGGTGATGGCAATCCATTTCACATGAATGTAATTGATAAGCTGGCACAAGAGTTGAGCTAAGCTTGGCTGGTTGCAGAATGGAGAAAACACACCAGGGATTTGTTCAGCAGAGAGGAAGGGCAGGCCTAGGAGACGACGGCAAAACTTGAAAGTAGCTTTATTCTTGTAGTATGCAGGTTGAAATAGCCCTCCCCATATGCATATGCAGTCGAATATTTTCATTCTATATTATTGCCATGCAACAGAAGCATTAGTCCGTTTATAATGACTCTTAACGTTTGTCAGCCGACATAGTTGGACGCTTTTACCGAATTATAAAGTTATGGTTCAAGCTTTAATACGCCCACTTATTTTGAGGGAAATTACGGATGTTACACATTAAGGGGATAAGATATTTGTTGGGGTATCAGCGGCTATGTCAGAAACCAAACATTGATTGTATTTGCCCAAAGTATCTGATATATTTCGTCCATCTTAAACCTTATTAACTGAATGTATATAGTATGCCTGCTGGACGGAGATATTACATGTCTTAATGAGTAATCTGCTAGTCGATTTCCTCGGATTGCGATCTGGTTTTAAGCCAGTGTCCTTTCTGGCAACGTTCGTTTTGGTTTATCTTCGGGCGTACACAATCACCTATCAATGTACAATCAACTATTAATGTCATTGATGGTGATTCATTGGCATAACACATTCGCAATCCTAGG
The DNA here is from genome assembly GCA_034190875.2 of Urechis unicinctus. NCBI lineage: Eukaryota > Metazoa > Annelida > Polychaeta > Xenopneusta > Urechidae > Urechis > Urechis unicinctus. The sequence goes on along the minus strand of CM067351.1, from coordinate 28,512,334 downwards.
TTTTGCTACTGCCTTTTACGACGCATCAACTATTACCATATACCGAGATACATTACAGCAGTTCAGCTGGGTATTGCAAAACATAATTTTTTTTAAATGCTCGAGAATACACAATCAGCCAATCAAACAGTGTAGTCACACGAAATAAAGCTTTCGTTACCAACGTAGGTACATATACGGAACTCCTGAACAATGCCAGCTGCAATCATGTTACAATCCGCCAAAGATGAGCTACATATGCATGCATGCGTGATTGCAAATATTGTGGTGCTATTTTGATCTTGTATGATAAACGAGGGATCCATTGGCTTTTGTGGTAATCGGGGATTCCGGTTTCACATTCGCCGCATTTACGCAATCTGTCTTGCTTTGCTCATCGATTCATGCACGGCATTTGCGTATTAAATTTTGAACCATAACTTAATAATTCGGTAAAAGCGACTGCATTCGTCAGCAACTGGATGCTTGAAGAGACTAAACTATTATATACTTGTTTACGATGATAAGTGCATAAGTTATGTTCTACATATATCATTTAGAGCAGTGCGCAATAAGGTATGCAGTCATTTTCTTACAATTTCCATGCTTGTGTACCATAGCTGTAGTCAAAGCGAAATTCGTAATTGCCTCACGTCCCATCAATCAGCACACTGCACTTAGATTTCGAGGCAACGACGATGTGGACTAAAACTGCATCATTCACGTTTGAGATTGATTGCTTACGCTGCATTAGCTGATAAAAACCCATTTTTGTCTTCAAGAAAGAATATTTTTGTGGAAATTTACAGTTGATTAATCAATAAACCCTTTATATCGACGCTAATGACTCAGTCTGAGGATTGATTTGCCTATAGCATGCATGGCTTTGGTCACGTTCACAACCTTTTTCACTGACATATTGAACCACTACAAAGATAAAATGTCACACATCAAATGATGTGAACGGTTGCAATCACCTTTATATGCAAACACTTAAATCTCGCTGATATTATAAATCCTAAGTGTACATTATTAAACCCCCGTAGGCACAATATATAGCTGTAAAGCCAGAGCAACAAGTTATCTATACTTACAATCAAGCACCTGTGACGACTTGAACTCGAACGGTACAATTTCAAGTCATCAAATATAATTGTTTTACCTTGTTATGTTCGATATGAACGTAACTATATATATATATAGATATATATATATATATATATATATATATATATATATATAGATATATATATATAGATATATATATATATATATATATATATATATATATATATAGATATATATATATCTATATATATATATATATATATATCTATATATATATATCTATATATATATATATATATATATCTATATATATATATATATATATATATATATATATATATCTATATATATATATATATATACGACACATCGATCCACACAAAGACGCACCGATGGTGACTCAATATGGCATAAATTATTTATTCGATAGCCAAACGTGAGACTAGAACCCCGTTAGATGTTATAAGTCACAGAATTAATTTATAGGAATAATTGAATACGGAATAACTAGTGCCAGTCTTTGAAGACTGTTCAACTGCCAGTTGGACATACTACCTCAACATATCATTAATAGGCGTACAGAACACAATGGTAGTATTTGGGGTTAACTGTAGGGTAGTGGTATAAGGATTGCAACATGGGATATGGCTGCAGACGCAATTACATTAGAGTGCTCTCGCTTGCCGCGGATCAGCTCCTTCATGAATATACACGAATCAAAGAGAAATGCCAATATGCTAAACAACGACATAAGAGTAGTTTGCATGTCGTGAATGCAGCACAGTGCGTCTACCGTATTAACAACGAGTTTTTCTGTGTAACAAACTTTAAAGCGACAAATGAAACACCAAATGTTGTACAGCTGTAAAACGACGAGCTACGGAAGTATTCTGAATTCGATGCATGTGCCATCTCCTTCTGCAGACTATGAATATAAACAGTGAGTGCAACTTAAGATTGGTGAATATCGACCTGTCCTATAAACCGAGGCAGTGAATGTACTTATCAAACCAATATTTAATTGATCAATCAAAGTGATTGTTTAATCGTGCTTAGATATGCTTTGTACTATTACACTATGAAGACATAACAGATGGGCACGTTTCTAATCTTAATCCTCTCGACGTGGATTATTTTGCAATGGTCTATGAGAATTGTGGTACATGATTGTTTATATTGGGTAAGCTTCTTCAATTGCTATTGCTTTAGAGTATTACATCTATCAGCTTGTAGTAATGGCGCTTAGTGGAAATAATTTTGACCCATTCGTGATTAAATGTCACTTAATCAACTTAATAGCAATGGTCTCTCCGTTCTTAATTGTATATGACAAATGGTCAAATCTGTAAATACGCTTTCCTTCACTCATTATTTGGTCAAGCTGACAGTTAATAATTCCTAATAAACTGGACCCGTAGTTTAGGTAGCTCTTGTCGGCCCAAATAAAAATGCAAAACTACGGTTGTGGGAATCACCATGCACGGTTATCAAAGATTCAAACAAATCAGTACCGTTAAACCATACTATGTGGATTTATATAGTGTTCTTCGTGTTACCGGATGAATAATCGCTAAGTGACTTACCACAGATAGCCTTTCTGTTAGTGGTGACTGATTAATGGTAATGGCCCGAATGTCGCAGTGTATGTGTAGACGGCGTATATAACGGCACTCTACTAGCTCCAGAAATGATACTTAGTCATGTGAGACAACACATCATGTATATTATTGATGGGGTTATATCAATCACGTCGGATACGCACCAATGACTATCAACACTGGTACATGCAGTGATTTATTAACATATCTCATTGACATTACCACACTCTGCAGCGACGTTTAACCGTACCTGCTCAACTGTCGTCATTAACCGTAAACTACTTATTCCAGATATCAGTGAAAGCGTAAAGCTTACTAGGATAGCTGCTTATTATATAATGTCGTTTTTCAATGCTTGTCAATTCAACACCAACCTCCACAAGTGTGAAAGCACAAATCTATTCGCATCTACATATCATGCCTGTCACGGAGACAGTATTCACGGTTGATTGTCCATGCTATTGTTATAAAATAAATTGAAGATGAGAAGCAAAGGCATGATTGATTATGAGCTAAGAAGGTTGTGTCTCATATTGTTCTGGCATGATCAGCACGGTCACTTGATCTTTGCGGTTTCGTATTCACGCTCTATCACTTTATACACATTTATAACGACTTCATAAATACAATCGAAGTAATCGCATAAGTAAAATACATACTTGACTAATGTATATAGGGTACCGTCGTTGGCAATCAGGTATATAAGTATATAGCTCCGGTCGTAACGGTAACATGAATTTATACCGTTACGATACGACGGTTTTCGCGCTTCATTAAAGCACACGTTTTGGTCTTCACGGTTTTGGGTGCTCCATTACGCTTCCAAAAAATAACATATATCAAGAGCCTGTACAACAAACAATCTTCACGGTCCAAAATACTTATAACAACTCGACGCTATTCTTCAAGAAATGCCATCGATACATCATTTCCGAAAAGTCAAGATACCATGATCGCCATTTTGAAAAAATATTGTGTCGCGTGATTTACCGCCGCCTCATTTGCATTGCCTTAGCATCCCGGGGGGGGGGCACTTGACCCTAACTCGGATAGGGGTGTGCCGCGGGACCTCGAAAACCCGTACCTGTTGTACAAGTTGAGAATGGCAAAAAGTATACCCCGTCGTACAAGGTATTATGCGAATGTATAAACCGTCGTACAAGACGAGAGGCCGAAAAAACATACCCAGTCGCGCGGCACATGTATACTACCTCTATACACTTAACTGCCCCCCCCCACCCCGGGTTTAGCATTAGTCGTCATTCTGAGCATGCGCGATGTACGTGGTCTTGAACTTGAAAACAAACATGTTGCTGTGTTTCGGACTTTTTACCGCTTCCCAAATTAGTCGAACTATAAATAATTACCATGAATGAAATCCCCCGCCGAAAAGGGATAAAATTGTCCGTAAAACATTATTGCATTCTATAACTCATCACTTGGGTATGTTTGGTGTTTGGTAGTTGTCTGAATCGATCTCAATTATTTTTCATTGCGTCGTTTTCTGAGAAAGTAAGACGTCTACTCAGACGTCTTGTAGGGCTAATAAGTTTATAGAGTTTGATTGCATAATAAAATAAATCTCTTTATACACTCACAATTCCCTAATGTGTAAGGAAAACTTCAAAGTACAGAAATACGGCGCGCTCCCCATTTTTGCCGAGTTCATAGAGAACATCCGGCAACTAAGTCAATTAATCAATTACTGGTTGGTATATTACACAGGTGGCTGCGGCGAGGCAGTAATTGATTATTGGTATTAAGATCAATGTCGATTTCATGCACTTTAATAATTGACGCTTTGGGATAGTATATTACACAGTTACAATTGTGCTGTATCTTCGTAACAGACAAATATTAGCATCAAATATGCGGCAAAGGGATGTGCAATCACGTTAGAAAAAGATTTTACTGCATTTAAGGCAGATATATTATCCGGCATTGAATATATTCTAAAATACTGCTGTTGTTCGTGGCTCAATCACCGGTATCGTGAACCTTGTACTGCAAGTCTTAAATATGATACTTCCCGAAGCAGTAATGTCTCCGTTGTCGAATTCGTTGGAAATTGCTGACACAGCAAACAAAACAATCATTACTGACATCCAATGATAAGCATGGCTAGCTCATGAGCAGCTGGTTGAGTCCGCACCACGCGTAGGTGGATAGCAACGCCAACAGGATTTGATACGTTCTTGTGGGTTGTTTTTGCAGCGGGAAAGTGAGCGCAAAGATTGTGACTAATACTACGCAGTGGATGTTGTGTTTATATGATATACCACCGTCATGTTCACTTGTCATTTCATTGTACTACAATGCAAAATACATCATCTTAACAGAGCCCAGATACTCCTTCAAAGGGTACACTTCACATGGACAACGCATGTGGATGGTAAAGCCGAAGGTATTAATTGATTGAGGGTACAAGTGAAATTAGATGGCGTATCCAAATTAAACACCTTATTAACTGCGGTTCCTTCAGTCAGTTTGTCTTTAACGCTGTGCTTAGTGTGCAATAAATACTGGGACAGAGAAAATACCCCTGCTTCGTCCACTGTTCAATGCGATTGCGTAATTGATGTCTCGTTTGATGCAGTGCGCATGTTTTTCATGCAGCGTCATTGGAAGATACATTTCTAGGGTCGGAAGTGAGATCTAATGAAAAACCGATAAACGAGATGATCGATGCCGTGTTTCTCGTGCTAACTTACGTTTAAACATATTATGGAGATAAGATTGATCAAACGAGCCCTCCGACAGTCCAGGCATCAATTTTAACTTTATAACACGATACACCGTCTGCTATTATAACATTGGTCTCAATGGCACATAGCTCTGTCATTGCAGCATATATTAATGCTTGAAACAACTCAATGCTTTAAAGTGACACTGCACTTATTATAAACTAATGACTGGTTTGCAGAGGTGGAGCCTGTTCATGACCAATTTTGCTCTGCCTATGTGTGAATTATAATTTGTTGGAATGTATTTCTCTAAAAAGTCGACTGTCCCCGAGTAGATATATAGAACCATGAATTGAGTTTTGTATCTATGTTACAGAAATAAGTTACACCATCTAGGAAGTGGAATCTAATAAAACTCACCATGACTTTCAGCTTTAATGAATCAACTACTGCTAGCAACTATCTCCGTGGAACTTTGTTTATTATTTAAGGTCTAACACATCATACCAATCAATGCACTTGCTTTGTCTCTTGTCTTGCATTAAATTAGTAGAGGTAGGAATAGAGTAACGACATTGCGTAAAACATTATAATAACATCTAGTCTAGCGTAATCAGGTCGTGTACAGGAAAGTCTTTAAGAGTTGATGGTGTCTTGCTGTTGACGACTATAGAGCATGCTTTGCAAGTTATTCTTACTTTACATCAAGCGCGTAATTATTATTGTTGTGTTTGAAGTTGCAGATGAAGTGGCTTAGTGATGAATCAACAAAACAACGCAGCAGTAGGTTGCAAGGAGTATTATGAAGGTACGCTGAAAGGTTCGAAAGAATGCTGTTTAACTTTTATCGAGAGGAGATGTGTTCTACTATGTGGATTTAGACTGACGGTCCCGCTGGTCGACCTGAGGGGCTGGCGGTGTCGGTTAGGGGCAGCTTTAATTGGTTGGCCAATGAAGGCAGAGGGACCGCTTATTTACGGTTGCATACAGCCGCCTAAATGTTAGCATATTACTTTTTACAACATTTTATGCAACTATATTGTATGCAATACGTTGCATGTATTTACATTAATCCTTAGGCTGGGATTTTGTAGATATGACACCTTAATGATGTATTTAGCGACAAACGCAATAGTTAACAATGCTCTCTGAATATGTCTATTTCATCATGCGTTGCGTATCATTACCTGCACGAAAAACTTGCCTAAATGGCTAAGTCGGCTTGTCTTTCGTGCACCGCTGCATCAAAAAATGTGATTTCACAAGATATTAATTTACGAATAAGCTATCAAGGTATGTGTAAAACAATCCGTGAGATCTGCATTGGCGACTGAAACCTTTTCATTCCATTGCGTTTACTTCAGCACCTAGTTGCTATTTCCCGAATATACTTAAGTGATCCTTTGGACTTTCTCAAACGTAATGAAAACAACTATACAGTTAATGCACAAAAAACACAGGGATTTTTAGGGCTGGATGCATGAAATGTTATCGCTATTATTGGTAAAATGGAAAACAAATTTATCATGCTTTTTATGCTTTGACAGCAAGTGGGCGGTTCGTTCGAACCCATCGAACCCCCCATGGCTACGGGCCTGGGAAATCACAGCTCTCTAGGCAGTCGATGATAAAATAGAAGTGAGCTCATCCAAACGAAAATGAGCTCGCAGCTTGACCAGCACCAGTTTTTATACCTCTAACCGACCGCGACAGCTATAATGCTTGGATTATTGCGCACGCAGAGCACCACCTTTTGTGTCTCTAAAGATGGGATGTCTACATGCCCGTTGGTTTGCGCCGAGAGCTTTCTAGGCATCATGCGTCACCCAATGAGTTGGTATGCGTATTTTGGAATGAATTATTTAGAATGTGATCGGCTTTTGGACGAAAGTAATGTGGTTAAACATTTCTCTACGGGTTCAAAAAGAAGTTTGTTTTTCATGGGCCAAAATTAATGGTCCAATAGAGGGCTGTGGTAACATGTGTGACGCGTTAACAGGTTGACTGAGCATAGTAGCTGGCTAAAATCTGATAGACATCTCATAAAATGCTTGTTGAGCTGTCTAAGTATGTCGACATTTGTCGAATATGACTCAACTCGCGCGATATCATAATCACTTATGTTGTTTATATTAAGTAAAGAAAATAAGACTAGCCGCTTTGAACATGGATTTACGACTGCCACTGAGCTTCAACGCTGCTGATCTCGTGTTGAAAGGAATTGCTAGTGCCTATCGATATTTGAGGCAGGACGAGTCAATTGAAAGGGTTGCACCTTATTTGAAAGCGACGAACTAAGAACATTTGACGGGAAATAATCACTTGGATTAACATGATATTTCAGACATATGCAAATTTGTATTTGCCGGCTTATCACTGCAGCAAAATTCAAATAAAAGGCACAACTACTCAAAGATCTCTGGAAATGTTAAATATTCCATTTTCCAGGTTGAAGAGGCCGACTTGAGACGGAAATATTAGGGCAGGTTAACTATATATATCTGGCCCCTTGCTCTATGTTTTCTCGCTATTTCTCGCTGGAAACGCAACGACTTATGCCCGCGAGGGCTCTTGGTAGGTTTGAAAGTCACCATGTTAGATGAATATGGGGTCAAACTATTGAACTATGGAAAATGGAGAACGACTTTATCAGACCGATCACGAATATATCAATGACCCCACTGTTGTACATGCGCGTAGCAAATAAAAACTCGATGGCGTATCTATCGTATGCTGTTGCACATAGATGATTTTATAAATAGGTAGCTGATGATTAACATATGGCATGTTAGGGTGACATTGCTAGTCGATAGATGTGATGCTGGTCCGCATAGGAGGGTGTAGCTTAAATATAAGGCTCGTTGTGAGTGTTAGCTACGTGATACTGTGTTTTGGCCCGAGTTATATATGATCTATTATCATGTAATATCTGAGCCTGAACCAGCCTTGTCGGCTGTACCCGTATTTTATATGTTGCGCTATAGAATAGGGCCTTGCAAAAATAAGTCGCTGTACATAAAGTCAGTTGACTTGCGTTTTCATGGTGTGATTGACTTCAATTAATTGTTCGGAAGTTGTATTCGAAATGAACTCTCCAGTTTAAATGACTCTGATTAATTGTAAATGTCGTTTTTTTGTGTGTGCATATAATTACATAGAGAGGGTGCATGTGCTGGTATTCTGCGAGGCTAGCACATAATGCTGTATCATGCTAAACCACAAATCACACAGCTTGTTGATACGATACTATTGCAAGTGTCTCACGCGAACCAATGATGAAGAATGCAGCCTTAGGATATGATCCAAAAGCAAGCTCCATCACTGTCAGAAGGCAATACATCAACCGGAAAACACAGCTAAAAATGTTGATGGACAAAGCAGAGCTGCATCTGCGCGTCTATGACAGCATACGAAACAGAGAATGGTGAATCTGTATTGCAAAATGAGTGCAAACAAACGAATAACTAAATTTTACTATGATTATAATTAATGAAAACAAGTCATGGAGGTGCTATGGATATGTCGAATAAAACTCAGTTGTTTTTCTTTGGTTGATTTACAC
>CM067351.1:28473132-28503343 GCA_034190875.2 Urechis unicinctus | reverse complement strand
ACTGCCATTTTTTTTGCAGATACGGGTAAATCTAACCCTTTCTTTCGTTTGATAAAATGTTAAAAATGAAATCCAAGCCGAAAAAGGCCCAAAATTTATATATATATTATTATAATATATTTTATATTTTATATATATATATTTTAATTATATATAAAATATATAAATAGATATATATATATTATTTCAGCTCTTCAAATCGCATAGAATAGTTAACCAGATAGTCGAGATAGTTTCATAACCGGTCCTGTCTCCCTAAGCCTCAAGACAGACACGTCAGTGAGGGTAATCAAGTTTGAAGCAGTAGTAACTTGTAGTTAGCATTAGCTAGCAGCCAGATGATGACAACGATAATGTTTCAATCAGCCTGGATTCAATCGTCTTGATTATCTCGACACTCGAAAGTTGATATATAGCCAAGTTGAAAGCCCAGCTGTTTGTTGGCTCTTGGAAAAGTTGAAAACGCTCGATGATCGTAGAGCACTTACAAAAAATGTCGTCCTGAAAGCATAAACACATCTGTAAATGCCAGCATTATGCAACCCTCATTTTGCACATTAACCCATGTGGCATTCAGTCATGCTAATGCGGCAATGTATTTTGGAATAGATTGAAAATGTTTTGATGCTGTATATGGTGACTAGCAACATTCTAATAGATTTAATGAGAGCTCCCCTGATCATCGATACTAAATATCAGTACCGTAGCCATTGTATTAATAGAATCGTCACTCACCATTCACCTACCTTTGGCCATCACCATGGATTATTAAATCAACGAAACCACATAGATTTGCCATTTTATTAGAACATAACAGTAAGACCATTAAATATCGCTTATATGATTCACCAGCTTCCTGTATCTTTTCGAGCTACTTTAAAGTAAATCTTCTCATGAAACACCTGTTGGGAGAAAAATTCAGCCTTCGCATGATGGGACTATCTGTACGAGCCAAGCGAGTTATCATGTACCCCACTGGTTGCAACCATCACCAGAAAAGGTCACTTTCTCGATTGAGAGGAACAGCTAAGGAGATCACACTGATTAATGACAAAATGGTTTACTGGCTGATGGTGCTGTAATGCTGTGATCCATCACATGCGTCGGCTCCAATGAAACGGAGCACGCACGCTGATTTCCGTTTTATGCCAGTCTAAAATACGGCAGTTGTAGTTACGTTTTAGTGCACAAGGCTGTGACTGAATAAGATATATTTCAACAAACAAACAATATTAGAACATTAGTTGGCACGGTATCTTTTCCAGATAACAATGTCATAAAATCAAATATTTCATTCATAAAACAAATATTGCAACTTATAACAACTCGTATGGGGCCACAATGATTCACATGAAGATTGTTTGCGTTGATCAAAAAGGGAACATGATCCGATAAAGCAAGAACTTTCCAGGTAGTAAACAGAGGAGAGAAAGTAAAAGATTATACCCTCAATAACAGATTATTTGCGATGTTCCTACCTAGTGCGTACTTAATGTTTCACTTTTCCTTCCCTGCTTTATTTTAGATAGCAATGAGCCCCATTGTGTGAAGTTGGCCACTTCGGCGCAACTAGGAGATAGACATGATACGACATGAGCATGGGCGTGTATTAACTGGCTGTATCTGAGCGTCCTTGATCGTGGAAGCTGGAGATGCACAGTCACGTAAACATTATGCTGGGAATAATACTATCTATTCAAAAATTAAGCTTGGTCGGTGGCATATGCTGTGATATGCATAGTTTGTGTATGTTCAATCATATGCAAGATCTATCACGGCTCTACATATAAACCGAAGCAATCCAACGGCTGTCATGACCATCACAACATACAAGTGTTCTCTTATAGGGTTTACGAGATGATTTATGTGCCTAGTAGTCAGCATGACACAGAGCGCATAGCAAAATATACATTAAAACCTATGCTGTTGTTGCTGTAGTCACGTCAGGATAAACGAGCATAAAGTTCATCAGCCTTATGATAAATTGTTCTTCTCAATAAAAGGGGGCTTTATTGAAGAATGTGCCTCTATACGCCGATTGCTGCACCTGTTATGTATCGGCACAAAACCATACATGATTAATATATTCAACTCTGGCGTGTGTTGTTGACGCTGTGGTACGAAACAATGCTGAAATGGCATTCCATAAAGTAGGTGGTGATACATAACTGATAGGTAAGAGTCCATGTTAGGATAAGGTAGGCCATATTAGGTCAGACCAATCCTGACAAATTTGAGAGTGCATGCAAGCCCATATTCACAACACCATATTCCTCCCGTGACAAGCTTTTAGCAAGCGTCCTTTCTAAAGATACAGCTGCTTAAATGAGCATCCAAACAGTGCTGTCAACTTTTTCGTTCATTAGGTTATATGCGATACGATTGTCTCAGTGAAGGACACTACAACATATATTAATCATTCGATCTATGACCGCTTAGCGCTTGTGCGAATAACCTCATCGATTGATAATAATTGGACGGTAACTATTGTTTGATAGAAATATCGTCAAGTAGCTTGAATAAACTGAGGTTACCGCTAACACTTCGGCAACACTTTATAAATGCTGAAGTTTGGTCATGTTGAGTATGCTTTAGGTCATTCAAATTTAAATGCTGGCATTCATGCGTTCCATACACATCTGACGCATGATGAATAAGATGCCATGAAGCAATCTGGGTTATAAGCTCCCCAATACTTTATCCCCTCACTACCTTTTTCATTTCTTATACCAACATGTAGGATAGTTTTGGTATTCAATCATTCTGGCAACATTTTAGTCAACGTACAATCTCCAAGATGAAATAACAAAACTTATGCTCGTGTGATCGGAACGTGTGCTTTGATACACATTGTTGTGATCCCATTGCTTGGGCACGTGCTTCAAACATCTCATGAACACATGTTTTTCTCATCTTCTCATTCAATTAGAGAGAGACAGCATCCTTACAAAAAGTATTCCTGGCTGGCTGATGTGAACATTTTCGAGATAGCATAAAGCACAGACCACATCCCTAGACACACGCACCACCACGCCCACACACTAATACACCCACAAGAGCTCATGTCCTCCTATCCTCACCAAAACATGCATGGGCAGAGAATATAAATTGACAATGAAGCAACCTTCGTTTTCTCAGTAAATCTTAGCATGCTAACGGAATAGCACATCTTTTGTTTTCATTTTCAAACGCTTCCCCTACCGTATTATCCATATTTTGGGGAAAGATTCTACTTTATCACACAATTCCCTGCACACGCGACTTACACAAGGATTGAATGTAATAAAAACAATCGTATCTGCCTCAACCTGGGGATATTTAAGATACTTTTAGCAATTGAACCGCGGTATATAAGATGAGTTGTTCTGATGAAAACCTAGTTTAATCTAGTACCCTTGTACCGTGTGGTATGCGCCGTCGTATTTATTCAAGCAGAGGGCCGCGTAAGGAAAATTATGCATTAGACCATTTCATCCCATTCATCAAGACATCGTATCACGCAATTAAAGTCGATATGATAAGTATTGTTTTGGCTTATTGGCTTCATCATGTTGTGCCTCCCCCCCCCCGCCCCCGATTATGCCACAATTGGTGTACATTTGAGAGTGACACAATCGTAGACTTCTGAAGAGCACGTAAATTCCCACACAATACAATAGCGCAGCTAAATGACGCTAGTACTGTAGATGAATACTAAAGCGACTACACTCACTGCATAGTTCATACACAGTGAACTTTGTTAGCTGCCACTCTCTAAAACGCTTCTGTGTCAACAGACTAACTTTTACTTGACCAAGCTAAAAAAAAACCTGCTGTGAGCAATAAGTGAAGGTTGTTTAAAAGGCAATTTCAACTTGTAACTGCTGTTACAGGATCAGATATGTCCCGCGACCCCAGATACTAATGGATATGGACATTTATGCTCTGTGAAGCGTAACATTTGACAAAGAACCTTTTGCGCAAAGTGTTCAATAGCGGAATATTAAGCGAAGTTGAAAAACGCCATGCACAGCAACACTGTATTCCGTAATCATGACGAATAAATCTTATGAAAAAATATCAACGAAATATATGTCTAGTGTATGCCTAGTATAAGCAACTATAAAAAGCAACGATAACATTTTTGATGTATTCATCCATACATGATACAACACACAGACGTTTGTCTCTAAGATACGCTTTTAACTGTGCATTTGGTTTTGATATCCTCAGCTTAGATTGTTTAAAATTGGCGTTTATGACAAAAGTATATGAAGTTTCCGTCTTCATCATTGAGCGTCAATTCAGCAGACGAATGGTTTGGCCCCAATTCCCTGTGATTAGGGAAGACAGAATGTTACAATTATAAATGACAAAAGTTGCATTGAGATATCCTCTATATTTGGGCAATCACCAATCAGATTTATATCCCAGAGCAGGGACGCCTGTCGTACATTTCCCAACCGAAAAAAGCAAGTTCACAGAAAGACGTCTGCCGTTGAAGGTTACTAGCACTTACCCCAAGCAACGCCCTTCTACTACTCCCCCATCACTCTCCTTTCACAGAAAACATTCCATCACTCATAGCCCTGATACTGGCACTGATACTTTTTTCATATAGGATACTACCTGTTGTTACATTCATTGTCAACATATACTATCACAACACGGATACCAAAGAGGTTGGTAGGCTGAACATTTTTCAAACGTTGCAAGCTTTGCAGCTAAAATCAGTGCACGACATAAAACAAATGTTTACTATTCCTTGGATGACAGGTTTACAGGGACAAATGGTGCATTAGCAGCTCTCTACAGAGGATGGTGGAACGAGATGAATTTATATTAAGTGGTTATAAAATAGAATTTATAAGCCTGTGCTTCCAAAAATTATTCAGTGCAACGACCCAACAGTCAATCGTTTGCCACCTGTTTTGCTGTTCATTGCGGTGCCAGCGATGCTCGGAGGAAATAAATCACAGTATATAGCGGCCGTAGAGGTGTCGTGGTTTTCATAGCACAGGTAAGGAATAAGATTGCGGTTACCCAATTAATCACTCTCAGTGTCTGCATTTGTAGTCAATGATGCATGTCCATTCTGGCGAAAAGGGAAGCGTAATAAGCCCTTATTGCTATTCACAAATCCACAAAAATAAGCGGACCGTTTGGATAAATGAAAGTCACTTAAACAGGTAAGTCATCCTGGTTATATTTTATATTATATATTTTCCGGGTTATATTTTAGAGCATTACTTGTTTGTTGCCAAATATTTTCCATACGTATGCATATATACAAACGCCATGCATTGGTCGGTCAATATCTGAAGTAAAAATTAAAGAAATATTTATGGCGTTGAAACTTGTCATACATTGTCCAAGAGTCTATTATATTATCCTAGTTGCTCATCCATGCTCAAACTCTGGACCACTCCCTGGAATAAATGTTTGTCATTCCCAAATGGTTACCAACAGGTATGATCACGTCCTGGAATAACTTGCTGGATAACGCTCATTACTGCCGACTCTTTAGCTGCCCGGTCATGGAAGAGATATAGCTCCATCTAGTCAATATTCTTATATCCCTTCTCAAAAGAAGAGCCTACAATGATCATGACAAACTTCCCTATGCATCATGAACAATCATATGTCCCAAACATAGTTCAATGTGCAAGATATTTAAATGTTCAAAACTCCTTTCATTGCAAATGAAACTATTCGGCAACTGTTAAATAATGTAACAAAGGCTTTTAATATCATTTATTACATACGTCTTGCAATGCTGAAGGATGTGCATATAACTGTAACAGCGCAGCTGAAAGTAACGTACAACACTCATCATACACAGCAGTGGCCAATTCAAATGCAGCTCCCGAATGCCAGAAAGACTGCTCAGACGTTAAGCCCCAAAGCATCGCAAACATCTACAACTAAACAGGCGCTCATTAGTGGCATGTACCACGCATTGCTTGAGTATCCGTCACACCAAACATAGAAGCGCAGTACCCATCCATTGATAGGGTCTTCGTAATGGAGCTAATTTGCTGTACGTGTACTATAGTGTTACATATCTGCATGACAATATAGCCAGGAATGCTAATCAATATAAAGCCCATTCTTCCGATACACTGCAACAAGACAGGGGCTGCAAAACGCGCATGCCTAGTGTTTTTTAGCATGCATGGGTATTACATCAAACAAACAAATGTATGTCGCTAGAATGATGTCGAAAATACTGGAAGCATGGTGATAGGTTTTGATAATTTAGTTTATTTTATCTGACTACATATACTTATATATTGGGAGCAGCCTCTGGGAGCATCAATCTACATTTACTTTACATAAAATATCAACTTGTCAAAGAGTGCTTAGGATTAGTTGGTCCAGAGTACATTTCTTTTTGCGCTGCAACTGTCAGGATTGTGACAATTTCATGCGGCATTATGCATTCAACAATTCCAGGTGTTGGGCCCGTTGAACATACATGAGTCTAGATTCAATCGTTGTTTTCACATGAGGACTAATAATATTATCACAAGCGATCACTTTCGGGCCCAATCCGCTTAAATATCCTCATATATTCCCACGCACGGCCAAGCCTTTTCACGTGTAGAAATGTTCTCACAGAGGCATAAGATTTAGGCAATTGTCTAGCAGCTATCATGCACCCACACATTATTTATCAGCACAAAAAAAATGGCAAATTGCATGAATTCTTTGTTGCTGTGTATCGGATAGTGGATTGTCAGTCCTCAGAAGTTAAATATCTTCCCACGCCTGTTGAAAATTCAGAACAGTTTTAAGGTGTTAAAGTTATCATTTCATCTAACACCAACAGTTTGATATAAAACAAATTTGCTTTGTAATATAGTAATAAAATATAGGTTATCACCTTTGCATTATCATGAAAATTTATTATTTACGTAGCATGGGTACAATACATCTAACTTAAGCTCTAGAATAATAATACAAAAGGATATCGTATGGAGTGATCTAGGCATATCTTATGCGATACCACAATGGTATCCAAAATAAGACAATGGTCGACAATTAGTTATCAATGTTTAATCACGGCCATGTGGATTCGCATTTAATTTCTTAACAGCCAACACAGTTCGCTGAGTAAAGGGTTTCGCCTGATGTACAAAATAGGCTTTCGTATAAGATTCGACGTCTGCATCTATACCACACCAAGACTAACCCCGAATGCATCCTTCGCAAAGCGGGCAACATCGAATTGTTTCCTGCAGCAGACTGCATGCCTACAAGGTTGATTTTTTTGATTCGATATAATTCGGCTCATTCTTGCCTGTGATATCTTAGCGATTTTGAAACCGCGACAAAATTTACAATGAATTTCCTGCAGAGAAAAAGAGAGAGAGAGATAGAGAGAGAGAGAGAGAGAGAGAGAGAGAGAGAGAGAGAGAGAGAGAGAGAGAGAGAGAGAGAGAGAGAGAGAGAGAGAGAGAGAGAGAGAGAGAGAGAGAGAGAGAGAGAGAGAGAGAGAGAAATAAAGTAGGTAAGACTTTCCCTTTCTACAGTTGCACCGGGTAAGCATGATTGATTCAGGACCAAATGGCAGGTGAGTGTTATATCTGCAAAATTGGAAACCACATGCATTCAGCGGTGTGCTAGCATGTCACAAGATACAGGATATCAACATAGCCTTATATCTGTTAGTTACAGAGGCGTTTATATTTTGGGTTGTAAGACATTGAAGAAGTAAGCATGTCGCATATGCATTTAGTGACATTCAACGACATATTCTGCTCTCCAATCTACTAATCGACTTCCCTTAATATCCAGCATTATCGCCAGTATCTCGCGTTAAAGATAAACAAATCGCATGTTTCTGTTTAAAGGCGTCTGAAACGAATTGCCAATATTACCATGCTGCCACGCAGTATGTTGTGGTTAACATCGGTAATAGCAATGAAGGTATATCTAACTGAAGCGGATGGGTCCACTGTTCTTATATTTTAAGGCAGGATCAATACTGTATTATATATACTTTAAATTTGAGATGCTAACGTCGGTCTGTTACCAGTCTACAGCCACACATATATCAACGTGTCTCTGAATGTGAATTAAAAGAGTGCATGAACGCCTAACACGGGTCTCAGCAGCAGTTATTGATTACCGCATGTTCTCAGCCTCCTGTGTAATACACCCACCATTAAGTGATTAATGAGTGTTATGCTGAAAGCCCCACTGCAATAAAACTTGCTCAACCAAATATACAATGAAACCAATGAATCT
This sequence comes from Urechis unicinctus, assembly GCA_034190875.2. Taxonomy (NCBI): domain Eukaryota; kingdom Metazoa; phylum Annelida; class Polychaeta; order Xenopneusta; family Urechidae; genus Urechis; species Urechis unicinctus. The sequence continues at coordinate 28,495,111 of CM067351.1, read as the reverse complement.
GGATCAACCGATGACGAGTTCCCCCGAACACTTCCACATGAAGGGTTACTTATCTCACTCTTCCAGGAACTCACCCCCCGCCCCTCCATCCCCCATTATGTCACTCCTATCTCTCGCCGCTGATGTGTGAAGTTTAGGCATGCAATAGTAAAGAATCATTCATTATACTACACGGTTTTCTCACACTATGCGTTTTTGGAATAATGTTAGTTCCACAGCCACTGCTGAAAGTCGTCCAAGTAAACGAAATTATTCCTAAAATTTTTCATTCCTAAAATTTTTCAGTATATGTTAAGGTACAGACTTTCACCGGAAAGAAAATCATCTTGACCGATCCAATGTACAATTGCTTTAATTATATGTGTCTGCAGATAATACTGTTTATAGCTGATTGCTCAGAATGTCACTCAACAAAAATCGATAATTATTATCAACAGAGCCGACATGCAACAAATATGAACGCTGTTATGTCATTTTCGCCTGTTCCGGTGTCTTATGGCGGTGAGCATTGCCCGACTATTAACCCAACATCTGCATACAATATGATATCACTACAAGAAGTTACGAGGTAACACGACTATGAAACACTAACGCATTGAATACTTAGAGTATTAATTAGCATTAACCCCAGCGATGGAATATTTTATTGTGCCTGACTTATTATAGAAAAACGTTTCCTCATCTGTATATTGTTGTTGATAGAGAACATTGAGTAATCTCTTTTAGTGGTTAAATATCAAACTGGCATTAACATATTGTGCAGAGACAAGAACCTCAAAGGGACACTTGATTTCTACACTGCTTGATTGCTGCATTTACACAGCTTCCTTTGCAATTAACCCACCAGTTGGTAATTTATCATTGTGATTGTCTCACGTTTGGTTCGGTATAGAGTGCGTTAAGTTTTACAGGGACCCAACTGCATAGTGTAACTTGGTGGTACCTGCAGCAATTCAGAAGTGCCGTGGTTTCAAGTCGTTATAGAACGGCCATTGAATAAGATTTCGGTACGCCAATGAATCACTGTCAGTGTCTACATTTGCAGTCAGTTAACCGTAATAGTCCCCTTTGTGCAATTAATAACATGCACATAAATAAGCGGACAATTTCGATAAATGAAGTCGCTTATGTCATTCGAGGAAATGTACTTTTTTGTAGGTTTCAGTCAATTTCACTTGTCAAAGAGTACCTGGTATCGTCCACACTGAACGCTCAAATTCTGGACCACGCCCTGGAATTGATATTTTCCACTCACAACTGGTCACTAACCTGTTAACGGATGATCAAGTCCTGCCCTTACCAAGTCAGGGTAGCGGAGGCTCCTTGTCATACTGTCATCAAGGGGGGACGGCTGTCCCCTATCCCCTCTTTCCTTCTATCCTGCAATCGGAGAGAAAGTTGTATTCGTCGTTGGTTCTTCTGCGGGAGCATATATGGAAACTCTTTAATTATTCAGAATATGACTTTGAGTTATATTTCTGACAAACGTATAATACTACCAATCTTAAATTAAAATATATGTAACGATAAGGATATGTGAGCGTCATTAAATAAATTTGCTCACGTGTTCAATATGGTACTTGCCAATATGAGTTCTTGAATCAGGTTTTGCTATTAGGGTCAATGTTTGGATTTTTTACTGTAGAGCCTTTGCGTGGTAAGATAATACTTTTTATAAGCTGTCGAATTATGTTTGGGCACTATGCACACAATACACAACTACAATGCGAGTACATATAATCTCTCGTTCTTTCAGTATTACTCTGATTAAATCCTATCAAAACAGCCTTTGTGATTTTAAAACATTCAATCCTATAGCATTAGTGATGTGTGTACGACCTGTGCGTGAAATGCAAAAACAGCAGCTCCGCTGAGTGCATAGGTAAAATGCAGCAGTGGCTTCGATTCCCTGCGACTGGCTTTGTTTGCATGACAGTACATTACGCTTGCACTCAATTTTTCCAAATTGCCGCGCTGTTCTAAAGTTACCACCTGCGCCGTAGCTCTAGTCGTGAAAAGTTAGCTGTTTTCATAGAAGTGAGATTACAAAATACATAGTAGTCCCGATGGACCGATGAAGCACATCTTCCCATAGTTACCGACCTGTAAGAAAATTACACACGGCCTTAGAAACAGGTTATTACATGATCATACACAAGCGCTAGCTCAAGGCATATAACGCCTGACAAATCTAACACAGTTATATAAGGCGATTATTTTGTTTTACCTCATTCTGAAGCAATGGATTATTTATTATATGACAAGCTCAAACAGTGTCTGTAAAACATCAAATATCTAATTGAATAAGTCCGGGACACTTCGATTGTGAGAGGGACACACAATATATAACGTAGAGGAAACGTTGGTCTGGATATGTGCCAACAACCTTACATATTCAAGCCAAAATACAGAGAGATAATTTCGCGACGTTGATTATATTGTACATAAGTACATATGTCGGTGTTAAAAGCCATCCTAGTTTAGTACATACACGGTCTGAGCAAGGCGCATTCATTATATCTCTATTATTCTGCTAATTGCGGTTATATAACTTTCTTCAGTCCTCAAGATAAAAAAAAACGACTGCGCGTTTCCCGATCAGTATCCACGTGGATTACATTGCCAATTCTATCTCTGGGCCTCAAGCTTAAACCGAATTCAGTATGAGTTGATGACTTGCAAATCATAATGCCAGTGTATTACTGCTAGGCGATACTGGCGCCCAAGGCATAGCAGCGAAGCCCAATGTAATGGTGGCAGTGTGCGGCTCACCTACTGATTTCTAAACATACCACAATACACAAAATAATAATGCATGTGCATTCGATAGGTTTCGGCTCTTGACCATTTCTAACGTCAGCGTTTTGATTAATATAATAGTTATGACGTAAGGCAATATAGTTTTTTGATTATTGGTCAATTAATTTTGTTATCAAAACATTAACAAGTCCTTCAAAATTCCCGATTTTCTGTACCCGGAAGCACTTATACACTCGATATACAATATTCACAGAGACATTCTAATAAAATCGACGTCCTCTCAGCAAATTAGTGGACGTTATCAAGCGGAGCTTCGTGCACCTTTTAGGCTTCAACACTTTTCCCATGCCGCCGAGCTATAGCTTATATAAGGGGATCAAATGTATATCACGATTGTCATGTCGTAAACAGCTCGTATAATAATGGTGAGTCATCTTATTCCAAAACATCGTACGTTTCTGTCTCTAGTCGGCCTCTCAGTCGGCACGTCTTCAACCTAGAAAAGGGAATATTTACAAATGCCAGACATCTTTGAGTAACCATGCCATTTTGCTGCAGTGATATGCCGGCAAATACATATTTGCATAGTTCGTCGTTTTCGAGTAAGGTACTGACCTTCAATTGACTCGTTCTACCTCCAATAACGCTGGGCACCAAGCGCTTCCTTCCAACAAGAGATCAGTGGCGTGAAAGTTAAGTGGCAGTCGTGATTCCATGTTCAATGCGCTTAGTCTTATTTTCTTTACCCTATATAAACAACACAACCGATCCTGCTATTGCTCGAGTTAGGTCATATCCAACATATTTCGACATGCTGAGACAGCTCAACACGCTTTATATGAGATGCCGATCAGATTATAGTGAGCTGCTATGTTCAGTCAATTTGTTAATTCGCAACACAAGTTACCAAAGCTCTGTATTGGACCATTGTTTTTGACCCATGCAAACAAACTCGCGTGGGGAAATGTTAAACCACATTCCTTTTGTCCGATCAGAATCTAAATAATTTATTACAAAATGCGCATACCAACGCGTGGTCGCCGCTTTATGCGTAGAAAACTCATGGCGCAATTCAACGGTAATAGGCTGTTACTCAGGTCCGGCAAAAAATACAAAGACAAATGTGACTCGACCACATTAGCCATCGGGCAATTCGGTGATGAAAAAGTATAAGCACACGTTTAGATGAACAAAAGCCGATTTCCAGTAATCTAGTTTTGATGCAGTGAGAACTTTTACAATATGATGTTTTACGCATAACATGACACTGGTTGCCCAAACATTTAAGATGACTGGTGCATTGTGTTTTGTTAAGGTTGACTCACTCAACGGCTGTGTCATATTTCAGATTGTTATAACATAGTATACTTGATGCAACTTTTCCCTTTGACCACTATACAAAAATCGCCGGCATTTCATTTGAGGATTGTCGGATACTATTATTGCGGTGTAAATAAAATAACAATTGACACTTCCTCGATATATTGTGTAGTTTACTGACACAACCTTATGCTCTGCTGTCAATTGATGGATTATTGTTCTGATATCACAGTACAAGTGATTCGAGGATACTGTGTTACAATTCATTCTGAAGAATGTTAACGTCCCATCAATAGAGACACATCAGGTGGTATTTTGCGCGGTCGCAATAAACCAAGCATTGTAGCATCATTTAATGTCGGTCGGTAAGGAGTCAAAAAACTGGTGCTGGTCAGGCTGCGAGCTCTTTTTCGTTTGGATGTGCTTACTTCTATTTTATCATCGACTGCCTAGAGAACTGTGATTTCCCCTTGTAGTTTGGTTATGCGTCATCTAATAACAGCCCGTCTCATTTATTCCAGGTGTGTTGATCTTAACGCCTCAACTGTTCATTCTGAAGACACCCTTAACTTTGCCCGGTGTTCATTTAAATTCGTGCATTGACGAGTTAATCCGTCGAAAACAATGCTTGGCAGCCTGTCTTGGACAAGTTTGCTCATCGTAAACAGTTAAAGGGTTAATCAGCATGACCCAGTACCTCAGACATTGCGTGATCGCGTGTCTCTGTCCATCCGCATGCAATCCAATGTAGTATTCTTAAGAGGCATAGCGTCTCGCGATTGATATCAAGAGGAGCATTCTTTGGAATGACTGATGAACGAATGATCATGCTATACTACTTTTGAATTAGATTATATCCGGGTTGCAGCAAATTTGCCATATTGTCAAAGTGAGGAAACTTTTTTCTGTGTCACACACTTTCTCAAGCATTGCGCAGAGGTCATCAGGTCATAGATTGTTGTCACACGGTTCGATGCAAATAATGGTAACAAAGGTAGCCAATCCGGAGATCGTTAGTAGTCCAAGTGGACGCTTTTAGGGGCGAAATTTCTTTGCCAAAGACGAAAAGCCGAGAAAAACCAGCAGACGGCGTAGAGCGCTATATATGACCAGCCAAGATATGCAGACTTGTGAACAAGAAGGAGACGAGACATTAACATTGTGAAACCCCATTATTAGATGCAGCGATGCACGAAAGACAAGTCGACTTAGTAACCATATCAACGTAACTTTAACAATGGATTAAAAGATATCGGGCTATATTAATAAGAGCGTACTGTTCGTGGATTGTGACAAATGTCATTTGTGCTAACTATCAATCAAGATGCAAATGAGGCATCAGCAATATCATTAGATTTCTCCTGACCTCTCGTTAGCATGTTGATTGCAGCGTATTTCTAATCTAAAAGTAAATATCTGGTGTATCGACAAGAGTGCGAATGTTGTGGCAGCCGCGGCATGGTTCAAACCGGGTGAAAGATTCTCATCCGCAGATACGCTAGGTGCGCAAATATCTGCCATCGATAAGTTACTGAAGCTGATCAGTCTTGAACGTTATCGGTCCAATATCAACACGTGCGTATATCGTATGGGGAAATATGAAATCTCGAGTTGAATCAGAAGCCATTTTCACCTGAGTAAATACCCATCAAAGCAGCCAAAGATATGACTAAGTAGTTTCCAAGAATATATATATAACTTATCACACCATCTATTAGGTGCATGTGGTAAAATAAATAAATGAATGCTCCCATGACAGTTTGAAGCCATGCGGGATACTTTCTTAAACTAGTAGCTTATTCACATGATATGCTAAACTGCACCAGCCAGGTATTACGGAAATGGTGGTGAAATCGCTAGTTGTTAACGCCCAAATGAGAATGTATTGATACTGTTGCTCAAGGTGTGTCTGCGGGCTATGATATTGCTGTTGTTTAACCTCTCAAAATGCGGGTGAAGAGGAAGGTCAACAACCAAGCAACATTCCATTTTTGAAGCGAAATTGCACTGCCGAAAAGAAAGAGAAACCAAACGCTACTAGTACAGACATACAAACGGCCAGTATGGAAGCTTAACGTACCGTTCTGTGAATCGGAGATTATTGCAGTAATATAACAGATGTAACTGGCGGGTAATTTCACAGCAATAAATTATGCAATAAGCAGCAACAAGCACATTTATGCCAAATATATTTTTGTAGTTGTCAGAAAGTTATAGGAATACCTGCGTTTGCCTACTGAATTACTTGCCCATGTGATATCGTTAAGCCTTTGAAGGGGCGTCCGGTTGTTTATTATCGAAACAGATCATTTCAATTTTCGGCCCTCTTCCTTGGTACAGAGCTATGTACATAAATCACAATTTGTAAACACCTCACCTGCATACCCCATAACTGGTCTAATACAAACAGTGCAGACTGGTTATCAGCAAGCAATAGCATTTGCAGCACGCATATCTTTATGGGCTGTTTGGTTTTATCCTTGGGAAAAACATGATACAATTTACAACATGATATGTACCAATAACAATTGTGGCATTCCAGCAATATCTCATTAGCAAACAAGATGGATCTAATCGGAATACAGCAAAAGCTGCAAATACTATTCTGGAGGCAACATATTTTGTTATCAATGGTGCAGAATTGTGTGATTTACACCAAATTATACCGCATGAATGGCGCTACAATGCGGCATTGCTTTAAAATATATGACTATGGATAAATATACTAACATCTATGCACAATTTACAAATGTATATATATACATACATATATATATATTTATTTAATTATCTATAAATATATACATACAAATATTTTTCTATTGATATAAATATATATATACATATAATGTATTTATACATATATATATTGTATCAATATATATATATACATATGTTTATATATATATACATTATATATATAAATATATATATAAATATGTCTATATATATATTTATGTATATATATATGTATTATATATAAATATTTATATAAATATGTCTATATATATAGGGAGATATGTATATATAATATAGATATATCCATATATTCATATATAAATATATATATATATCTAAATATATATATATATATATATATATATAGTATATATATATATATATATATATATATACTCTATATATATATATATATATCTATATATATATATATATATATATATATATATATATATATATATATATATATATATATATATATATATATATATTTATATATATATATACATCTTGGACTTGAATATGTTAATACGTGCTGCAGAATTTTTCTATCATTGGCTATATATTTAGTATAATGCTTACACGTGCTGCTGATGGGCAGGAAGAGAGTGACTCTCCCATTGTTAATGCAGTAAGCTTGTAGGGCCATATCAAGCACATGTTGATGAAACAAATAATGCCCATCAAAAGATGCTGAAGGAAAAGGACGCTCCAAAACCAGTAAAAGAGATTGATTAAGCCCTCTTCATTATTATGTGAACCAATGGATTGTGGCATTGCTGTAGCACTGTCTAGTTGTAGAAAATACACAACTTGCATTGCAGAATTATGCTCAAGTGTTGTTGTATGTGTGAATCACGCAGTGATATATTTTGTTTGTTTCGCTTAAATGGTCAAAAGCTGAAAAACAAATTGATGGCTTTTACCCATACATTTGTCAATGATGTTAACCTTTCCAGGAACCAAGGATCACTCCCAAGTTTGTTTGTTTGTATAAAAAGTTTTTTGTGAGTTATTTATTAGTCGGATTTGTCAATCCTGGTTAACATGATGTCTATCGGTAAACTCAATCCAAGCTTTTCAACGAACGGAGACAGATGCATGTAATATATATTTGCTTCATAATCTGGTCTGATAATGTTGATGAACATGGGCCTTTTTGCGTGTATTATTGCTATATACATTGACTGCTCTAAAAAGCATGCTAAAGCTTTGTTTCATGTATGTCTGATGTACAGTGCTGTTGAGCATAGCCTTTACAGACCTTTACAAATCTCTGTAAAAATAATTCATTCGTTTGAAGTTTATATTTAACAATGGCATGGTTTGATGGTTGAGTTTATTAAGGTTGCATACGCTATAGTTGATTATATAGCCTGACTCCATGTGCTTAGACGCAGGTCCTGCGCAAAAAGTGTATTGAAGTTATGAAAGAATTGTGCAGTTATTGCTTTTTATGATTGATATAGAGCTGATGTCCATACATATGTATTCATCAATTGATTGCCTTTCATTGAACAAATAAGTTTGATGGACATGATGTCTATTGTTCAGGTCCAACAGCTGTCTCTGTTTGAAGTTTTTAAAGAGTAAATTATTAGAAAAGTTGGGAGTCTATGCGTGTCGATGTTCTATTTACCGGCTATGAAATTGAAAACAGGTAAGTGATCCGCTATGCAGACAACCGCAATCATAATGGTGTGGAAACACAAATGCAATTACCGTATTGTACCATGTATAAGCAACGGGCGCTAAGACAAATGATCTGGTAGCTGCTATTGCGTGACATGACAGGCGCATGCACTAAACTTGTCTATTTCTATACATGATCAGTAGAAATGGCGCTACCATGACCTAACGTGTGGTAATTCTGGAGTACGATCGTGGATGCGCGACCGTGACATTGACATATCAATACACTAACCAGGGCGCGGCACACTCGATGCGTGGGTAGCACACGCCGGTGCACATAGAAACCATGTAGCCCCTCCCCGGCTGAATATACGGTAGTGAAAAGCCTGTGGATGTTTTTGTTGACTTTGTGTTGGATAAGGTACATGGTAGCAAATTGGTAAGCGATTAGTGGGCATTCCGGGGTGCTTTAGGCCATAGACAAATCACTCTCGCCGTGACTGTGACTGGACACTGAGTTGTGGATGAGAGAGAGAGGTCGTTGGAATTTAATAGTTTTTGAAGCTGTTCGGCAAGACCCCCAGATGAACATCACTACGACAGCGTGGTTTCATTGGGTCAAATGAATCTGAAGACGAAGGTGCCAAGTTCGATACTCTAAGTAGCTTGAAAAAGGCCATGGTATAAACAGCCCACATTACACAGTCAAGGGACCTGTCCTAAGTCATTTGTGGATGTCCAAAAGCCTACGAGGGGTGTAATTAAGAGTTTATGTTGAGTTCGATTTCCTTTCTGCCCCTTTAAGTTACACGCCATGTTGAATGTTTGTGCCCCTTGAATATCCACTGCAACCCTGAAAACTGCCAGTGATCTTGGTCGATGCTCACACTGCAGTATGCGTTTTCTGTAAGTCGACCTCACTCAGGTGTCAACTGTTATATATGATAAGTGAAGCGGCATTTTCTACCTAATTATACCTGATTTCAGACGTGATGGTAGAGTGGTCACTCACCTACTACATCTGGTCTTCCTCTTATTGCCAGTTAGAAGTTGCCAACTTATAACTAGTTGTGTTAGCATGCATTGATTTTGTTGACAGGTTTATTATGTTGAAGTCTTTGTCGATGCTATTACTGACATTATTTTTGTCAGGGTCTCCAATCCTCATTGGATTCCTTCAACGCGGCGAGATTAAGCGTGCGGGTGAAGGTTGCGGGTGAAGGTTTGGTTATGGGCGACTGCGCCCCTTCGTTTTTCATGTGGCTGGAATGCTGACTGTGATGGGATGTATTCCTTCACAGCCAGTTGGAGAGCATTGGTGTGGGAATTAACATGGGCCAGTGTTAAATAGGCGATATTGAAATAGGTTAGCTGACTGGGTTGGTCGCGAGGTTTAAGTGCGTGATGCCGTTTGCTGTGTTTTTTGTAGGGTCTCGGTGTGTTAGGTCTTGCCGCCCGATCTGAGCAATTGATGCTAGCAATTAAGTAGGAGTTACCGATTCAGTAGCTAGCAATATACTGGAGCTGTTTAAGCATCACATTACTCCTCATCCATCGCTGTCACGATATCACTTTGTTGTTGAAAGCTACATAGAACCAAAATATCACCAGTACCATAACAATTTCATTTGGCTTAGCATTGATTATTCCTTATAGACAAGGGCGTCCAAATTCCTCGAACTAGCCCTTATCGTTTGTAGCTATATAGAGATGATTAACAGTATATCACCGTCGTGTTGGGTGAGGGATGCTTGTGTTTGGACGTTGCAGCGCGATTACAGATGTATTGTTTCTACTGTCAGAAGACGCGTCAGTTGTTTGTTGTTGCTGGTGTTTAGGAAGAGGACGATGTCTTTTGAAAAGCACCTTCGTGTTAAAGCCGTTGTTCCAGTGGTTGTATATCTATCGTGGCGATGCCTTCAAATTGCACACAGCCTATTACGGCCCTGGTCATAGTCATTTTTGCTGACCTCAGGTTATTGAGCGCACCCGGCCTTTCTCAATTATTTGGTTTCTCGACAGGTAGTTATGTCCATAAAACAAAGGCAAATACCCCATGGGAATTAATTAATTATAAGAAAAACTTATATATATACCATAAGTCAGGTAGAATAGTATATATCGCCGGTCCCCCTAATGCCAATAATTTTACTTTAGTCTCCCTATTGCTGGTATGTTTTTTTTCAAGGCGACCAATATAATTGTAAATCGAATTCAACTTACCTTTTGAAATTGATCTTCTAACACGATATACTATGATATAGTATCATACGTGAAATGTGACAAAAAAAAAAAATGAAAAGTTATGGCATGTAAGTATGGGTCGTTAGGTTTGCAGCACACGTAACTTGCAGTAGGCATCAGCTGGCAGCCCTGTCATGGCAAACGGTATTCTCTGCTATTGGTTCTGTGTCGTTCATCTTGAGTTTCTCTACAGTCGGAATTTGGAATCGCATATAATGGTTAATGTAACCGAGTTGGTAGCACAGTTGTTCTCTTGGAGATGTTGTAAAACGCCCGATGGTCGTAGAACACTTACAACAAGGTCGTTCTCAAAGCACAAATACATGCAAACATCATTCAGCTAGTAACATTAACCCATGTGATATTCAGCCATATTAATGAGGCACTGTATAAGGTGACTATCAACATTCCAATAGATGTAATGAGATCTTTATGGACACTTAATATCGGTAGCGTATACAGTTTTAAAAACGAATCCTTATTGAAGACTCACTTACATATGGCCATCACCATGGATCGTCGAATCATCGAAACCGCCGAGATTTTGTACTTGTTAGATAAGAATAACATGATATCATACGTTACTGAAATTGCCTGTGTCATTTAATAGCACAGATTGGTTGTGCTCATTGTCATCGCAGCGTAAACAACCTCAATGCACTGACATTGTCAATTTGATAGGGACATGCTCATTAACTTTAATTGGTATAACGTTAAGTCAATTAAATATTGCTATATAGGACTATCCGTACGAGCTAAAAGAGTTATCATGTACCACATGCGCTGCAAGTAATCCAACCATTAGTAGAGGAGGTCACTATCTTAATTGAGAGGAACAGCTGAGGGGATAACATTGGATATCCACCTAATGGTTTACTGGCTGATGATGTTGTAATGCAGTGATCCATCACAGCTGTCAGCACAAATTAAATGGAGCACGCAAGCTGATTTCCATTGTATGGCAGACGAAAATACAGAGAAAGGTCTCCGAAACGCTGTTGGTATCACTTTGCAGTGCAAAATGACATTACTGAACAAGATAAATTTGGACCTACAAACAATATTAGAACAGTTTGCAGGTTCCTTTCCCGGACCACTTTTCCCAATATGATCCTATTTGGATCAGTGTCTTCAAACTTTAATTTAATTTGTTCAATTTGAAACTCAACAACAATGCCATAAAAGTAAACTACTTTTTCAAAAAACTAATTTTGCAAATTTAAACTACCGTTATACCCATTATAACAAAATACGTACGATGATCCTACCCGGTGCGTACTGCATGAGAATTTTGACTGACCTCCAATGGAAGTCACGTGATTTTATTCAACGCAATCAATCTTTGAACATTTCCAAAGCAATCGAAACCCTGAACAAGATTTTCACCAGCAATTGCGGTTTACAAAGGTTCAACCATGGAAAACAACGACACCACGTAACAACATTGTCGTCTTGACAGTGCGTTTAATCAGACATTCGGCTTTCAAATTCATTGATAGCCATGCATGTTATCAGCCTAATCACAAACTATTAAACAGCACATTATTCTTGGAACTCGGTCCGTGTATGATGTTAGTATAAGTCCAAAATAGCTTGAAGCTGATCGACATATATAAAGGTATTCATTTGTGAACTTTCTAAAAAGTCCAGTTACAAGGGGTCTTCCATAATTAATAGAGTCTGTCGCCATGCTAAAATTACGAATTATGTAATAAATGTTGGTGACTTTGCCAAGCCAGAGTGAATAATTTATCCTCGATGGTGCAGGTGAAAAACAACCTCAAACGCATTCAGTGAAGCGGAGAATTATTGTTTACAAAGTGTATTTAAATCGAAAGTTTACAAGGAGCCTAAGCGCATTAAGGGATCTCCAACACAACACATGTACTTAGGTGTTTGGGATGCCTGGACGTAATCTTATCCGAAAGGGAACAAATTTCGATTAGTATGTCCACCTGCAATGCGTGTGTGAGCTGAAATCACCATTGTATTGTGTTTGTGTACCAGCGGTATATCACAATTCGATTGGATAGGCTTGACAGGTTATTGCCCCGTTTTGTATATACATTAAAGGCAACAAGTGTTCTAACTTGTTTGTTTTGTATTATACAATAAACCTAATGCTTGAGTATGGCAATTAGTAATAAAGGAGTTGTGCATACCAAAGCCCTCATCACGGAAGAGTTTCCGCTATGATAATGCTGACGAAGACTTAAATCACCATTTTAAAGTTAGTGCATCGTAGGCATGCTCAAAACGCTTCAGACGTGACATATCAATAATGCTTCCAATACGCTGTTTCACCACATGTGTACCAGACCAGGATTGCATTGATAATACGACCCCTATGCCTAATTAAAGATGAACTGGTGCCAGGCATGTAGAGTTGTAGCCTCGTCATCCGGTATCTACTATATACACTTTTGGACACCTCAAGCCGTGACATTGACAAATGGTATTGTCTATAGATTGCTATAGCGAATGAGCGATCTCAGAGGCATGAAACTGACTAATCATCGGCTTGGGGAGAATTATATACCATGAAGCAATCGGGGTGATAAGCTCCCCGATACCCCTTTCTATATGCTAACATGTAGAGTTGTTTTGGTAATCAATTGTTCTGGCAACATTTTTGTCAATATGCATTCTCCAAGATGAATTAGCCAAAACTTAAGCTCTTGCGATCTGAACGTGTGCTTTGAAACACGTTAATTTGATCCCATGACTTTGGCACATGCTTCAAACATCTTATAGAACATGAGTTTCTCATTTTCTCGTTTCATTAGAGTCAGACAGCATCCTTAACATAACTATACCAGGATGGCTGATGTGAACATCTTTTTGGTAACATGAAGCCCCAAACACATCCCCAGACATGCGCACACCCACCCACTAACCCGTCCACACACTCATACACACACCAGTCTATAGTTCCCATTCACCCTAACCCCCCAAACACGCATGGACGGTAAATAGATATTGATAATTGTGCAATTCGTCAGTAAATCCTAGCCTGCTTGTGGAAAAGCACAATATTAAACTTGCAGTACTTTTGGTATCTTCTAAAACGTTCCCCTTATTCTATAATCGCTTTTTAAAAAGGTCCTACTGAATCACACGGTCTTTTGCGCACGCGGCTTTGGCGATCTGGAGATCGAGAGAAGGGGACATTTAATACTCGTTTAGCATAAGCACCGCAGTAGTTAACATGAGTTAAGCTGATGAACAATTAGTTTTTCCCTTGTATCCTTGAACCATGTGATATACTCCATCATGTGTATTCAAGTAAATTGCGAATCATGTCTATGCCTCATTGGATCTCGTTTCATCCGACTCATCGAAACATTTTACCGCCTGAAACTCAATCAAGGACGATATAAATAGTTTGTTGGCTTGTTGACTTTAACATTCGTTTTATTCCCCATGAACATGCCACATCGGGTGTACAATTGAGCGTGAGGCAATCGTTGTGTTATGTAGCGCACGTTATTTCACAAACTGCATAGTGGTGCAGTAAGAGGACACTAAAACCGAAGGTCAACACTAAAGCGACCAAGCGTACTGCACATGACTAGTCACAGCCTTTTGGGTAAAATATTTCCCTGACAAGAGGTAGGCCATTGAACTCAATTTGGCATAAAGAGGGTGAACTATCATTGGATGTGTTTGCAGATGGAGAAGTTTCTCGGGTTGGGGTAACAACGATATCATCATTTTCTGTAGTACAGGATATTAAGTTTGGTTGGCCACAGAGGAACGAGTATTACCTTCGCATCATCTTCTGTTAGCGTCTTCAACAACAGTGGGATTACAATGAAGGAAATAAACAATTCAAAGATAACACATCAATAACTAACGCCTCCGGATCAGGGGGCAATGACATATACGGTTTTAATTGGTAACATAAACGAGAAGCAAATAGGTATATTTCAGGCTGTCCCCACATTTCAACATAACATAGGAAAGTCTGCTTTCTCTATCAGAACATATGTTAACTGTCCAGGGGATGCATGTTGAGCTTATCCAGTTGGTTTTTCTTATACACCATATCCAAATATCATAGGCAATGGCACCTTAGAGGTGTCGTGGTTTTCGTAGCACAGATTTGGAACAAAATTTCGGTACACCAATTAATAACTGTCAGTGTCAGCATTGGTAGTCAATGATGCATGTCAGATCGGAGCTTTAGGAAACCGTAACAAGCCCATGCTGCTATTCAAAGCATCCAGAAACACAAGCGGACCATTTCGATAAATGAAAGTCCCTTAAACAGGAAAGTCATCCTAGTAGATGGACATTTAAGCCATTTCTTCATCATACTTCAATGTTCATTCAATAACGCTACAATGGAAATATAAAAAATCTGATAGCGTCATTTTTATGAAGCCTGTGTGCTATAGTGTTACATATCTGCATCATAATATAGCGAGCGAAGCTAAATAATATAAAACCCATCTTAGCGATACACTACAACAAGCTTTATACACTGCGACAGGGGCTGCAAAACGCTTATGCCTAGTTCGTTTAGTAGAGAGATATATATATATATATATATATATATATATATATATATATATATATATATAGATATATATATATATATATATATATATATATATATATATATATATATATATATATATATATATATATATATATATCTCTCTCTATATATATATATATATATATATATATATATATATCTCTATATATATATCTCTCTCTCTATATCTCTATATATATGTATCTATATATCTACATATATATATATATATATATATATACATATATATATATATATATATATATATATATATAGATATATATATATATCTATATATGTATATACCTACCTATATATATATATCTATATATATATAAATATATATATATATATATATATATCTCTATATATATATATATATATCTTATATATATATATATAAATATATATATATATGTATATATATATATAATGCAAACAGCACAGTGTGATATGACACATTTAAACTGCTAGAGAAATCTCTTACATAGATATCTAATCGCAATAAATTAGATGCATTCTTTATGAATACAAAACGTTAAAATCAAAACCATGTCCTCTCTCCCTAAGCCTCGTGACAGACAGGTGAGTGAAGGTAATCAAGTTTGCAGCAGTGGTAACTTGCAATAAGCATTAGCTGGCAGCCAGATGATGTCAAACGATAATGTTTCAATCAGCTTGGATTCAATCATATTGAATACCTCGACACTCGGACGTTGATATATAGCCAAGTTGTAAGCCCAGTTGTTTGTTGGCTCTTGGAGAAGTTGAAAACGCTCGATGATCGTAGAGTCATCCGTAAAGCACAAACACATGTTTTGTAAATACCAGCATTATGCAGCCCTCATTTGGCACATAACCCTATGTGACATTCAGTCATGCTAATGCGGCAATGTATTTGGGGTAGATTTAATGAGAGCTCACCTGATCATCAATACTAAATATCAGTACGTATCCATTTTTGTAATAGAATCGCCTTGACCATGGATTATTGAATTAGCGAAGCCACTTAGATTTGGTACTTGTCAATTAAGAATTCGCGTCAACATGATATTAGCTACAGAAATCGCCAGTGTTACCAGGACACCAAGTCGTTAAATAGTACAGATTGGTTTTATCCAAGAGTAAATTATCTCGATGCACTGACATTGACAATTTGTTAGAGACATGGTCATTGCCTTTTATTGGGACATAACGTTAAGACCATTAAATACCGCTTATATGGTTCACCAGCTTCCTGTATCTTTTCGAACTACTTGTAAGTAAATCTTCTCATGAAACACCTGTTGGGAGAAATATTCAGCCTTTGCATTATGGGACTATCTGTACGAGCCAAGCGAGTTATCATGTACCCCACTCGCAACCATTACCAGAGAAGGTCACTTTCTCGATTGAGAGGAACAGCTAAGGAGATCACATTGATTAATGACAAAATGGTTTACTTGCTGATGGTGTTGTAATGCTGTGATCCATCACATGTGTCGGCTCAAATGAAATGGAGCACGCACGCTGATTTCCGTTTTATGGCAGTCTAAAATACGGCAGTTGTAGCAACGTTGCAGTGCACAACACTGTTACTGAATACGATATATTTCGACAAGCAAACAATATTACAACATTAGTTGGCAGAAAACTCTCTCCTGATATCAAGTGTTTTTGGAGCAGTCTCTGGAGTATACGCAAGTTTGTTAAGTTTAATTTGAAACTCAATGGAAATGCAATAAAATCAAATATTTCATTCAAAAAACAAATATTGCAACTTTTAACAACTCGTATAGAGCTACAACGATTCACATGAAGATATTTTGCGTTGATCAAAAAGGAAAAATGATCTGATAAAGCAAGAACTCTCCAGGTAGTAAACAGAGGAGGGAATGTAAGATTATACCCTTCAATAACAGATTACTTGCGATGTTCCTACCTAGTGCGTACTTAATGTTTCACCTTTCCTTCCCTGCTTTATTTTAGATAGCAATGAGCCCTATTGTGTGGAGTTGGCCACCTCGGCGCGACCAGGATGATAGACATGATACGACATGAGCATGGACGTGTATTAGCTGGCTGTATCTGGACGTACATGCTCGTGGAAGATGTAGATGCGCAGTCACGTACACATTATGCTGGGAGTAATACTACCTACTCCAAAATTAGTCTTGGTCGGTGGTAAATGCTGTGATATGCATAGTTTGTTTATGTTCAATCATATGCAAGATCTATCACGGCACTACATATAAACCGAAGCAATTCAACGGCTGTCATGACCATTACAACATACAAATGTTCTCTTTTTGGGTTTACGAGATGATTTATGTGCCAGGTAGTCAGCATGACACAGAGCGCATAGCAAAATATACATTGCTCCATTAAAACCTATGCAGTTTTGGCTGTAGTCACTCATCACATCAGGATAAACGAGCATAAAGTTCATCAGCCTTATGATAAATTGTTCTTCTCAATAAAAGGGGGCTCTATTGAAGAATGTGCCTCTATAGGCCGATCGTCACACTCACTTCTTCGCTTTTCTATGCAGCACAAAACCATACATGATTAAAATATTTAACCCTCGCATATGTTAAATTAGAGGACAGTACAACATATATCATATCATTCGATCTATGACCGCTTAGCGCTTGTGCGAATAACCTCATCGATTGATAATAACCAGACGGTAACTATTGTGTGATGGAAATATCGCCAAGTAGCTTGAATTAAAAGAGGTTACCGATACCATTTCGGCAACACTTTATAAATGCTGAAGTTTGGTCATGTTGAGTATGCTTTAGGTCATTCAAATTAAAATGCTGGCATTCATGCGTTCCATACACATCTGACGCATGATGAATAAAATGCCATGAAGCAATCGTGGTCATAAGCTCCCCATTACTTTATTCCCCTACTAACTTTTTCATTTCTTATACCAACATTTAGGTTGTTTTGGTATTCAATCTTTCTGGCAACATTTTTGTCAACATACAATCTCAAAGATGAAATGACAAAACTGAAGCTCGTGTGATCGGAACGTGTGCTTTGATACACGTTGTTGTGATCCTATTGCTTGCACACGTGCTTCAAAAATCTCATGATGTGAACATTTTCAATTAGAGCCAGACAGCATCCATAAAAAACTGACCACATCCCTAGTGACACAGGCACCACAGACCACCCCTAGACCACACACCCCATACACCACCACAAGAGCTCATGTCCTCCTATCCACACCGAAACACGCATGGGCAGAGAATGTAAATTGACAATGATGCAACCTCCGTTTTCTCAATAAATCTTAGCATGCTTACGGAATAGCACATCTTTTGTTTCCATTTTCAAACACTTCACTTACCGTATTATCCATATTTAGGGAAAGGTTCTGCTGTATCACACAATTCCTTG
Source organism: Urechis unicinctus (assembly GCA_034190875.2). NCBI lineage: Eukaryota > Metazoa > Annelida > Polychaeta > Xenopneusta > Urechidae > Urechis > Urechis unicinctus. The sequence continues at coordinate 28,476,483 of CM067351.1, read as the reverse complement.
CACACGCGACGTACTCAAGGATTGAATGTAATAAAAACAATAGTATCTACCTCGAGCTGGGGACATTTAATATACTTTTAGCAATTGAACCGCGGTATATAAGGTGAGTTGTTCTGATGAACACTTAGTTTAATCTAGTACCCTTGTACCATGTGGTATGCGCCGTCATGTATATTCAAGCGGCGGGCCGCGTAAGGCAAATTATGCATTAGATCATTTCATCCAATTCATCAAGACATCTTATCACGCAATTAAAGTCGATATGATAAGTATTGTTTTGGCTTATTGGCATCCTCATGTTTTGCGTTTCCCCCGATTATGCCACAATCGGTGTACATTTGAGCATGACACAATCGTAGACTTCTGAAGAGCACGTAAATTCCCAAACGATACAATAGCGCATCAAATGACACTAGTAGATGAATACTAAAGCGACCACGCTCACTGCACATGATTAGTCCCAGATTTTGTGTCCATGTCCCCTTACTCACGATGCGAACGGACTCGTTTCACATATTTCATACCCAAATGAACTTCTTTGTTAGCTGCCACTCTTTAAAACGCTTCTGTCTCCACAGACTAACCTTTACTTGACCAAGCTAAAAGAAACTGCGGTCAGCAATAAGCAAAGGTTGTTTAAAAGGCAATTTCAACTTGTAACTGCTGTTACACGATCAGATATGCCCCGCGACTCCAGATACTAATGGATATGGATATTCATGCTCTGCGAAGCGTAACATTTGACAAAGATCATTTTGTGCAAAGTGTTCAATAGCGGAATATTAACCCAAGTTGAAAAACGCAATTACGTCATGCACTCAGAGACTGTATACCATCATCATGGCGAATAAATCTTATGAAAAAACATCAGCAAAATATATGTCTAGTGTATGCCTAGTATAAGCAACTTTAAAAAAAGCAACGATAACATTTTAAGAACCAAACTTCTAGTCGTTCCACTGTTGTGTCCCTGCTAAGACATTATCACCGCATACATTTGTGGGTTTCTGCTGTTTATTGTACTACTTGGACTGCCAATCCGCCGTTTTCAGTTTATGATCCAAAGGGGTGGCTAGTGTCAGAGCTGTACTAGACAAGGCAGCCTGGGTTGCGTGTGGCTGGAAAGCATTAGTATCAATGCCAGCAGCCACTTATGACACTCTTATCTAACTGGATAAGGTTGCCATTCTAACAGACGAGTACGGCTTGCAATAGGAAAAAAACAGGTGCAGTACAGTAGCAGAGCGCAGCATTTCAGTCCTTTTGATGTATTCATCCATGCATGTTACTACACACAGACGTTTTTCTCTAGGATACGCTATTAACTGTGCATTTGGATTTGATATCACCAGCTTAGATTGTATAACATTGGCGTTTATGACAACAGTATATGAAGTCTTCATTATTGAGCTTTAATTCAGCAAACGAAATCTTTGGCCCCTATTCATTGTGATTAGGGAAGACAGAGTGTTACAATTATTAATGACAAAAGTTGCACTGAGATATCCTTTATACTGGGGCGATCCTGAATCAGATTTTTACCCCAGAGCAGGGGATGTCTGTTGTACAATTCACAACCGAAAAAAAGTGCAAAAACACAAAGACGTCTGCGGTTGTAGGTTACTGGTACTTACCCCAAGCAACGCCCTTCTACTACGCCCCCATCACTCTCATTTTCACAGGAAACATTCCATCACTCATGGCCCTAATATTGGCCCTGATACTTTTTTTCACAACAGAAACCACCTTTTGTTACATTCGTTGTCAACATATACCATCATAACATGGATACCAAAGAGGTTTGTAGGCTGAACATTTTTCAAACGTTGCAAGCTTCGCCGCTAAAATCCGTGCACGACATAAAAACAAAGGTTTACGATTCCTTAGATGACAGGTTTGCAGGAAAAAATGGTGCATTAGCAGCACTCTACAGAGGATTGTGGAACGATATGAATTTATATTAAGTGATTATCACCTAGAATTGTTAAGCCTGTGCTTCATAAAATTATTCAGTGCAACGACCCAACAGCCAGTCGTTTGCCACCTGTTTTGCTGTTGGGTGCGGTGCCATCGATGCTCGGAGGTAATATTTCACAGTAGATAGCGACCGTAGAGGTGTCGTGGTTTCCGTATTCTGCAACTGTCAAATAATGTAGCAAAGCCTTTTAATCTCATTTATTATATACGTCTTGCAATGCTGAAGGATGTGCATGTAACCATAACAGCGCAGCTGAAAGTAACGTACAGTTCTCATCATACACAGCAGTGGCCAATTCAAATGCAGCTCCTGAATACCAGAACAACTGCTCAGACGCTAAGCCCTAAAGCATCGCAAACATCTACAACTGAACAGGCGCTCATTAGTGGCATGTACCACGCATTGTTTGAGTATCCGTAACACAAAACATAGAAGCGCAGTACGTTACCCATTCACTGATAGAGTCTTCGTAATGGAGCTAATTTGCTGTAATGTTACATATCTGCATGACACTGCAACAAGTATTGTACACTGCGACAGGGGCTGCAAAACGCGTATGCCTAGTTTTTGTAGCATCAATGTGTATTTACTTTACATGAAATATCAGCTAGTCAAAGAACGCTTAGGATTAGTTCTTTTTGCGCTGCAACTGTCAAGATTGTGACACTTTCATGCGCTATTATGCATTCAACAATGTCAGGTGTTGGGCCTACTGAACATACACGAGTCTAGGTTCAATCGTTGTTTTAATGCGGACTACCTTCCAGCCAAATTATATTATCAAAGCCGATCCCTTTCGGGCACAATCCGCTGAAATATCCTCATATATTCCCACACACGGCCAAACCTTTTCACGGGTAGAAATTTTGTTACAGTGCATAATATTTAGGCAATTTGTTTAGCAGCTATCATGCAAACATACATTATTCATCAGTACAAAAAAGGCAAATTGTATGAATGCTTTACAGCTGTGTATAGGATAGTGGATAGTCAGTCCTCCGAAGTTAATTAAATTCCTACGCCTGTTCAAATTCAGAACAGTTTTAAGGTATTTATGCTATAATTTCGTCTTACGCCAACATAAAACGAATGTGCTTCATCTTAACGTAATATGTAATATAAATATGGGTTATCACCTTTGTATTATTATGCAAATTCATTATTAACGTAGCATGAGTACAATATATCTAACGTAAGCTCAAGAATAATAATACAATTATCGCATTCAGTGATTTAGGCGTAGCCTTTGCGATTCCGCAATGGTATCCCAAACACGCCAATGCCTGTGCAGATTCACATTTAATTTCTTAACAGCCAATACAGTTCACTAACTCAGTAACGGGTCTCGGCTGGTTATATTTTTCGACCCATGT
>CM067351.1:28425632-28468132 GCA_034190875.2 Urechis unicinctus | reverse complement strand
CTTTTATTATTTTTATTCTGCAATCTGACTTGCTTTTATTAATAACTAGCAAATGGCATCGCTGAGCAAGCGCACCTGTGTTAACGAACACCATCACCAAGAAAAAATGATATTCTTATCCATCCTTACAACTCAATGCACTTTCAATTATCTGCAGTACATAAAAGAAATTACTGCTCCTTCGAATCCAGAAGCCATGTTGATGGATGGCTGCAATTCATATCAGATAGTCAGACTCATTGGTTATGTTCTAGTACATAGATGAAGTGTTCAAACTATCGATTCGTCATTCTTGTCGCAATACATTCCATTGACTTGTTTGTACTAGTTATGTAATAAATGAGGAAGTTAAGTTTTGTATATATATTTGATTGCGAAAGCAGGCCTTTAGATACCGCCACAATTAATTGTGTTGTAGACGATTTCTCTTGTCGAATTGGCTATTTCAATGAAGAAACCGACGGTTCTTTTCAATTAGTAACTGGTAACGTTCCGCATGGATGAAGAATGAACTCCGAAGACGCATGCGTGAAGGTCTCTTCTATGTGATTATTGTGTGTAAGATGTTACTTTATATCTCCAACTTTTCTCACAAGCCATCGCAAACATTGAATCAGGGTATATGATGCGGGCTACTGCTATGTATGACTCTGCAATGCCTACCTGAGAGTTGCAACCACGTAATTAGTGCAATCATTTCAGTTTACCAGGACCATTTCATCACATACTCATGTTGCAAGATGACTTTGTAAGGAGATGCAGTCCGTTTTTCAATTTGATAAGGTCTTGTTATGTACAATTACAGCTCATTTAAAGCCAATAGGCCGTGATTTGCTGCTGTAAACAAAGCAATTTTGATTTCATCTTTAGATTATAAGTATTGCTTGTCATAACAATGGAAAGGCGATAGTCGAGAATAAGGTCTGTATGCATAATTGTAGGTAGCTAGGTGACAGGCTAGTGCCATTATGGTGCGTATTTGTGCTTTCCCATGAAAAATTTCCCGATTGGATAACCAGTAGTGTACTAGTCATTATACAACGTTGGTTGTTGGTTATAATGGCTATTTATTGAATCATTCAGTAATTGTGTGTGTATATAGAGACGGGTAAAGCACAATCCGACCATTTATTAATGGTACCCAGACAATAACAATTATAACAACAGTTACTATAAATAACAAAACATCGGCGGTGATAACTACGGTCGACATCATAGTGCGCATTTAGTAATTGATGCGCGGTTCTGGATAATGGTTTTTAACTTCACGATAGATGCATTATGACTTTAATTCGAATAAAAGGATGAAGTGCGGCGTGCAGTACCTAATACGTGAACAGTGTAGTATAGACTATTTGTTCCCACTCTTTCTAACCAAGTATCATTCGCTTGATAACAATTTACACAGTCATCTTTAAACGTCCCTTCCATCAATATTACAATCACCATGGCGCTTAACGATATCCCCTCAATGTAACGGGTAGGCGGAATCTGGCAGCACCCTGCCCACCCCCCCCCCCTCCCACCCCGTTAGCATCTCTGCGAATGTGTGCAGAGTTCCTAGTTGTGCACCCTCCTCATCTTTCGGTTGTCGTTGCTGATACTCTCGTTAAGGATATTAGCTGTTAGCGGAGGCTCCTTTTCTTACTGTCGCCAAAGGGGAATGGCTGCTCCCTATACCCTTTTTCCTTTTCTCCTGCAATCGGACAGAAAGTTGTATTCGTAGTGGGTTGTTCTGCAGGACTATATATGGAAACTCGTTTATCTTTCAGAATATGTCTTTGGGTACTAATGCTGACAAATATATAATACTGCCAATTTTAAATCAAAATTGTTGTAACGATATGTGAACTTCACAAATATCTCCAGTTGTTAATATTGTCCTTTAGTAAATTGCACATTTGGTCACGTGTTCAATATGAGATCTGCTAATTTGAGTTCTTGTATCAGGTTGTGCTTTAAGTGTCAATGTTTGTATTTCCTACTGTAGAGCCTCTGCGTGGCGAGATAACACTTTTTATGAGCTGCCGAACAAAATGCGGCAATGTTTGGGCACCGTGCACAAAATACACAACTACAAGGAGAGTACACATCATCTCTCGTTTGTTCAGTATTATTCTGATTAGGTTTCAAATCCTATCAAAACAGCCTTTATGATTTTAAAACTTTCAATCGTACAGCATTAGTGATAATTGGACGATTTGTAGCAGCACCGCTGAGTGCATAGGCAAAATGCAGTAGTGGCTTCGATTCCCTGCGGCTGCCTTTGTTTGCATCACAGTACATTACGTTTGCACTCAAGTTTTCCAAACTGCCACACTAATCTCGCTGTTCTAATGTTACCACCTGCCCCGGAGCCATAATGGTGACGAGTTATCTGTTTCGATAGTAAGCACCTACAGCAGCTTGTGCCGACCAACGTTATATCTATCGATTAAAAAGGTCACTCATATATGCCATATGACATCGTGAGTGAGTACTGTAGAACAGCTTCCTTTTTATAAAAGCATCTAGGTGTAACACCACACAACAGATAGGCAGTCGAGTATGTATTTGCCACATGACTACAGCTTATTGAAAACTCAATGACTTCTGATATATGTGAAAAAACACAAACCGTGTTCATCCAATTAGACGAACATTGTGCGCGTGCTGAGAAATAGGGTGTTTGTCTAGTAAGGGAAAACAATTCTGTGTCACACACTTCCTCAAGAATTACGCAGAGGTCATCAGGTCACAGATTGTTGTCGCACGATGCTTTGCAAATATTGGTAACGAAGGAAAGCCCTTCGAGAGATCGGCAGTAGTATACAGAGCAGACGCTGTCGGAGGCGAAATTTCTTTCCCAAAGACAAAAGGCCAAGAAAAATCAGCAGACAGCGTAGCACGCTATATATTACCAGATGACCAGCCAAGATATGCAGACTTGGGAACAGGTAGGAGACGAGACATTTACCTTGTGAAACCCCATTATTGGATGCAGCGGTCCACGAAAGACAAGCTGACTTAGTAACCATAGTAACGTAACTTTAACAATGTATCAAAACATATGGGGCTATATTTGATAAGAGCAGGGTGTGCAATGTATTTATGATAATGATAATAACGGATGGCTAATTCTTATTAGTTTATGTTTACAACGACATACACATCCTGCCCCGCAAAATCCAGATTTAAAGACCATCCAGCAGCTTGATGAGAATTACATACAGTGAATTGGCTAATTATGCTTTGTATTTACAAATAATGGTAATATGACCTATTGTCAACATTGCATCGTCTGTAGTCACACCCTCACTACTGCAAGAACGTTACCAGAACTCCTAAGCCGGAGATCAATCAAGATACGAATGAGGCTTAAAAAATATCATTAGATTTCCTTCTGAAATTATGCCAAACTCATTATTGGTTTCAGAATTAAGGCCCTCGTCATATTCGCTGATTGATCGAGCAGTTTGCTGTTCTAGATAATCGAATCGCATGGAAGCTGTTATGAGGCAGTTACCTGACTAAAGGGGCCGTAGTACCTGATTACGCGTTAATGTGGCTGCTGTGAGTGTCGTTGCAATAGCCTATCCAACGTACGGCAGAATTATCCCCTACGTATTTCGGTTTGACAATATTAGCATAGCTTGTTTGCAAGTGATGCATACTCCAGAGCTGTTAATCATCTATGGTCATGCACTGAGTATTTTTTTCGCTTATGCACAATTGTCATAAACTTATGAATCGATGGGGAAATGCGTCTTCGTGTTTCAACGATTCATCGGAATCCATTCTGTTGGTTAACATCTTATAGCCTGATACGCATTAGTTTGAGAGCATCGTGCTAAACCTTACACATAACCTGTAAACTCACCCATCATAATGCTTATTTATCCAGTTTGCTGAACTCTCCTTAGCATCTTAATTGCAATGTAATTCTAATCTTAAAGTAAATATCTGGTGTATCAACGGGAGTGCAAATGTTGTGGCAGCCGCGAGATGGTTCAAAGCGGATGAAAGATTCTCATCCGCAGATACGCCACGTGCGCAAATATCTGCCATCGATAAGTTACTAAAGCTGATGCGTCTTGAACGTTATCGGTCCAATATCAACACGTGCGAATATCGTATGGGGAATCAGAAGCAGCCAAAGATATGACTTATTTTTCAAGAATATATATAACTTATCACACCATCTAATGGGTGAATGTGGTATAATAAACAATGGATGCTTATACACATGATATGCTAAACTGCACACACCAGGTAATCCGAAAATGGTGGTGAAATCGCTGGTTGTTAACGTCCAAATGAGAATGTATTGATACTGTTGCTAAAGATATGGCTTAGTAGTTTTCAAGAATATATATAACTTATCACACCATCTTGTGAGTGCATGAGGTATAATAAAAAAATGTATGCTCTCATGACAGTTTGGAGCCATGCGGGAAACTTTCTTAAACTAGTAGCTTATACACATGATATGCTACACTGCACACGCCAGATAATCCGAAAACGATGGTGAAATCGCTAGTTGGTAACGCCCAAATAAGAATGTATTGATAATGTTGCTCAATATGTGTCTGTGGGCTATGCTATTGCTGTTGTTTAACTCTCAAAATGCGGTTGAAGAGAACCAAGCAAACTTCCATTTTTGAAGCGAAATTGCACAAAGCAAAGCGAAAACACTGCTATTTCGGACATAAAACGGCCAGTATGGTAGCATAACGTACTGTTCGGTGAATAGGCGATTATTGCATAATATAACAGACGTAACGGGCAGGTTATTTCACAGCAATAGGAAATGCAATAAGCAACAACAAGCACCTTTATGCCAAATATATTTTTGTAGTTGTCACGAAGATATAGGAATGCCTGCGTTGCCTTACTGAATTACTTGCCAAGCCGATATCGTGGAGACTTTGAAGGGGCGTCCGGTTGTTTATTATCGAAACAGATCGTTTCAATTTTCGGCCCTCTACCTTGCTACAGAGCTATGTACATAAATCACAATTTGTAAACACCTCACCTGCATACCCAATGATTGGTCTAATACAAACAGTGCAGACTGGTTATCAGTAAGCAATAACGTTTTCATAACGCATATCTTTATGGGCAGTTTGGTTTAAGTGACCCTTAAAGGTATCCTTGGGAAAACATAATACAATTTATACATTATATGTACCAATACCAATTGTGGCATTCCAGCAATATCTCATTAGCAAAACAGATAGACTTGATCGGAATACAGCACAAGCTGCAAATACTATTTTGGAGGCAACATATTTTGTTATCAACGGCGGTGAATTGTGTGCTTTCCACCCAATTATACCACATAAACGGGGCTATAATGCGGCATTGCTTTAAATATATGATTATGGATCAATATATTAAGATCTATACACAATATATAAATAAATAAATAAAAATATATATATATATATATATATATATATATATATATATATTTAGATATATATACATGTATATATAAATATAAATATATACAAAAAATTTATCTATTGATATAAATATATATATATACATGTAATGTATTTTTATATACATACATATATATTGTATTATATATATATACATATATTTATACATATACATTATATATATATAAATATTTATATATATATACATGTCAATATATATATATATATATATATATATATGTTTATATATATTTTATATATGTGTCTATATATATATATGTTTGTATATATACATATGCATATATATGTACATGCATATATATATGTATATATATATAGAAATATATATATATGTATATATACATATGCATATGTTAATATTGGTATGCATATATATATATATATATATATATATATATATATACGCATATATATGTTTATATATACAATTTTAATACATGCTGATGGACTATATATTTAGTATAAGGTTTACACATGCTGCAGATGTTAATTGTATATATAAAAAGGGCGGGAAAAGAGTGACCGTCCTATTGTGAATGCAGTGAGCTTCTAGGGCTATATCAAGCACATATTGATGAAATAAAAGATGCCCAACTTAAGATGCTGTAGGAAAAGAACGCTCCGAAACCAGTATTATGTGAACCAATGGATTGTGGTATTGCTTTAGCATTACCTAGTTTGGGGAAATACACAACTTGCATTGCAGAATTCTTCTCAAGTGTTGTTGTATGTGAGAATCACACAGGGATATATTTTGTTTGGTTGTTTTGTTGGTTTCATTTAAATGGTCAAAAGCTGAAAAACAAATTGATGTCATTTTTCCATACATTTTTCAATGATGTTAACCTTTCCAGGAACCAAGGATCACTTCCAAGTTTGTTATAGTATATAAAAAGTTGTTTTGTGTGTTATTTATTAGGTAAAAAAGATATTCTAAACTTCCGTGGGACAAATAGGCGGACTTGCCTTGTCAATCCTGGTTCACATGCTGTCTATCGGTAAACTCAATCCAAGCTTTTCAACGCACGGAGACAGATGCATGTAATATATATTTGCTTCATAATCCGGTCTGATAATGTTGATGAGCATGGGCCTTTTTGTGTGTATTATTGCTATATACATTGACTGCTCCAAAAAGCATGCTAAAGCTTTGTTTCGTGTATGTCTGATGTACAGTGCTGTTGAGCATAGCCTTCAGAGACCTTTACAAATCTCTGTAAAAATAATTCATTCGTTTGAGGTTTATATATAACAATAGCATGGTTTGATAGTTGAGTTTATTAAGGTTGCATACACTATAGTTAATTATGTTGCCTGACTTCTTGTGCTAAGACGCAGGTCCTGCTCAAAAAGTGTATTGAAGTTATGAAGGAATTGTGCAGTTATTGCTTTTTATGATTGATATAGAGCTGATGTCCATACATATGTATTCATCAATTGATTTCCTTTTATTGAACAAATAAGTTTCATGGACATGTTGTCTCTTGTTTAGGTCCGACATTGTTAATTTAACAGCTGTCTCTGTTTGAAGTTTTTAAGGAGTAAATATATTAGAGAAGTTGGGATTCTATGCGTGTCGATGTTCTATTTACCGGTTATGAAATTGAAAACAGGTAAGTGATCCGCTATGCAGACAACCGCAATCATAATGGTGTGGAAACACAAATGCAATTACCGTATTGTACCATGTATAAGCAACGGGCGCTGAGACAAATGCTCTGGTAGCTGCTATTGCGTGACATGACAGGCGCATGCACTAAACTTGTCTATTTCTATACGTGATCAGTAGAAATGGCGCTACCATGACCTAACGTGTGGTAATTCTGGAGTACGATCGTGGATGCGCGACCGTGACATTGACATATCAATACACTAACCAGGGCGCGGCACACTCGATGCGTGGGTAGCAAACGGCGGGGCTCATAGAACCCATGTAGCCCCTCCCCGGCTGAATATACGGTAGTGAAAAGCCTGTGGATGTTTTTGCTGACTTTGTGTTGGATAAGGTACATGGTAGCAACTGCGTAAGCGATTAGTAGGCATTCCGGGGTGCTTAAGGCAATAGACAAATCACACTTGCTGTGACTGGACACTGAGTTGTGGATGAGAGAGAGAGGTAGCATTGGTGATCATCGTTGAAATTTAATAGTTTTTGAAGCTGTCCGGCAAGATCCCTAGATGAACATCACTGCGACAGCGTGGCTTCACTGGGTCAAATGAATCTGAAGACGAAGGTGCCAAGTTCGATACTCTAAGTAGCTTGAAAAAGGTCGTGGTATAAACAGCCCACATCACACAGACCTGTCCTAAGTCATTTGTGGATGTCCAAAGGCCTACGAGGGGTGTAATTAAGAGTTTATGTTGCGTTTGATTTCCTTTCTGCCTCTTTAAGTTACACAGCCATGTTGAATGTTTGTGCCCCTTGAATATCCACTGCAACCCTGAAAACTGCCAGTGATCTTGGTCGATGCTCACACTACAGAATGCCTTTTCTGTAGGTCGACCTCACTCAGGTGTCAACTGTTATACATGATAAGTGAAGCGGCATTTTCTACCAAATTATACTTGATTTCAGACGTGATGGTAGAGTGGTCACTCACCTAGTCGTGGATGAGGCGTGTTTTTCCGTTAGGCCAAAGTTAGGATTTGTTTTACTTCTCTGTAACACCCTTATACTACAACTACATCTGGTCTTCCACTTATTGCCAGTTAGAAGTTGCCAACTTATAACTAGTTGTGTTAGCATGCATTGATTTTGTTGACAGGGTTATTATGTTGAAGTCTTTATCGATGCTATTACTGACATTATGTTTGTCAGGGTCTCCGATCCTCATGGGATTCCTTCAACGCGGTGAGATTAAGCGAGCGGGTGAAGGTTGCGGGTGAAGGTTGGTTATTGGCGACTGCGCCCCTTCGTTTTTTTATATGGCTGGAATGCTGACTGTGATGGGATGTATTCCTTCACAACCAGTTGGAGAGCATTTGTGTGGGAATTAACATGGTCCAGTGTTAAATAGGCGATATTGAAATAGGTTAGCTGACTGGGTTGATCGCGAGGTTTAGGTGCGTGATGCCGTCTGCTGTGTTTTTTGTAGGGTCTCGGTGTGTTTAAGCATCACATTACTCCTCATCCATCGCTGTCACGATATCACTTTGTTGTTGAAAGCTACATAAAACCCAAATATTACCAGTACCATAACAATTTCATTTGGCTAAGCATTGATTATTCCTTATAGACAAGGGCGTCCAAAATCCTCGAACTAGCCTTTATCGTTTGTAGCTATATAGAGATGATTAACAGTATATCACCGTCGTGTTGGGTGAGGGATGCTTGTGTTTGGACGTTGCAGCGCGATTACTGATGTATTGTTTCTACTGTCAGTAGACGCGTCAGTTGTCTGCTGTTGCTGGGGTTGAGGAAGAGGACGATGTCTTTTGAAAAGCACCTTCGTTGTTCCAGTGGTTGTATATCTATCTTGGCGATGTCTTCAAATTGCACACAGCCTATTACGGACCTGGGGGCGAAGCCGTCTGACAAATAATGGCAAACATAGTCATTTTTGCTGACCTCAAGTTATTGAGCGCACCCGGCCTTCCTAAATTATTTGGTTTCATGACAGGTAGTTATGTCTATAAAACAAAGGCAAATACTCCATGGGAATTAATTAACTGATATAAGAAAAACTTATATATAAGGTCTCCATAAGTCAGATAAGAATAATATATATCGCCAGTCCCCCTTATGCCAATAATTTTACCTTAGTCTCCCTATTGCTGGTATGTTGGGGTTTTTTTTCAAGGAGACCGATATAATTGTAAATCAAATTCAACTTACCTTTTGAAATTGATCTTCTAACACGATATACTTTGATATAGTATCATACGTGAAATGTGACCAAAAAAAATGAAAAAGTTAATGGCAAGTAAGTATGGGTCCTTAGGTTTGCAGCACACGTTACTTGCAGTAGGCATCAGCTGGCAGCCATGTCATGGCAAACGGTATTCTCTGCTATTGGTTCTGTGTCGGTCATCTTGAGTTTCTCTGCAGTCGGAATTTGGGATCGCATATAATGGTTAATGTAACCGAGTTAGTAGCACAGTTGTGCTCTTGGAGACGTTGTAAAACGCCCGATGGTCGTAGAACACTTACAATAAAGTCGTTCTCAAAGCACAAATACATGCAAACATCACTCAGCTAGTAACATTAACCCATGTGATATTCAGCCATATTAATGAGGCACTGTGTGAGGTGACTATCATCATTTCAATAGATGTAATTAGATTTTTATGGACACTTAATATCGGTAGCGTATACAGTTTTAAAAAAGAATCCTTATTGGGGATTCACTTACATATGGCCATCACCATGGATCGTCGAATCATCGAAACCGCCGAGATTTTGTACTTGTTAGATAAGAATAACATGATATCATACGTTACTGAAATTGCCTGTGTCATTTAATAGCACAGATTGGTTGTGCTCATTGTCATCGCAGCGTAAACAACCTCAATGCACTGACATTGTCAATTTGATAGGGACATGCTCATTAACTTTAATTGGTATAACGTTAAGTCAATTAAATATCGCTATATAGGACTATCCGTACGAGCTAAAAGAGTTATCATGTACCACATGCGCTGCAAGTAATCCAACCATTAGTAGAGGAGGTCACTATCTTAATTGAGAGGAACAGCTGAGGGGATAACATTGGATATCCACCTAATGGTTTACTGGCTGATGATGTTGTAATGCAGTGATCCATCACAGCTGTCAGCACAAATTAAATGGAGCACGCAAGCTGATTTCCATTGTATGGCAGACGAAAATACAGAGAAAGGTCTCCGAAACGCTGTTGGTATCACTTTGCAGTGCAAAATGACATTACTGAACAAGATAAATTTGGACCTACAAACAATATTAGAACAGTTTGCAGGTTCCTTTCCCGGACCACTTTTCCCAATATGATCCTATTTGGATCAGTGTCTTCAAACTTTAATTTCATTTGTTCAATTTGAAACTCAACAACAATGCCATAAAAGTAAACTACTTTTTCAAAAAACTAATTTTGCAAATTTAAACTACCGTTATACCCATTATAACAAAATACGTACGATGATCCTACCCGGTGCGTACTACATGAGAATTTTGACTGACCTCCAATGGAAGTCACGTGATTTTATTCAATGCAATCAATCTTTGAACATTTCCAAAGCAATCGAAACACCTGAACAAGATTTTCACCAGCAATTGCGGTTTACAAAGGTTCAACCATGGAAAACAACGACACCACGTAACAACATTGTCGTCTTGTGCGTTTAATCAGACATTCGGTGTTCAAATTCCATTGATAGCCATGCATGTTATCAGCCTAATCACAAACTATTACAACAGCACATTATTCTTGGAATTCGGTCCGTGTATGATGTAGTATAAGTCCAAAATAGCTTGAAGCTGATCGACATATATAAAGGTATTCATTTGTGAACTTTTCTAAAGAGTCCAGTTACAAGGGGTCTTCCATAATTAATAGAGTCTGTCGCCATGCTAAAATTACGAATTATGTAATAAATGTTGGTGACTTTGCCAAGCCAGAGTGAATAATTTATCCTCGATGGTGCAGGTGAAAAACAACCTCAAACGCATTCAGTGAAGCGGAGAATTATTGTTTACAAAGTGTATTTAAATCGAAAGTTTACAAGGAGCCCAAGCGCATTAAGGGATCTCCAACACAACACATGTACTTAGGTGTTGGGGATGCCTGGACGTAATGTTATCAGAAAGGGAACATATTTCGATTAGTATGTCCACCTGCAATGCGTGTGTGAGCTGAAATCACCATTGTATTGTGTTTGTGTACCAGCGGTATATCACAATTCGATTGGATAGGAGTTGTGCGTACCAAAGCCCTCATCACGGAAGAGTTTCCGCTATGTTAATGCTGACGAAGACTTAAATCACCATTTTAAAGTTAGTGCATCGTAGGCATGCTCAAAACGCTTCAGACGTGACATATCAATAATGCTACCAATACGCTGTTTCAACACGTGTACTAGACCAAGATTGCATTGATAATACGACCCCTATGCCTAATAAAAGATGAATTGGTGCCAGGCATGTAGAGTTGTAGCCTCGTCATCCGGTATCTACTATATTCACTTTTGGACACCTCAAGTCGTGACATTGACAAATGGTAATGTCTATAGACTGCTATAGCTAATAAGCGATCTCAGAGGCATGAAACTGACTAATCATCGGCTTAGGGAGAATTAGATACCATGAAGCAATCAGGGTGATAAGCTCCCCTATACCTCATTGTTTATGCTAACATGTAGAGTTATTTTGGTAATCAATCGTTCTGGCAACGTTTTTGTCAACATGCATTCTCCAAGATGAATTAACAAAACTTAAGCTCTTGTGATCTGAACGTGTGCTTTGATACGCGTTGATTTGACCACGTGACTTTGGCACATGCTTCAAACATCTTATAAAACATGTGTTTCTCATTTTCTCGTTTCATTAGAGCCAGACAGCATCCTTAACATAACTATACCAGGCTGGCTGATGTGAACATCTTTTAGGTAACATGAAGCCCCAAATACAGCCCCAGATATATATATAATGCAAACAGCACAGTGTGAAATGACACATTTAAACTGTTAGAGAAATTCTTACATAGATATCTAATCGCAATAAATTAGATGCATTCTTTATGAATACAAAACGTTCAAATCAAAACCAGGTCCTCTCTCCCTAAGCCTCGTGACAGACAGGTGAGTGAAGGTAATCAAGTTTGCAGCGGTGGTAACTTGCAATAAGCAATAGCTGGCAGCCAGATGATGTCAAACGATAATGTTTCAATCAGCTTAGATTCAATCATATTGACTACCTCTACAGTCGAACGTTAATATATAGCCAAGTTGCAAGCCCAGTTGTTTGTTGGCTCTTGGAGAAGTTGAAAATGCTCGATGATCATCGTAGAGTCGTCCGTAAAGCACCAACACATGTTCTGTAAATACCAGCATTATGCAGCCCTCATTTGGCACATAACCCTATGTGACATTCAGTCATGCTAATGCGGCAATGTGTGTTGGGTAGATTTAATGAGAGCTCACCTGATCATCGATACTAAATATCAGTACCGTATCCATTTTTATAATAGAATCGTCAATCAGCCTTCACCTACCTTTGGCCACCACCATGGATTACTGTATTAGCGAAGCCACTTAGATTTGGTACTTGTCAATTAAGAATTCGCGTCAACATGATATTAGTTACTGAAATCGCCAGTGTTACCAGGACACCAAGTCGTTAAATAGAACAGATTGGTTTTATCCAAGAGTAAATTATCTCGATGCACTGACATTGACAATGGTCATTGCCTTTTATTTGGACATAACGTTAAGACCATTAAATACCGCTTATATGGTTCACCAGCTTCCTGTATCTTTTCGAACTACTTGTAAGTAAATCTTCTCATGAAACACCTGTTGGGAGAAATATTTAGCCTTTGCATTATGGGACTATCAGTACGAGCCGAGCGAGTTATCATAAACCCCACTCGCAACCATTACCAGAGAAGGTCACTTTCTCGATTGAGAGGAACAGCTAAGGAGATCACATTGATTAATGACAAAATGGTTTATTTGCTGATGGTGTTGTAATGCTGTGATCCATCACATGTGTCGGCTCAAATGAAATGGAGCACGCACGCTGATTTCCGTTTTATGGCAGTCTAAAATACGGCAGTTGTAACAACGTTGCAGTTCACAACACTGTTACTGAATAAGATATATTTCGACAAGCAAACAATATTACAACATTAGTTGGCAGAAAACTCACTCCTGATATGAAGTGTTTTTGGAGCAGTCTCTGGAGTATACGTAAGCTTGTTAAGTTTAATTTGAAACTCAATGGAAATGCAATAAAATCAAATATTTCATTCAAAAAACAAATATTGCAACTTTTAACAACTCATATGGGGCTACACCGATTCACATGAAGATTTTTTGCGTTGATCAAAAAAAAAATGATCCGGTAAAGCAAGAACTCTCCAGGTAGTAAACAGAGGAGGGAACGTAAGATTATACCCTTCAATAACAGATTACTTGCGATGTTCCTACCTAGTGCCTACTTGATGTTTCACCTTTCCTTCCCTGCTTTATTTTAGATAGCAATGAGCCCTATTGTGTGGAGTTGGCCACTTCGGCGCGACCAGGATGATAGACAAGATACGACATCAGCATGGACGTGTATTAGCTGGGCAGTATCTGGACGTACATGCTCGTGGAAGTTGTAGATGCGCAGTCACGTACACATGATGCTGGGAGTAATACTACCTACTCCAAAATTAGGCTTGGTAGGTGGTAAATGCTGTGATATGCATAGTTTGTTCAATCATATGCAAGATCTATCATGGCACTACATATAAACCGAAGCAATTCAACGGCTGTCATGACCATTACAACATACAAATGTTCTCTTTTTGGGTTTACGAGATGATTTATGTGCCTAGTAGTCAGCATGACACAGAGTGCATAGCAAAATATACATTGCTCCATTAAAACCTATGCCTTTTTGGCTGTAGTCACTTATCACATCAGGATAAACGAGCATAAAGTTCATCAGCCTTATGATAAATTGTTCTTCTCAATAAAATGGGGCTCTATTGAAGAATGTGTCTCTATAGGCCGATAGCCGCACCTGTTATGTATCGTCACACTCATTGCTTCGCTTTTCTATGCAGCACAAAACCATACATGATTAAAATATTTAACCCTCGCATATGTTAAATTACCTAGTGCGTTTGAAATCGTCTTGAAGCAGAGATGCCCGATTCAAATAGAGGGCATGTGTTGTTGACGCTGTGGTACGAAACAATGCTGGAATGGCATTCCATTAAGTAGGTGGACGATACATAACTGATAGATAAGAGTCCATGCTAGGATACGGTGGGCCATATTAGGCCAGACCAATCCTGACAAATTTGAGAGTACATGCAAGCCCATATTCACAACACCATATTTCTCCCGTAACAATCTGTTAGCAAGTGTCTTTTCTAAAGATACAGCTGCTTAAATAAGTTTCCAAACAGTGCTGTCAACTTTTTCGTTAATTAGGTTTTATGCGATACGATTGACTCAGTGAAGGACAGTACAACATATATCATATCATTCGATCTACGACCGCTTAGCGCTTGTGCGAATAACCTCATCGATTGATAATAACCGGACGGTAACCTGTGTGATGGAAATATCGCCAAGTAGCTTGAATAAACTGAGGTTACCGCTAACACTTCGGCAACACTTTATAAATGCTGAGGTTTGGTCTTGTTGAGTATGCTTTAGGTCATTCAAATTAAAATGCTGGCATTCATGCGTTCCATACACATCTGACGCATGATGAATAAGATGCCATGAAGCAATCGTGATTATAAGCTCCCCATTACTTTATTCCTCTACTACCTTTTTCATTTCTTATACCAACATTTAGTTGTTTTTGGTATTCAATCTTTCTGGCAACATTTTTGTCAACATATAATCTCCAAGATGAAATGACAAAACTGAAGCTCGTGTGATCGGAACGTGTGCTTTGATACACGTTGTTGTGATCCCATTGCTTGCACACGTGCTTCAAAAATCTCATAAAAACATGTTTTGCATCATCCATAAAAAAGTATTCTTGGCTGGCTGATGTGAACATTTTCGAGGTAGCATTAAGCACAGACCACATCCCTAGACACACGCACCTCCCCACCCACACACTTATACACCCACAAGAGCTCATGTCCTCCTATCCGCACAGAAACACGCATGGGCGGAGAATGTAAATTGACAATGAAACAACCTTCGTTTTCTCAGCAAATCTTATCATGCTTACGGAATAGCACATCTTTTGTTTCCATTTTCAAACGCTTCACTTACCGTATTATCCATATTTTGGGGGAAGGTTCAGCTATATCACACAATTCCTTCCACACGCGACGCACTCAAGGATTGAATGTAATATACACAATCGTATCTGCCTCGAGCTGGGGACATTTAATACACTTATAGCAATTGAACCGCGGTATATAAGGTGAGTTGTTCTGATGAACACTTAGTTTAATCAAGTACCCTTTACCATGTGGTATGCGCCGTCATGTATATTCAAGCGGAGGGCCGCGTAAGGCAAATTATGCATTAGATCATTTCATCCAATTCATCAAGACATCTTATCACGCAATTAAAGTCGATATGATAAGTATTGTTTTGGCTTATTGGCTTCATCATGTTGTGCCTTTACCCCGATTATGCCACAATTGGTGTACATTTGAAAGTGACACAATCGTAGAGCACTTAAATTCCCAAACAATACAATAGCGCAGCTAAATGACACCAGTACTGTAGATGAATACTAAAGCGACCACACTCACTGCACATGATTAGTCACGCCTTGTGTCCATGTCCCCTTACTCACGGCGCGAACACACTCGTTTCACATATTTCATACCCATTGAGCTATGTTAGCTGCCACTCTTTAAAACGCTTCTGTCTCTACAGACTAACCTTTACTTGACCAAGCTACAAGAAACTGCTGTCAGCAATAAGCAAAGGTTGTTTAAAAGGCAATTTCAACTTGTAATTGCTGTTACACGATTAGATATGTCCCGCGACTCCAGATACTAATGGATATTGATATTTATGCTCTGCGAAGAGTAACATTTGACAAAGAACATTTTGCGCAAAGTGTTCAATGGCGGAATATTAGCCGAAGTTGAAAAACGCAATTACGTCATGCACTCAAATACTGTATACCATCATCATGGCGAATAAATCTTATGAAAAAACATCAACAAAATATAGTCTAGTGTATGCCTAGTATAAACAACTTTAAACAAAAGCAACGATAACATTTTAAGAACCAAACTTCTAGTCTTTTCACTGTTGTGTCCCTGCTAGGACATTATCACCGCATACATTTGTGGGTTTCTGCTGTTTATTGTACTACTTGGCAAAAGTACTATCGGACTACCAATCTGCCGTTTTCAGTTTATGATCCAAAGACGTTTTTCTCTAGGATACGCTATAACTGTGCATTTGGATTTGATATCACCAGCTTAGATTGTATAACATTGGCGTTTATGACAAAAGTATATGAAGTTTCCGTCTTCATCATTGAGCTTTAATTCAGCAAACGAAATGTTTGGCACCTATTCATTGTGATTAGGGAAGACAGAGTGTTACAATTATTAATGACAAAAGTTGCACTGAGATATCCTTTATACTAGGGCGATCCTGAATCAGATTTTTATCCCAGAGCAAGGATGCCTGTCGTACATTTTACAACCGAAAAAAAAAGCAAAAACACAAAGACGTCTGCGGTTGAAGGTTACTGGTACTTACCCCAAGCAACGCCCTTCTACTACGCCCCCATCACTCTCATTTTCACAGGAAACATTCCATCACTCATGGCCCTAATACTGGCCCTGGTACTTTGTTTCATAATAGAAACCACCTTTTGTTACATTCGTTGTCAACATATACCATCATATCATGGATACCGAAGAGGTTTGTAGGCTGAATATTTTTCAAACGTTGCAAGCTTCGTCGCTAAAATCCGTGCACGACTTAACCAAAAATGTTTATGATTCCTTAGATGACAGGTTTACAGCGACAAATGGTGCAATAGCAGCACTCTACAGAGGATGGTTGAACGAGATGAATTTATATTAAGTGCTTATCGCCTAGTATTTATAAGCCTGTGCTTCATAAAATTATTCAGTGCAACGACCCAACAGCCAGTCGTTTGCCACCTGTTTTGCTGTTGGGTGCGGTGCCATCGATGCTCGGAGGTAATATTTCACAGTAGATATCGACCATAGAGGTGTCGTGGTTTCCGTATTCTGCAACTGTCAAATAATGTAGCAAAGCCTTTTAATCTCATTTATTATATATACGTCTTGCAATGCTGAAGGATGTGCATGTAACCATGACAGCGCAGCTGAAAGTAACGTACAGCACTCATCATACACAGCAGTGGCCAATTCAAATGCAGCTCCTGAATACCAGAGCTAGTTAGTTTTGTATCGCCTCTGGAATGCAAATCGTTACAATGTATTGTTTATTTTAAGATAAATCATAGGTTAACCGAGGTAAATAAGCTGTAATAAGCTCGCCTAAATTTGAAATATAAGAGGAACTCACTGGAAGGCAAATCCCTTGTAAAATTAAATTAGTCATCCTGCAGAGTATTTATATAAACTCCAAACCACTGTTCTTACTTATTCAAGCAGATGGTGTTATTGTGGGATGTGCCTTAAAGACTTGTGAGATATATGGTTTTTGACTGGCGAGGGCACGCTTAGTCAGGGGATTTTGCCATGCAGGAATATAAATAACTTCTTGATCGTTGCTGCGGAGGGGAGAAACAGCGAAGTTGACAATAAAAACATATTGAATTGCCAAAAGTTAAACTTCTTGATTATGAAACCATTATTATGTTTTCATTGTCAAAAAATCGGTTAGGGTAGCAAAGGTAAGCAACAAGCACTAACGGCCTGCCATACCATGTAAAAGCTATACTTAAGCGGCGTTTGACCACAATGTCTGATCCAAGGGATTAAATGTTTACGCGCTTTTCGTTGTGACAATAATGAATGAGCGCCGGCGTCTTTCATTGATGCTGATGCAGGAATGGCCCGACGTTATCATCGTGCCACCAAATACATTAATTTTAGATATGTACAGCCGAAATGTCGTATGGAGAGTCATACATTTGGCTTCCTTCAGTCTTATGTTATATTCACCATACCTTTAAATTATCTATAATTCCCATTTTTAAGCGAAAAGAGTAGGACCTATCGTCGAAGAAAAGGTTTTTCCTATCTTAAGCCTCATGCTCTGCAACGCAAATAGTTAACGCGATATTCCGATATACCTGCGCACGACATTGTGTGATTAAACCAGTTAGGTCATATGTTCTCCGCGAAAGCTCAAGTCGGATCTCTAGATGGTTGTCGGTGGTTTCATTGCCTGTTAGGAAAGCATTGTTATAAAAATTCTAGCACCTCTGAAATTTCGTTTTAATTTCGCAATTAATTAACTAATTATCGCCCAATTGTATATAAATATTCATCATTTTCAAAGTGCGTTGAGTGGGGACAGAATGGTTGCATGGACATCTTTTGCCATAAGATATATTCACCCATGTGATATTCAGTCATGTTAATGCAGCACAGTATTTCGGTATATCGAAAACGTTTAGATGCTTTATATGGTGACTATCAACATTCTAATTGATTTAATGAGAGCTCACCGAATCATCAATACTGAATTGCAGCACCATATCCATGTTTTATAATCGAATTCTCAATAGGCATTCACATACCTTTTGCCATCATCATGGATCAACGAATCATCAAAACCGCTTAGATTTTGCACTTGTTAATCAAGAAATACTGTCAACATGATATCATACGTTACTGAAATTGCCAATGTTACCAGCGCACCTAGTCATTCAACAGCACAAATTTGTTTTACATGTTGGTATCCCAGAGTCATTTGGTTAGAGACATGATCCTAAACGTGTATTGGCATAATGTTAAGACCAATACACATCGCTTATACGGTCCACCAGATTCCACTTTTACATGAGACTCCTGTTGGAAGAAAAATTCAGCCAAAGCATTAAAAGACTATCCGTACCAGGTATAGGAGTTATCATGTGCTGGACGCGTTGCAACTTAACCAACCATTACCAGAGAAGGTCACAATCTCGATTGAGAAGAACAGCTAAAGAGATCACATTTATTAATGACAAAATGGTTCACTGGCTGATGGTGTTGTAATGCAGTGATCCATCACAGGTGTCAGCTCAAATGAAATGGAGCACGCAAGCTGATTTCCATTTTATGACCGAAGACAAAAAACAGTACGTTTGTTGATGTAACGTTGCAGTGTACAATGTTGTTACTAAAATGGATATATCTCGATATATTACACAGGAAAATTATCTGGCAGGCTTTCTTTTTCGCTCAATCCACTTTCGCCCGATATTCCCAGCAGGAACCATTTTTGGAGCAATCTCTTTATGCGTACGCTTATCTTGTTTAATTTGAAACTCGATGGCAATGCTATGAAAGTAAATAATTCTTCCAAAAAACAAATATCGTAAATTATAATAACTGTTATGGAGCCGCAAAGATTAACTGAGGAATCTTCTCCAGGGATCAAAAGGGGGAATGATTTGATTTATTGATGTTAAGCCGTTGTACCAAATTGATACTTGCCATTTGTGATCCTATGTGGTAACCAACATAAAATAAATGTCATACTTTATTAACTTTGTATTCACTGCAGATCAATCAATATTATTCATAATGTGCGGCATCAGCCAACTAATATGCCTGGTGACAATAAACATGTTGGACTGGAAATTGGAAAGGGAAATAAGTAGCTCGAGTGCTAGAGACATAGCCAATCAATGGGGTCGTCAGGGACGTAAGCAAATAATATCATTTCGTCATACATTATGATTTACCAGGTTGTTGCTTCGAGAGCAAAATGAGTTTTGTCCAATCACCTGGGTGTTTGTCTCACTCTACTGATTGTCTGACTTCTCGATGCTTACCATACCACAAACTATAGCCATTGTAGCCACAATTGCATATCTTTGCGTCGATTCTTGGTCGAACTGGATGTACTTTTTAACCCTTGAATAAATTCAACGCGGTTCAAGGATGTGAGGGGAAATGCCGGAAGTATCGTTGCTTTCGTAAATAGGCATGGCTAATTTGACATGTGAATATTCATGTTTTTGAACGTTAGAAGCCCATTTAAATCCTGACACATCCAAATATATCCTATTGCGTCCCAGACGGAATTACACACGTGGAGAGACGTTTAATAAGTACGACGATTCCGGTGTTGAATATATTCCTTTGATATTTTGCCAAACTTTACAATAGAAATAATGACGCATCGTTATCATGCATTATGATACTACGGGCGTGTGGACTAACCAATGCACTTGAAATAACTTCCTGTTCTGCTCGTCTCAAAGACGATGTATAGAAATGGATCAGACATACCGCTTTGTGGTGTTTATTAGCTAAAATAATTATTGCTAAAACTCTATAGACCAAGTGTCACATATAATTTTTCAAACAATCACTACATGTGACCTCAAATAAGATGGATGTACAACGCAGGTTGCGAATATGTGGGAATGTCCAACGCAATAATTATCTTTGAAGCGCATCTGTAATACCCACCTGAAATTTTATCATGAACTTGTAGGCAAAATAATGGAACAATAATCTGCATGAAGTCACTTCATAGATCAACAGCCAGAATGCAAGAGATTTTATTGTTTGCTTTCTTTACACCGAGAACTAATTCAAATCACATCGACGATTCACAGCCTTACAGTCTAACACAAGGTCAAATAATAGCCGCATATATATCCTATATAGTAATCCAAAAGGCATTGGCTATACCGGATATGCTCCATATCGTGTCCGCCAACACATCTAATCGCACCGCTCGTTAGAGCTATAAAGTGTTTCTATCGAATGTCGTCGTTAGGCTGGCAGGCTATTACGGTACAGTAGCATGATGTGAAATCATGACATTAGTCTTGACAGGATCGATGATAATGCAGCAAAATAATTTCCTTGAACTAAAAGATAGGATCAGCAAATATATTACTCGGACGAGTATCGTACAATAAGTGATCCACATGACCACGTGTTGTGACAGTTCGGATAACTGTCCTTCAGAACTCGCTGTTGGTTTGTTGGTTGAGTGTATCCGCCTCTCAATGTGGTATTCTTCGACTGCTTTCCATTAGCCAGCTGCTATACTAGTGTGGTCACGAGGATGCCCTCTGCTCAGATAAAGCAATTGCCTTTTCAACTGACTGATTATTGCCCAAATTAGTGACGGCAATCACCTAGGTCGTAGTCTTTAAGCAGGCTAATGCCTCATTTATATGCGATCTCGAGAAATGTAATAGATGTGTTGTTGACTTCGCGATCATCATGGTGAATGGGGTTCTGGTGTAACGCTTTGTCTAATGGAATCATTGCTGTGTGTAGAACTGATACGACATATCTCGGAGATGATCGCGGTCGCCTCTGCATCTGTGTCATCGAATAAGAAACATGTTAAGATGCTGGTACCCGAGTCATCGGACACTCATACATCAAGCCAAGTGCCAAGTCTGCAAATCAGAGGCAACGTTTTAAAATGATAATTACATTTTGTCGCCAAATGTACTGATGATTTAATGATTTAGTTTACTCGAATTGTATTATGCTAAAGAGAGCAATTATGTTTTATGGCACATTGCAAACTATGCACTTATATATCTGGCATCGTGACCTTCAAAAAACGGTTCCAATGTGACGTGTTGGTAGTTCGATCCTATTTATATTTCATCCCAAATTTACAAAATATGTAACGTGCAAACCGGGACCCGCGAGATTTGTATCCAGCATAACATCCAGTTCAAGGCCACATAATCTTAATTGTCCGCATAGCGTTATTAAGGCCTCACAACATTGATGTTTCTCATTGCCGTTCAGGCAATGTTACTCGTTTATCTTTGCCGTAATAATTTGTCGATTTGTGAGATGCTATACGCCAAAGTCTAATGATTTTTCACAAATTAATCGCACCCTTTTTTGAATGGCACTATTCAGCAAATTTTGTTGGAGATATCTATGGAGTATTAAAACCTTGTACCTCTATAGACAGCTCGCCTTGTATTGATGATCAAAATCGCACGACATGGCGATTCCTCATCTGCTCATCTTTGCAAATATCCCTGCGCCGGACATTATGTGATTAAAAAATTAGAGATGGTTTCCCTCTTTCATCTGGGTCGTGGGTACTTTCGTCAGCAGCTAAATGATTCTTAACATGCTGCTTGTTCTGGCGCGGATAGATCTCCCGAGTATTGTACAAAATATTCCACCACAAGACACTGATTTGTTACCAAAACACCATCAAAAGCAACACCGCAACCCAAAATTGCTCACAAAAAGGCACATACATGACGTCAAAAAAAGTTTGTTCATTATCCTAAAGAATCCAACGTCACATCGTTATGTCTCCCCGTTATCTTCTGAATGGTTTTGAGCTCAGGCCAATCACAAAAATTTCAACCGATCAAATGCTTGAGATCTGCATGGATAAGACGGCAGTAACATTTAGCTACTTCGGGAGATATGGGATCTCTGCATCGAGTCTGTACAAATGCTATCCACCAATTACATAAATACATGCAACAACAATATCCAGCAATGAGCAGAAATGTTTGTTGAATTTAATGTTGCATATAGGCACTTTATAATATGTGCGATAAGTCGCATGTGCTAAAAATACAAGGTCCTACAAGTTTAATTTACGTGTTGGAATATGTGCTATAAAATTACGTCCTGGTTGTCTCTGAGAGATGTTTAGCAATATGCGACACAACTCACGTGGTTCGGCATGTCATAAACAATAATTAAAAATGAAGCCAGTTGATACTCGCTTTGTTTCGTTTTCACCATTAAGCTACCGGAGATGATAATCCAATACTGTCTCTCTTTCAGGAATTAATACTCAGGATTCTTAGCACCAGACTTAACCTTACGGACACAGCGGTTTCAGGGCGTCGAGGATTTATGCTTATATTTTCCTTTTAGTTGCCCTGGGTTTGAGAATGTCGGCATTATAAGTGGATCTAGTATTGCTATTGTTTGCGCGCAGCATTCACAATGCGTAAGATAACATTCCTTTAACAATGGAATGCGGCTACAAGGGATATTTATGATGTTTTGTACGCATGAATATTTAATAAATAATATACCTTCACACCTCATTTGTTCTATATTGCACAGAATTAACAGAATTTGGGACTGTTCCAGACTGTGCTATGTTGTTATTAAGCTAGCGACGAATCCATGCTTCATGTTCCATAGCTGCGGGTTAATGAAAAATTTATTTGGCAGATAATCATACAGTCCAATGAAGTGTACTATACGCCGAACGCCGAGGGATGAAAATCATCTTCAAACACTGTGGTAACATATTTGATGATTGCAATTCCAGATGACTTGACATAAAGAACCACTGCTGTTTTCCAATGCAGCATTGCATTTGTTTATGTTGTGTTTGCTTGAGTATTTTAAATAATCATCGATCACGGTTTCTTCTTGTCCTGATTTTAACTCGTCAGAGCAACGGAGTAACTGGCATTTAATGGTACTTTCTTATATAGCCTGTGTAGGTGTTTGTCGTACTATCCTTGAATTGTTACGTATGCCATTTGTGCTAATCACCAATCAAGCCGCAAACGAGGCCTCAGAAGTGTCATTAGATTTCTACTGCAATTATTCTTGGTTTCAGAGGACAAAATTAAGCTAGCAACCAGCATTGCGGTCCTCGCCATATTCGCTAATTGATCGGGCAGTTTGCTATTCTGGATGATCAAATCGCCTCAAACCTAATTGGGATGAGCCAGTTACCTGATCAAAAAGGCCGTTGTATATGGTGAAGCGTTAGAATATGGTAGCTGTGATTTTCAGACAGTCGTTACAATAGCCTATCCAAAACTGAATTATAGCATGTGCGGCGGTGGATTATTGCTTCACAGAAGTATGCAGACATTTAGCGAAGTGTCGAGACATTCATTACCATTTACGGCACAGTTATAATTCACTAGGATGTTTATCATCGGGCAGCAATTCCGGAGCCTTTTAAGAAAGTTGAGCGTTGCTATTATTAGAACTGTATTTGCCACTAAAAAATTCCTTTCATGCGAGATAAACAACGGTTCAAACGCATGACTTTCAAGGGAGAATAGAGGTGCTTTCTCGTTGATAGTACTATTAATGACTAGAAGATAGGAAAAATATCACGTTACCTTTAGCAACAACTGTAAGAGCACGAGTGCGTACTTTGTAATGGCAACCTAAAACATGATGTTGCAGGAATGTGTTAGCATTAGAAATCGTTCATTAATAATGGTTTATTATGCGTCCCCCGCGGTATACATCATACAATGTGGCATCTTCTGTACCAACCAAGAAAACGAGCACCATATGTAATGAAAGCCACGATCAATCAAGGTCTTTCGAGCAATAGAAAAAAATGGTCACTTGAAGTCAACAGCGGTAACTAAGCAAGCATGGGCAATTGAAAACTCTTAACGGGGAGAACTAACAGCTTCTTTGCACCCACGCATTGCAAAAGGGGTCGACAAAGCTGAATGAATCCTGGGATATATCCTTTCTCTGTCGAAAACCAAATTGAAAATAGATGCAATTAATACGGATATACAAACAGTCCGTACGGTACATACTGCTCTATGAATAGTCTACATGGTACCATTGATCAGAGGGTTTTTTACCTGCTTCACAGCATTGCAGATATAAACAAGCGTAACCGGCCGGTTATTTCACAACAATAAGAAATGCAATATGCAGCAACTAGCACCTTAATGCCAAATATGTTTTTGTATGTGTTGTCGGAAATAAATAGTACTGCCTGCGCTGCCCTATTGAATTACTTCCCTCTCCGACATTGTGGAGCCTTTGAAGGGGCATCCGGTTAGTTTATTCTCGAAACAGATCGCTCCAATCGTCTGCGCTCTTTCGTGGTACGGAATTATGGACATAAATCACCATTTGCAAACATCTCACCTGTATTCCCTACTATTGGTCTGTTACAAGCAGTGAAGCGTTGTTATCAATACAACATTTGTATTATGCATATCGCTATTGGCGGTTTGGTTTCAGGAACCCTTAAAATTATCCTTGGAAAAAATATGAAAAAGTTTAAAACATGATATGTTCCATATATATATATATATATATATATATATATATTATATATGTATAAATGTATATATATATATATAAATGATTATATATATTTATTTATACTTCTATATTTCTATATTTATATATATATAAATATATACATATATATTCACACATATATATATATATACAGATATATATATATATATACAACCTACATATATATATATATATATGTATATATATATATAAATATATATATATATAAATATACATTTATATCTATATATGTATATATACATATGTATATATGTTTACAGATATACATATAGATAAATATATATATATGTATATATATAAATAAATATGTGCTTATTTATATATATGTATATCAATATATATATATATAAATAAATATATATATATATATATATAAATATATATATATATATATATGCGCATATATATATATATATATCTCTATATATATATATATATATATATATATATATATATATATATATATATATATATATATATATATATATATATTGTATATTGGTATCTATCAGTGCTTAGAACTTAAGACGTCGGTAATCTTCGCAGAGCTTGACAAAACTCATTGCTGGGGTATAATAAAGAAGGATCAGCTATTCAAATCGCATGAAGTATTTTACCAGTCGAGATAGTTTCAATCGGTTCATTGTTTTAACTCTCCAGTTGTTGATGACCACTGGCGGGATGCCTATGGGCATGATGTTAATTGTGCCCTGGTCACTCGTTAACATAAGGTAACAGGAGGCCATCATTAGGAATAGTATATGATGTAGAGAGCGTTTTATATACCACAGTTTGTTCTTTGATATCAGAAGCATGCGAAATCGCAATAGAGCAGATAAATGCTATTGTCTAGGCCAGGTCAACTTGGGTATGGCTTGAGTCTGTCAGGATTCACAATGATTGAAATGACGAAGAGTGCTCCTTATGCTGACATAGGATTAAACTCGCTATTAACCTGAAAACAAGCCTTACCAATGCTACGTCGACCTGTATGTCGCAAACTCCATGCCAAATAACATTCCGCGCAATATGATATGCGCGACGGAGAGAGCAGACCATGCAAGCTCTAAACGTCACTCGGTGCTTTTGCACGCTTAATGCAAACGGAACAGTGTGATATGACACATTTAAACTGCTAGAGAAATCCTCACATAGCTATCTAATCGCAATAAAACAGATGCATTCTGTATGAATACAAAACGTTAAAATCAAAACCGGTCCTCTCTCCCTAAGCCTCGAGACAGACACGTGAGTGAGGGTAATCAAGTTTGCAGCAGTGGTAACTTGCAGTTAGCATTAGCTGGCAGCCAGATGATGGCAGACGATAATGTTTCAATCAGCTTGGATTCAATCATTTTGATTACCTCGACACTCGAAAGTTGATACATAGCCAAGTTGAAAGCCCAGTTGTTTGTTGGCTCTTGGAAGAGTTGAAAAACGCTCGATTATCGTAGAGCACTTACAAAAAAATCGTCCTTAAAGCACAAACACATGTTCTGTAAATACCAGCATTATGCAACCCCTTATTTTGCACATTAACCAATGTGGCATTCAGTCATGTTAATGCGGCAATGTTTTTGGGGTAGATTGAAAACTTGTTGATGCTGTATATGGTGACTAGCAACTTTCTAATAGATTTAATGAGAGCTCACCTGATCATCGATACTAAATATCAGTACCGTACCTATTGTATTAATAGAATCGTCAATCAGCATTCACCTACCTTTGGCCATCACTATGGATTTCTAAATCAACGAAACTACTTAGATTTGACTTTTATTTGAACATATCGTTAAGATCATTAAATATCGCTTATATGATTCACCAGCTTCCTGTATCTATTCGAACTACTTTAAAGTAAATCTTCCAATGAAACACCTGTTGGGAGAAATATTCAGCCTTTGCATGATGGGACTATCTGTACGAGCCAAGCGAGTTATCATGTACCCCACTAGTTGCAACCATTACCAGAGAAGGTCACTTTCTGGATTGAGAGGAACAGCTCAGGAGATCCTTTTGATTAATGACAAAATTTTTTACTTGCTGATGGTGTTGTAATGCTGTGATCCATCGCATGCGTCGGCTCCAATGAAATGGAGCACGCACGCTGATTTCCGTTTTATGCCAGTCTAAAATACGGCAGTTGTAGTTACGTTGCAGTGCACAAGGCTGTGACTGAATAAGATATATTTCAACAAACAAACAATATTAGAACATTAGTTGGCACGGTTTCTTTTCCAGATAACAATGTCATAAAATCAAATATTTCATTCATAAAACAAATATTGCAACTTATAACAACTCTTAAGGGGCCACAAAGATTCACATGAAGATTTTTTGCGTTGATCAAAAAGGATCCGATAAAGCAAGAACTTTCCAGGTAGTAAACAGAGGAGGAAAAGTAAGATTATACCCTCAATAACAGATTATTTGCGATGTTCCTACCTAGTGCATACTTAATGTTTCACCTTTTGTTCCCTGTTTTATTTTAGATAGCAATGAGCCCTATTGAGTGAAGTTGGCCACTTCGGCGCGACTAGGAGATAGACATGATACGACATGAGAATGGGCGTGTATTAACTGGCTGTATCTGAGCGTCCTTGATCGTGGAAGCTGGAGATGCACAGTCACGTAAACATTATGCTGGGAATAATACTATCTATTCCAAAATTAGGCTAGGTGGGTGGCATATGCTGTGATATGCATAGTTTGTTTATGTTCAATCATATGCAAGATCTATCACGGTTCTACATATAAACCGAAGCAATCCAACGGCTGTCATGACCATTACAACATACAAGTGTTCTCTTATTGGGTTTACGAAATGATTTATGTGCCTAGTAGTCAGCATGACACAGAGCGCATAGCAAAATATACATTGCTCCATTAAAACCTATGCTGTTGTGGCTGTAGTCACGTCAGGATAAACGAGCATAAAGTTCATCAGCCATATGATAAATTGTTCTTCTCAATAAAAGGGGGCTTTATTGAAGAATGTGTCTCTATACGCCGATTGCTGCACCTGTTATGTATCGGCACAAAACCATACATGATTATTATATTCAACTCTCGCATATGTTAAATTACCGAATGCGTTTGAAATCGTATTAAAGCAGTGATGCCCGTTTCAAATAGAGGGCATGTGTACGCTGTGGTACGAAACAATGCTGAAATGGCATTCCATACAGTAGGTGGTGATACATAACTGATAGATAAGAGTCCATGCTAGGATACGCTAGGCCATATTAGGCCAGACCAATCCTGACAAATTTGAGAGTACATGCAAGCCCAAATTCACAGCACCATATTTCTCCCGTGACAAGCTTTCAGCAAGCGTCCTTTCTAAAGATACAGCTGCTTAAATGAGCTTCCAAACAGTGCTGTCAACTTTTTGGTTCATTAGGTTATATGCGATACGATTGTCTCAGTGAAGGACACTACAACATATATTAATCATTCGATCTATGACCGCTTAGCGCTTGTGCGAATAACCTCATCGATTGATAATAATTGGACGTTAACTATTGTTTTATGGAAATATCGTCAAGTAGCTTGAATAAGCTGAGGTTACCGATAACAATTCTGCAACACTTTATAAATGCTGAGCTGTGGTCATGTTGAGTACGCTTTAGGTCATTCAAATTAAAATGCTGGCATTCATGCGTTCCATACACATCTGACGCATGATGAATGAGATGCCATGAAGCAATCTGGGTTATAAGCTCCCCAATACTTTATCCCCGTACTAGCTTTTTCATTTCTTATACCATCATGTAGGATAGTTTTGGTATTCAATCATTCTGGCAACATTTTTGTCAACATACAATCTCCAAGATGAAATAACAAAACTTATGCTCGTGTGATCGGAACGTGTGCTTTGATACACATTGTTGTGATCCCATTGCTTGGGCACCTGCTTCAAACATCTCATGAAAACATGTTTTTCTCGTCTTCTCATTCAGTTAGAGACAGACAGCATCCTTACAAAAAGTATTCCTGGCTGGCTGATGTGAACATTTTCGAGATAGCATAAAGCACAGACCACATATCTAGACACACGCACCACCCCGCCCACACACTGATACACCCACAAGAACACATGTCCTCCTATCCTCACCAAAACACGCATGGACATAGAATATAAATTGACAATGAAGCAACCTTCGTTTTCTCAGTAAATCTTAGCATGCTTAAGGAATAGCATATCTTTTGTTTTCATTTTCAAACGCTTCCCCCTACCGTATTATCCATATTTTTGGGAAAGATTCTACTTTATCACACAACTCCCTGCACACGCGACTTACACAAGGATTGAATGTAATAAAAACAATCGTATCTGCCTCGACCTGGGGATATTTAAGATACTTTTAGCAATTGAACCGCGGTATATAAGATGAGTTGTTCTGATGAAAACCTAGTTTAATCTAGTACCCTTGTACCGTGTGGTATGCGCCGTCATATATATTCAAGCAGAGGGCCGCGTAAGGAAAATTATGCATTAGACCATTTCATCCCATTCATCAAGACATCGTATCACGCAGTTAAAGTCGATATGATAAGTATTGTTTTGGCTTATTGGCTTCATCATGTTGTGCCTCCCCCCCCCCGATTATGCCACAATTGGTGTACATTTGAGAGTGACACAATCGTAGACTTCTGAAGAGCACGTAAATTCCCACACAATACAATAGCGCAGCTAAATGACGCTAGTACTGTAGATGAATACTAAAGCGACCACACTCACTGCATAGTTCATACACAGTGAACTTTGTTAGCTGCCACTCTTTAAAACGCTTCTGTGTCAACAGACTAACTTTTACTTGACCAAGCTAAAAAAAACCTGCTGTGAGCAATAAGCGAAGGTTGTTTAAAAGGCAATTTCAACTTGTAACTGCTGTTACAGGATCAGATATGTCCCGCGACCCCAGATACTAATGGATATGGACATTTATGCTCTGTGAAGCGTAACATTTGACAAAGAACCTTTTGCGCAAAGTGTTCAATAGCGGAATATTAAGCGAAGTTGAAAAACGCCATGCACAGCAACACTGTATTCCATAATCATGACGAATAAATCTTATGAAAAAATATCAACGAAATATATGTCTAGTGTATGCCTAGTATAAGCAACTATAAAAAGCAACGATAACATTTTTGATGTATTCATCCATACATGATACAACACACAGACGTTTGTCTCTAAGATACGCTTTTAACTGTGCATTTGGTTTTGATATCCTCAGCTTAGATTGTTTAAAATTGGCGTTTATGACAAAAGTATATGAAGTTTCCGTCTTCATCATTGAGCGTCTATTCAGCAGACGAATGGTTTGGCCCCCATTCCCTGTGATT
The DNA here is from genome assembly GCA_034190875.2 of Urechis unicinctus. Taxonomy (NCBI): domain Eukaryota; kingdom Metazoa; phylum Annelida; class Polychaeta; order Xenopneusta; family Urechidae; genus Urechis; species Urechis unicinctus. The sequence continues at coordinate 28,437,483 of CM067351.1, read as the reverse complement.
AGGGAAGACAGAATGTTACAATTATAAATGACAAAAGTTGCATTGAGATATCCTCTATATTTGGGCAATCACCAATCAGATTTATATCCCAGAGCAGGGACGCCTGTCGTACATTTCCCAACCGAAAAAAGCAAGTTCACAGAAAGACGTCTGCCGTTGAAGGTTACTAGCACTTACCCCAAGCAACGCCCTTCTACTACTCCCCCATCACTCTCCTTTCACAGAAAACATTCCATCACTCATAGCCCTGATACTGGCCCTGATACTTTTTTCATATAGGATACTACCTGTTGTTACATTCATTGTCAACATATACTATCACAACACGGATACCAAAGAGGTTTGAAGGCTGAACATTTTTCAAACGTTGCAAGCTTTGCAGCTAAAATCCGTGCACGACATAAAACAAATGTTGACGATTCCTTGGATGACAGGTTTACAGGGACAAATGGTGCATTAGCAGCTCTCTACAGAGGATGGTGGAACGAGATGAATTTATATTAAGTGGTTATAAAATAGAATTTATAAGCCTGTGCTTACAAAAATTATTCAGTGCAACGACCCAACAGTCAATCGTTTGCCACCTGTTTTGCTGTTCATTGCGGTGCCAGCGATGCTCGGAGGTAATAAATCACAGTATATAGCGGCCGTAGAGGTGTCGTGGTTCGTAGCACAGGTAAGGAATAAGATTGCGGTTACCCAATTAATCACTCTCAGTGTCTGCATTTGTAGTCAATGATGCATGTCCATTCGGGCGAAAAGGGAAGCGTAATAAGCCCTTATTGCTATTCACAAATCCACAAAAATAAGCGGACCGTTTGGATAAATGAAAGTCACTTAAACAGGTAAGTCATCCCGGTTATATTTTATATTATATATTTTCCGGGTTATATTTTAGAGCATTACTTGTTTGTTGCCAAATATTTTCCATACGTATGCATATATACAAACGCTATGCATTGGTCGGTCAATATCTGAAGTAAAAATTAAAGAAATATTTATGGCGTTGAAACTTGTCATACATTGTCCAAGAGTCTATTATATTATCCTAGTTGCTCATCCATGCTCAAACTCTGGACCACTCCCTGGAATAAATGTTTGTCATTCCCAAATGGTTACCAACAGGTATGATCACGTCCTGGAATAACTTGCTGGATAACGCTCATTACTGCCGACTCTTTAGCTGCCCGGTTATGGAAGAGATATAGCTCTATCTAGTCATTATTCTTATATCCCTTCTCAAAAGAGGAGCCTACAATGATCATGACAAACTTCCCTATGCATCATGAACAATCATATGTCCCAAACATAGTTCAATGTGCAAGATATTTAAATGTTCACTCAAAAATCCTTTCATTGCGAATGAAACTATTCGGCAACTGTTAAATAATGTAACAAAGGCTTTTAATATCATTTATTACATACGTCTTGCAATGCTGAAGGATGTGCATATAACTGTAACAGCGCAGCTGAAAGTAACGTACAACACTCATCATACACAGCAGTGGCCAATTCAAATGCAGCTCCCGAATGCCAGAAAGACTGCTCAGACGTTAAGCCCCAAAGCATCGCAAATATCTACAACTAAACAGGCGCTCATTAGTGGCATGTACCACGCATTGCTTGAGTATCCGTCACACCAAACATAGAAGCGCAGTACCCATCCATTGATAGAGTCTTCGTAATGGAGCTAATTTGCTGTACGTGTACTATAGTGTTACATATCTGCATGACAATATAGCCAGGAATGCTAATCAATCTAAAGCCCCTTCTACCGATACACTGCAACAAGACAGGGGCTGCAAAACGCGCATGCCTAGTGTTTTTTAGCATGCATGGGTATTACATCAAACAAACAAATGTATGTCGCTAGAATGATGTCGAAAATACTGGAAGCATGGTGATAGGTTTTGATAATTTAGTTTATTTTATCTGACTGCATATACTTATATATTAGGAGCAGCCTCTGGGAGCATCAATCTACATTTACTTTACATAAAATATCAACTTGTCAAAGAGTGCTTAGGATTAGTTGGTCCAGAGTACATTTCTTTTTGCGCTGCAACTGTCAGGATTGTGACAATTTCATGCGGCATTATGCATTCAACAATTCCAGGTGTTGGGCCCACTGAACATACATGAGTCTAGATTCAATCGTTGTTTTCACATGAGGACTAATAATATTATCACAAGCGATCATTTTCGGGCCCAATCCGCTTAAATATCCTCATATATTCCCACGCACGGCCAAGCCTTTTCACGTGTAGAAATGTTCTCACAGAGGCATAAGATTTAGGCAATTGTCTAGCAGCTATCATGCACCCACACATTATTTATCAGCACAAAAAAAAAAGGCAAATTGCATGAATTCTTTGTTGCTGTGTATCGGATAGTGGATTGTCAGTCCTCAGAAGTTAAATATCTTTCCACGCCTGTTGAAAATTCAGAACAGTTTTAAGGTGTTAAAGTTATCATTTCATCTAACACCAACAGTTTGATATAAAACAAATTTGCTTTGTAATATAGTAATAAAATATGGGTTATCACCTTTGCATTATCATGAAAATTATTATTTACGTAGCATGGGTACAATACATCTAACTTAAGCTCTAGAATAATAATACAAAAGGATATCGTATGGAGTGATCTAGGCATATCTTATGCGATACCACAATGGTATCCAAAATAAGACAATGGTCGACGATTAGTTATCAATGTTAATCACGGCCATGTGGATTCGCATTTAATTTCTTAACAGCCAACACAGTTCGCTGAGTAAAGGGTTTCGCCTGATGTACAAAATAGGCTTTCGTATAAGATTCGACGTATGCATGATGCATCTATACCACACCAAGACTAACCCGAATGCATCCTTCGCAAAGCGGGCAACATCGAATTGCTTCCTGCAGCAGACTGCATGCCGACAAGGTAGATTTTTTGATTCGATATAATTCGGCTCATTCTGCCTGTGATATCTTAGCGATTTTGAAACCGCGACAAAATTTACAATGAATTTCCTGCAGAGAGAGAGAGAGAGAGAGAGAGAGAGAGAGAGAGAGAGAGAGAGAGAGAGAGAGAGAGAGAGAGATCGAGAGAGAGAGAGAGAGACGGAGAGAGAGAGAGAGAGAGAGAGAGAGAGAGAGAGAGAGAGAGAGAGAGAGGAGAGAGAGAGAGAGAGAGAGAGAGAGAGAGAGAGAGAGACGAGAGAGAGAGAGAGAGAGAGAGAGAGAGAGAGAAATAAAGTAGGTAAGACTTTCCCTTTCTACAGTTGCACCGGGTAAGCATGATTGATTCAGGACCAAATGGCAGGTGAGTGTTATATCTGCAAAATTGGAAACCACATGCATTCAGCGGTGTGCTAGCATGTTATCGATTACCGCATGTTCTCAGCCTCCTGTGTAATACACCCACCATTAAGTGATTAATGAGTGTTATGCTGAAAGCCCCACTGCAATAAAACTTGCTCAACCAAATATACAATGAAACCAATGAATCTGGATCAACCGATGACGAGTTCACCCAAACATTTCCACATGAAGGGTGCATGAACTTATCTCACTCTTCCAGGAACTCACCCCCCGCCCCTCCACCCCCATTATGTCACTCCTATCTCTCGCCGCTGATGTGTGAAGTTAAGGCATGCAATATTAAAGAATCATTCATTATACTACACGGTTTTCTCACACTATGCGTTTTTGGAATAATGTTAGTTCCACAGCCACTGCTGAAAGTCGTCCAAGTAAACGAAAATATTCCTAAAATTTTTCAGCTATATGTTAAGGTACAGACTTTCACCGGAAAGAAAATCATCTTGACCAATCCAATGTACAATTGCTTTAATTATATGTGTCTGCAGATAATACTGTTTATAGCTGATTGCGCAGAATGTCACTCAACAAAAATCGATAATTATTATCAACAGAGCCGACATGCAACAAATATGAACGCTGTTATGTCATTTTCGCCTGTTCCGGTGTCTTATGGTGGTGAGCATTGCCCGACTATTAACCCGACATCTGCATACTATATGATATCACTACAAGAAGTTACGAGGTAACACGACTATGAAACACTAACGCACTGAATACTTAGAGTATTAATTAGCATTAACCCCAGCGATGGAATATTTTATTGTGCCTGACTTATTATAGAAAAACGTTTCCTCATCTATATATTGTTGTTGATAGAGAACATTGAGTAATCTCTTTAAGTGGTTAAATATCAAACTGGCATTAACATATTGTGCAGAGACAAGAACCTCAAAGGGACACTTGATTTCTACACTGATTGATTGCTGCATTTACACAGCTTCCTTTGTAATTAACCCACCAGTTGGTAATTTATCATTGTGATTGTCTCACGTTTGGTTCGGTATAGAGTGCGTTAAGTTTTACAGGGACCCAACTGCATAGTGTAACTTGGTGGTACCTGCAGCAATTCAGAAGTGCCGTGGTTTCAAGTCGTTATAGAACGGCCATTGAATAAGATTTCGGTACGCCAATGAATCACTGTCAGTGTCTACATTTGTAGTCAGTTAACCGTAATAGTCCCCTTTGTGCAATTAATAACATGCACATAAATAAGCGGACAATTTGGATAAATGAAGTCGCTTATGTCATTCGAGGAAATGTACTTTTGTGTAGGTTTCAGTCAATCTCACTTGTCAAAGAGTACCTGGTATCGTCCACACTGGTCTTGAACGCTCAAATTCTAGACCACGCCCTGGAATTGATATTTTCCACTCACAACTGGCCACTAACCTGTTAACGGATGATCAAGTCCTGGCCTTACCAAGTCATTTACTTCACTTGCTGCCGACTCTTTGGCAGCCGGTTCTAAAAGACATTAAGCACACTCTGGTCATTTTCACTCTAAATTGGGTGCTAAGATTTGTCACGATACCCATTCAAAGGCATAGTTCAGTGTGCTGGATATTTAAATATTCATTGTTATTTGGTTTAAAAGGGGGACGGACGGCGTGCAGTACCTAATACGTGAAAAGTGTAGTGTAGACCGTTTGTTCACAATTATTCTAACCATGCATCATTCGCTTGATAGCAATTTAGACGTCATATTTAAACGTCCATTTTATCTGTAGTCAATATTACAATCACCAACACGCTTAATGATATCCCCTCAATGCAACGCATAGGTGGAATTTGTCAGGTAACAGCGCCCCCCCCCATCCTACCTCGTTAGTAGCTCTGCGAATGTGTGCAGAGTTGTTAATTGTGCACCCTCATTGTCTTCCCGTTGTCTTTGCTGGTACGCTCGTTAAGGATATTAGCTGGTAGCTAGGGTAGCGGAGGCTCCTTGTCTTACTGTCATCAAGGGGGGACGGCTGTCCCCTATCCCCTCTTTCCTTCTATCCTGCAATCGGAGAGAAAGTTGTATTCGTCGTTGGTTCTTCTGCGGGAGCATATATGGAAACTCTTTAATTATTCAGAATATGACTTTGAGTTATATTTCTGACAAACGTATGATACTACCAATCTTAAATTAAAATATATGTAACGATAAGGATATGTGAGCGTCATTAAATAAATTTGCTCACGTGTTCAATATGGTACTTGCCAATATGAGTTCTTGAATCAGGTTTTGCTATTAGGGTCAATGTTTGGATTTTTTACTGTAGAGCCTTTGCGTGGTAAGATAATACTTTTTATAAGCTGTCGAATTATGTTTGGGCACTATGCACACAATACACAACTACAATGCGAGTACATATAATCTCTCGTTCTTTCAGTATTACTCTGATTAAATCCTATCAAAACAGCCTTTGTGATTTTAAAACATTCAATCCTAGAGCATTAGTGATGTGTGTACGACCTGTGTGTGAAATGCAAAAACAGCAGCTCCGCTGAGTGCATAGGTAAAATGCAGCAGTGGCTTTGATTCCATGCGACTGGCTTTGTTTGCATGACAGTACATTACGCTTGCACTCAATTTTTCCAAACTGCCACGCTGTTCTAAAGTTACCACCTGCGCCGTAGCTCTAGTCGTGACAAGTTAGCTGTTTCCATAGAAGTGAGATTACAAAATACATAGTAGTCCCGATGGACCGATGAAGCATATCTTCCTATAGTTACCGACCTGTAAGAAAATTACACACGGCCTTAAAACATGGTTATAACATGATCATACACAAGCCTGACAAATCTAACACAGCTATATAAGGCGATTATTTTGTTTTACCTCATCCTGAAGCAATGGATTATTTATTATATGACAAGCTCAAACAGTGTCTGTAAAACATCAAACATCGAATTGAATTAGTCCGGGACACTTCGATTGTGAGAGGGACACACAATATATAACGTAGAGGAAACGTTAGCCTGGATATGTGCCAACAATCTCTGCTTACATATTCAAGCCAAAATACAGAGAGATAATTTCGCGACGTAATTATATTGTACATAAGTACATATGTCGGTGTTAAAATCCATCCTAGTTCAGTACATACACGGTCTGAGCAAGGCGCATTCATTATATCTCTAGTATTCTGCTAATTGCGGTTATATAACTTTCTTCAGTCCTCGAGATAAAAACAACAACTGCGCGTTCTCCGATCAGTATCCACGTGGATTACATTGCAAATTCTATCTCTGGGCCTCAAGCTTAAACCGAATTCAGTATGAGTTGATGACTTGCAAATCATTATGCCTGTGTTACTGCCAGCCGATACTGGCGCCCAAGGCATAGCAGCGAAGCCCAATGTAATGGTGGCAGTGTGCGACTCACCTACTGATTTCTAAACATACCACACTACACAAAATAATAATGCATGTGCATTCGATAGGTTTCGGCCCTTGTCTATTTCTAACGTCAGCATTTTGATTAATATAATAGTTATGACGTAAGGCAATATAGTTTTTTGACAATTGGTCAATTAATTTTGTTATCAAAATAATAACAAGTACTTCAAAATTCCCGATTTTCTGTACCCGGAAGCACTTATACACTCGATATACAATATTCACAGAGACATTCTAATAAAATCGACGTCCTCTCAGCAAATTAGTGGACGTTATCAAGCGGAGCTTCGTACACCTTTTAGGCTTCAACACTTTTCCCATGCCGCCGAGCTATAGCTTATATAAGGGGATCAAATGTATATCACGATTGTCATGTCGTAAACAGCTCATATAATAATGGTGAGTCATCTTATTCCAAAACATCGTACGTTCCTGTCTCTAGTCAGCCTCTCAGTCGGCACGCCTTCAACCTAGAAAAGGGAATATTTACAAATGCCAGACATCTTTGAGTAACCATGCCATTTTGCTGCTGTGGTAAGCCGGCAAATACATATTTGCATAGTTCGTCGTTTTCGAGTATGGTACTGACCTTCAATTGACTCGTTCTACCTCCAATAACGCTGGGCACCAAGCCCTTCTTTCCAACAAGAGATCAGTGGCGTGAAAGTTAAGTGGCAGTCGTGATTCCATGTTCAATACGCTTAGTCTTATTTTCTTTAACCTATAAACAACACAACCGATCCTGCTATTGCTCGAGTTAGGTCATATCCAACATATTTCGACATGCTGAGACAGCTCAACACGCTTTATATGAGATGCCGATCAGATTATAGTGAGCTACTATGTTCAGTCAATTTGTTAATTCGCAACACAAGTTACCAAAGCTCTGTATTGGACCATTGTTTTTGACCCATGCAAACAAACTCGTGTGGGGAAATGTTAAACCACATTCCTTTTGTCCGATCAGAATCTAAATAATTTATTACAAAATGCGCATACCAACGCGTGGTCGCCGCTTTATGCGTAGAAAACTCACGGTGCAATTCAACGGTAATAGGCTGTTACTCAGGCCCGGCAAAAAATACAAAGACAAATGTGACTTGACCACATTAGCCATCGGGCAATTAGGTGATGAAAAAGTATAAGCACACGTTTAGATGAACAAAAGCCGATTTCCAGTAATCTAGTTTTGATACAGTGAGAACTTTTACAATATGATGTTGTACGCAAAACATGACACTGGTTGCCCAAACATTTAAGATGACTGGTGCATTGTGTTTTGTTAAGGTTGACTCACTCAACGGCTGTGTCATATTTCAGATTGTTATAACATAGTATACTTGATGCAACTTTTCCCTTTGACCACTATAAAAAAATCGCCGGCATTTCATTTGAGGATCGTCGGATACTATTATTGCGGTGTAAATAAAATAACAATTGACTCTTCCTCGATATATTGTGTAGTTTACCTTATGCTCTGCTGTCAATTGATGGATTATTGTTCTGATATCACAGTACAAGTGATTCGAGGATACTGTGTTACAATTCATTCTGAAGAATGTTAACGTCCCATCAATAGAGACACACATCAGGTGGTATTTTGCGCGGTCGCAATAAACCAAGCATTGTAGCATCATTTAATGTCGGTAGGTAAGGAGTCAAAAAACTGGTGCTGGTCAGGCTGCGAGCTCATTTTCGTTTGGATGTGCTCACTTCTATTTTATCATCGACTGCCTAGAGAACTGTGATTTCCCCTTGTAGTTTGGTTATGCGTCATCTAATAACAGCCCGTCTCATTCATTCCAGGTGTGTTGATCTTAACGCCTCAACTGTTCATTCTGAAGACACCCTTAACTTTGCCCGGTGTTCATTTAAATTCGTGAATGTTACTATTTGTCACAAATCTAATGTGGACGAGTTAACTCGACGGAAACAGCTTAGAAATGTGCGAGGGTGCATTGACGAGTTAATCCGTCGAAAACAATGCTTGGCAACCTGTCTTGGACAAGTTTGCTCATCGGAAACAGTTAAAGGGTTAATCAGCATGACCCAGTACCTCAGACATTGCGTGATCGCGTGTCTCTGTCCATCCGCATGCAATCCAATGTAGTATTCTTAAGAGGCATAGCGTCTCGCGATTGATATCAAGAGGAGCATTCTTTGGAATGACTGATGAACGAATGATCATGCTATACTACGTTTGAATTAGATTATATCCGGGTTGCAGCAAATTTGCCATATTGTCAAAGTGAGGAAACTTTTTTCTTTGTCACACACTTCCTCAAGCATTGCACAGAGATCATCAGGTCATAGATTGTTGTCGCACGGTTCGATGCAAATAATGGTAATAAAGGTAGCCATTCCGGAGATCGTTAGTAGTCCAAGCGGACGCTTTTTTAGGGGCGAAAAGACGAGAAAAAAAACCAGCAGACGGCGTAGTGCGCTATATATTACCAAATGACCAGCCAAGATATGCAGACTTGGGAACAAGAAGGAGACTAGGCATTAACATTGTGAAACCCCATTATTGGATGCAGCGATGCACTAAAGACAAGTCGACTTAGTAACCATATCAACGTAACTTGGATTACAATGGATTAAAAGATATCGGGCTATATTAATAAGAGCGTACTGTTCGTGAATTGTGACAAATGTCATTTGTGCTAACTATCAATCAAGATGCAAATGAGGCATCAGAAATATCATTAGATTTATCCTGACCTCTCGTCAGCATGTTGATTGCAGCGTATTTCTAATCTAAAAGTAAATATCTGGTGTATCGACAAGAGTGCGAATGTTGTGGCAGCCGCAGCATGGTTCAAACCGGGTGAAAGATTCTCATCCGCAGATACGCTAGGTGCGCAAATATCTGCCATCGATAAGTTACTGAAGCTGATCAGTCTTGAACGTTATCGGTCCAATATCAACACGTGCGTATATCGTATGGGGAATATGAAATCTCGAGTTGAATCAGAAGCCATTTTCACCTGAGTAAATACCCATCAAAGCAGCCAAAGATATGACTAAGTAGTTTCCAAGAATATATATAACTTATCACACCATCTATTAGGTGCATGTGGTAAAATAAATAAATGAATGCTCCCATGACAGTTTGAAGCCATGCGGGATACTTTCTTAAACTAGTAGCTTATTCACATGATATGCTAAACTGCACCAGCCAGGTATTACGGAAATGGTGGTGAAATCGCTAGTTGTTAACGCCCAAATGAGAATGTATTGATACTGTTGCTCAATGTGTGTCTGCGGGCTATGATATTGCTGTTGTTTAACCTCTCAAAATGCGGGTGAAGAGAAAGGTCAACAACCAAGCAACATTCCATTTTTGAATCGAAATTGCACTGCCGAAAAGAAAGAGAAACCAAAACGCTACTAGTACGGACATACAAAACGGCCAGTATGGAAGCTTAACGTACCGTTCTGTGAATAGGAGATTATTGCAGTAATATAACAGATGTAACTGGCGGGTAATTTCACAGCAATAAATTATGCAATAAGCAGCAACAAGCACATTTATGCCAAATATATTTTTGTAGTTGTCAGAAAGTTATAGGAATACCTGCGTTTGCCTACTGAATTACTTGCCCAGGTGATATCGTTAAGCCTTTGAAGGGGCGTCCGGTTGTTTATTATCGAAACAGATCGTTTCAATTTTCGGCCCTCTACCTTGGTACAGAGCTATGTACATAAATCACAATTTGTAAACACCCTCACCTGCATACCCCATAACTGGTCTAATACAAACAGTGCATTTGCATTACGCATATCTTTATGGGCTGTTTGGTTTTATCCTTGGGAAAAACATGATACAATTTACAACATGATATGTACCAATAACAATTGTGGCATTCCAGCAATATCTCATTAGCAAACAAGATGGATCTAATCGGAATACAGCAAAAGCTGCAAATACTATTCTGGTGGCAACATATTTTGTTATCAATGGTGCTGAATATGTTAATACGTGCTTCAGAATTTTTCTATCATTGGCTATATATTTAGTATAATGCTTACACGTGCTGCAGATGGACAGGAAGAGAGTGACTCTCCCATTGTTGATGCAGTAAGCTTGTAGGGCCATATCAAGCACATGTTGATGAAACAAATAATGCCCATCAAAAGATGCTGAAGGAAAAGGACGCTCCGAAACCAGTAAAAGAGATTGATTAAGCCCTCTTCATTATTATGTGAACCAAATTGATGGCTTTTTACCCATACATTTGTCAATGATGTTAACCTTTCCAGGAACCAGGGATCACTTCCAAGTTTGTTTGTTTGTATAAAAAGTTTTTTGTGAGTTATTTATTAGGTACAAGAGATATTCTAAACTTCCGTGGGACAAATAGTCGGATTTGTCAATCCTGGTTAACATGATGTCTATCGGTAAACTCAATCCAAGCTTTTCAACGAACGGAGACAGATGCATGTAATATATATTTGCTTCATAATCTGGTCTGGTAATGTTGATGAGCATGGGCCTTTTTGCGTGTATTATTGCTATATACATTGACTGCTCTAAAAAGCATGCTAAAGCTTTGTTTCATGTATGTCTGATGTACAGTGCTGTTGAGCATAGCCTTTACAGACCTTTACAAATCTCTGTAAAAATAATTCATTCGTTTGAGGTTTATATATAACAATGGCATGGTTTTGATGGTTGAGTTTATTAAGGTTGCATACGCTATAGTTGATTATATAGCCTGACTCCATGTGCTTAGACGCAGGTCCTGCTCAAAAAGTGACCATGACCTAACGTGTGGTAATTCTGGAGTACGATCGTGGATGCGCGACCGTGACATTGACATATCAATACACTAACCAGGGCGCGGCACACTCGATGCGTGGGTAGCACACGCCGGTGCACATAGAACCCATGTAGCCCCTCCCCGGCTGAATATACGGTAGTGAAAAGCCTGTGGATGTTTTTGTTGACTTTGTGTTGGATAAGGTACATGGTAGCAAATTGGTAAGCGATTAGTGGGCATTACGGGGTGCTTTAGGCCATAGACAAATCACTCTCGCCGTGACTGTGACTGGACACTGAGTTGTGGATGAGAGAGAGAGGTAGCATCGGTGAT
>CM067351.1:28392161-28425532 GCA_034190875.2 Urechis unicinctus | reverse complement strand
TCGCTTTGCAGCTTTATGTTTGCCAGGTGGTGTCTTACACAATTGGCGTAAAAAGAATTCTTCAGTATCTTGTTTGCGCTCATATTCCCTGCGTTCAGGTTATAGTGCCAGTTAATAAATTACTTGCATAAAACAGTGCTTACGATGACTGAATAAGCATACTTCAGTCGTTGATATAAATACCTGCCATGAATACTGAGCTAGGGAGTGGCTAAAGCTCTGAATACTAGTTTGGTGAAGATAACGTATACATTGTATCAGTATCATTTAACAGTTTTAATGTTTAATTGATCGTTAAGTTCTACTAAGCATATTCAACATGTAATATTGTTATGTGGGTATATGGTTACAAGCAAAGTGGAAACTAACCAAAGGATTCGACGCAGTTGCTTTGATTCTGCAGAAATGGCATGGTCATATTGTCGCGGTCTTCTTATACCAACTAATATAGCCAATTGGGCGAACAGAAATTGTGACATCATAGCTAGTTTGGCACAGTCCACGTTCAGGAGCCCCAAGTGGTGAGACCAAAACATGGACTTGTCTTGGGAATATATATAAAACATAAGGCTAACAACACTGTCTTACTTTGCTGCATACTGGCACAGGCTATCACAAGAATTGATCAGTTAAATGTGAAATTGAATTTGTCAAATGCAGCCGCACTCTCTGTAACTATCTTCGTCAAATGATACTTTATATTCGTCATATATTATCCCTATGTTGACAGAGAAATTCAACAATTGAACAAAAACAGCAAGCTAAGGTAGATGTGTAACTTAAAGATTATATACTTTATTTTTATTGGGAGAATATGCAAAATGAATAATGATATCATTGTGATACCAATTATCAAATAACAAAGATAAAGCATTACTTGTAGAGTGAATTATAACAAAGCACCTATTATGTAGTTAGTCGGGTGTGAACCAAATGAATGATGGTTCAAGGATCTTAACGAGGAGCTGGTCCGGACAGGTGACACACTTACTTCAGGTTTGGGTGTCTCGACATTGGGTGAAGCAGAGGATGAAACACTTGGAATTTGAATGTTCTGAGATTCAACTGGAACCATTCTAGGTGTATGCACTACAGAATCAGGTAAGTATGGTGTGGCACATACGCCATCGTTCGGTGTAACTACGGGCGAGTCCACGGTAAGTTACCATTGCTGTAGCGCATCCTCATATGATCCAGATGACGACGGATTACTCTACGTCCTCTAGTTTCACACGGAATGACAACGGTCCAGGTTTGTCAATTACAGTACCGGCTAGCCAGGGAGAGCCAGATGCAAAGTTCAAACATCATTGATCATGGACAACAATTCCTGGTTTTGTTGTAGGGTTCAACTGCAGCCCCCATACACGTGGTCACACTGATCGAAAGACGAGCATTCAGAGCTACTCTCAAGGGGCTCGGTCGCTCGAGCGTAACCAGCAACTAGGTTCATACGCAGATAGGGATTGCAGATGGCAAGCAGCAAACAAATCTAAATCAGCCATCGCCAAATTAGCAGGCTCACGCAGCGAGTATTGCCAGTCTGACATTAGGTAGGGTTTAAGTACCGGAGAGAGGACAGTGGTGTCAGTTTAATCGTACGTCTCCCTCCGTCTTATACACTTGGCAGGCATCTCACACTTATTAGATATACTCACATACATACTCAAAATATGCTCATCCATGAGAAGATCAACTTTGAAGAATTCTTGATGATGAGCTAAAAACTCAACAGGCTTTGAAAACGATGAATATTTTGATAAAACAATCAGACAATAATTAGTTAATTAATTGCAAAATTAAAAAGTTAAGAGATTTGTGCTACCAGAAATTTTCGACCTACTAGAAATCTTTTTAACAAAGCATTGTTTACAATTACATATATTAGGAAACATTTTAATTGATTAATTGATCGTTGAATTCCAATTGACCTATCTTAAGTGTAATATCGTAATGGGTGTATATGGTTACAAGTCAAGTTAAACCTTCATCGTGTATCTGGCATTACTTGTAGAGTGAATTATAACAAAGAACCTATTATGTAGTTAGTCGGGTGTGAACCAAATGAATGATGGTTTAAGGATCTTAACGAGGAGCTGTCGGGGAAATAATGCATATCGCCACATTATTAACTGGCTACCACAAGATTTTATCAAGAATTGTTCTTTCTAACATTATCTCTGTCAAACAGTACCCGTATTGTAACAGAAAAATCCGGCAACTGACCACAAACAGCAAGCTTTAAGTACAGTAAATTATTGATCAAATCCTTTATTATTATTGGAAGAATATGCACAATCAAAGCATTAATGATATTATATTCAGACAAATGAGAAGAAATGAATTGCTTGACCTGGAAACGCCACGATGTCTGAAACAGGATTCAATGGGTATTTTGATTAACTTAATGTCGAAATCGGATTCGATGGCGGTTGAGATTGCATTTCTGTGCGAATGTTTCTGTACAACAAGGACAGAGGAATGGCTTTTCTCCAGTATGGATTCTTTCGTGTTTGATCAAACTGGATAGGTGAAGGAATCCATCACCACAGAATCGACACTTGTGAGGTAATCCGTCACCTTGATGTGATTTTAAATGCGCATTCACTGAACTGACAGACGAATACTGCTTACCGCAGATGGGACAATCATATTTATAACCTTTATGGGCGAGTAAGTGGCGCTTCAAGTCGAGAGACCGACGTGTTCTGAAACTGCATATCCCACAATAGTGATATTTGACTGCGGCAGGCTTCTTGGGCTTGTCATGAGTTGATAGATGTCTCCTCACATCGCATGGCTTCTTACTAGTGTATGAACAGACGGGACATTGGTACTTTCGATACAAATTCGATATTCTCTCAACTTGCAATACAGTTGTTATCTTTATTGGTTTTTTTTAAGATTTTCAATAGTCGCTTTGCAGCTTTATGTTTGCCAGGTGGTGTCTTACACAATTGGCGTAAAAAGAATTCTTCAGTATCTTGTTTGCGCTCATATTCCCTGCGTTCAGGTTATAGTGCCAGTTAATAAATTACTTGCATAAAACAGTGCTTACGATGACTGAATAAGCATACTTCAGTCGTTGATATAAATACCTGCCATGAATACTGAGCTAGGGAGTGGCTAAAGCTCTGAATACTAGTTTGGTGAAGATAACGTATACATTGTATCAGTATCATTTAACAGTTTTAATGTTTAATTGATCGTTAAGTTCTACTAAGCATATTCAACATGTAATATTGTTATGTGGGTATATGGTTACAAGCAAAGTGGAAACTAACCAAAGGATTCGACGCAGTTGCTTTGATTCTGCAGAAATGGCATGGTCATATTGTCGCGGTCTTCTTATACCAAACTAATATAGCCAATTGGGCGAACAGAAATTGTGACATCATAGCTAGTTTGGCACAGTCCACGTTCAGGAGCCCCAAGTGGTGAGACCAAAACATGGACTTGTCTTGGGAATATATATAAAACATAAGGCTAACAACACTGTCTTACTTTGCTGCATACTGGCACAGGCTATCACAAGAATTGATCAGTTAAATGTGAAATTGAATTTGTCAAATGCAGCCGCACTCTCTGTAACTATCTTCGTCAAATGATACTTTATATTCGTCATATATTATCCCTATGTTGACAGAGAAATTCAACAATTGAACAAAAAACAGCAAGCTAAGGTAGATGTGTAACTTAAAGATTATATACTTTATTTTTATTGGGAGAATATGCAAAATGAATAATGATATCATTGTGATACCAATTATCAAATAACAAAGATAAAGCATTACTTGTAGAGTGAATTATAACAAAGCACCTATTATGTAGTTAGTCGGGTGTGAACCAAATGAATGATGGTTCAAGGATCTTAACGAGGAGCTGGTCCGGACAGGTGACACACTTACTTCAGGTTTGGGTGTCTCGACATTGGGTGAAGCAGAGGATGAAACACTTGGAATTTGAATGTTCTGAGATTCAACTGGAACCATTCTAGGTGTATGCACTACAGAATCAGGTAAGTATGGTGTGGCACATACGCCATCGTTCGGTGTAACTACGGGCGAGTCCACGGTAAGTTACCATTGCTGTAGCGCATCCTCATATGATCCAGATGACGACGGATTACTCTACGTCCTCTAGTTTCACACGGAATGACAACGGTCCAGGTTTGTCAATTACAGTACCGGCTAGCCAGGGAGAGCCAGATGCAAAGTTCAAACATCATTGATCATGGACAACAATTCCTGGTTTTGTTGTAGGGTTCAACTGCAGCCCCCATACACGTGGTCACACTGATCGAAAGACGAGCATTCAGAGCTACTCTCAAGGGGCTCGGTCGCTCGAGCGTAACCAGCCGAACTAGGTTCATACGCAGATAGGGATTGCAGATGGCAAGCAGCAAACAAATCTAAATCAGCCATCGCCAAATTAGCAGGCTCACGCAGCGAGTATTGCCAGTCTGACATTAGGTAGGGTTTAAGTACCGGAGAGAGGACAGTGGTGTCAGTTTAATCGTACGTCTCCCTCCGTCTTATACACTTGGCAGGCATCTCACACTTATTAGATATACTCACATACATACTCAAAATATGCTCATCCATGAGAAGATCAACTTTGAAGAATTCTTGATGATGAGCTAAAAACTCAACAGGCTTTGAAAACGATGAATATTTTGATAAAACAATCAGACAATAATTAGTTAATTAATTGCAAAATTAAAAAGTTAAGAGATTTGTGCTACCAGAAATTTTCGACCTACTAGAAATCTTTTTAACAAAGCATTGTTTACAATTACATATATTAGGAAACATTTTAATTGATTAATTGATCGTTGAATTCCAATTGACCTATCTTAAGTGTAATATCGTAATGGGTGTATATGGTTACAAGTCAAGTTAAACCTTCATCGTGTATCTGGCATTACTTGTAGAGTGAATTATAACAAAGAACCTATTATGTAGTTAGTCGGGTGTGAACCAAATGAATGATGGTTTAAGGATCTTAACGAGGAGCTGTCGGGGAAATAATGCATATCGCCACATTATTAACTGGCTACCACAAGATTTTATCAAGAATTGTTCTTTCTAACATTATCTCTGTCAAACAGTACCCGTATTGTAACAGAAAAATCCGGCAACTGACCACAAACAGCAAGCTTTAAGTACAGTAAATTATTGATCAAATCCTTTATTATTATTGGAAGAATATGCACAATCAAAGCATTAATGATATTATATTCAGACAAATGAGAAGAAATGAATTGCTTGACCTGGAAACGCCACGATGTCTGAAACAGGATTCAATGGGTATTTTGATTAACTTAATGTCGAAATCGGATTCGATGGCGGTTGAGATTGCATTTCTGTGCGAATGTTTCTGTACAACAAGGACAGAGGAATGGCTTTTCTCCAGTATGGATTCTTTCGTGTTTGATCAAACTGGATAGGTGAAGGAATCCATCACCACAGAATCGACACTTGTGAGGTAATCCGTCACCTTGATGTGATTTTAAATGCGCATTCACTGAACTGACAGACGAATACTGCTTACCGCAGATGGGACAATCATATTTATAACCTTTATGGGCGAGTAAGTGGCGCTTCAAGTCGAGAGACCGACGTGTTCTGAAACTGCATATCCCACAATAGTGATATTTGACTGCGGCAGGCTTCTTGGGCTTGTCATGAGTTGATAGATGTCTCCTCACATCGCATGGCTTCTTACTAGTGTATGAACAGACGGGACATTGGTACTTTCGATACAAATTCGATATTCTCTCAACTTGCAATACAGTTGTTATCTTTTTATGGTTTTTTTTAAGATTTTCAATAGTCGCTTTGCAGCTTTATGTTTGCCAGGTGGTGTCTTACACAATTGGCGTAAAAAGAATTCTTCAGTATCTTGTTTGCGCTCATATTCCCTGCGTTCAGGTTATAGTGCCAGTTAATAATAATTACTTGCATAAAACAGTGCTTACGATGACTGAATAAGCATACTTCAGTCGTTGATATAAATACCTGCCATGAATACTGAGCTAGGGAGTGGCTAAAGCTCTGAATACTAGTTTGGTGAAGATAACGTATACATTGTATCAGTATCATTTAACAGTTTTAATGTTTAATTGATCGTTAAGTTCTACTAAGCATATTCAACATGTAATATTGTTATGTGGGTATATGGTTACAAGCAAAGTGGAAACTAACCAAAGGATTCGACGCAGTTGCTTTGATTCTGCAGAAATGGCATGGTCATATTGTCGCGGTCTTCTTATACCAAACTAATATAGCCAATTGGGCGAACAGAAATTGTGACATCATAGCTAGTTTGGCACAGTCCACGTTCAGGAGCCCCAAGTGGTGAGACCAAAACATGGACTTGTCTTGGGAATATATATAAAACATAAGGCTAACAACACTGTCTTACTTTGCTGCATACTGGCACAGGCTATCACAAGAATTGATCAGTTAAATGTGAAATTGAATTTGTCAAATGCAGCCGCACTCTCTGTAACTATCTTCGTCAAATGATACTTTATATTCGTCATATATTATCCCTATGTTGACAGAGAAATTCAACAATTGAACAAAAACAGCAAGCTAAGGTAGATGTGTAACTTAAAGATTATATACTTTATTTTATTGGGAGAATATGCAAAATGAATAATGATATCATTGTGATACCAATTATCAAATAACAAAGATAAAGCATTACTTGTAGAGTGAATTATAACAAAGCACCTATTATGTAGTTAGTCGGGTGTGAACCAAATGAATGATGGTTCAAGGATCTTAACGAGGAGCTGGTCCGGACAGGTGACACACTTACTTCAGGTTTGGGTGTCTCGACATTGGGTGAAGCAGAGGATGAAACACTTGGAATTTGAATGTTCTGAGATTCAACTGGAACCATTCTAGGTGTATGCACTACAGAATCAGGTAAGTATGGTGTGGCACATACGCCATCGTTCGGTGTAACTACGGGCGAGTCCACGGTAAGTTACCATTGCTGTAGCGCATCCTCATATGATCCAGATGACGACGGATTACTCTACGTCCTCTAGTTTCACACGGAATGACAACGGTCCAGGTTTGTCAATTACAGTACCGGCTAGCCAGGGAGAGCCAGATGCAAAGTTCAAACATCATTGATCATGGACAACAATTCCTGGTTTTGTTGTAGGGTTCAACTGCAGCCCCCATACACGTGGTCACACTGATCGAAAGACGAGCATTCAGAGCTACTCTCAAGGGGCTCGGTCGCTCGAGCGTAACCAGCCGAACTAGGTTCATACGCAGATAGGGATTGCAGATGGCAAGCAGCAAACAAATCTAAATCAGCCATCGCCAAATTAGCAGGCTCACGCAGCGAGTATTGCCAGTCTGACATTAGGTAGGGTTTAAGTACCGGAGAGAGGACAGTGGTGTCAGTTTAATCGTACGTCTCCCTCCGTCTTATACACTTGGCAGGCATCTCACACTTATTAGATATACTCACATACATACTCAAAATATGCTCATCCATGAGAAGATCAACTTTGAAGAATTCTTGATGATGAGCTAAAAACTCAACAGGCTTTGAAAACGATGAATATTTTGATAAAACAATCAGACAATAATTAGTTAATTAATTGCAAAATTAAAAAGTTAAGAGATTTGTGCTACCAGAAATTTTCGACCTACTAGAAATCTTTTTAACAAAGCATTGTTTACAATTACATATATTAGGAAACATTTTAATTGATTAATTGATCGTTGAATTCCAATTGACCTATCTTAAGTGTAATATCGTAATGGGTGTATATGGTTACAAGTCAAGTTAAACCTTCATCGTGTATCTGGCATTACTTGTAGAGTGAATTATAACAAAGAACCTATTATGTAGTTAGTCGGGTGTGAACCAAATGAATGATGGTTTAAGGATCTTAACGAGGAGCTGTCGGGGAAATAATGCATATCGCCACATTATTAACTGGCTACCACAAGATTTTATCAAGAATTGTTCTTTCTAACATTATCTCTGTCAAACAGTACCCGTATTGTAACAGAAAAATCCGGCAACTGACCACAAACAGCAAGCTTTAAGTACAGTAAATTATTGATCAAATCCTTTATTATTATTGGAAGAATATGCACAATCAAAGCATTAATGATATTATATTCAGACAAATGAGAAGAAATGAATTGCTTGACCTGGAAACGCCACGATGTCTGAAACAGGATTCAATGGGTATTTTGATTAACTTAATGTCGAAATCGGATTCGATGGCGGTTGAGATTGCATTTCTGTGCGAATGTTTCTGTACAACAAGGACAGAGGAATGGCTTTTCTCCAGTATGGATTCTTTCGTGTTTGATCAAACTGGATAGGTGAAGGAATCCATCACCACAGAATCGACACTTGTGAGGTAATCCGTCACCTTGATGTGATTTTAAATGCGCATTCACTGAACTGACAGACGAATACTGCTTACCGCAGATGGGACAATCATATTTATAACCTTTATGGGCGAGTAAGTGGCGCTTCAAGTCGAGAGACCGACGTGTTCTGAAACTGCATATCCCACAATAGTGATATTTGACTGCGGCAGGCTTCTTGGGCTTGTCATGAGTTGATAGATGTCTCCTCACATCGCATGGCTTCTTACTAGTGTATGAACAGACGGGACATTGGTACTTTCGATACAAATTCGATATTCTCTCAACTTGCAATACAGTTGTTATCTTTATTGGTTTTTTTAAGATTTTCAATAGTCGCTTTGCAGCTTTATGTTTGCCAGGTGGTGTCTTACACAATTGGCGCGTAAAAAGAATTCTTCAGTATCTTGTTTGCGCTCATATTCCCTGCGTTCAGGTTATAGTGCCAGTTAATAAATTACTTGCATAAAACAGTGCTTACGATGACTGAATAAGCATACTTCAGTCGTTGATATAAATACCTGCCATGAATACTGAGCTAGGGAGTGGCTAAAGCTCTGAATACTAGTTTGGTGAAGATAACGTATACATTGTATCAGTATCATTTAACAGTTTTAATGTTTAATTGATCGTTAAGTTCTACTAAGCATATTCAACATGTAATATTGTTATGTGGGTATATGGTTACAAGCAAAGTGGAAACTAACCAAAGGATTCGACGCAGTTGCTTTGATTCTGCAGAAATGGCATGGTCATATTGTCGCGGTCTTCTTATACCAAACTAATATAGCCAATTGGGCGAACAGAAATTGTGACATCATAGCTAGTTTGGCACAGTCCACGTTCAGGAGCCCCAAGTGGTGAGACCAAAACATGGACTTGTCTTGGGAATATATATAAAACATAAGGCTAACAACACTGTCTTACTTTGCTGCATACTGGCACAGGCTATCACAAGAATTGATCAGTTAAATGTGAAATTGAATTTGTCAAATGCAGCCGCACTCTCTGTAACTATCTTCGTCAAATGATACTTTATATCGTCGTCATATATTATCCCTATGTTGACAGAGAAATTCAACAATTGAACAAAAACAGCAAGCTAAGGTAGATGTGTAACTTAAAGATTATATACTTTATTTTATTGGGAGAATATGCAAAATGAATAATGATATCATTGTGATACCAATTATCAAATAACAAAGATAAAGCATTACTTGTAGAGTGAATTATAACAAAGCACCTATTATGTAGTTAGTCGGGTGTGAACCAAATGAATGATGGTTCAAGGATCTTAACGAGGAGCTGGTCCGGACAGGTGACACACTTACTTCAGGTTTGGGTGTCTCGACATTGGGTGAAGCAGAGGATGAAACACTTGGAATTTGAATGTTCTGAGATTCAACTGGAACCATTCTAGGTGTATGCACTACAGAATCAGGTAAGTATGGTGTGGCACATACGCCATCGTTCGGTGTAACTACGGGCGAGTCCACGGTAAGTTACCATTGCTGTAGCGCATCCTCATATGATCCAGATGACGACGGATTACTCTACGTCCTCTAGTTTCACACGGAATGACAACGGTCCAGGTTTGTCAATTACAGTACCGGCTAGCCAGGGAGAGCCAGATGCAAAGTTCAAACATCATTGATCATGGACAACAATTCCTGGTTTTGTTGTAGGGTTCAACTGCAGCCCCCATACACGTGGTCACACTGATCGAAAGACGAGCATTCAGAGCTACTCTCAAGGGGCTCGGTCGCTCGAGCGTAACCAGCCGAACTAGGTTCATACGCAGATAGGGATTGCAGATGGCAAGCAGCAAACAAATCTAAATCAGCCATCGCCAAATTAGCAGGCTCACGCAGCGAGTATTGCCAGTCTGACATTAGGTAGGGTTTAAGTACCGGAGAGAGGACAGTGGTGTCAGTTTAATCGTACGTCTCCCTCCGTCTTATACACTTGGCAGGCATCTCACACTTATTAGATATACTCACATACATACTCAAAATATGCTCATCCATGAGAAGATCAACTTTGAAGAAGAATTCTTGATGATGAGCTAAAAACTCAACAGGCTTTGAAAACGATGAATATTTTGATAAAACAATCAGACAATAATTAGTTAATTAATTGCAAAATTAAAAAGTTAAGAGATTTGTGCTACCAGAAATTTTCGACCTACTAGAAATCTTTTTAACAAAGCATTGTTTACAATTACATATATTAGGAAACATTTTAATTGATTAATTGATCGTTGAATTCCAATTGACCTATCTTAAGTGTAATATCGTAATGGGTGTATATGGTTACAAGTCAAGTTAAACCTTCATCGTGTATCTGGCATTACTTGTAGAGTGAATTATAACAAAGAACCTATTATGTAGTTAGTCGGGTGTGAACCAAATGAATGATGGTTTAAGGATCTTAACGAGGAGCTGTCGGGGAAATAATGCATATCGCCACATTATTAACTGGCTACCACAAGATTTTATCAAGAATTGTTCTTTCTAACATTATCTCTGTCAAACAGTACCCGTATTGTAACAGAAAAATCCGGCAACTGACCACAAACAGCAAGCTTTAAGTACAGTAAATTATTGATCAAATCCTTTATTATTATTGGAAGAATATGCACAATCAAAGCATTAATGATATTATATTCAGACAAATGAGAAGAAATGAATTGCTTGACCTGGAAACGCCACGATGTCTGAAACAGGATTCAATGGGTATTTTGATTAACTTAATGTCGAAATCGGATTCGATGGCGGTTGAGATTGCATTTCTGTGCGAATGTTTCTGTACAACAAGGACAGAGGAATGGCTTTTCTCCAGTATGGATTCTTTCGTGTTTGATCAAACTGGATAGGTGAAGGAATCCATCACCACAGAATCGACACTTGTGAGGTAATCCGTCACCTTGATGTGATTTTAAATGCGCATTCACTGAACTGACAGACGAATACTGCTTACCGCAGATGGGACAATCATATTTATAACCTTTATGGGCGAGTAAGTGGCGCTTCAAGTCGAGAGACCGACGTGTTCTGAAACTGCATATCCCACAATAGTGATATTTGACTGCGGCAGGCTTCTTGGGCTTGTCATGAGTTGATAGATGTCTCCTCACATCGCATGGCTTCTTACTAGTGTATGAACAGACGGGACATTGGTACTTTCGATACAAATTCGATATTCTCTCAACTTGCAATACAGTTGTTATCTTTATTGGTTTTTTTAAGATTTTCAATAGTCGCTTTGCAGCTTTATGTTTGCCAGGTGGTGTCTTACACAATTGGCGTAAAAAGAATTCTTCAGTATCTTGTTTGCGCTCATATTCCCTGCGTTCAGGTTATAGTGCCAGTTAATAAATTACTTGCATAAAACAGTGCTTACGATGACTGAATAAGCATACTTCAGTCGTTGATATAAATACCTGCCATGAATACTGAGCTAGGGAGTGGCTAAAGCTCTGAATACTAGTTTTTGGTGAAGATAACGTATACATTGTATCAGTATCATTTAACAGTTTTAATGTTTAATTGATCGTTAAGTTCTACTAAGCATATTCAACATGTAATATTGTTATGTGGGTATATGGTTACAAGCAAAGTGGAAACTAACCAAAGGATTCGACGCAGTTGCTTTGATTCTGCAGAAATGGCATGGTCATATTGTCGCGGTCTTCTTATACCAAACTAATATAGCCAATTGGGCGAACAGAAATTGTGACATCATAGCTAGTTTGGCACAGTCCACGTTCAGGAGCCCCAAGTGGTGAGACCAAAACATGGACTTGTCTTGGGAATATATATAAAACATAAGGCTAACAACACTGTCTTACTTTGCTGCATACTGGCACAGGCTATCACAAGAATTGATCAGTTAAATGTGAAATTGAATTTGTCAAATGCAGCCGCACTCTCTGTAACTATCTTCGTCAAATGATACTTTATATTCGTCATATATTATCCCTATGTTGACAGAGAAATTCAACAATTGAACAAAAACAGCAAGCTAAGGTAGATGTGTAACTTAAAGATTATATACTTTATACTTTATTTTTATTGGGAGAATATGCAAAATGAATAATGATATCATTGTGATACCAATTATCAAATAACAAAGATAAAGCATTACTTGTAGAGTGAATTATAACAAAGCACCTATTATGTAGTTAGTCGGGTGTGAACCAAATGAATGATGGTTCAAGGATCTTAACGAGGAGCTGGTCCGGACAGGTGACACACTTACTTCAGGTTTGGGTGTCTCGACATTGGGTGAAGCAGAGGATGAAACACTTGGAATTTGAATGTTCTGAGATTCAACTGGAACCATTCTAGGTGTATGCACTACAGAATCAGGTAAGTATGGTGTGGCACATACGCCATCGTTCGGTGTAACTACGGGCGAGTCCACGGTAAGTTACCATTGCTGTAGCGCATCCTCATATGATCCAGATGACGACGGATTACTCTACGTCCTCTAGTTTCACACGGAATGACAACGGTCCAGGTTTGTCAATTACAGTACCGGCTAGCCAGGGAGAGCCAGATGCAAAGTTCAAACATCATTGATCATGGACAACAATTCCTGGTTTTGTTGTAGGGTTCAACTGCAGCCCCCATACACGTGGTCACACTGATCGAAAGACGAGCATTCAGAGCTACTCTCAAGGGGCTCGGTCGCTCGAGCGTAACCAGCCGAACTAGGTTCATACGCAGATAGGGATTGCAGATGGCAAGCAGCAAACAAATCTAAATCAGCCATCGCCAAATTAGCAGGCTCACGCAGCGAGTATTGCCAGTCTGACATTAGGTAGGGTTTAAGTACCGGAGAGAGGACAGTGGTGTCAGTTTAATCGTACGTCTCCCTCCGTCTTATACACTTGGCAGGCATCTCACACTTATTAGATATACTCACATACATACTCAAAATATGCTCATCCATGAGAAGATCAACTTTGAAGAATTCTTGATGATGAGCTAAAAACTCAACAGGCTTTGAAAACGATGAATATTTTGATAAAACAATCAGACAATAATTAGTTAATTAATTGCAAAATTAAAAAGTTAAGAGATTTGTGCTACCAGAAATTTTCGACCTACTAGAAATCTTTTTAACAAAGCATTGTTTACAATTACATATATTAGGAAACATTTTAATTGATTAATTGATCGTTGAATTCCAATTGACCTATCTTAAGTGTAATATCGTAATGGGTGTATATGGTTACAAGTCAAGTTAAACCTTCATCGTGTATCTGGCATTACTTGTAGAGTGAATTATAACAAAGAACCTATTATGTAGTTAGTCGGGTGTGAACCAAATGAATGATGGTTTAAGGATCTTAACGAGGAGCTGTCGGGGAAATAATGCATATCGCCACATTATTAACTGGCTACCACAAGATTTTATCAAGAATTGTTCTTTCTAACATTATCTCTGTCAAACAGTACCCGTATTGTAACAGAAAAATCCGGCAACTGACCACAAACAGCAAGCTTTAAGTACAGTAAATTATTGATCAAATCCTTTATTATTATTGGAAGAATATGCACAATCAAAGCATTAATGATATTATATTCAGACAAATGAGAAGAAATGAATTGCTTGACCTGGAAACGCCACGATGTCTGAAACAGGATTCAATGGGTATTTTGATTAACTTAATGTCGAAATCGGATTCGATGGCGGTTGAGATTGCATTTCTGTGCGAATGTTTCTGTACAACAAGGACAGAGGAATGGCTTTTCTCCAGTATGGATTCTTTCGTGTTTGATCAAACTGGATAGGTGAAGGAATCCATCACCACAGAATCGACACTTGTGAGGTAATCCGTCACCTTGATGTGATTTTAAATGCGCATTCACTGAACTGACAGACGAATACTGCTTACCGCAGATGGGACAATCATATTTATAACCTTTATGGGCGAGTAAGTGGCGCTTCAAGTCGAGAGACCGACGTGTTCTGAAACTGCATATCCCACAATAGTGATATTTGACTGCGGCAGGCTTCTTGGGCTTGTCATGAGTTGATAGATGTCTCCTCACATCGCATGGCTTCTTACTAGTGTATGAACAGACGGGACATTGGTACTTTCGATACAAATTCGATATTCTCTCAACTTGCAATACAGTTGTTATCTTTATTGTTTTTTTTTTAAGATTTTCAATAGTCGCTTTGCAGCTTTATGTTTGCCAGGTGGTGTCTTACACAATTGGCGTAAAAAGAATTCTTCAGTATCTTGTTTGCGCTCATATTCCCTGCGTTCAGGTTATAGTGCCAGTTAATAAATTACTTGCATAAAACAGTGCTTACGATGACTGAATAAGCATACTTCAGTCGTTGATATAAATACCTGCCATGAATACTGAGCTAGGGAGTGGCTAAAGCTCTGAATACTAGTTTGGTGAAGATAACGTATACATTGTATCAGTATCATTTAACAGTTTTAATGTTTAATTGATCGTTAAGTTCTACTAAGCATATTCAACATGTAATATTGTTATGTGGGTATATGGTTACAAGCAAAGTGGAAACTAACCAAAGGATTCGACGCAGTTGCTTTGATTCTGCAGAAATGGCATGGTCATATTGTCGCGGTCTTCTTATACCAAACTAATATAGCCAATTGGGCGAACAGAAATTGTGACATCATAGCTAGTTTGGCACAGTCCACGTTCAGGAGCCCCAAGTGGTGAGACCAAAACATGGACTTGTCTTGGGAATATATATAAAACATAAGGCTAACAACACTGTCTTACTTTGCTGCATACTGGCACAGGCTATCACAAGAATTGATCAGTTAAATGTGAAATTGAATTTGTCAAATGCAGCCGCACTCTCTGTAACTATCTTCGTCAAATGATACTTTATATTCGTCATATATTATCCCTATGTTGACAGAGAAATTCAACAATTGAACAAAAACAGCAAGCTAAGGTAGATGTGTAACTTAAAGATTATATACTTTATTTTTATTGGGAGAATATGCAAAATGAATAATGATATCATTGTGATACCAATTATCAAATAACAAAGATAAAGCATTACTTGTAGAGTGAATTATAACAAAGCACCTATTATGTAGTTAGTCGGGTGTGAACCAAATGAATGATGGTTCAAGGATCTTAACGAGGAGCTGGTCCGGACAGGTGACACACTTACTTCAGGTTTGGGTGTCTCGACATTGGGTGAAGCAGAGGATGAAACACTTGGAATTTGAATGTTCTGAGATTCAACTGGAACCATTCTAGGTGTATGCACTACAGAATCAGGTAAGTATGGTGTGGCACATACGCCATCGTTCGGTGTAACTACGGGCGAGTCCACGGTAAGTTACCATTGCTGTAGCGCATCCTCATATGATCCAGATGACGACGGATTACTCTACGTCCTCTAGTTTCACACGGAATGACAACGGTCCAGGTTTGTCAATTACAGTACCGGCTAGCCAGGGAGAGCCAGATGCAAAGTTCAAACATCATTGATCATGGACAACAATTCCTGGTTTTGTTGTAGGGTTCAACTGCAGCCCCCATACACGTGGTCACACTGATCGAAAGACGAGCATTCAGAGCTACTCTCAAGGGGCTCGGTCGCTCGAGCGTAACCAGCCGAACTAGGTTCATACGCAGATAGGGATTGCAGATGGCAAGCAGCAAACAAATCTAAATCAGCCATCGCCAAATTAGCAGGCTCACGCAGCGAGTATTGCCAGTCTGACATTAGGTAGGGTTTAAGTACCGGAGAGAGGACAGTGGTGTCAGTTTAATCGTACGTCTCCCTCCGTCTTATACACTTGGCAGGCATCTCACACTTATTAGATATACTCACATACATACTCAAAATATGCTCATCCATGAGAAGATCAACTTTGAAGAATTCTTGATGATGAGCTAAAAACTCAACAGGCTTTGAAAACGATGAATATTTTGATAAAACAATCAGACAATAATTAGTTAATTAATTGCAAAATTAAAAAGTTAAGAGATTTGTGCTACCAGAAATTTTCGACCTACTAGAAATCTTTTTAACAAAGCATTGTTTACAATACATATATTAGGAAACATTTTAATTGATTAATTGATCGTTGAATTCCAATTGACCTATCTTAAGTGTAATATCGTAATGGGTGTATATGGTTACAAGTCAAGTTAAACCTTCATCGTGTATCTGGCATTACTTGTAGAGTGAATTATAACAAAGAACCTATTATGTAGTTAGTCGGGTGTGAACCAAATGAATGATGGTTTAAGGATCTTAACGAGGAGCTGTCGGGGAAATAATGCATATCGCCACATTATTAACTGGCTACCACAAGATTTTATCAAGAATTTGTTCTTTCTAACATTATCTCTGTCAAACAGTACCCGTATTGTAACAGAAAAATCCGGCAACTGACCACAAACAGCAAGCTTTAAGTACAGTAAATTATTGATCAAATCCTTTATTATTATTGGAAGAATATGCACAATCAAAGCATTAATGATATTATATTCAGACAAATGAGAAGAAATGAATTGCTTGACCTGGAAACGCCACGATGTCTGAAACAGGATTCAATGGGTATTTTGATTAACTTAATGTCGAAATCGGATTCGATGGCGGTTGAGATTGCATTTTCTGTGCGAATGTTTCTGTACAACAAGGACAGAGGAATGGCTTTTCTCCAGTATGGATTCTTTCGTGTTTGATCAAACTGGATAGGTGAAGGAATCCATCACCACAGAATCGACACTTGTGAGGTAATCCGTCACCTTGATGTGATTTTAAATGCGCATTCACTGAACTGACAGACGAATACTGCTTACCGCAGATGGGACAATCATATTTATAACCTTTATGGGCGAGTAAGTGGCGCTTCAAGTCGAGAGACCGACGTGTTCTGAAACTGCATATCCCACAATAGTGATATTTGACTGCGGCAGGCTTCTTGGGCTTGTCATGAGTTGATAGATGTCTCCTCACATCGCATGGCTTCTTACTAGTGTATGAACAGACGGGACATTGGTACTTTCGATACAAATTCGATATTCTCTCAACTTGCAATACAGTTGTTATCTTTATTGGTTTTTTTTAAGATTTTCAATAGTCGCTTTGCAGCTTTATGTTTGCCAGGTGGTGTCTTACACAATTGGCGTAAAAAGAATTCTTCAGTATCTTGTTTGCGCTCATATTCCCTGCGTTCAGGTTATAGTGCCAGTTAATAAATTACTTGCATAAAACAGTGCTTACGATGACTGAATAAGCATACTTCAGTCGTTGATATAAATACCTGCCATGAATACTGAGCTAGGGAGTGGCTAAAGCTCTGAATACTAGTTTGGTGAAGATAACGTATACATTGTATCAGTATCATTTAACAGTTTTAATGTTTAATTGATCGTTAAGTTCTACTAAGCATATTCAACATGTAATATTGTTATGTGGGTATATGGTTACAAGCAAAGTGGAAACTAACCAAAGGATTCGACGCAGTTGCTTTGATTCTGCAGAAATGGCATGGTCATATTGTCGCGGTCTTCTTATACCAAACTAATATAGCCAATTGGGCGAACAGAAATTGTGACATCATAGCTAGTTTGGCACAGTCCACGTTCAGGAGCCCCAAGTGGTGAGACCAAAACATGGACTTGTCTTGGGAATATATATAAAACATAAGGCTAACAACACTGTCTTACTTTGCTGCATACTGGCACAGGCTATCACAAGAATTGATCAGTTAAATGTGAAATTGAATTTGTCAAATGCAGCCGCACTCTCTGTAACTATCTTCGTCAAATGATACTTTATATTCGTCATATATTATCCCTATGTTGACAGAGAAATTCAACAATTGAACAAAAACAGCAAGCTAAGGTAGATGTGTAACTTAAAGATTATATACTTTATTTTTATTGGGAGAATATGCAAAATGAATAATGATATCATTGTGATACCAATTATCAAATAACAAAGATAAAGCATTACTTGTAGAGTGAATTATAACAAAGCACCTATTATGTAGTTAGTCGGGTGTGAACCAAATGAATGATGGTTCAAGGATCTTAACGACGAGGAGCTGGTCCGGACAGGTGACACACTTACTTCAGGTTTGGGTGTCTCGACATTGGGTGAAGCAGAGGATGAAACACTTGGAATTTGAATGTTCTGAGATTCAACTGGAACCATTCTAGGTGTATGCACTACAGAATCAGGTAAGTATGGTGTGGCACATACGCCATCGTTCGGTGTAACTACGGGCGAGTCCACGGTAAGTTACCATTGCTGTAGCGCATCCTCATATGATCCAGATGACGACGGATTACTCTACGTCCTCTAGTTTCACACGGAATGACAACGGTCCAGGTTTGTCAATTACAGTACCGGCTAGCCAGGGAGAGCCAGATGCAAAGTTCAAACATCATTGATCATGGACAACAATTCCTGGTTTTGTTGTAGGGTTCAACTGCAGCCCCCATACACGTGGTCACACTGATCGAAAGACGAGCATTCAGAGCTACTCTCAAGGGGCTCGGTCGCTCGAGCGTAACCAGCCGAACTAGGTTCATACGCAGATAGGGATTGCAGATGGCAAGCAGCAAACAAATCTAAATCAGCCATCGCCAAATTAGCAGGCTCACGCAGCGAGTATTGCCAGTCTGACATTAGGTAGGGTTTAAGTACCGGAGAGAGGACAGTGGTGTCAGTTTAATCGTACGTCTCCCTCCGTCTTATACACTTGGCAGGCATCTCACACTTATTAGATATACTCACATACATACTCAAAATATGCTCATCCATGAGAAGATCAACTTTGAAGAATTCTTGATGATGAGCTAAAAAACTCAACAGGCTTTGAAAACGATGAATATTTTGATAAAACAATCAGACAATAATTAGTTAATTAATTGCAAAATTAAAAAGTTAAGAGATTTGTGCTACCAGAAATTTTCGACCTACTAGAAATCTTTTTAACAAAGCATTGTTTACAATTACATATATTAGGAAACATTTTAATTGATTAATTGATCGTTGAATTCCAATTGACCTATCTTAAGTGTAATATCGTAATGGGTGTATATGGTTACAAGTCAAGTTAAACCTTCATCGTGTATCTGGCATTACTTGTAGAGTGAATTATAACAAAGAACCTATTATGTAGTTAGTCGGGTGTGAACCAAATGAATGATGGTTTAAGGATCTTAACGAGGAGCTGTCGGGGAAATAATGCATATCGCCACATTATTACTGGCTACCACAAGATTTTATCAAGAATTGTTCTTTCTAACATTATCTCTGTCAAACAGTACCCGTATTGTAACAGAAAAATCCGGCAACTGACCACAAACAGCAAGCTTTAAGTACAGTAAATTATTGATCAAATCCTTTATTATTATTGGAAGAATATGCACAATCAAAGCATTAATGATATTATATTCAGACAAATGAGAAGAAATGAATTGCTTGACCTGGAAACGCCACGATGTCTGAAACAGGATTCAATGGGTATTTTGATTAACTTAATGTCGAAATCGGATTCGATGGCGGTTGAGATTGCATTTCTGTGCGAATGTTTCTGTACAACAAGGACAGAGGAATGGCTTTTCTCCAGTATGGATTCTTTCGTGTTTGATCAAACTGGATAGGTGAAGGAATCCATCACCACAGAATCGACACTTGTGAGGTAATCCGTCACCTTGATGTGATTTTAAATGCGCATTCACTGAACTGACAGACGAATACTGCTTACCGCAGATGGGACAATCATATTTATAACCTTTATGGGCGAGTAAGTGGCGCTTCAAGTCGAGAGACCGACGTGTTCTGAAACTGCATATCCCACAATAGTGATATTTGACTGCGGCAGGCTTCTTGGGCTTGTCATGAGTTGATAGATGTCTCCTCACATCGCATGGCTTCTTACTAGTGTATGAACAGACGGGACATTGGTACTTTCGATACAAATTCGATATTCTCTCAACTTGCAATACAGTTGTTATCTTTATTGGTTTTTTTAAGATTTTCAATAGTCGCTTTGCAGCTTTATGTTTGCCAGGTGGTGTCTTACACAATTGGCGTAAAAAGAATTCTTCAGTCAGTATCTTGTTTGCGCTCATATTCCCTGCGTTCAGGTTATAGTGCCAGTTAATAAATTACTTGCATAAAACAGTGCTTACGATGACTGAATAAGCATACTTCAGTCGTTGATATAAATACCTGCCATGAATACTGAGCTAGGGAGTGGCTAAAGCTCTGAACTAGTTTGGTGAAGATAACGTATACATTGTATCAGTATCATTTAACAGTTTTAATGTTTAATTGATCGTTAAGTTCTACTAAGCATATTCAACATGTAATATTGTTTATGGGGTATGGTTACAAGCAAAGTGGAAACTAACCAAAGGATTCGACGCAGTTGCTTTGATTCTGCAGAAATGGCATGGTCATATTGTCGCGGTCTTCTTATACCAAACTAATATAGCCAATTGGGCGAACAGAAATTGTGACATCATAGCTAGTTTGGCACAGTCCACGTTCAGGAGCCCCAAGTGGTGAGACCAAAACATGGACTTGTCTTGGGAATATATATAAAACATAAGGCTAACAACACTGTCTTACTTTGCTGCATACTGGCACAGGCTATCACAAGAATTGATCAGTTAAATGTGAAATTGAATTTGTCAAATGCAGCCGCACTCTCTGTAAACTATCTTCGTCAAATGATACTTATATTCGTCATATATTATCCCTATGTTGACAGAGAAATTCAACAATTGAACAAAAACAGCAAGCTAAGGTAGATGTGTAACTTAAAGATTATATACTTTATTATTATTGGGAGAATATGCAAAATGAATAATGATATCATTGTGATACCAATTATCAAATAACAAAGATAAAGCATTACTTGTAGAGTGAATTATAACAAAGCACCTATTATGTAGTTAGTCGGGTGTGAACCAAATGAATGATGGTTCAAGGATCTTAACGAGGAGCTGGTCCGGACAGGTGACACACTTACTTCAGGTTTGGGTGTCTCGACATTGGGTGAAGCAGAGGATGAAACACTTGGAATTTGAATGTTCTGAGATTCAACTGGAACCATTCTAGGTGTATGCACTACAGAATCAGGTAAGTATGGTGTGGCACATACGCCATCGTTCGGTGTAACTACGGGCGAGTCCACGGTAAGTTACCATTGCTGTAGCGCATCCTCATATGATCCAGATGACGACGGATTACTCTACGTCCTCTAGTTTCACACGGAATGACAACGGTCCAGGTTTGTCAATTACAGTACCGGCTAGCCAGGGAGAGCCAGATGCAAAGTTCAAACATCATTGATCATGGACAACAATTCCTGGTTTTGTTGTAGGGTTCAACTGCAGCCCCCATACACGTGGTCACACTGATCGAAAGACGAGCATTCAGAGCTACTCTCAAGGGGCTCGGTCGCTCGAGCGTAACCAGCCGAACTAGGTTCATACGCAGATAGGGATTGCAGATGGCAAGCAGCAAACAAATCTAAATCAGCCATCGCCAAATTAGCAGGCTCACGCAGCGAGTATTGCCAGTCTGACATTAGGTAGGGTTTAAGTACCGGAGAGAGGACCAGTGGTGTCAGTTTAATCGTACGTCTCCCTCCGTCTTATACACTTGGCAGGCATCTCACACTTATTAGATATACTCACATACATACTCAAAATATGCTCATCCATGAGAAGATCAACTTTGAAGAATTCTTGATGATGAGCTAAAAACTCAACAGGCTTTGAAAACGATGAATATTTTGATAAAACAATCAGACAATAATTAGTTAATTAATTGCAAAATTAAAAAGTTAAGAGATTTGTGCTACCAGAAATTTTCGACCTACTAGAAATCTTTTTAACAAAGCATTGTTTACAATTACATATATTAGGAAACATTTTAATTGATTAATTGATCGTTGAATTCCAATTGACCTATCTTAAGTGTAATATCGTAATGGGTGTATATGGTTACAAGTCAAGTTAAACCTTCATCGTGTATCTGGCATTACTTGTAGAGTGAATTATAACAAAGAACCTATTATGTAGTTAGTCGGGTGTGAACCAAATGAATGATGGTTTAGGATCTTAACGAGGAGCTGTCGGGGAAATAATGCATATCGCCACATTATTAACTGGCTACCACAAGATTTTATCAAGAATTGTTCTTTCTAACATTATCTCTGTCAAACAGTACCCGTATTGTAACAGAAAAATCCGGCAACTGACCACAAACAGCAAGCTTTAAGTACAGTAAATTATTGATCAAATCCTTTATTATTATTGGAAGAATATGCACAATCAAAGCATTAATGATATTATATTCAGACAAATGAGAAGAAATGAATTGCTTGACCTGGAAACGCCACGATGTCTGAAACAGGATTCAATGGGTATTTTGATTAACTTAATGTCGAAATCGGATTCGATGGCGGTTGAGATTGCATTTCTGTGCGAATGTTTCTGTACAACAAGGACAGAGGAATGGCTTTTCTCCAGTATGGATTCTTTCGTGTTTGATCAAACTGGATAGGTGAAGGAATCCATCACCACAGAATCGACACTTGTGAGGTAATCCGTCACCTTGATGTGATTTTAAATGCGCATTCACTGAACTGACAGACGAATACTGCTTACCGCAGATGGGACAATCATATTTATAACCTTTATGGGCGAGTAAGTGGCGCTTCAAGTCGAGAGACCGACGTGTTCTGAAACTGCATATCCCACAATAGTGATATTTGACTGCGGCAGGCTTCTTGGGCTTGTCATGAGTTGATAGATGTCTCCTCACATCGCATGGCTTCTTACTAGTGTATGAACAGACGGGACATTGGTACTTTCGATACAAATTCGATATTCTCTCAACTTGCAATACAGTTGTTATCTTTATTGGTTTTTTTAAGATTTTCAATAGTCGCTTTGCAGCTTTATGTTTGCCAGGTGGTGTCTTACACAATTGGCGTAAAAAGAATTCTTCAGTATCTTGTTTGCGCTCATATTCCCTGCGTTCAGGTTATAGTGCCAGTTAATAAATTACTTGCATAAAACAGTGCTTACGATGACTGAATAAGCATACTTCAGTCGTTGATATAAATACCTGCCATGAATACTGAGCTAGGGAGTGGCTAAAGCTCTGAATACTAGTTTGGTGAAGATAACGTATACATTGTATCAGTATCATTTAACAGTTTTAATGTTTAATTGATCGTTAAGTTCTACTAAGCATATTCAACATGTAATATTGTTATGTGGGTATATGGTTACAAGCAAAGTGGAAACTAACCAAAGGATTCGACGCAGTTGCTTTGATTCTGCAGAAATGGCATGGTCATATTGTCGCGGTCTTCTTATACCAAACTAATATAGCCAATTGGGCGAACAGAAATTGTGACATCATAGCTAGTTTGGCACAGTCCACGTTCAGGAGCCCCAAGTGGTGAGACCAAAACATGGACTTGTCTTGGGAATATATATAAAACATAAGGCTAACAACACTGTCTTACTTTGCTGCATACTGGCACAGGCTATCACAAGAATTGATCAGTTAAATGTGAAATTGAATTTGTCAAATGCAGCCGCACTCTCTGTAACTATCTTCGTCAAATGATACTTTATATTCGTCATATATTATCCCTATGTTGACAGAGAAATTCAACAATTGAACAAAAACAGCAAGCTAAGGTAGATGTGTAACTTAAAGATTATATACTTTATTTTTATTGGGAGAATATGCAAAATGAATAATGATATCATTGTGATACCAATTATCAAATAACAAAGATAAAGCATTACTTGTAGAGTGAATTATAACAAAGCACCTATTATGTAGTTAGTCGGGTGTGAACCAAATGAATGATGGTTCAAGGATCTTAACGAGGAGCTGGTCCGGACAGGTGACACACTTACTTCAGGTTTGGGTGTCTCGACATTGGGTGAAGCAGAGAGGATGAAACACTTGGAATTTGAATGTTCTGAGATTCAACTGGAACCATTCTAGGTGTATGCACTACAGAATCAGGTAAGTAT
The DNA here is from genome assembly GCA_034190875.2 of Urechis unicinctus. Lineage (NCBI taxonomy): Eukaryota > Metazoa > Annelida > Polychaeta > Xenopneusta > Urechidae > Urechis > Urechis unicinctus. The sequence goes on along the minus strand of CM067351.1, from coordinate 28,401,060 downwards.
GGTGTGGCACATACGCCATCGTTCGGTGTAACTACGGGCGAGTCCACGGTAAGTTACCATTGCTGTAGCGCATCCTCATATGATCCAGATGACGACGGATTACTCTACGTCCTCTAGTTTCACACGGAATGACAACGGTCCAGGTTTGTCAATTACAGTACCGGCTAGCCAGGGAGAGCCAGATGCAAAGTTCAAACATCATTGATCATGGACAACAATTCCTGGTTTTGTTGTAGGGTTCAACTGCAGCCCCCATACACGTGGTCACACTGATCGAAAGACGAGCATTCAGAGCTACTCTCAAGGGGCTCGGTCGCTCGAGCGTAACCAGCCGAACTAGGTTCATACGCAGATAGGGATTGCAGATGGCAAGCAGCAAACAAATCTAAATCAGCCATCGCCAAAATTAGCAGGCTCACGCAGCGAGTATTGCCAGTCTGACATTAGGTAGGGTTTAAGTACCGGAGAGAGGACAGTGGTGTCAGTTTAATCGTACGTCTCCCTCCGTCTTATACACTTGGCAGGCATCTCACACTTATTAGATATACTCACATACATACACTCAAAATATGCTCATCCATGAGAAGATCAACTTTGAAGAATTCTTGATGATGAGCTAAAAACTCAACAGGCTTTGAAAACGATGAATATTTTGATAAAACAATCAGACAATAATTAGTTAATTAATTGCAAAATTAAAAAGTTAAGAGATTTGTGCTACCAGAAATTTTCGACCTACTAGAAATCTTTTTAACAAAGCATTGTTTACAATTACATATATTAGGAAACATTTTAATTGATTAATTGATCGTTGAATTCCAATTGACCTATCTTAAGTGTAATATCGTAATGGGTGTATATGGTTACAAGTCAAGTTAAACCTTCATCGTGTATCTGGCATTACTTGTAGAGTGAATTATAACAAAGAACCTATTATGTAGTTAGTCGGGTGTGAACCAAATGAATGATGGTTTAAGGATCTTAACGAGGAGCTGTCGGGGAAATAATGCATATCGCCACATTATTAACTGGCTACCACAAGATTTTATCAAGAATTGTTCTTTCTAAACATTAACATTATCTCTGTCAAACAGTACCCGTATTGTAACAGAAAAATCCGGCAACTGACCACAAACAGCAAGCTTTAAGTACAGTAAATTATTGATCAAATCCTTTATTATTATTGGAAGAATATGCACAATCAAAGCATTAATGATATTATATTCAGACAAATGAGAAGAAATGAATTGCTTGACCTGGAAACGCCACGATGTCTGAAACAGGATTCAATGGGTATTTTGATTAACTTAATGTCGAAATCGGATTCGATGGCGGTTGAGATTGCATTTCTGTGCGAATGTTTCTGTACAACAAGGACAGAGGAATGGCTTTTCTCCAGTATGGATTCTTTCGTGTTTGATCAAACTGGATAGGTGAAGGAATCCATCACCACAGAATCGACACTTGTGAGGTAATCCGTCACCTTGATGTGATTTTAAATGCGCATTCACTGAACTGACAGACGAATACTGCTTTACCGCAGATGGGACAATCATATTTATAAACCTTTAATGGGCGAGTAAGTGGCGCTTCAAGTCGAGAGACCGACGTGTTCTGAAACTGCATATCCCACAATAGTGATATTTGACTGCGGCAGGCTTCTTGGGCTTGTCATGAGTTGATAGATGTCTCCTCACATCGCATGGCTTCTTACTAGTGTATGAACAGACGGGACATTGGTACTTTCGATACAAATTCGATATTCTCTCAACTTGCAACAGTTGTTATCTTTATGGTTTTTTTTAAGATTTTCAATAGTCGCTTTGCAGCTTTATGTTTGCCAGGTGGTGTCTTACACAATTGGCGTAAAAAGAATTCTTCAGTATCTTGTTTGCGCTCATATTCCCTGCGTTCAGGTTATAGTGCCAGTTAATAAATTACTTGCATAAAACAGTGCTTACGATGACTGAATAAGCATACTTCAGTCGTTGATATAAATACCTGCCATGAATACTGAGCTAGGGAGTGGCTAAAGCTCTGAATACTAGTTTGGTGAAGATAACGTATACATTGTATCAGTATCATTTAACAGTTTTAATGTTTAATTGATCGTTAAGTTCTACTAAGCATATTCAACATGTAATATTGTTATGTGGGTATATGGTTACAAGCAAAGTTGAAACTAACCAAAGGATTCGACGCAGTTGCTTTGATTCTGCAGAAATGGCATGGTCATATTGTCGCGGTCTTCTTATACCAAACTAATATAGCCAATTGGGCGAACAGAAATTGTGACATCATAGCTAGTTTGGCACAGTCCACGTTTAGGAGCCCCAAGTGGTGAGACCAAAACATGGACTTGTCTTGGGAATATATATAAAACATAAGGCTAACAACACTGTCTTACTTTGCTGCATACTGGCACAGGCTATCACAAGAATTGATCAGTTAAATGTAAAATTGAATTTGTCAAATGCAGCCGCACTCTCTCAAACTATCTTCGTCAAATGATACTTTATATTCGTCATATATTATCCCTATGTTGACAGAGAAATTCAACAATTGAACAAAAACAGCAAGCTAAGGTAGATGTGTAACTTAAAGATTATATACTTTATTATTATTGGAAGAATATGCAAAATGAATAATGATATCATTGTGATACCAATTATCAAATAACAAAGATAAAGCATTACTTGTAGAGTGAATTATAACAACGAACCTATTATGTAGTTAGTCGGGTGTGAACCAAATGAATGATGGTTCAAGGATCTTAACGAGGAGCTGGTCCGGACAGGTGACACACTTACTTCAGGTTTGGGTGTCTCGACATTGGGTGAAGCAGAGGATGAAACACTTGGAATTTGAATGTTCTGAGATTCAACTGGAACCATTCTAGGTGTATGCACTACAGAATCAGGTAAGTATGGTGTGGCACATACGCCATCGTTCGGTGTAACTACGGGCGAGTCCACGGTAAGTTACCATTGCTGTAGCGCATCCTCATATGATCCAGATGACGACGGATTACTCTACGTCCTCTAGTTTCACACGGAATGACAACGGTCCAGGTTTGTCAATTACAGTACCGGCTAGCCAGGGAGAGCCAGATGCAAAGTTCAAACATCATTGATCATGGACAACAATTCCTGGTTTTGTTGTAGGGTTCAACTGCAGCCCCCATACACGTGGTCACACTGATCGAAAGACGAGCATTCAGAGCTACTCTCAAGGGGCTCGGTCGCTCGAGCGTAACCTGCCGAACTAGGTTCATACGCAGATAGGGATTGCAGATGGCAAGCAGCAAACAAATCTAAATCAGCCATCGCCAAATTAGCAGGCTCACGCAGCGAGTATTGCCAGTCTGACATTGCGATGAGTTTAAGTACCGGAGAGAGGACAGTGGTGTCAGTTTAATCGTACGTCTCCCTCCGTCTTATACACTTGGCAGGCATCTCACACTTATTAGATATACTCACATACATACTCAAAATATGCTCATCCATGAGAAGATCAATTTTGAAGAATTCTTGATGATGAGCTAAAAACTCAACAGGCTTTGAAAACGATGAATATTTTGATAAAACAATCAGACAATAATTAGTTAATTAATTGCAAAATTAAAAAGTTAAGAGATTTGTGCTACCAGAAATTTTCGACCTACTAGAAATCTTTTTAACAAAGCATTGTTTACAATTACATATATTAGGAAACATTTTAATTGATTAATTGATCGTTGAATTCCAATTGACCTATCTTAAGTGTAATATCGTAATGGGTGTATATGGTTACAAGTCAAGTTAAACCTTCATCGTGTATCTGGCATTACTTGTAGAGTGAATTATAACAAAGAACCTATTATGTAGTTAGTCGGGTGTGAACCAAATGAATGATGGTTTAAGGATCTTAACGAGGAGCTGTCGGGGAAATAATGCATATCGCCACATTATTAACTGGCTACCACAAGATTTTATCAAGAATTGTTCTTTCTGACATTATCTCTGTCAAACAGTACCCGTATTGTAACAGAAAAATCCGGCAACTGACCACAAACAGCAAGCTTTAAGTACATTAAATTATTGATCAAATCCTTTATTATTATTGGAAGAATATGCACAATCAAAGCATTAATGATATTATATTCAGACAAATGAGAAGAAATGAATTGCTTGACCTGGAAACGCCACAATGTCTGAAACAGGATTCAATGGGTATTTTGATTAACTTAATGTCGAAATCGGATTCGATGGCGGTTGAGATTGCATTTCTGTGCGAATGTTTCTGTACAACAAGGACAGAGGAATGGCTTTTCTCCAGTATGGATTCTTTCGTGTTTGATCAAACTGGATAGGTGAAGGAATCCATCACCACAGAATCGACACTTGTGAGGTAATCCGTCACCTTGATGTGATTTCAAATGCGCATTCACTGAACTGACAGACGAATACTGCTTACCGCAGATGGGACAATCATATTTATAACCTTTATGGGCGAGTAAGTGGCGCTTCAAGTCGAGAGACCGACGTGTTCTGAAACTGCATATCCCACAATAGTGATATTTGACTGCGGCAGGCTTCTTGGGCTTGTCATGAGTTGATAGATGTCTCCTCACATCGCATGGCTTCTTACTAGTGTATGAACAGACGGGACATTGGTACTTTGAGCCTTTACTTGACGTTGTGTCGCGACCGTCACGAGCGTTGTCACCCGCTTCTGCACAGAGAGTTCTAGCCAGCGCCGCTTCCAACCTGTGACGTCATCTTGCATGGACCCCGAATCGGGGAATCAGGTATTCCAGAACCACTACTAGGAGGCGCTTCGCATAAACTGAACGTAGACATGGGATCGCATTGGATACTAGGAACATGATGAAGCACAGACAACAATTCCAGGTTTTCTTGTAGGGCAGAGTTGTAGCGCTCATACACGTGGTCGTACTGATCGAAAGACGAGCATCCAGAGCTGATCTCAAGGAGCTCGGCCACTCGATCGTCAGATGCCGATGCAGGTGGGTACTGGGATATAGTCTGCTGATGGTACACAGACAGTGGTTGTTGGTGGTGCGCTGAAAGGGATTGCTGGTGGTACGTAGAAAACCAGTCTGTGTCAGAGGGGGATTGGGAACCATAGCCAGGCAGTGTATGGTGCGAACCTGACATGGCGATGGGTTGACTGGAGAGGGGGTCAATGGAGGCTTCCTCTGCGTCTACCGGTAGACACAAACACAATCAGTAAAGCAAAGTGAATAGCACAAAGATACCAAAACAACGGCGAACGCCACACTACCAACGTGGTTGGGCATATATTAAACCCTACGTGTATCAAAATAGGAAAGAATCAGTAATAGGAATTTTTTTATCATGAAATCCAGCTCGAAATGCCTATAGACAGAAAACGCAAGAAGAGTCTAGAGGCAACCATAATTGTAAGAATATTCTCACCAGTTGGTGTCGTAGTGAACAGAACACGAAGTAGGTGGCCTAGTGTTGACAAGTTATTCGGAGTGTTGACTGGTAAAGATGAGCTCAAAGCGTGTCAGTGTCATCGTTCGTCTCCCTCCGTCTATATATACTTAGCAGGCATCTCACACTTTTGAAATATACTCACATATCTACTCCAAATATGCTCAGCCATGAGAAGTAAAACTTTGAAGATTCTTTGATGATGAGCGCCTAGTGCTCAAGGTGTACTCGGATCCAAGCGCGACGTATTCATGAGTAACTCTCGTGACGCGACGTTCACACTTACTGCGCGTCGTGTGTTACTGCTCGCCATCTATCTGTGTCGCTAGTGATATCTGCAAGACATGTTATTGTGGCATTTGTAAATGCAGACAAATTTTTTATAAATTTTTACTTGTTATGCTAAGTTCATGAATCTTAATAGTTTTTGACCTTTTCATGGTCATACATACAGTAACTTGTGTGCGCTAAAAGTTAGGCAGTCGCATGTTAAACTTCCAATATCAGTCGCCGGCATGTGAGCGATAATATGGTATTAGAGCTAACGCGCGATTGGTCGTTTCCCTTGTTTATTACACGTTAACATTCTGTGCTTTTTCTTAATTATGCACAATGAATTCTACCTAACTATGGTCACATATAGACATGTAATGTAATATTTGCAATTGATTAAATTCGTAATGGGTTGATGAATTCACCTTCAGACAACAATAGTATCACAGACTCTTAACGTCACAATTATGTTTATTGTTGCATGGACTAAGAAATTCATAGATTTAGTTGTGTATTGCTTGTCACTCGCTACTTAGAATGCTGATCAGAAATATATAAAATGGTAAACAGCTCCAAATTCGATATTCTCTCCACTTGTAATACAATTATCTTTATTGGTTTTTTTTTAGATTTTTAATAGTCGCTTTGCAGCTTTATGTTTGCCAGGTGGTGTCTTACACAATTGGCGTAAAAAGAATTCTTCAGTATCTTGTTTGCGCTCATATTCCCTGCGTTCAGGTTATAGTGCCAGTTAATAAATTACTTGCATAAAACAGTGCTTTCGATGACTGAATAAGCGTACTTCAGTCGTTGATATAAATACCTGCCATGAATACTGAGCTAGGCAGTGGCTAAAGCTCTGAATACTAGTTTGGTGAAGATAACGTATACATTGTATCAGTATCATTTAACAGTTTTAATGTTTAATTGATCGTTAAGTTCTACTAAGCATATTCAACATGTAATATTGTTATGTGGGTATATGGTTACAAGCAAAAGTTGAAACTAACCAAAGGATTCGACGCAGTTGCTTTGATTCTGCAGAAATGGCATGGTCATATTGTCGCGGTCTTCTTATACCAAACTAATATAGCCAATTGGGCGAACAGAAATTGTGACATCATAGCTAGTTGTGGCTCAGTCCACGTTTAGGAGCCCCAAGTGGTGAGACCAAAACATGGACTTGTCTTGGGAATATATATAAAACATAAGGCTAACAACACTGTCTTACTTTGTTGCATACTGGCACAGGCTATCACAAGAATTGATCAGTTAAATGTAAAATTGAATTTGTCAAATGCAGCCGCACTCTCTCAAACTATCTTCGTCAAATGATACTTTATATTCGTCATGTATTATCCCTATGTTGCCAGAGAAATTCAACAATTGAACAAAAACAGCAAGCTTAGGTAGATGTGTAACTTAAAGATTATATCCTTTATTATTATTGGAAGAATATGCAAAATGAATAATGATATCATTGTGTGATACCAATTATCAAATAACAAAGATAAAGCATTACTTGTAGAGTGAATTATAACAAAGAACCTATTATGTAGTTAGTCGGGTGTGAACCAAATGAATGATGGTTCAAGGATCTTAACGAGGAGCTGGTCCGGACAGGTGACACACTTACTTCAGGTTTGGGTGTCTCGACATTGGGTGAAGCAGAGGATGAAACACTTGGAATTTGAATGTTCTGAGATTCAACTGGAACCATTCTAGGTGTATGCACTACAGAATCAGGTAAGTATGGTGTGGCACATACGCCATCGTTCGGTGTAACTACGGGCGAGTCCACGGTAAGTTACCATTGCTGTAGCGCATCCTCATATGATCCAGATGACGACGGATTACTCTACGTCCTCTAGTTTCACACGGAATGACAACGGTCCAGGTTTGTCAATTACAGTACCGGCTAGCCAGGGAGAGCCAGATGCAAAGTTCAAACATCATTGATCATGGACAACAATTCCTGGTTTTGTTGTAGGGTTCAACTGCAGCCCCCATACACGTGGTCACACTGATCGAAAGACGAGTTCAGAGCTACTCTCAAGGGGCTCGGTCGCCTCCTTGTATGTAATGGAATTACTAATGATTGGAAGTACACAATAAACCGCTGCTTCTTAACGTCACATTTATGTTTAATGTTGCATGGGCTAAAAAAAATCATAAATTTAGTTTTGCATTGCTTGATACTCGCTACTGATCAGTCGAATATACGAAGTGGTAATCAGTTCCGAATTCGATGTTCTGCGTTCATTTCTTGTGAAAAGTCAGTTCGATTTTTTTCGCTTGTTACTCTGTAATCCATTGAAAAGGATCAACAATAGAGAAACGTGGTGGCTTAACCAATGCATGATATTCAGAAAATGAGGCGGTGTTCTTTGGCTTATTACCACATTACAAATGAATCCTTATGAGATGAAAATACTGGTGGATATTGATTACTGGACTATAGTCACAAATTCAACATTGTACAATGTTGATATTCTTCAGAATCCATAGGTGTTATATGTTAGTCGTTGATTTTAATAGTTGCATATTTTTCGTCTCTTTCGTCATGCTCAAGCATGCCCATGTGTGCTGGGAGGTTATTGCACAGCCAGTTCCACAAGTACACTGATCACTGAAAATTCCCCTGTTACCACAAGTTCCCGTACAGTTTCTCATTAGGGTTCGATTTTATGGGGTCTACAATTTTCTTAGCCTAACCAATGTTTGATAGTTGAGAGTATTTTCAACAAACATCGGCAACTCATTATGAGTTATACAGCAAAGGGAAGAAATTATCAGATGGGTATTAAAGCCCTCACACATTACTGTCAGATGTCAACATGGTCAACCTAGTAGGCCCTCGATGGTATCCGTTGTTATCATAATGTGAGCGAAAACCGTGTCAAGTCATAATGACAAGCCCGCGGCGGAAGCTATACTCTATCCGAGCTGTTTATAACACAATTAATCATAAACAGGTAAAGGCTGGGGTTCGTTTGGATGAGAGATCTCTTTTCTAGCCGAAACAGCCTTGTGGTGAATGATCAAAGGCTATCAGAAAATTCCTGAAAGAGTATTTTATGATTTACTCGTTCCATGTAGTCAAGGTCCACTAGCCTGATGGCTGCGGGCGCTGTTTACATGTTACTGATATTCAATAGTCTCGC
>CM067351.1:28372488-28392061 GCA_034190875.2 Urechis unicinctus | reverse complement strand
TAATGGAAATCCCGTCCCTGTTGTGGAAGAAACTAAATTTTTAGGTATCATATTTGATTCAAAACTTAACTTTAAATCCTATATTAAGTACATAAGGAAGAAATGCCTCAGGGCAATGAATCTTCTAAAAGTAGTGTCCAAGCTGGACTGGGGAGCTGACAGGCAGGTCCTGCTCAGGCTCTACCGGTCCTTGATAATATCAAAGCGTGACTATGGCTGCATCGTTTACGGTGCAGCTCGAAAGTCTTATCTAAGACGACTGGACATAGTCCAGAATCAGGCACTGAGGATTTGCCTTGGGGCATTTCGAACCTCACCCATTGAAAGCCTCCACACTGGAGCCAATGAAATGCCTATCCATCTAAGAAGAAACAAACTGGCCCTTCAATATGCAGTTAAAATAAAAAGCGATCCAGATCACCCTGCATATGACATTATCTTCCATCCCAATTACCAAGTAATATATGAAAATAAACCTAATGCCATACCACCTCTTGGCATCCGTATTCAAGAATCGCTAAACAACATATCCAATAATCTAGACATTATTGCTCCAAAATTCCCGAAACACCACCCTGGCAATAGAACACACCAACAATAGATACATCCCTTACCAAATATGATAAATTAAATGCAAATGACCTCTTGAAGAAATTTAATGAACTAAAAGAACATCACAAAGACAAGATACTTATTTATACTGATGGATCCAAAGATGCAAACCGTGTGGGCGCTGGAGTCGTGTTCGAACCTCAGACCCACAAGGAAAGACTGCTTGGTGCAGCATCCGTTTTTACAGCCGAAGTTACCGCAATAAGGATGGCATTAGGCCTTATTGCTCACCATCCCAATGCGGATTTTACAATTTTTAGAGATTCTTTATCTGCCCTGGAGGCAATTGGGAATAAGTTATTATCGTGCTATATTGTTGTAGATATTTTAGCAAATCTTACTCGTTTATCCATGCTGGGGAAAAATTTTGAGTTTGTCTGGGTACCCAGTCACATAGGTATCCCAGGCAACGAAAGAGCCGATAGGACTGCAAAAGAAGCCCTACATGAGCCAGTGTCTGAAACCAAGATTCCCTTTACAGTCTTAAAACTGCAGGTCGTCAAACTTTTTAAACAAAAATGGCAGGACCAGTAGGATGAATCCATTCCAAACAAACTATACGAAATCGAGCCTCAACTTGGGGAGTGGCCACACAGCTGCAGAGGGAGCCGAAGAGAAGAGGTCGTTCTTGCTCGCGCTTGTATAGGACACACCTATACAACTCATGCCTTTCTACTAAGGGATGAGCCCATCCCTGAATGTATTCCTTGTCAATGCGCCTACACCGTCAAGCACATTCTCATCGAATGTGCTGATTTGATTTTGATCCGAAATCGCTTCTTCCGGGTTCAAACCCTTTTAGAATTGTTTGAAAGAGTGAATCCATCCAAGATACTTGGATTCATAAGAGAAATTGGACTTTTTTATAGATTTTAGATCATGCAATTCTCATTAATTCAATATAGTTCAAATTAATATAATTCAATTAATACAATTCAATTAATGCTAATAGGTTTAATTTTTAGTTGATTGTAAACCTTGACTTCTTATCCTTTCGCACTCGTATATACCCCTCCTTAAGTAAGCACCATATAACACACTAGTGTTGGTGTGCCGTTAAACCCTATACTTACCTTACCTTACCTCATTTACGAACAATGATGAAATACCAAAGGGCTGCATATACTTCAATATGAAGACACACTGAAGTCATTTTGAACGCAAAGTGATAGGCGCCTTTTTATGATTGATTTGCAAATTATTATGCCACTCAGAATCAAGCAAATGAGTAACTGGCAACTGGCATAAGGTTATTGATGTTAGTGAGCGACAGCGTTATTTCAAGACACGATTTCAAAATTATCATTACTCTGCACAGTAAAGTTAACAAAGTTGGTCAATAGGTTCATCAAATACAGCGCCCCGCGAATAACCAAGAATTGATTCGCGTCTGAAAGTAAATCAAGAATGTGGCGAGTACTGAGACGACATATATACTGTACTTCATGAAAATTCTTAGAAATCGTCAGAAATGCTATGTAATTTCAATAGTAAGGCGATGTTCAAAAAGATTAGAAAGGTCAGTACGCAAGCCATGGTCTTTTTCACTCTCATGGCTTAAAATAAACAACTGCTATTAACAGCCATTTTCAAGCATGTACTCAAGCATGTTGTTGGCAAAGATGAGTCTCATTTGTAGTACAAAAACCGTCACCAATTTATTGCGGGATGAGTTGTTTTTGAAGCACAGCATAACCATACCATTGCGATAGTTTCTATATTGGTGCTATAAATTACCCTAGAGATATAATTAAACGACCTAGCTGATGTAATTAAAAGATCGTTTGAGTTATCGAAGCATGATGAGACTCCCATGTGTCGCGGTTGCTAATGTAATTTTCATGAAATAGCGGACATTGTATCAGCTTTCTATTGCACCAGCAATATTCACTGTATATACATTTTGGCTACAAGCACAGCTGTCGATAAGGCAAGTCTAGATGAATGGGATGAATGGATATTTCATAATGGCCAAATGTATGAACTTAAATTGGACCTCTCAAAAACATTAGGTGTTTTATGAAATTTTAACGAGCTACAACACATGTCACTTATGGAGAGCGTTGAGTAGGTGTTCATTACAATCAGTGTCATTGTCGTATTTTATTAAGCATGTCGGATTCTGATTAATTGGTGAGAAATACAGCCAGCGGTATCAATGCGAATATCAAAAATTGTTATTTGACTAAAAGCGCCATTCATCATTCTTAACTGTAAGTGCATGGTGGCTTTACATTCAAAGATTCATTTTTGATGTGCTACGTAATTGCTCTGGGAATATCTAACAACCTCCTGATATATTACAGATGTATTCCTTGATACTGACATCGATCCTTGCGCAAGCTGCGCCGTGCAAGGTTTAATGCACTGTAAAAGATAACGCTTTACAAAGCCATCACAAATGGTCACTACCTCTCCTAATGCAAGTTCATGATGGAAGCGATACCCTTGCAACTAAAACTCTTTTCTCATTCTCTCCTTGATCCACTCATAGCTACGGATTTTTGGTTGTATACCAGCAGTCATAGTCTCACGCGCATTAATACCAGGTACTTTATAAAAAAATTAAACTAGCATCGCCCACGATAAGTATAAGTATGGTAAGCAGCTGTGAATTTGAAGCGTGTGCTATTTGATAAAGTTTGGAAAATCAGATTTTTCTCTCTCTCACAGGTCTAGTTTAAATGGGAACAGTGAATGCTCGCCGAGCGAAGCATCTGCATCAAACGTCGGTTTGCACGATCAAATTGCACATCAAGTTGTTTAGGGCATTATTGAATACCGCCTTCTTCATTGCATGAAACAGAAGACCGGATGAAAATTACCACAAACAGCAGCATTATTAGATCTCTTCATTTGCAAGTTTATTTGCCTTTATCGCTTTAGTCAGCACAGACAGTCTACATTTTCTTACACTCATGCCACATCGTTTGCGCTAGTTCCCGATGTCGGGCTTACAATGCCCCGAGGCTAATATCATATAGCGAACCTATGCAACGCATTCGTCCTACTTTCATAACATATTTGACCGATGTGCATGAAAGCTGATGCACTGACGTTAGCTGTATAGAGTTCATTCACGCTCATCGTATCAGTTCAGTAGATCGATATGACAAACTTTGGAACGTTATATTCGTCGGCATCACGGATGGCCCGGGTCAATAAATATTCAGACTATTATGGAATAAGAGGTGACACGGAGCTTAAAGTTTATTTGGATTGGTTATAGCATACAATAACTAGCCGAGTGAAAAAAATCTATCAGTTAATTTCTGCTGTAGGCAACCTCTTGAGGAGTTCATATGTACAAAGTAAAAGACATGTAAAAGATAATTGTAGACACTATTTTGAGATAAAGATTATGAGAAATCATATTATATTGATGCTACATACATTGTAAGCGATTTCTTTTATTTACTTACTTTGTAAAATTTAAGCACTATTACGGTAACATCACTTCAAACTTGTCATATTATTCAAACATACTAGCGGTATATTATGAGTCTCATAATTATCTCCTCTTACCTGCATAGCTATCAACCGGTAGGCCTATTCGAAATACGTGTAATCATGCTACTGTCGTCCTTTCTTAGCCACCGAACACTTTTTTAGCTGGCATACCGCAATAGTAAATTTTTAATTATATGTCCAACCCTAGGCGTTAAACAACTATTGGCTTATATATTACGTAATTCAGAAAAATATAAAGGCAACCGGTCAGATAATCAATACTGAGGGTCTTTGTACACCAGTCAGATGTTGTGGTAATGAAATTACAAGGGATATATCAATTTCGATTATTTCGATTTAGAATAACATACCTCAGATAACAGTCAGACCACTTAGTTAAGTAAACTACGCATCCTTCTAAGCATTCATGTTTGACGTTAACTCTTGTACACACACAGTGGCGCGTTATTAATCAACATTATGTGTGGCACAAAGCTATGGCATAGCATTTGTTTGATTAACAGACACTGAATGATTGAGTTGAGTTGTTTTGCATCCTTTGAATGCATTCAAATGGTGAAGTCTGTGGACCAAAGAACTGTTGACAAGCAAACTAATAAATCTCAAATGGTTTTTCAAGCGGGCACCATTGTTTCCCATCCTAATATATATGTGCAGAATGATTCGTCGACATTTATCATTGCAGCCACACAGAGGGTACTCGACGAAAGTCATTAGCAGGACTCTTTCCTCTTGGTAGCAAAATAGGCAGCACCCAGTCTCAACCCGTACATACTCTAATGTGACATCGCGTTATTGTGGTTATGGCGCCGTGGGATGTTATCTTTGTTAAAACCAAGTATTGATCTTATTGCAATAAAACTGTTCGCACAAAATAACAGGGATGTATAACCAGAACAAAAAACTGATGATGCGAGGGACGAATCGTATTAAAATCCTAAAACACAGTCTCGTTATTGACAAGGGATTCATAAAGAGCAATAAATCCCAAATTCACCAAGCAATCGGAGCCTTTTTTGAGGACTATGCTAAATGTTGTAATTCATTAGAGTCTATATGAGAATCCCATAGCGGTATTATGAGCCAACACGTCAAATTGTAGCGATCAATACTCAAAATGTGAGGTAAGTACGCTCAGTGCTTGACAGTAATCCATTTCCATTTTGCTGAGATGTCCATAGATTCTTCAGGCGACAAACAATTAAGTGGGAGTCAGGTAATTTATTTTGTGACCACATCCTGGCTTTGGACCATAATGAATGCAACAGCCAACATAAAGGCACTCCAGGATTCGCGCGATGTCGCATGTTTTACATGGCGAGTTTATATCATCACACAAAATACATAGAAACACCGGAAGAATACTTCATGGTATTTGCGTCCATTGTTCACGGATGGATGATGATTGAAAAGGAGAGGTTGCCTTCCTAATCGAGTATGCTTTTGTACAATGAAGACAAGTAGTACGGTAAAAATATTTTGCCTCGATTGCTGCTCAAAAGTTCCTGTTGTGTTTTAATAACTCTGGGTTTGTGAGAGAATGCTAACATTTTTCAATGATAATATTATCTTAAATAAGGAATCGAGTAAATATAGTAGCTCTCTTTATCAAGCTATCAAGAAAGTTTATTGCCTGGTCTGAAGCCAAATAGAGCAAAAATGCCGATTATGAATCACGCTATCAGAAATTGTTTAAACATCTTACACAGGTGTGCGTATTCATGCATTTTTTTATCGTCAGGCGAGATGTAAATAGATTACACAATTGATTAGGTTTAATTGGTATTCAATCGATACGATATTATTTGGCACAAGGTCGTGTAGGAAACGCCTCTTTACCAGCGCAAATGACCATCAGAGGGCACTCGGTAAATTCAAATATAATAAGATAACTAAAACGCAATCTATTGTCATAAATGTCATATATGCTGGAAAACAATTCAATATTGTACATTTGTAATCATACAACTGTGCTTTCATTTTCCTTCCATGTTGGGCATATTACAGTTAAAATCTTCTTCAAAAGCATTTTCGATAAGCATTTACTTGTAAGATTGTACAGCTGTTTAAGATGTAGGGTTTGCCCACAAATATCACAATGAATAGTCTCGTTTTTAAGCATATATTACATACTGACTCAGAAGTTACTTTCTATACCGAGCAAATATTCTCTGCACGGTTTCTAAAGACTCTATACATCACGGATTAATTGTATATATGCGATTAGCTGGATGATGTTAACTAGTGTGAAAGCCGAGCGGACCAAAACACGTAATTACGCATGTCTATTATCTGCATACCAGCGGTATGACTGAAATATGGGTACAAATATATTAAAACAAATAGCAGTCATATTATTGCAGTCATATATCTCACATGCTTCGTGTTTCAGTGACGTATATCTCACACATTTGGTGCTTTTTATGACGAATGTCTCACACATTTGGTGTTTAAGTGACGGACGTATGTCTCATATACTTGGTGTTTCAGTGACGTATGTCTGTCAAACATTTGATGAATTCTGTGTTTCAGCAAAATTACTATTAAGTCAATATTATTTGAAGCAACGAGGATCAAGTAGAAGATTTGGAGAGAAAGACATGTCAATAAACACAAAAATATACATGGATAGGGCAGACATAACAAATATCAGACATATATTAAACCCAGTTTGTGTCACTCTTGTTTACGATAATCATATCAAACAAATGAAGTGAACCATCGTTAATGGTTTTGTAAGAACAATGGAAACAGGTTTAGTGATACATCAATGACAATCGAATTAGGTTATTCATCTAGCGATATAATGAAATGATGCTATACGTGGTACTGAGTGCTGCACTCTGGTCGTGGACAGGACAGAGCTGTTTTCCTAGCATACCCAATACTGGAAATATAGTTAAAACTTCCTGGCAGTTATTTAATTTTCGACTTACACAGTTTAACCCGGAAAGACACCTGGGCCATTCAATTCCTTCGGCATTAACAATCAACCTAATTTTAACAACTGTAGAAATCTCTAGATTGGCCGATTTTGTGCATGCACGTCATCAAAATAAACAATAGGAGTATGCCTTATTCTACTGAAAGAAAATGCCGCGACAAGACGCACTTTTCCTGGTCCGCTGAAATAAATTTAATCATTATGACGTCTAACGATCATAGTTTCCTGACCCACAATTAAATACGATATGCAAATATAAACAGAAATCACGACTCAGGTCAGTTGTGTTGGGTTAACTGGTTGCATTATGTGGTTAGACACCATGGTAAATGTAATGCCCCCTTAAAATATAATGATTGTATTTGACGTGGAATGTATACACATTTAATTGTATATCCGAACTGGCTAATTGATTTTGATGTGTCTGCTATAATGTTGTTAATTTCCGAGTAATTTCCTGGTGAATACCTGACACGAGTATTCTAACGGACCTAATTTTATGAACATCAACCGACAAAAGGGCATTATATCCTTATCGAATTCCCGTTTACTACCTATTTGTGATGTGTCCAGGTTTTCTTGCAAATATGATGAAGTTAGCTAGGTGAATATAAAACGTTCTGGGTTCTACTAACATTCAATTCGTTGTTTGCCACATGTTTCTCTTGCTACAAATCAATACGAGCACTTTTGTCAAAGGAAGACGTTAATGACACACGGGCCAACAGTGGTGAGTGGAATAATTGATATATGTTTCAAGCGCCCTTTATGTCAATTGGCAAGCACCATATCTAATGCGGGTCAATGTTGACTGCTTCTGGCAACTAAATACCAAGAGAAACACCCTCACAACATATGGATGTCTATGTAGGAATATTAGCATGTACATGTGTAACATAAAATAATGCTTGCATTGCGCCTGATTTTACAAGGACATTAGCTTAGATTTGCTCCAATTTTCCGGGATATCCTTCACCATCATCAATATTTGCTAAACGTCGACAGTCTAAAAAACAACAGCGAATGAACATTGCCCATTGGTAAATTTTGACTTTCCACTTAGGGTTTGTCTCATCACTTGGCACATACTGATTAAAGCGGCATAATGGATTCGAAAGAACATCACCACGTGGTTGCCAAACCGTCTCCTTGTTTGCTAAACATGTAAAAAATATAGCAAGTGTGAAGTAATATAATAATTCTACCTACACTTTTGAACAGAAATCACGACTCAGGTCAGTTGTGTTGGGTTAACTGGTTGCATTATGTGGTTAGACACCATGGTAAATGTAATGCCCCCTTAAAATATAATGATTGTATTTGACGTGGAATGTATACACATTTAATTGTATATCCGAACTGGCTAATTGATTTTGATGTGTCTGCTATAATGTTGTTA
The DNA here is from genome assembly GCA_034190875.2 of Urechis unicinctus. NCBI lineage: Eukaryota > Metazoa > Annelida > Polychaeta > Xenopneusta > Urechidae > Urechis > Urechis unicinctus. Next base: position 28,383,635 of record CM067351.1, on the reverse strand, counting down.
ATTTCCGAGTAATTTCCTGGTGAATACCTGACACGAGTATTCTAACGGACCTAATTTTATGAACATCAACCGACAAAAGGGCATTATATCCTTATCGAATTCCCGTTTACTACCTATTTGTGATGTGTCCAGGTTTTCTTGCAAATATGATGAAGTTAGCTAGGTGAATATAAAACGTTCTGGGTTCTACTAACATTCAATTCGTTGTTTGCCACATGTTTCTCTTGCTACAAATCAATACGAGCACTTTTGTCAAAGGAAGACGTTAATGACACACGGGCCAACAGTGGTGAGTGGAATAATTGATATATGTTTCAAGCGCCCTTTATGTCAATTGGCAAGCACCATATCTAATGCGGGTCAATGTTGACTGCTTCTGGCAACTAACTAACCAAGAGAAACACCCTCACAACATATGGATGTCTATGTAGGAATATTAGCATGTACATGTGTAACATAAAATAATGCTTGCATTGCGCCTGATTTTACAAGGACATTAGCTTAGATTTGCTCCAATTTTCCGGGATATCCTTCACCATCATCAATATTTGCTAAACGTCGACAGTCTAAAAAACAACAGCGAATGAACATTGCCCATTGGTAAATTTTGACTTTCCACTTAGGGTTTGTCTCATCACTTGGCACATACTGATTAAAGCGGCATAATGGATTCGAAAGAACATCACCACGTGGTTGCCAAACCGTCTCCTTGTTTGCTAAACATGTAAAAAATATAGCAAGTGTGAAGTAATATAATAATTCTACCTACACTTTTGGCAAGATTCCTGCTAATACATATTATTGGTCGCACTTGAAGGAGCCAGCTATCCGTCCCAGATACTCAAATAGAGATGGTTGTCAATTTCATTATTCAAATGAATGAAAAATATGAAAAAAGCACAATGAAAAAAACGTCAATGCACAATAACATTTTAGTAAGTATCTTTCGTTGTTTGTCTATTCATTACGAATCAGGTGGCAGTTGATGTAAAGTTGCTTGACAAATGTAACGGTTATCAATTGTACATGTATTATAATGTTGACGGTAGAAATGTGAGTTGTGTACCCTAACAAGCAATGAGGCATTGCTTAAATTACAATTATGTGTTTCTAGAACTATTTTCGGGAAACAGTAGTGGATACTTTTCAACATGCATCAAGTGGATTAGCGGGTATCAAATGGATGTATGTCTGTCAAACGTGTGAGCATTGCGGCTGTAAAATAGTAAAGGGCAGTATCAAGTTTAACTTTGCGCTCATGAAGTTTGATGATGTTGTATATGTTTAGAAGCCATAACCTTCTATAAAGTGGGTTTGTGTGAGCATGGCATTTGGTTTCAACTATGATACGAACTGCTTATTGTTTTGGGTGTACATATCGTGTGTAGATTATTGTGACCCAATGTGAGAATACCATCGTTTAAATATCATTGAATTGTAGAGTATTATCTTCTGTACTCCGTGGTTTAATGTTTGCAATATCCCAACGACTTTTATGTTATTAGGAATCATATATATATATATATATATATATATATATAATATATATATATATATATATATATATATGTGTGTGCATATATAATCCTTCCAACTTAAGTTGCTGCAAATATTTATTCCAAGAAGTGAACGTTGAAGTGCAAGTAACGTCTATTTTCGAATCCCTAATCAAAGTTGTTATAGGTGTATTTCAGCCTGTAAAAGACTTTTCCGACAAAATTTTCGTCCATTGGTGTCGTTTTGTGTTTTTGTTTTTTTCAATATTTCCATCAATTTTTCGGACCGTTTTGGCATATGCGCAAAAAACGACGGCCATTGGCTCCTGAGTTTGTGACGTCATATGTCACCGTCCAGCCGGATAGCGCAGTCATTTCCTCGTTTGTTTACATGCGAGCTGTGGTAGGTGTGAGCATAATCGTATTTTATACCGTCATCATGTACATCATATTCCGCAACGAATCACATCATTTCATGTGGCTTGGAGTACTTGTTCGCCTAGAATACATTAAATCGTGATAAACTTCTATTATGTAGTGTGAAAACGTCAACTAAAGGGGACCGAGCGATAATACAGGCTGCACTGGAACACAGGTCTGCACCTCGATTTCAGGCCCGTTTCATGGTTATCAATGATTGATTCACCATTTGCCTGTCCTGTTACGGAGTCCGGGAGAATATCTTTTCATGTGTTTTTATCTGATTTAATGGTAAAGCGTTATCGCAAATGAAAACTGATACTACATTAAATGGGGATTTCGTTTTTGCAATGAATTGAATATAATCTTAATAAATTATATTCTCCATGACAACAGAAAGATATCAATTTTATTTTAAATATTAGCAGTTTGGTGACATATGTTTATGACTACATATATCATAGGCCTTTAAAGAATTCAAGGGCTTACACTAGTTCTTTGAATTACCTGGGGTACCAACCTCAATAATACATACTTTATCTTGTCCTTATTAGTTCTATATTTATTACTTACACCTAGTACAGTGCATAACTGCCATCATACTTTGCCTTTATTATATGTCAAGGGAGCGAAATGTCCTCATCTTCCTCCGGAAGCGATGAGCTGGATTACAATAGTGAGTGTTCGTCTCCCCAAGAAGAGGAACTAAGAGCCTAAGGGGGGCATACAGCCATGCAGATTTGAACCTCCAGCTAAGACAAGGCCTGCAAATTCTCCTCAAAAAGAAGAGGACTTAAGCTGACTGGGTAACAGCACTTGGTATTGGCACATTTCAGTCCAAACAATATTTTTCTCTTTATTACTTGCTTCAAGTCATCTTCTCATTCATGTTTTATGTCAATTTTTTGTTTGCTAAAAAATTAGTTATTCATTGTAACTATGCCCTGTGCTAGGTGCTCATGTGGGCCAATGGTTACAGTAGCACAGCCTTAATGCTGCCAAGTTCTCGAGAAAGTAAAATCTATGGGCGTGTCCTGTATTACAGCACACCCAGTATTTGTCTCAGGGTGCCTGTGTCCCTGGACACTAGAAATAGCATATAGTGCTTATATCCAGAGGTAAAAGAAGAAACATGATACTCAGCATGAGTGTGTAAATGGTCTGGTTCAGATGATAACTGATGAAAAGTATTCATGTACTGAATGAAAAGTTGTTAAGATCTCTTTTTATTGCAGGTTATTCCGATTCACTGCATATCGGCAGTTGGTACAGTGGTGCTGGGGGTATCTAGGCAGAGATCATATAGTGCCACTGCCAGCTTGTGCTGTACTAAAAACTAGAGATGTTTTTCCCAAGGGTGAATCAGTTTATGTTGATTTCAAACTGCCAGCATTGAAATAATAAAGGGACAAATAAGCATTATGTGTCTTATTCTGTTATTTACATTAAAGTGCCTATCGCAAGAAAAATCATGTCATTTTTTTCGCCAGATAACAGAAATATAACCCAGAAGTACCCATTCTGTCTATGTGTCAATTGTCAAAGTGCGCGCTTTCTGATCGAAATTCGACTTTAAAGATGAATTCGGCGTATCGAGCCGACAAGCTCATGAATAATTCATCGCCTCCGCGTGACGTCAGGTCCGGGAATGTTTTTGTTGCGAGGCGCAATCTGTACTACGATTAACGAGAAATGGCTGATGGAAATTTCGTTATTTCATCACTCCAGGAGAGCGACGAAGAGACATGGTATGGCACAGGTCATTTGCAAACTATCGTTGCTTCGGCAGAGCAAGTTTTGCCTTACAGATTCGATCCTGAAATGAGCGAATCCGACGTCTCCGATGAGAGAAAAAAGACACTGGCGATGTCACTGCTGCGTCTGGGTTTCACGCGGGTCATCCTGCCCAGGACATAGGGCTGCTACAGAACAATGCTTGGTAAGCTATGTCTGATTCTGCTTGTGCACCAGTTCATCGTATACGTATTGGCGTGTAACGAAGTTAATCCATAAATTTCACCAACAAAATATATAAGCTCTTTTTCTAACAGTAGACTATACAACAGTGCTTTGCAGCAAATAATTCTTCCATATCAGACAGCAGACATGAGATACCACAAAGTTTTTTTTATCAAATCAAGTGGTTGCAAGTGTTCATGTTTACAAAGTTGTACCATGTAAATGTAAATGCTCCTCCACACGAATTGCAAACAAACTAATTTCGGACTGCTGTTAATAAATAGAGATCCTCTTTTATTTAAAGTAGGCCTATCAAAGGCTGATTAAAATATTTTTAAAAGTTGATGTAGATTGATTCTGAGGTAGAATATATATAGGAGAGCAAGTACCACAGCTGTTTTCTCATAGGATTGTCAGTTAGCCCATAAATGAATGTATAACTGGACTTTAGGAGGTGAAGATTATGGTATTATATAATCATTGTGGTCAGTGTTACATCAGAGTTTCTATGAATGCAGAGGCTAAAACATATTTGCCATACAATATGTCATCCTTTATTACATACATTAATATTCCTATCATAACATCATGTTACAGGTGTTTGTGTGGCTACTGTCAACCAATGGCAGATGTGGAAGAATCTGTGTGCTGTGTGGAAATTCCTTGAGTCATGACCTCAATAGAGAACAGCCCCATTCCCATTGGTGGCATAACCCAGCATCCTGGTTTCAGCCCAATCTGTTTGAACCCTTGGGCCTTGCAAGTGGAATATTTCTCCTACAGACAATAGCATGGGCACATGTCAGATAATGATGTACAAAGGTGACAATGTTTTCTATTATTTACACATAAAACTGTACGAAGGCTAGCAGTCATTATTTACGAGTTAATTATACTTATTGTTACTGGTATAACAAAAATTATTTGAGCATGGTTAAATCAACAATGTCACATGGTTATTTTACAGGCGTTACAGGTATACTGCATACAGGCAGTTTGTTCGCTGGTGCTGGGAACATCTTGGACAAAAGATAAGAGTTCCGTTATCAGTCTGCGCTGTTACAACAATACGAGATAACTTCCCAGCACCAGACTATCAAGGATTCCTCTACCCTCCACTCACCTAGGACTTGTCTTGATACATGCAGAACCTACTCTGGTGTGCCTCAATGGCTTGTCGTGGATCTGGTCTCATCGCATCTGCACACATTGGAGGTGGTGCTTCTGTCTTGGGCAGGGTTGGCTCATAGCAAACCAGCCAGAACTGAGCCATCAGGCACTGGACATACTTTGAATCAAGTCACAGCTTGCACACCAGACTGTTGCTTATAACCTTATACCTCCACGGTAATTGAATTTGTTGTTGTTTACATTTTATATATCAGTAAAAATATTCACCAAATGTTGCCTTTGTTGCTACTTAAGTGACAATATGCCCCTGCTTAAACTTGGGATATCTTAGCTTGAAGACTGGATCCCCAGCTTCTGTTGTCGCTTGTTCTCTGATATCTGTGATACAATGAACCAATTATACGTGACCTACATATATTTGGCATATCAGCTCATTTAAAAACAAACACTGCCATGAAGGAGCACTGTAAAAAACAAAATATTATATCATAAGAATGATACTTGCCTGGCAACCATACGGTCAACTTAACAAGATAATGGACTATTTATTCAATACTCATACAACAAGAAAGTCATCAAATCTCACCCTGTGCTTCTCTCTCTTGATAAAGGCAGGTCTGCTTTTCTTGGGCTGGGGTGGGAGGGGTTCGCTTGCCTCACCATCCTTTCTTGAGGACTTCGCAAAAAGAGTAGGCACAACAGCTTCCTTCATAACCCGCTTACATCGTGGTATCCAACAAAGCTCTTCTCTGAGTTTCGGTGCCTCCTCAAAACGACTGGTACGCGAGCAGCCCCTAACACAACAATCATTAACCATCGCGTTCAGGCGGTCACAAGATGGCTAAAAACGATCCAAAATCCCAAAACGAGAGTCGAACTCCGACAATGTAAACAACGGGGAACTCCGTGCGTCTCTGAGAACGGTCTCCCTTACCTGACGTCACACGCATGGTTGACCTAGATAATGGCTGCCGCAACGTTTTGTCGGGCGCGCTAATTTGAACTGACATTTTATCAAATTATGGCCTTAATTGATCAGATGCGACGGTTATTGGACCGGTTTGAGTTTATTGATCACATTATGAATTGATTTCAGCAAAGTACCTATAACCGTGCGATAGGCACTTTAAGCTGTGCTCAAAAATATTAGAAACTATAGACGATACTACACACTGATGACAACCAGCAACAAAATTCAGTTAAGGGCGTCCACGTAATTTATTATACCATGTGCATAAAATGATAGGAAGCATCAATTCCAAAATTATGACATATCTGCAGGGCATCTTGTTACTGTATCCTGCTTCTCATACAAAAGATGTTGTATCATTCAAATAACAGTATGTTAACAGTCGTTCAATAATTTTTGCAGGATATTTGATCTATCCTGTGTCATTGCACATCAATCATCGTGATTACATTTCGCGGGCACATTATACAAATAATTCTTATACAATTCTTCTCACAAATACCAAAAATGTCTGGTTCTTATTCACTTGTCTTTGATAATAGAAATGGAATATATATACACCAGTCCAACATATATATTTACAAGATTAGTTCTCAGCAAGCCACAAAGAGGAAGCATATAGCAGTTTTTGAGTTTCACCACAGCTTAGCTTACCTTAGACCCATTTAGCATTCAAATTAAGTCTTAAAGCCCTATATATGCTGGATTATTTGAAAATAAAAATGGTTAATATTGTTGTTTAACATCACTTTCAACATCAGAGGTCCTATTGTGGCGGTTACCTCACCAATGATGTTTAAGATGATAGGCCGACAGGTGTGGTCTAGTAGGGTGGGTGTTTGTCTAGTTGCCCAAATGTGGCAAGTTCAAATCCCACTGTGTACTATGCTATGATAGTATCTTTAACTCCAATGTCTGTTCTTCATCTTACACCACCAGTTTGAAATGACCTTTGATGTTGAAAGTGAATTTTAACCCCAATATTTACCATTTATTTTGTAAGTATGATGATAAGAAATAGTCATGTCCTTGTGCACTTGTTAACAGACAGGTAAAATTAAATGTTACAAGTTTGACTTAGCTGAAGCCAAAGCTGAAAAATTAACAGAGCCTAGATATAACTTGTAAACAAGCAAATATCAATCGGCCAACCACCAATATAATGCTTAGGCCACCACCATCAACTCCATCACCACCCCTCCCCTACCCCATCACTACCACCACCATCATTCATCATCACCTTTAGATACCTTACTACATGACTCATCTAAAGAAGAAACCTCTCCATATGCTGCCTCTCAGCCTCCTCCTTGTCAGGGTAGTCATACATTTCAGCAAGTGCTCCTGGTTCATTGGTCATCACGGATGTACTTATTGATACCCTTGTGCCTGTCGGTGATGATGCAGACCAACTGGAGTCCTTGGTCGTCTAAAAGAAATGACATGCTTCGTTTGAGGCTCTAGTTGCGAATTATTGCAGTACTGAGCCTCACATATTCGCACCATGATGATACAGACTGGAAGACATAAGGGTATATGAAGCAAATTTGACAGTAGGCCAGGACTGACTCACTAAGCACTGGGTATCGCCCGATGATTGTTTAGGACAAGTGTAAGCTACTGTCAGGCTAGCATAAATCTACATATGGCAGCCTGACGAGACAAATCTATATGTTATCTGTGAAACAGCCTAATAAAACTTGAGCCGCCCCACACTGATCACTACCGGCCTTGTCAATTTTGTCGACGGGCAAGTGCAAATTCTGTTTTCAAAATCAGTACGGAAACATAACTAATGAATTCTAATTCGACTTTCATATGGGAAATGTAAGGATGAGTATACTTACAGATTCTCAAGAAACCATGGATACAAAAACGCTGATGAATGTCTGTAAATAGCGATAAATTAGTACGACAGCTAGTTCGCGAATAGAAACGGCGTCCGTGGCAACATCTTCTGGTGACATATGACGTCACAGCGCCTTCGTTCATCTTCGGCGTGTGGTCGGGAAGTTCTGGAATGTGTTGTTTGTTTTTGCTTATTTCTTGTTAACTACGCGTCGGATCGAAAAAAGAACTGCAAATTATTGATCAGAAAATCGCGTTCTATATGATCCCGAAAATTCATATTTCAAAGTTTCATTTATTTTATATTCTATTTCTATTTACTTCAATATTGGTCGCTTGGATAAAGTCATTCATATAGATAATGAACAGCAAATGACCCAGGATTGATCCTTGTGGGACACCATGACTGATTCCCCGTAAATGTGATGAAAATTTGCGATGTAAAACATACTTCTATAATTAGTCATGCATGTTTTTTCACATTTTATCCATATCGGTGTCACTTATGACAAAAAATGAGCTTATTGTACTGATTTACAAATTCGTCCCAATAGTTATTTAAGCGTACAGAAAAGCAAACAGATAGCTGAATAGTGACTGTGCTATTGCATCAAATCCTTTCCTGCGAATTATGACATACAACATAACAGGCACATCATAATCAATTATCTGCACATTTACATATCTTTCGTGCACCGCCTTTTGTGTTGCGATAATATAACAATAAGTTTCACAACCATGCTTTGATGCATAGGTTTTATCTTCTGTTGTGTTTCTCAGTGGATTTATAATACTTTTCTGTATCCCTCTTCGTCGTCATTTCGTCAGTCCGAAATAGAAGGGTGCCAAACAATAGCCAGGTGACTTTTTCCGATTTAGGAGCTAAGATCAGCTCGGAATAAAGCGTTCATTAGATGAACAAACATTGCAGATAGCATGTTCAACGATAACTTACCGTAATTTGTGCACTTACAACGTGTAAGCCAGGCAACATAGTCATTAGAAATGTCTAAGTACCACTGACCGAAACGTTATTAAAATTTTGGATTAGTCCGTATTGTTATATGAAGCGGTTGTCGAGTATATATCGTGCAATGTAACCCGTGAATATAAAATTCCAGTTATTTTCATATTAATGCGACTATTATTCTTACAATTGTAAAATATCGTTTGCAAAACACCGTTTGCAATAATTCTATTAAAATGGAATTCTGCTATTGGCATAAACAACTCTTTCCACTGCTATATATACGTAATACTAAAAGCACTCTCTCTCAACAAATTCTTTCAAACATCTGGTCTGAGCATTACATCTTTCAAACAATGTATTGTGGTTACCGAATGTTATAACTGAATTGCAACTACCTGAATTAACAACAGCCTCCATAACTTCAATTACCTCCTGATATTATTTCGTTACAGTATTTCTTCAATTATTGTCTTAAGATGATCAAAGACGCGGATGTCTTATATATCTTGAAAATGGTGGATCGTCATGTTTATGATTATCTGCACGAGAGACAAATAAATATTGCGTTAGAATAAGATATTTGGTCATCGGATGGCTAAAACATAGAGAGAGATGTCATGCTGATATCCCCTTGTTATCATAGCCTTCGGATGTCATTTGTTTGAACTTGTGTACACATGATTTATACGACTGTTTGACAGTAAAATTACCCCACCTTCCCAAACAAAGGATGTAATGTTTCCTATCTAGGACAACGTACAGAACTATCAGTCCAGGGTTATAAATAACACTGCTATGAATCTATGTCAGAGGCTGTAAAAGGATAGATAACTGACACTACGAAAATCACACAACATGTATCTGCTATAATTTACCGATTGCAATTTATTAAGTAGGACGGAAATGAGATGATCTAATTGAAATGTGCTTATGATATAAGTACATACGGAACAACTGCTCTGTTATAACTCAAACATGCTCGGTTTACACGAGACTCCTTATTCTGACTCCTTGTATGCTGGCTGTCCACCACAAAGGCTTTTGTAATACCTGTAATCATGGTAAAGATCATTTATATAATCCTGTGCATGACAAGAGTACGCCATAAGTCTGACAATCACTGACAAGTACTGAGGGTGCATTGACACTCCGGGACTTTAGGCCAAAATCACGTCAAATTATAGTACAGAGTGCCATTTAAGGCCATTTCATTTGCGCTTCGATAATTAATCTATAGCAGCAAGACACGCAGGTCAGGTTATTTAGGACAATTTTTGTGATCCGGCCGCCGTAACTCACTTACAGTAGATTAAGCTAAGGATATGTGATGAAAGCAAACGACTGTATGAAATCTGAGCATGAAGCAGTGGCGAAAGAAATATGTCACGTTTACCCCATAAGATTCAATGCACCTTTGAAAAACATTACACTGTTACCTGCGCTAATGTCTAAAAAGCTGCATACAGATGATGGTTATACAACTTACTCCCTTCATAAAACGTGGGTAAGTTTGATAATGGGAAAGTGTGTATCTGGTATTGACAATCTCGTCTTTCAATTACTTTGCTTGCAACATTCCTAAGGTCGGTCGCTAATTATAATACACTGCAATCGTTAGGTGGCACTACCGTGATATAAACTGCGATTGATAAGAGCGGGAAAAATATCGTTTCGATAGTGTTCCCGCTGCCAAAACACCCCGCATCCAGGCTTAAAAATAGCAGAAAAAAACCCCAGCTTCAATATGAAATAAATGTCAACTTGATCAATTGCCCGGGTAGACCTTTCGAAAACAGTTCTCCTCTCACAGAATTCCATGTGTCTGTTAAAGAAATTAAATCATCTGATTGGTTAAGGCAACCACAGCTCCGAATTAATTAGAGAATTCCACGTGGGTTTAAGGGACATTATGTCAAAGCAACGCACTGTGCCTAACAGGTGGCGTCTTCACATTTTTTCTCGGGCTGAGGCTTGAGTGAGTGCTCTTAGCGAAGCTATACATTCTTTGCATGACTGAGAGGGGCACATTATAATGATGGACAGGGTTGTGGCTTAATGTACTTTTGACACTCACCACGGCTCGGTCAGAATAGTCACAAAAATCAGCCTAAATAATAACCTGACTCTTGTCAGTGGCAACAAATTGGTTTCAACAATTAATATATGGTCGTTCAAATTTTCACCGTTTTATATCACAAAAACTCTTTAATACCTCTTGCAAAAACTTCCATGAGTAGCTTCGAAACGTGCATATTTTGGAACTGGTTGCATTCAATGGCTAGGCATATCATTGAAAACGCATTCATATTTAAATATATGAATATATCCAAAAGCAGATGGTATTCATTTTCAT
>CM067351.1:28363087-28365896 GCA_034190875.2 Urechis unicinctus | reverse complement strand
AATGATTCTATAATTGATGACATCAAGCGTCATGGCAATCAGCATAAATACAACCTGGCCGACATGCCATTATTATAGATTACACCTGTAAATGTGGTTACAGAAATTAGGCCGCTTTCAATGCAAAAACGTATTTGGGTTGATTCACTAATGGATGGGGTAAATTATGATTGGAGTTTACGTGGATTCTGCTTCTAAAGCAATTGCCTCAGCAGCGGGACTGCATAACAAGCCGCCAGACTGATATGTATTCCATAAATCAAGCCATTCTATTGTTAATAGCTATATGTTAATATTGTTTCGCTGATATCCACAGTGCGCTCAAGCACCAGTTTGATTTTCCAATATGTATTGCTTCGAACCGATATATGCCCCATAATGATTTACAGCCAACAACTCGTGCATATCCAGTCCTAATTATATGCAGTAGAATATGATACGCAAGATTAAGCTCATGTTGTGGCTATGAAATGATGTATGATTATGCAGAGTTAAGCGACACAACCTGGCGAATTAGCGGAAGGTTTCATATTTACATAGGAAGCATGAATGGGTTGCCCAAGTAGACGAATGATATACACTCGACTTAGAATGCATTCAGTGAATGGGAACGCAATTTATTAAGCACACTATCTCTAAGTACTGCTCAGCGCTGAATGGTAAGCGTGATAGATGTTCAATCAAATGATGAAATTAAAGTAAATATTTAACCTCCTAATAACTTTCGACAGCTCCCTTATTACACGACACGCCATCTTGGCATGAATCTATTTGGCCTCCTGGGCTCGGGGACAAAAGTGTAACATGTATCTGGTGAAGCAACACTACGCCCTGTGGCCCGGGGTGACTAATTTAGCTTCAGAAGTCATGTGCGGTACTAGTAAATGCCGGTTAATGTATTGCCATTGGTGTGGGGTATGCCACTAAGCTGCTGGGATCCCGTATCGAAATTTTGCCGCTATAATTGGGTTTGTCGCTGCTTGGTATGTAGGACGCTGAACATTATTTTCAGGTGAGATGGAATCGTAACACGCATAAGTTATATCTCATATAATACTAATATTGGGCCCAAGCAGGCCTCTTTTCTTAGTTCGGTTTCATCATTTACAATTGGATCAGTAATGTTGTCTTTAATTAGATTATTCGTTCCCACATCTCATCCCATCTGGCTTTGTATACGCGCGAATATGAGAATATAAAGAATGGAAATGTTTGGATTTCGAGAGGCAGGTTTATCACACGATGTAACTGGCGGATGTTTTCTTTAATGTGTACACTCACACACACATGTATATATATATATATATATATATATATATATATATAGATATATATATATATATATATATATATATATATATATATAGATATATATATATATATATATATATATATATATATATTATATATATATATATATATATATATATAATTATATATATAGAGAGATATATATATATAGATATATCTATATATATATATAGATATCTATATATAATATCTCTCTTATATATATCTATATCTATATAAGAGATATAGCTATATATATATCTCTATAGATATATCTATATCTACGGATATATATATAGATAGATATATCTCTATCTCTATCTCTCTCTCTATATATATATCTCTCTATCTCTCTCTATAGATCTCTCTCTCTCTCTATATCTATATATATATATCTCTATATCTATATCTCTCTCTATCTATATATATATCTAGATATATATATATATCTATATATATATATAGGTTGCGACTCTTTTGTCTATGTACAATTGTGAAAATAATTGACTTGCAATCTTGATGCATCTACAAATTAGTTTTATAATGCCTGATCATAAAAGGGATATAATCCTTCAATGCTGCTATTCTTTTATAGGAACGTTACTCGAATTCATTCACAGTATATGACGGTTTTCATCAGTACGCCATGTCGCGGCTATGAACCGTTTGCATTCTGTTATTTTAGTTGTTATTGATAAATCACACTGATAGAGGTCATAAAAACGACAGGAAATTTATATTGCATACCTAATGTAACAACTCAATGTACAACGAAACATAAAATTATGAGCAACACAAGCATGAAAATACTTCCCCATCGGCCGCGATATCAGTTGCCATGTAGGTGAGTGGCTGCATTCCATATCAGCTTATCAGCACATTTTAATGGTCCAGTAGACTTCAAAATAGATGAAGCATCTGAACTACCTGGTCATAAATGTTAGCGCAATATACGAGATATATCGTTTTTACTCATCATATAATGAATGCAGCAACTTAATCGTGAATACATATATATATAGATATATATATCGAATATATATATACTATATACAAATATATATATTATATATATATATAATATATATAATTATATATAAATGTATATATATATACATATATATATACATATATATATATAATATATAAGATATATATATATGTATATATAAATATTTATATATATATTTATTAAAACAATAAATATATATATATACATATATCCGTATATATGTTATATATATTGAAGTATATATATGTATACATACATATATATTATATAAATATATTATTAACTACCATAATCTTTATTGAATACGAGCTATCTTTACTCGTGCAGTTCAGTTATTTATAACTGTACTCTTGTGAAAAACAAGTTGATAAGGTTGCACTACGCACTATTACAGCTCGTTTAAATGTCACTGACATTGATGTGCTATTGCAAACGAAACCATTTGGATCACTTAAGCATAATACAATTAAAGCCAGTTATAACAAAGGCAATGGAATGGAAGGGAAT
>CM067351.1:28343087-28358087 GCA_034190875.2 Urechis unicinctus | reverse complement strand
AACCCACCAGTTTTGTTCTGTACAGAGTGCGCTCATGTTTTAGGAGCCTCATTGAAATTTGCTGGTGCCGTGGCTCAGTTGTAGAACGCCTTTGAATAAGTTTTCGGTGCGCCAATGAATCACTGTCAGTGTCTGTATCTGTAGTCAATGAACCGTAATAGGCCTCTGTGCAATTCATTACATGCACAGAAATAAGCGGACCATTTCCATAAATCAAGTCATTGATGTCATCCGGGGAAATTAACTTTGCTGTAAGTTTTAGCCATTCCCCATCGAACCCACACTACATGCCAATCCCGGAAATATCGTTGAGCGTACCCATATTGTTATACTTTCGCACATATGCAAACACCATGCATTGATCGGCCAGTATCAGAAGAATATTATTGTCATGATAACCTTTCATAGCTTGTTGAAGAGTACCTGGTATTTTCCTCACTAGTCTTCAACGCTCAAACTCTGGACCACGCTCTGGAGTTAATGTTTTCCAGTCACAACCGGCCACAAACTCCGCAACCGAGGATCACGTCCTTGCCTTACCACGTCCTTAACCTTACACGCTGCCTAAACTTTGGCAGCCTAGTTCTGAAAAATATTTAGCATCATCGGTCATTTTCATGAAAACAATTCTCTAAATGCTTAAATTTATCATGATACACATCCAAAGGCATCATGCCAAAACATAGTTCAATGAGCGGAATATTTAAAAATTCCTTATCATTTGCTTCCATACACAAGCAACTAATCTGCGTTGTAACGAATGCTGTCTTAGCCTTTAAGTCTTAACCATGAAAATGCCTTAGGATGCGCTTGTGACTATAGCAGCGCAGCTGATAGTAATGTTCGACACCCACCATTTAAGTAGCCAAATAAACTACAGATTCTGAATTAGTGTAATGTGATAATTTTGATATGGTTTTATTATTTCTTCTAATACAAGATTAATTTGCCAGCATCAGGGTTCGCATATTGTTTTACAACATATGACGTTTTTTGCTCAACACGCAAATGTCACTGCTATCAATGTTTATATTTTACAATCCGAGTTGCTTTTATTAATAACTAGCAGATGAAAACCAACGCGTACCTGTGTTAATGCACACCATATCCAAGAGGAATTGATATTCATATCAAACCTTATAGCTTAATGTACATTTGGTTTTCTGGGGTACATGAAAGAAATACATTCTCCTTCGGCAGCGCATTTGAACGCAGTTAATCGCTTGCGGTATGAACAGCAAAGAGGTCCCATGCTCAGTAGTTTATATGTAATAGCGTGATATTCTCATTCGGTGCCAGATTGTATGCATGGAGCACACTGAGCAGAGATACCTTTCATCATAAATGTAATTAGATTCAGTCTTTATTTACACTCTGAACAGTAACACGACACCACCATGCGCAGTAGGGGGTACTGTCATATTTGCATATGGAAGCATGATTAGGTTGCCCGAGTAGACAAACGATACAAACTCACCTAAGAGTGCATTCAGGGAATGGGAACGCAATTTATTAAGCTCCACCCACTATCTCCCAGTGCTGCTCAGCGTTGAACGATAATAAGTGGAAGTAAACATTCACCCTTCTGATATGTTTTGACATATAAGTAACCAACGGCTGAACACAATAACAAATGGTGCCCTGTTTTAGTACACATTACAACAATTAGGCAGCTTTACAATTAGAAGAGGAGCATATATCTTATGTAATAGTCATGCAAGGCTTACATATTGGGAATGTTGGTGGCGAATCCCCGATAAATGGTTATACCAGCATAAGTATTTAACAATATGCAAACTCGTGTGAGCACATTGATTAGCAATTTTTGGGAGAGAGCTCAATTAGTTGGGCAAAGAAATGAGATGGTAATCGAAGCACCATCCTAATCATTCAAATGTTCATGCATAATACAGGGAGTAACTGTTGCAACTAGTAACAGTGCGTATACTTGTTTGCACGTCATCTCTCTTGCACGTCATGTCCAAAGGATACTGGCTGCCAAGTTTACACTGGGGTTTTTCTACATTCGTTACCTTTGAACGTTTACGCAACGTGGGAAACAATGCGTCTTTAAAAACCAACATCTTCGGTGTAGCTAAAGTATTATATTTCGTACCTTGATATGTTGTATTATATTATGAAAACTGACCAATAAACTGATAAAATGGTTGATCCGTCAGGGGGACGCCTTTGAGTGCCATGGATAGTAATAGTTACGGTTATATGAGGCAATATGTAGTTATAGAATAATAGTAAATACATAATTGCTTCGGAGAGTCACCATACTTAGCAAACCATCTAGTTATACAGTGATAGAAGTTTGCTAAGACTTGTCAATACACACGTAAGGCAGTACACAGACAGTAGCTTCACTACGCCATGACATCGCCGATTACCGCATGTGGCGCATTATAGCTCCAGGGTGTAAACATACTGCAATGCTGCAGTGACACCGACTGCTGGTACAAGCGATTCATTCCGTGTCGGTACTTTGACGCTCTGTTTACTTGGTTGGATTGAAAATGAAATTCATCTTATCTGCCCATCATGGAAGGGTGAATTTAGTGTTGATGTGGATGCATTGATTTTGTGTCGTATCCTCATTTTGGCAAAGCCTATGGGGGGGGGGGGGGGGGGGGGGTGGGGGGAGACAATAAAATAGCTTTGCGCTGCGAGTTGAGACCCCTTGGAATAGTATACCAGGCTAACTAATTTCAGCCAGTTTACTAGCCTTATTTTACTGCACCGGATGGATACGGTCTTGGTAACCATCGCCAGTATTGCTCAAGGGTGACATCATGGGACAACTTGTACAAACGGATACCTTCCCGTGGTGCTACTGTAAGGGGTATCACGCACAAGGCAGCCGAAGATTAAATTCCTCAATAGATTTCCTCCTGAATGACGTATGGTAAATTGTAATGGTCAATGACAAATGGCCTGTAATGCACATACCATCTGCTGATTGACGCTGCCTTTGCTTGTTTGCTTTCACAGACTTCCTTCATAATCCATTAGCAAAAAATAAAAGATAGGACTGAGATATATTGGGGTTGATGTTCTATGCGCTTGTATTAGTTTAAATTACTGTCTTACATAAGTTTAAATGCGGTAATCACAGTCGGGTCTTCCCGTTCGTTGTGTACGGATGGGGGTAGGGGAGGGGCATATTTATCTAGCATTCCCCTTAGCACTCCCTAGCCTCATGTACTGACCAACACCTTCTGATCGATCTCTAATTCCTGATCGACGTTGCGGCCATGTAATGTGATGGCTTATGGATTTGCTGATGTTATATGAATGGCACAATGCTCTGGAAATAGAGATGATACCTCATTCCCTTGCCGAAGTCGTCATATGAGCAAGATATTGCAGGTTCAATCACTTTCTACAGAAACCACTACCTCCACAGATTCCTCAGATGTGACCGCGGAAGTATGCTCTTTGACAGCCGAGATTCTTGTCTTAAAACACCCTTTGTTCTCGTGTGAGGTACGTGACCCTGCCGATATAGCCGGCATGAGCCACGTTTATTAACGAGTCAATTTGTTCATCTCACTGTCAATCAGATGTTGCTAACGTTTATCTGTCTTATTGCAGGGTGATTGGCAGTGTAATTGACAAACATACAACCATTTCTTCAGGATAAATGATATTTTCTAACGAATTGGCCAAAAGCGTCAGAGTAACATTTTACGATTGAACAGGATAAGTTGGTAATTGTTTCATTTATGTCGCCTTCCGTTGCAGCAGTCAGTGTGGTCAGCGTGGATTCACTGGTCACTGGTTAATGAATATAATCGTAAACCTCGCATAAAACTGTGACATCTGTACTATGCTTCCTTGCATCATACATTGGTAAGAACATATGCACGTGGCTTCAACGCCGCCATTATTCTGTGGTAACTGATGTCGAATGAATATGCATATATATATACACATATATGCCGCTTTTATTTTAATTTGTAAACCCTTCGCAATAAACAAAAAAACTGCTACTGCTACGCCCTAAGATGTCTTGGTGCAATTATTCGGTTAGCTTTGCAGTCGAGAGATTTATGCCATCGATCTCCTATACATAACCTTCTATTCCGAGGTAAGGCAAGCGATTAGGGCGGTAATAGTCTTTAGTTGTAATATGATTATTTATGAGATTAATCAGCAATGTGTTAGACTATCAGTTACAGTGATATAATTAAATGGCTTTACATGAGCTGTAATGGAAATGTTAACCCACGGAGAACCCTAACGGAAAGTGTTTGCATCAACCATCAGCCTCATGTATTTCATGATTAAGCACATTTTGCGCATGTCTGTTGTTAGAAATCGGAGACAAATATGGTGCCACCTCGGGCTTATTAGTCAGTAAATTATAGGACTTATTCTTCTTAACACAGGATTCAATCCGGGCGTAAATATGTTTTGGCTTTACTGTACTTACTCGCAAACCCAGGGTTAAGAGTTCTACAAGATATGTAATTACGACTTATCATCAGTTTGGAAATAATGGATAGTAGTCAAAAAGTAAAACTACGTTTGTTGAAAAAAATTATGATAGCTTTCCTGAATAAAGCTTCGTCTTAGAGCATTTACTCGAAACCAACGGGTTATATTTCCAAGTTTACATAAATCAGCAACATCAACGATAAATTCTATGTTGCCGAGAACGGAAATATCAGGGACACACAACTCTTTCAGCAAAGAGCGTAGACTGTATTTAACATGGTAACGGAAATCTTACAAATAATGCCAACTTTTATTCCCATAGGATATGTCACAACCTAATACTTGCAGTTTGACCACGATTTCGTCCAATGCGCTGTGTTAGAGATGGGCTGAATAGCAGACTCGGTGCTTTCTTTTTGACTGAAAGTCCGACTCTGACAATGACTGCTCTTGTTATCAACTAGTTGCAGTTAGCATCCTTTTAGATGTAAAGAACGCACGGCATAGCCCACGCTGGTGACGCATGCAACCATGTCCAAAGGATACTGGCTGCCAAGTTTACACTGGGGTTTTCTCTACATTCGTTACCTTTGAACGTTTACGCAACGTGGGAAACAATGCGTCTTTAAAAACCAACATCTTCGGTGTAGCTAAAGTATTATATTTCGTACCTTGATATGTTGTATTATATTATGAAAACTGACCAATAAACTGATAAAATGGTTGATCCGTCAGGGGGACGCCTTTGAGTGCCATGGATAGTAATAGTTACGGTTATATGAGGCAATATGTAGTTATAGAATAATAGTAAATACATAATTGCTTCGGAGAGTCACCATACTTAGCAAACCATCTAGTTATACAGTGATAGAAGTTTGCTAAGACTTGTCAATACACACGTAAGGCAGTACACAGACAGTAGCTTCACTACGCCATGACATCGCCGATTACCGCATGTGGCGCATTATAGCTCCAGGGTGTAAACATACTGCAATGCTGCAGTGACACCGACTGCTGGTACAAGCGATTCATTCCGTGTCGGTACTTTGACGCTCTGTTTACTTGGTTGGATTGAAAATGAAATTCATCTTATCTGCCCATCATGGAAGGGTGAATTTAGTGTTGATGTGGATGCATTGATTTTGTGTCGTATCCTCATTTTGGCAAAGCCTATGGCTGGGGGGGGGGGGGGGGGGGGGGGGGGGGGGGGGGGGGGGGGTGGACAATAAAATAGCTTTGCGCTGCGAGTTGAGACCCCTTGGAATAGTATACCAGGCTAACTAATTTCAGCCAGTTTACTAGCCTTATTTTACTGCACCGGATGGATACGGTCTTGGTAACCATCGCCAGTATTGCTCAAGGGTGACATCATGGGACAACTTGTACAAACGGATACCTTCCCGTGGTGCTACTGTAAGGGGTATCACGCACAAGGCAGCCGAAGATTAAATTCCTCAATAGATTTCCTCCTGAATGACGTATGGTAAATTGTAATGGTCAATGACAAATGGCCTGTAATGCACATACCATCTGCTGATTGACGCTGCCTTTGCTTGTTTGCTTTCACAGACTTCCTTCATAATCCATTAGCAAAAAATAAAAGATAGGACTGAGATATATTGGGGTTGATGTTCTATGCGCTTGTATTAGTTTAAATTACTGTCTTACATAAGTTTAAATGCGGTAATCACAGTCGGGTCTTCCCGTTCGTTGTGTACGGATGGGGGTAGGGGAGGGGCATATTTATCTAGCATTCCCCTTAGCACACTCCCTAGCCTCATGTACTGACCAACACCTTCTGATCGATCTCTAATTCCTGATCGACGTTGCGGCCATGTAATGTGATGGCTTATGGATTGCTGATGTTATATGAATGGCACAATGCTCTGGAAATAGAGATGATACCTCATTCCCTTGCCGAAGTCGTCATATGAGCAAGATATTGCAGGTTCAATCACTTTCTACAGAAACCACTACCTCCACAGATTCCTCAGATGTGACCGCGGAAGTATGCTCTTTGACAGCCGAGATTCTTGTCTTAAACACCCTTTGTTCTCGTGTGAGGTACGTGACCCTGCCGATAGCCGGCATGAGCCACGTTTATTAACGAGTCAATTTGTTCATCTCACTGTCAATCAGATGTTGCTAACGTTTATCTGTCTTATTGCAGGGTGATTGGCAGTGTAATTGACAAACATACAACCATTTCTTCAGGATAAATGATATTTTCTAACGAATTGGCCAAAAGCGTCAGAGTAACATTTTACGATTGAACAGGATAAGTTGGTAATTGTTTCATTTATGTCGCCTTCCGTTGCAGCAGTCAGTGTGGTCAGCGTGGATTCACTGGTCACTGGTTAATGAATATAATCGTAAACCTCGCATAAAACTGTGACATCTGTACTATGCTTCCTTGCATCATACATTGGTAAGAACATATGCACGTGGCTTCAACGCCGCCATTATTCTGTGGTAACTGATGTCGAATGAATATGCATATATATATACACATATATGCCGCTTTTATTTTAATTTGTAAACCCTTCGCAATAAACAAAAAACTGCTACTGCTACGCCCTAAGATGTCTTGGTGCAATTATTCGGTTAGCTTTGCAGTCGAGAGATTTATGCCATCGATCTCCTATACATAACCTTCTATTCCGAGGTAAGGCAAGCGATTAGGGCGGTAATAGTCTTTAGTTGTAATATGATTATTTATGAGATTAATCAGCAATGTGTTAGACTATCAGTTACAGTGATATAATTAAATGGCTTTACATGAGCTGTAATGGAAATGTTAACCCACGGAGAACCCTAACGGAAAGTGTTTGCATCAACCATCAGCCTCATGTATTTCATGATTAAGCACATTTTGCGCATGTCTGTTGTTAGAAATCGGAGACAAATATGGTGCCACCTCGGGCTTATTAGTCAGTAAATTATAGGACTTATTCTTCTTAACACAGGATTCAATCCGGGCGTAAATATGTTTTGGCTTTACTGTACTTACTCGCAAACCCAGGGTTAAGAGTTCTACAAGATATGTAATTACGACTTATCATCAGTTTGGAAATAATGGATAGTAGTCAAAAAGTAAAACTACGTTTGTTGAAAAAAATTATGATAGCTTTCCTGAATAAAGCTTCGTCTTAGAGCATTTACTCGAAACCAACGGGTTATATTTCCAAGTTTACATAAATCAGCAACATCAACGATAAATTCTATGTTGCCGAGAACGGAAATATCAGGGACACACAACTCTTTCAGCAAAGAGCGTAGACTGTATTTAACATGGTAACGGAAATCTTACAAATAATGCCAACTTTTATTCCCATAGGATATGTCACAACCTAATACTTGCAGTTTGACCACGATTTCGTCCAATGCGCTGTGTTAGAGATGGGCTGAATAGCAGACTCGGTGCTTTCTTTTTGACTGAAAGTCCGACTCTGACAATGACTGCTCTTGTTATCAACTAGTTGCAGTTAGCATCCTTTTAGATGTAAAGAACGCACGGCATAGCCCACGCTGGTGACGCATGCAACCATGTCCAAAGGATACTGGCTGCCAAGTTTACACTGGGGTTTTTCTACATTCGTTACCTTTGAACGTTTACGCAACGTGGGAAACAATGCGTCTTTAAAAACCAACATCTTCGGTGTAGCTAAAGTATTATATTTCGTACCTTGATATGTTGTATTATATTATGAAAACTGACCAATAAACTGATAAAATGGTTGATCCGTCAGGGGGACGCCTTTGAGTGCCATGGATAGTAATAGTTACGGTTATATGAGGCAATATGTAGTTATAGAATAATAGTAAATACATAATTGCTTCGGAGAGTCACCATACTTAGCAAACCATCTAGTTATACAGTGATAGAAGTTTGCTAAGACTTGTCAATACACACGTAAGGCAGTACACAGACAGTAGCTTCACTACGCCATGACATCGCCGATTACCGCATGTGGCGCATTATAGCTCCAGGGTGTAAACATACTGCAATGCTGCAGTGACACCGACTGCTGGTACAAGCGATTCATTCCGTGTCGGTACTTTGACGCTCTGTTTACTTGGTTGGATTGAAAATGAAATTCATCTTATCTGCCCATCATGGAAGGGTGAATTTAGTGTTGATGTGGATGCATTGATTTTGTGTCGTATCCTCATTTTGGCAAAGCCTATGGCTGGGGGGGGGGGGGGGGGGGGGGGGGGGGGGGGGGGGGTGGGGGGTGACAATAAAATAGCTTTGCGCTGCGAGTTGAGACCCCTTGGAATAGTATACCAGGCTAACTAATTTCAGCCAGTTTACTAGCCTTATTTTACTGCACCGGATGGATACGGTCTTGGTAACCATCGCCAGTATTGCTCAAGGGTGACATCATGGGACAACTTGTACAAACGGATACCTTCCCGTGGTGCTACTGTAAGGGGTATCACGCACAAGGCAGCCGAAGATTAAATTCCTCAATAGATTTCCTCCTGAATGACGTATGGTAAATTGTAATGGTCAATGACAAATGGCCTGTAATGCACATACCATCTGCTGATTGACGCTGCCTTTGCTTGTTTGCTTTCACAGACTTCCTTCATAATCCATTAGCAAAAAAATAAAAGATAGGACTGAGATATATTGGGGTTGATGTTCTATGCGCTTGTATTAGTTTAAATTACTGTCTTACATAAGTTTAAATGCGGTAATCACAGTCGGGTCTTCCCGTTCGTTGTGTACGGATGGGGGTAGGGGAGGGGCATATTTATCTAGCATTCCCCTTAGCACTCCCTAGCCTCATGTACTGACCAACACCTTCTGATCGATCTCTAATTCCTGATCGACGTTGCGGCCATGTAATGTGATGGCTTATGGATTGCTGATGTTATATGAATGGCACAATGCTCTGGAAATAGAGATGATACCTCATTCCCTTGCCGAAGTCGTCATATGAGCAAGATATTGCAGGTTCAATCACTTTCTACAGAAACCACTACCTCCACAGATTCCTCAGATGTGACCGCGGAAGTATGCTCTTTGACAGCCGAGATTCTTGTCTTAAACACCCTTTGTTCTCGTGTGAGGTACGTGACCCTGCCGATAGCCGGCATGAGCCACGTTTATTAACGAGTCAATTTGTTCATCTCACTGTCAATCAGATGTTGCTAACGTTTATCTGTCTTATTGCAGGGTGATTGGCAGTGTAATTGACAAACATACAACCATTTCTTCAGGATAAATGATATTTTCTAACGAATTGGCCAAAAGCGTCAGAGTAACATTTTACGATTGAACAGGATAAGTTGGTAATTGTTTCATTTATGTCGCCTTCCGTTGCAGCAGTCAGTGTGGTCAGCGTGGATTCACTGGTCACTGGTTAATGAATATAATCGTAAACCTCGCATAAAACTGTGACATCTGTACTATGCTTCCTTGCATCATACATTGGTAAGAACATATGCACGTGGCTTCAACGCCGCCATTATTCTGTGGTAACTGATGTCGAATGAATATGCATATATATATACACATATATGCCGCTTTTATTTTAATTTGTAAACCCTTCGCAATAAACAAAAAACTGCTACTGCTACGCCCTAAGATGTCTTGGTGCAATTATTCGGTTAGCTTTTGCAGTCGAGAGATTTATGCCATCGATCTCCTATACATAACCTTCTATTCCGAGGTAAGGCAAGCGATTAGGGCGGTAATAGTCTTTAGTTGTAATATGATTATTTATGAGATTAATCAGCAATGTGTTAGACTATCAGTTACAGTGATATAATTAAATGGCTTTACATGAGCTGTAATGGAAATGTTAACCCACGGAGAACCCTAACGGAAAGTGTTTGCATCAACCATCAGCCTCATGTATTTCATGATTAAGCACATTTTGCGCATGTCTGTTGTTAGAAATCGGAGACAAATATGGTGCCACCTCGGGCTTATTAGTCAGTAAATTATAGGACTTATTCTTCTTAACACAGGATTCAATCCGGGCGTAAATATGTTTTGGCTTTACTGTACTTACTCGCAAACCCAGGGTTAAGAGTTCTACAAGATATGTAATTACGACTTATCATCAGTTTGGAAATAATGGATAGTAGTCAAAAAGTAAAACTACGTTTGTTGAAAAAAATTATGATAGCTTTCCTGAATAAAGCTTCGTCTTAGAGCATTTACTCGAAACCAACGGGTTATATTTCCAAGTTTACATAAATCAGCAACATCAACGATAAATTCTATGTTGCCGAGAACGGAAATATCAGGGACACACAACTCTTTCAGCAAAGAGCGTAGACTGTATTTAACATGGTAACGGAAATCTTACAAATAATGCCAACTTTTATTCCCATAGGATATGTCACAACCTAATACTTGCAGTTTGACCACGATTTCGTCCAATGCGCTGTGTTAGAGATGGGCTGAATAGCAGACTCGGTGCTTTCTTTTTGACTGAAAGTCCGACTCTGACAATGACTGCTCTTGTTATCAACTAGTTGCAGTTAGCATCCTTTTAGATGTAAAGAACGCAAGGCATAGCCCACGCTGGTGACGCATGCAACCATATGCAGGCGGAGTTGCAAACATTAGAGATGCTTTATGAAGCATATCCATTCAATTCCATTACTATTTGTCGGTTTATGATATGCATCATCTTTATGTATCGTGTGTGAACATAGCTGTTTTCTAAGAATTCGAAACACCATCGGCATTTTATTTAAAGCAGGCGATGGTAAGAAAACGATTCATAGTAGTTGAATTACATTTATTTGCGTCGGTGCCGTATGTCCCAAACCAAAAGCCTGCACAGTAACGCTAAAAAGGCATTCTACCACTTAAGCACCCTTCGCATCCTAAAATACATTGGTTTTCCACGTCGCATACAGCTAACATTCTCTACTTCTTGGGCATCCAGTCTGCCAAATACATACACTGCACTTATTTGGATAACATCATCAGAACTTGGCGTGACAAATACGGAACGCTGGGGGTTCTTTGTGCATAGCCGAAATTCCCCTGGACCAGTACAGTAATCCAGGCCGCGTTGCTCCGTGTTGATAAATGGTGCCACTCAGGCTGGCGATCCCACATAATCGCTTACATTGGTCAACCATTCCTTGATGGTATTATTGCGCATTCATAGCTGCTGTCAAATGCATTAGTTACACACATAAGTTTGTGCTTGTGAGGTCAAGCGAATTGTAGTCCAAGCGTACATATTACCCAGTGCATGTATATATCCCATCATTGTACTTAGCTGGTGCGTTGCATGCAGCATCTAGCAAAAGATACATCTGTTAAAATTTGCATTTTCATCTTTTGCAGTGTTTATATTCGTAACCACTGAAGATTCCTCGATAAATATTTACCTCCATTTGATGGATGCATACTTGAATTGTCCAATCACATACAGGATTCATGGAAGGTTTTTAAGTCATGACTGAGCTGTATGAGTGCTTGTAGTAAC
Organism: Urechis unicinctus; assembly: GCA_034190875.2. Taxonomy (NCBI): domain Eukaryota; kingdom Metazoa; phylum Annelida; class Polychaeta; order Xenopneusta; family Urechidae; genus Urechis; species Urechis unicinctus. The sequence goes on along the minus strand of CM067351.1, from coordinate 28,346,175 downwards.
AAATAGACAATGCTTTTCGTAAGATTCCCCGTACTGAATCTATCAGTCACAGTGTTCGAATGTGTGGGAAATTGCTTGCTGCTGTAAAACCGCTGAAAATTTCACTTGCATAGACAATCAACATTTTTGAATGCTAACATCCAGTTAAGCCAGATCACAATTTAAGCGATGCAGTTGGCAACGTCTTCATTTGAGTCCGGCGTAATTGGAACGTTCTTTACATTCCATCCGAATCATCTACAGCATGCCTAATAGCCTATATCACTGCTGGTCTTGATATGATATGCACATAAACAAGATTGACCCAACCCTACTATATTAATTATTATTCTGAGATATACAATCAATGTCCACACTACACCGAATGCCCAACTGCTGCTCAGTTGGCAGGCAGCAGTAAGGCTGTGGTGGCTATTGCGAACATAACATGTTCCACAGACTGAGGTGAATGCCATCTGCTAGTGTTGCACAATGTGACCTAGCATAAAATGTTATTATCTGTTTATAAAAAAACAGCTATCACGGCGTAGACTTCCGTCTACCTGTTATGTTTTTTCGTGAGCATATGTTTCCCTGTGTAGTCTTCTGTCTGCTTTTTGTATATTTCCCTTAACTTTTTTTAACGGCGTAGACTTCGGTCTGCCTGTTATGTATTCTTCAAAGCTTATGCTGCACAGCGTAGACATCGGTCTGCTCATTAAATAGTAACCTGAGCTTATTTTATTTTGTTTTACGCATATCTTAATTTTATGCACTATATTTTTTGGTGTGTTTGCTACTGTTCCGCATCTTTACAAATATTTTGCTCAAAGCGGTCACCTAAACACCTATGGGGGGCTCACAGGTCTTGCACTTTACTGGAACACGTAATTGCAACCTACCTGTTGGTTAGTCTTTTGGGAGTTGTTTCATGCTTCAAACCCTCGACATAAGCATGGTGATTTTAATTGCACTCGATGTACTTAACCGTGTGAGAGTAATGGATATCTATCATTGGTGGTTAAATGCTCGACAGGTATGTGATGGCATGGGAATTGTGAGCAACGTCAAAAGACTGAACAAATCATAATAAAGCTTTTAAACCCTTATTTGTTCGTTATCATTACTGCGTGTGCTCCTTCATGTGTCGCTTTCACCAAGTACACATTTGGAGAGAATAACTGATTGCAATCAGAACTGCACTAGCTGTTCAAGTAGACTTATGTGATAGATCAATTAATACGCTTTCAGTTGCGTTGTTCTCTGATTGTTTTGTTACAGAGAATATGCGGTTGTCACGATCATATTAGTCCGTCGTCCATATTTTTAAACTCCTGCCTATAACCTATTGCATTTCACATAGGCTATATTTGGGGCGGCTCTCCCTCTACAAGGATAAATCTTGATTAAATGACGTACAGTTGTCCCCAAATAGCCGATGTCTATTCAGGTGTGGCGCTGTTGTTCTCGCTACACCCTAATTACATACACTGCTTCATACACTGCTTACTGTATGTTTACCCAAATTATCCGTCGCAGCATACGGTGCGACTTGATTATTCGACGAGGTGCACCTGCATCATTCCATAGGCTTGCACCATACGATTTACCACCTGTATTAGCCACAATAGGCTCAGTGCGTCCCGATAATGATGTTTGCAATCTTTATATAGTAAGAACATACTGCCTTTCATTTTGTATAGAAAAAACCTAAAAATGAATGTCGTTCATCGATTTCCACTAAACTCAAAGAACAAGCTCACTCATGCTCTGTTCCAAAGTGAGTTTGCTGCGTTCCTCGAACGACCATTTATTGGCTCGGGGCAAGCTGCTTTTTGTTGGAGATTTCAATTACCATCTTAAATAAGGAGGGAGGACGCGTGGCATTTCCTTCTATCCTCACGTTGTTATTTGATACCATGCAACTATGCTCATGATACTTACTGCCCACAAACACCGAGCGCCACCCGTACGAAATTAATAATCAAAAACGATTATCTGCAGCTGCCTATTGTAAGGCAACCAACAAGCAGGACAGTATTTTCATATGTATTTTGGATATGCACGCTCCACTAGAGCACAGGGTAATCACTATCCGCCCAGGCTGGTCTATTTGTGATATCAGCGAGGAGAAGCGAGCTCCCATGAAATATTTAAGTTTGAAGTTGACAGATTTAGCTATGTATCTGAGGGAAGAGATATTGGGGAACTTCAATGACCAACACAGGCTTTGTAAGGTTGTTGTAAGGCTGACACGTACAAGGAGAGAGACCACGCTACCAGCCAGTCTGCCCCACAATATGTTGGGAGATACATTGGCATGGTTTTTGACACAGCAAATACGTACCATTCGATTGGAGACATGTGACTCTGACCTTAGTGGATTAAAGAAAGCAACGGAAAGTAAAATATAGGAAAATATCACGAAGGCAGATCCAACGTCGCGTGAGTTAGACCCATTGCCGAAATGGATGCTAAAATAAAAAAAAAAAAATATATATATATATATATATATATATATATATATATATATATATATATATATATATATATATATATATATATATATATATATATATATATATATATATATATATATATATATATATATATATATATATATATATATATATATATATATATCTATCTATATATATATGATATATATATATATATATATATATATATATATATATATATATTGAATGACGAGCTATCGATCTGTTTGGGGTTTTAAAAAAATGCCTTTTGGCGTTTTCAGTCTTGTGTTTCGAAACGTTCTTTCCAAATCCGATGTTTTCCTTCATGAAATCAATATTCTCCCAACAGGCGCAATTGGTAGTATTGGTAAAGCAAATGTTAGCACGTTTTACGCAATCAACATAAATGCAATGCGGTTGACATGTCATCATTTTAAGTGGATTATTCTGCGTTATCTGGAATTAGTCAGTAGCCATTATGCAGCACAAATTTAATCTGGCTACTTGTAACGTCGATTTTCACTCAGGTCGACCACACCGGGGCTCGCTTACTAATGCGAAGTTTTAAGCCATCAAAACGATCTGCACGTATCTTGTTACACAATGTTTAATAATATATATATATATAT
>CM067351.1:28317267-28342987 GCA_034190875.2 Urechis unicinctus | reverse complement strand
AAGTGACTGAAACAGTCCAAACTGATTTTGTAAATCAGATATATTCCATATCGACGAACTTAAAATACGTGACTTGCCAAACTTTGACAAAGTCGCAATATGAAATCTCCCAAGGACGCGGACCGTTGCCATGGCGCCGAAGCTATATGGCGTTGGGAGATTTCTCAATGAAAATAAGCAGAATACATGGGGTCTTTAAATTGACCGTACCGCTTTATTCTTGGTTCTACAGAAGAGATAATCATACGGATGTGCCGAGGAGAGTCTCCTTTGTGTGGATCCGAGTGATAATCGTAAAGTTATTTGAGTTTCGGTGAATTATCCGGTTTTGAAGCGGCAAAATCGCGATTTAAAACATTTAACTCGAAAATCTGATCGATTATCACTCGGATCGACATATCACTTTCATTCTTCTACATTTTGGTATAATTTATATAGCAATCGTATGGAGAATATATAGGTACGGCCCTTTTTCCTTAGGTACATAAATCACGACACAACTTTTATGGCCCCGAAAAAAATACCACTTTTCGTCATTTTCGTCGGCGATTAGCACCACATTAAATACCAGCAAGAAAAACGAAAATTGTACCAAATGAAAAGCTATTCTTCATTAATAATATATTAAAAGAACAAAATGTATCATTGCGTTTTGTTGTCAATGGTCATTTACATGAGACTACCAAAAGGCCTAAAAACGGCCTTGTCCAAACGAGATCGGCGCCGCGTTTGTCCGCCCTACTAATGTTGCAGCACGGACGATTCCATGTCAAAAATGCTTGTAGGGCACGTATTTATTCTCTGATTCGTGGATAATCAAATTACCATCATTTACGTTATTGCTGTAACTATTATACATATCGATTGCCTTGGGCAGCTTCATGTTATTTAACCACTCTGGACACTGTAATCTGTCTGTCAACGATGTTGGACAACAATCCTCGTCCCTTGAATCGGGAGAGTCCAAACAGCTGTCATTAGTAATCGCCGTGTGACACAGCGACAATCTTGCGGCCCTGTCGGGTTGACAGGCTTCTGTGAAGTTCTGAGCGGCTATATTTACGCAGCATGAACCTGTAGAGGTGGAGGCAGCATCACGGAGCGTTAAGAATCCAGTCTTCGCTCTTATATTATACGTTTTAATGATTTATTTTCGTATGGTTAAATATTAACGGGAATCATGCAAACCAGCCGTATAGTTTCAGGTCGAACGGTAATGTCTTGTAGGGCAGTAGGGCTAGGCAACAGGGCACTTATCAAAGTATGTTCCTGTCATATTATGTCGTGTCCAAATGCATATATTCACAATATGCTTCATCCAGCGTCACACTGACCTCAAACTGATTCATTTTATATTCTTTATTACATGTTTTATACCTTTATTGGACATTGAATTAACTTTGTGAATTTCCCTGAATCTCATTTCTCTATGTGAATGATATAAATCCCCTCAGGACACTTTGAATAAAACATGGATTAAACAATCTTTAAGTTTTAAATATATTGCCTTTATTCAGTTAGCTACATAATAACAAGTAGTTATAAAATAAAATAAATACATCTGCATCTGCAGGCAATGTGCTGAAGGATCTGTCAAAGTCAGGAATAGGTAGACAATGAATTTGTTTTGCTGATGATTAAACTTTGATTGTAGTTCATTTGCTTATCTAGGGTCACCTAAACTCTACCAGACATGTATCCACAATATAAGCATTCAGAGATGATTTAGCAAAAGAAATGGACCTCAATTGACTGAATGTATTGACCTCATAAGGATCAGTGATCAGGAAATCAAGCAAATAATTGAGGGCATTAGAACAGATAAATTTGAAAATGATCAGCAAGAAATACCACATCAGCATCTTATGTTGCACTAGCAGTAATGTACTTTTAAGAGTCTTGGAGGGTTTCCATCTGGACACAATTAGTGAGTCCACAACAGCTTGCCAGTACGATTCAGCAAAAGATGATTCTCCTGCTGTGCACCAGCTATAGTTGCACATTCTGTTACACACATAAAATTAACTTGTCAAACTGTCTATCAGTCTTATATCATAAGAAATAAAAGAAGTCTATGTAATACATTACACAACATTAATTCTTGTCAACCTGATTAGGTTGATCATCAATACACATGTCACATGGATCAATCTCTTGTTATTAAGTACAGGAAGTAAAAACTAATACTCTCTCATGTTGATTCTGTGACAAAACATTCACCAGATGTTCAGATTAAGTCTACAGTTCAGTCTTCAGCAACAGGGCTGGAAATTAACTAAAATGGCCACCCGTCCTGACCTGTCCCGATGACGGGTGGCCATTTTAGTTGTTAACCGGCCTCAAGAAATTTTACCCCTTCAAACAAAAAAGATGCCATGTTAGGCGAACCCTAGTTTGGTTACATACTTGGATGGTGATAAGAACCCCAAGTCAGTGTCACGATTAGTTGTTGATAAGAACCCTAGGTCAGTGACATACTGGGATGGTGATAAGAACCCCAGGTCAGTGTCACGATGGACTGGTAATAGAGAAAATCCCAGGTCTGTGTCATGCTGGGCTGGTGATGAAGAGTTGATATGAATTGCAGATAAATACAGAGCAGATTAAGTGTACATCAATTTGACACTGTACACAGGTGCATATATCATAACTGCAGGACCATCAATTAGGACCAGGTGGAGCTTAACAGTCTTCCTGGGTAAACAGAACCTCTGATACAAATCTTCTACTTAAACCGACTGATGACCCAAACTCACACACAACCAATACAGATAATACTCATTGTTTCGGTCATTTTTGTCATTCTGATGGTTTTATGACAATTAGACATAACATGTCTTTTTAAGCCCCAGTGATTGATATATCTCAACAGGATATAATAAAAGAGAAGCCAAAACATTTGTAAACAGTAGTGAAACCAAAACATTAATGAAGCCACAACATTGATGAAGCCACAGTATTGACGAAGCCACAACACTGGTGAAGCCACAAAATTGGTGAAGTCACAATATTAGTGAAGTCACAACACTGTTGCAGCCACAACATTGGTAAAGCCAAAATATTGATGAAGCCAAGCCACAACAGTGGTGAAGCCACAATATTGGTGAAGCCACAACATTGGTGAAGCCACAGTTTTGATGAAGCCACAGTATTGGTGAATCCACAATAATGGTAAAGCCACAACACTTGTGAAGCCACAACATTGGTGATGCCACAGTGTTTGTGAAGCCACAATATTGGTGAAGTCACAATATTGATGAAGCCACAATATCATTGAATCCACAACACTGGTGAAGCTGCAACGTTGGTGAAGCCACAACAATGTGGAAGCCATTACACTGATGAAGCCACAACACAGGTGAAGCCACAACATTGGTGAAGCAACAGTATTGGTGAAGCCACAATATTGATGAAGCCACAATATTGGTGAAGCCACAACACTGGTGAAGCTGCAACTTTGGTGAAGCCACAACAATGTGGAAGCCATTACACTGATGAAGCCACAACACAGGTGAAGCCACAACATTGGTGAAGCAACAGTATTGGTGAAGCCACAATATTGATGAAGCCACAATATTGGTGAATCCACAACACTGGTGAAGCCACAACATTGGTGAAGCCACAGTATTGGAGAAGCCACAGTATTGGTGAAGTCATAATAGTGATAAAGCCACAATATAATTCAATCCACAACTTTGGTGAAGCGGCAACAATGTTGAAGCCACAACACTGGTGAAGCCAAAACATTGGTGAAGCCAAATTATTGCTGAAGCCATTACACTGATGAAGCCACAACACTGGTGAAGCCACAACATTGGTGAAGCCAGAGTATTGGAGAAGCCACAGTATTGGTGAAACCACAACATTGGTGAAGCCACAGTATTGGTGAAGCCGCAATATTGGTGAAGTCATAATATTGATAAAGCCACAATATAATTCAATCCACAATTTTGGTGAAGCGGCAACAATGTTGAAACCACAACACTGGTGAAGCCACAACATTGGTGAAGCCAAATTATTTCAGAAGCCATTACACTGATGAAGCCACAACATTGGTGAAGCCACAGTATTGATGAAGCCACAAAATTGATGAAGCCGCAATATTGGTGATGCCACAGTATTGGTGAAGCCACAAAATTGGTGAAGTTACAGTATTGGTGAAGCCAGAATATTGGTGAAGTCATAATATTGATGAAGCCACAATATCATTGAATCCACAACACTGGTGAAGCCGCAACAATGTTGAAGCCACAACACTGGTGAAGCCACAGCAATGTTGAAGCCATAATATTGATGAAGCAACAGTATTGGTGAAGCTACAACATAGGTGAAAACACAACACTGGTGAAGCCACTTCATCGTTGATACCACAATATTGGTGAAGCCCAAAAATTGGTAAAGCCAAAACATTGATGAAGCCACAACATTGGTGTAGCCACAGTATTGGTGAAGCTACAGTATTGGTGAAACCGCAACATTGGTGAAGCCACAGTATTGGTGAAGACACAGTCTTGGTGAAGCCACAATATTGGTGAAGTCATAATATTGATGAAGCCACAATTAACTTCAATCCAAAGCACTGGTGAAGCCGCAACAATGTTGAAGCCACAACACTGGTGAACCACAACAATGTTGAATCCAAAATATTGATGAAGCAACAGTATTAATGAAGCCATAGTATTGGTGAAGCCACAACACTGGTGAAACCACCACAATGTAGAAGCCAAAATATTGATGAAGCCACAATATTGATGAAGCCACAGTATTGGTGAAGCTACAACATTGGTGAAACAACTACAATGTAGAAGCCAAAATATTGATGAAGCCACGGTATTAGTGAAGCTACAACATTGGTGAAAGCACAACACTGGTGAAGCCACAAAATTGGTGAAGCCACAATCTTGGTGATGCCAAAATATTGGTAAAGCCGGAACACTGGTGAAGCCACAACACTGGTGAAGCCACAGCAATGATGAATCCAAAATATTGATGAAGCCACAGTATTGGTGAAGCTACGACATTGGTGAAAACACAACACTGGTGAAGCCACTTCATTGTTGATACCACAGTATTGGCGAAGCCAAAAAAATGGTAAAGCCACAACACTGTTGAAGCCGCAACATTGGTGAAGCCAAAATATTGATGAAGCCACAACACTGGGGAAGTCACAACATTTAGTGAAGCCAAAATATTGGTGTAGCCACAGTATTGGTGAAGCCACAGTATTGGTGAAACCACAACACTGGTGAAGCCACAGTATTGGTGAAACCACAACATTGGTAAAGCCACAGTATTGATGAAACCGCAATATTGATGAAGCCGCAATATTATTGAAGCCACAGTATTGGTGAAGCTACAATATGGTGGAGCCACAAAACTGGTGAATCCACAATATTGATGAAGTTGTGAATTTACTATTAACATGCATGCAGAAGAATTATTATGGTGGTTTAGCACATGGACCTTAATGTTGCAAATGTAACTCATCATGTAGAATAGTGAGGAGGTCATGTTGTTTCATCTACATTGCTGTCAGTAATGTAGATGAAGCCACATGACCTCATCACTATTCTTATGTTAAACTATGCATTTATCTCAAATCACCAAATGTCTTTTCACTAAGTAAGAGCCTAGTGGTCCTAAAGCAAAACACTGCTCCCTTTGATATGAGGAGGTATCATGCAGAGATAGGTGAGCATAATTGTGATGTTTGGACAGCTGATACTGTTGACCATCTTGAACAAATAAATTTCCTAAATAGAGCAGATTAACCAACACAGAGGATATGTATCTCCAATATGATTAAATTGTGATACTGGGTCCATAATATTAAACTCAGAACAGGAGGTAAAACAGTTAATAACTACCAGATCGCGAATGCTGCTGAGCAAAATGTCATCACAAGCACCTAGACAATCTCACAGCCTAACAATAACTACAGAATGCCGATGGCTAGTAAACTCTGCTGCTTTTGACACTTACAAGTTATGACAGCATTTAATCATAGCGTTTATAGTATAACATTGTATTCAATGACACACCAGGGCTGAACAATATCCCCCAAACCCACTTGTCAAGCAACAACAGTCCATCGCCAAGTAATTATGCAAAAAGTTTAAGCATTTGAGCCTAATAATCTAAATTTTTAAGAAATGATTCACCCAAACAACCATAAGCTAATAATAACTTAGCTACATTTTTCCTTGAACAAGCAAATTTAATTTGCTTTTATCTAGCAAGTCAGGGATCAAAAGCCATAAAGCTATGTGTTAAAGTTTGCAAGATTTGGTCAATGTAAAGTTTCTAGCTTGCATTATAAGAAAAGTGCCATCAAGAATTATTCCCCATTGAGATAATTACTCAGGAACAAAAGGTATTGCAGTGCTGATATTTACTTTGTAAGTGATCATCATTATAAGAGTGATTCATGTTTAATTTGAAACAGGTATTCCCTATTTGGTTAACATAGCTAATGAGATTATTTTACAATAATAAGGTTACAAAGGGCTGATAGTTTGTTAGTAAGTGACAATCAATATAAGAGTGCCTTGCATTATCAAAAAAATGTTACACCAAAAGTTTACAAGCAGACAGATGGACGGGGCAAAACTGTGCTGAGGAGCATAACTATTAATGGTCACTGCCTAATGGTCCCATATATTATACCTTATAAGTGGCAAGCAACAGGTCCAGGATGGGCAACAAAAAAAGTGACCTCCCAAGCCATGCCTAACCAGGCAGTTTGTTACATCTTGGGAACTGTACTGTTCTAAAAAGGCCTCGTGTGTGATTTGGGGCTTCAGATATGCTTAATAACCCTTCAACACTAGACCAGATGCACAGTGCTCAAGACTAACTGACAGATGACCATGTCATTTATAGCTTATACATGATATATTCAAATGATGTGATTGTACTATTGAACAATTGTTTGGATTACACACATTGAACATTTGACAACAATTTTATTACCAATATTGATGTGGCAGATACCCAGACAAAAGAGGCTCTTGACTTCAAAAACCTACCCTAGCCGCTAATGAAATTTGGCTGTAAACTCAAACCAGCACAGTTGTTTTGGATAGCTATTTCTGAGATCTAAAGGATCTCTCTGCTGACTAATTGATAACAAAAGTGTGACTCTGTCCAAGACTGAACTATCATATAACACATAATCAAACTTATAGGAATGTAATAAAGAACTCATGTTTTAGTGCATTACAATGATACATCATATTAACAGATCATGCTATTTCCATGTTAATGGTAACATTACTGATGCAAGTAAATAATTCAAGGATGTGGAAAGCAAAATATCAATCTTCAACCTTTGAAAAATAAATCACATTTGAAAGAGTAACCCCACCCCACTAACACAGAGCCACCAGCGCATGTCCGCTGTCACGATCAGGCGATGTTTACATCTGACAGATGGGGCAAAAGCCGTTCGCTAAAATGGCCAATAGTCAATACAGTTAAATGAACGTTAGGAAATACATTTAAAAACAAATCAATGGTAATCGGTAGATCTGTCCAACCAAGCTGCAGGCATCTAGTCCTATTAACGTGGTATCTGGGTATTATTTGCCGTTGGAAAAGTGTAAGTGATCGGTAAGAGTGAGTCTGAACCGTGAACGGTAGAGCCCACGTGCGGAACAGCCCGGTGAAGCTCGCTAACCACTGTAAACTACGAGTATTTCATAATTTGTCGTATATGAAATTTCTTTCCGCAGCAATAACGTTCATTGTCACATTAATGATATTCAATATTTAAACGTTGGAATCATACTGACCAGATTAGAATCAAATGTAAAGAGAGCGTGTAAAATGGTCATGGCTGACCGATAAACTTTGTTTATACTCGCTCCTGTACCGGAAATTCCATGCGGTATGGAAAGCTTGAATTGTTACAATCCCAAAATATACCTTCAGCTTGAGCCCGCAGATGCGTTCGTGGGGACAATTTGATTTTAAGACATGAGCAAACTGATAACATATAACGATCTGGCTAATCATTCCTTTGTTAAAAACAGTCCGTTGATACGATATGATTTCATTTATTACTTGAAACATTGCACATCATAGATCGAGAAAACCAGTGAGATTCAGCGAGATTCTCCAAACGTTTTGAATGCTGATCTGCGTCTCGAGTTCCAAGCTTAAGTGCTTCATTTGTTCTTATTTATCTAAATAAAACACTATCAAACTGATATTTATTGAGAACAAAACACCAAAAATGAGTTGACAAAGACTTACAACCCCGGATTTCCCAGTAAAATCGCCATTTTTTTATATCCGTCCGTAAAGATATTTGAGCTTGTGCCGCCCGTTACTCGTTAAATTGCTGATGTATATATACTTTCAAAATTTGTATGTTCTTCATTTGAAGATATAATTTAAAACAAACAATTGTTCTTTGACGTTAAAAGTCACACAAATCATGAACCTAAGTTTGAAGCAAATATACATCGAACAAAGCCATATAATGACCAATTTTTCAACCTGGCCAAAATGGTCGCTTAGGCCAAATGTAAATTCATGTGAAGGTATTTAACACAAATTTAAGTGGATAGTTTGCCCGAATAATGCGAATCCAACCTTAGGCGGAGTAGTTGCAACCAACGTTACACTTTGGCGGGGAAGCGCAGTTGTGTAAGGCTAGGAGATGACGCTGACTATTTTGGCCCAATGATCATCGACCAAAATGTAAGTATGGGCCAAAATGGTCGGTGAACTGTACCATAATGGTCGGACTTGTATAAATATATATATATATATATATATATATATATATATATATATATATATATATATATATATATATATATATATATATATATATATATATATGTATATATATATATATGCATATATATATATATGCATGTATATATATATGGGTATATATATACATTTATATATATGTATTTGTCTCTATATATATAAGTATATATATACGTATAGCTATATATATATATATATATATATGTACACATATATATGTATATATATATAAATATACATATATATATATATATATATGGATATACATATATATATATATATATATATATATATATATATATATATATGTATATATATATATATGTATATATATATGTATATATATATATGTAAATAAAATTAATTTACATGGACGCTTGTCAGTCAGCATAGGCTATTGTTATATGTTGCTAGCACAATGTGCTTTGTGTAACTGAATATGTTCCGATAGTGAGTAAGACAGCATAATTCATTTATTTACAACTCTTGCTACTGTTAAGCGACCGTTATTGTGTAGCATCTGGAAAACCTTGCCTATTCTCACTAATAATGAAGATTGGCTTGAAACACCGCCTTCCAGATGAATTTTATTCATTGGCTGTGGCTGCAGGGAGCAAAAGCCATGTATTAGTATTATCAAGATGTTATACACTTTGATGAGCAGTATACCTGAGAACGGCAACAGGCCCCATCGGTTCTTGTGTTATCACGTACAACTCATCCAGGAAGCATAATCTTAGCCTCACTGAACCATGTCATGAGATGACTACTGACAACAGACGACGTGCGGTCTGTGTTGTCATTGAAAGTGAAGGGAATTCCAACGGCGTTTCCTTATATATAGCACAATATGCCATTGCATGGTTCATCATACCCTGTTGTCTTGTTTCCGTGCAAATATCTGTCGAGTGTTGTTATATTTCGATAAACATGATCATGTCCGACCATCGTTCCATGCACAATAAGCAAAACTGATACTTAGTGGCAATAACTATTTATTAAGGAAATGCGGGTCAGTTTATCTCAAAGGTAGTCGAAAACAAATACTGATTATCTTTGCCACATGCTCAGCTGGTAGTGCTGTTTGCATGATTCGATGTGTGAAAAGTATATTGCTCCAATGATAAAGCGCTTGTCCATGTGCAATACAATGAAATACTATTGTTGGTCTGTCATTGTGACTATTTATTCTATCTATTTGTAATCCCCGGAATTAAACTTCATCATACAGGATACACGCAAATATTCTTATGTAATATGCCTTCTAACTTATCTACCCTCGTATATTGAGTATGTTGATAAGTGCAATTACTGGTGCATAACAGTACAGAGCTCTTGAAGGTGGTTCTTTTCATGTTATTCATAGCTAGGCTGTGAACGATTCCTTCGTTATAAGGTAATATTGTCTTTTTCAAAAATCCTTGTGCAGGAAGTTAGTATGTATGTTTTGTTGTAGTTGTTTTTCTCTGTTAAGTAACCGTAGTATACACGTTTGTAATGGTAAATAAGCTGAGCCGCTGGTGTCGTTGAATGTTTGTGTCGTGGGAGATGTATGTGTGAACATTTCATACAAGACAAAATTACGAATTTGCATGCATGAATCATTAGACTACGTAATGATGAGGGTCTTTCTAAATGCTTTTTGGTTTTAGGTAAGTAAGGTTATGTAGCCTTTTTTGTATATCAAACCATCGTTTGTGTTTTCCTGTTGTTGTTTGCCATTTTGTATATTTGCTCTAGGAAATGTATTCATATAACAATGGTCACTGTGTCGAACGGTGGCCAATGTGTCGTTACTCGTTCCATCGTGTCGCGTGTACCCCCAGTCGGTCATCCCATCAGACTCATGCTTCAACTCATCATTCCGATAACAATCCATTACACCATGGCGGCTTGGTACAGCCCAGATAATTATTAACAAGTTTCGCGGTCAGCTGCCAGGGGTTCTTATGCCGGTTATGCAGCTGGATAGGTTAATAAGATGTTGGTAGAATATGTTATTGATAGCGATGCTCTCATTTTGTATGGACATTCATACCTTATTTCAACGATTGCTTGCGCTTCACCATTCTCCCACCTTGTCATTTGGCCCATCGTTTGTCGTTCTGAGATACTGACGTAGCGAGAATATTTACGTGCACTGCAAACAATGTCAGGGTGATGTGAACTGTGGATATTATGGACTAATGGTGTGATTGAAAATTGCGCGCTTTGTAGTTTCATTATTTGGTGAAATTGTTCTCTCGCCTGTAGTAAATTGCCCGACCTGTCACAATCCCGAATATAATATCTTGGTCCCATTATTATCAATGTCAGATTCCATGAAATAAAACGATTAAGGCTTTCGTGGCCGATAGATTGTAAGTGTTCTCTAATTTACTCATTTATAGCTAATAACTAGTGCAAAATGGAACTAGTGTGTACAGTAACACAGTGAAGCAGATCAAATTTGCGAATGTGTTATGCATTGTAATTGGTCATTATTTGTCAAAAGAATCTACATGCTATAGCGAAAAACCATACGCAATCACCGACGTCAATATAACGCTCCTGCTGGCTACATCTGCTGTATTGTCATAGCAGATCACCATGAGAACAGGTACACATATGACATCTATAGAGCCCAGAATCATATCCGTCTATTTAGAAACTACAGATGCTTGATCTCATGTTGGCGTTATTCAATGCGCGCCTTTTCTCCTACTTCACTTTTTCCCTTTGAAATAACAATCCCGTGAATGTTTGACCTCCTTCTGTCAGGACATGTTCGACATCACCTGTCACCGACACGTTGAAGAACACAAGTTACTTATATCAACAACAGTTCATTCATTGCGTTAGGTTTGCATGAAAACTTACTGTTGTATAACTGCTGGCTGGGTCGACCCATGTACAGAGTAGCACCTTTGCTACATTTACCTTAAAGATGCATTTTTTCAAAAAAATGACATGCGGTTTTTTTGCTCCATTTAATAGAACAACTCTTTTGGAACCCATATAAACCATTTTGCGGACTAGTTCAACGCTATGTCGTCGATTACACCGTATCGAAATCTGTCGGCCACACCCATGTTTACAAACATGAGCACATGTCGATGGGAAAATGACGCATGCGTATTGAAGGGTCATTTGTTGACAACACATAGTCGTGACGTCACGCGCAGCGCAGTTTCGACAGAAGGTGGAAACGCATGCAGCCGAAATGGTGAGTGTTTTGATTCCTACATTTCTCTTCTTTGTTCTTCTTTGATTGGAGTTTTCGAATGTTATATATAAAAAAGAACCCGCCTCAATAAAGTGAACCCTATCGGTACAATAGATTACCATAAATTTAACAACAGATAGCGTTACACCTGCGAACGAACCTAGCCGCGAACGACGGTAATATAAATATATACCGTCGTGAGTGAAGATGTGTGGGTCGTGTGGAAAGTGTTTTTATATGACGACTCCGGGGCTACTACCAAGTTGTGTACTTACGTAAATATTTATGTCGACAAATGAGATGAATATCCGCTTAAACGAATTATTTTGGTTATCCACTGTCTCGTTATTATTTAGCAATAGTCGAATAAACTTTTAGAATCACAACTTTCATTCGCGGCAGCCCCAGTTTTGGAGATATGACGTCAGATTACGAAGTTCCAGTTTCACTCGCCATGTGGCTGCAGGTCCCGGTGGGGGGGCGCTTAAGTGTATAGAGGTAGTATACACATGTGTCGGGGTAGGTTTTTTTTTCGGCCTCCCGACGAATTTTGTTGACCTCATACTTGTAGGATGGGGTATGCTCTTGCCATTTTTACCTTGTATGACGGGTACAGGTTTTTGAGATCCCGGGGCACACCCCTACGCATGTCAAGGCCAAGTGCCCCCTCCAGACTGCGGGAATCAATAAGTGTTATCTTTTTTTAAATGTCATTGTGATATCGTTAAATACATATCGCCCTTCAAAGTAGATATTTCCAAAAGATTATCATTGATAAAATGACACATATACTTAAATAATAAAATTCAGAAAGAAAAAAAATCGCTTGCGAAGAACCTTGTCTGCGCATGCGCGCAGAAACCGATCTTGTCGTTCAAAATAAACATGAACTTTTCAGAATTTGTGTGGCCGGATTAAATCGCCCTTGACGAAATCTCACCCGTAAACTAACTCAACTTGTT
This sequence comes from Urechis unicinctus, assembly GCA_034190875.2. Classification (NCBI taxonomy): domain Eukaryota; kingdom Metazoa; phylum Annelida; class Polychaeta; order Xenopneusta; family Urechidae; genus Urechis; species Urechis unicinctus. Next base: position 28,330,036 of record CM067351.1, on the reverse strand, counting down.
GATAAACATTCGTTTATGTGAATAATTATTCTTCATATGTACATTTGTGTAATTATCGTGTATAATTGGAACTCATGTATCGTTCACGCGCATTCGGTTACGATCTTTGCACGACGTTAATAAACGTCGTGCACGGCTAGAACGAACCCTGAGGTAGCCCTTAGACTTTAGTATATTATATTTATACTGAGGCTGCGCATGTTCAAGCGTAATAAAAACGATATTCTTGACTAGTCTTTCACGTTTTTGAGTGTAAAGCCATGACACTTGTTCGAAGTTTGATTATTTCATATGCAATCATCGGTGCTTTTTCATAGCAAACTATTGGAATATTCCTGAATGAACTCATAAATTGTATTTATTATAAATCAAGAAACTGGGGTCTCCCTCAGGACGTCTACCTTATCTGGTTATAGTGAACTGAAACAGGGATTTGAATTGGCTGGCCAGTCGCTATCTTCTATGCATACATAAACCCTACAGAGAAGATAGTGGCCAGCCAATGCAAATCCCTGTGTACTGAAACGTCCACGCTAGGAGTTTGGGGTGGTATGTATCATCGTATGGGTTTGGCTGACTTTTGTAGGCTTTTGGTTCAAACACTGTAACATTATTGATTGAATTATTCTTGTCATGTTCATTCATTGATTAAATTGAACCAACCCACTTTCAAATTTAAAGGAAATCAAGACGCCAAGGAGGGGATCACGTACAAGAAGAGGCAGTGGAAGGGGTCATTGTACAGATTCTGACAACCTGTGTGGAACTGAGGTTGGTTCCTTTTTTATTTGATTCTTATCAAGGGTATTTTAATGAACTCAATACACCCATTATGACTGGGAAGGATGTGTTTAATGATTTGAAATTGTTCACCATGACACAGGTGTCCAAGTTGGTGGAGGTTGCAGACAAGCCTGAAGAGGTGGCAGAGGAGCCCCACCTTCTTCAAACAAGGTACTTTTGGGCCTGCCTTACCTAATTGAATCACTTTGTCAGTAAATAGGTCCAATGTTGAACTATCGAACCATAAATTTCCATTGGTTCTCATTTGTTTGTAGACCTCGACAGGCCGAAAGCGAGTCAATCTTGTTCACAGAGGCTACCTTTGCAACACACCAATAACTAACCAGACCCTACAGCAGAGTAGAGTGAGTGCTAAATCTTTAGAGCTGTCACAGAAGGAGAAATTGAAGGTATTGTACAACTCAGCATTTAGCACTCTTCAGCTGCTCCAAAAACCTTCATGCAATTTTGGTCACAGAGAGAGATTTGTATTGGAGATATTCAATCCATCAAAATGAAGACTTTTGATTACTCATATTTTCAGAATTTAGTGCGGTGGCTGGATTTGGATGGGGTGGGTCAGTTGCTGGTTAGAAAGACAGCCACAGTTTGCGCTTACAATCACCCGACAACCCACACCGCCGAAATCCACCCTCCATCAACTACCACTTCCCCAGACTGTTGCATCTGCCTTCACTGTAGGGAAATGCCTCCCCCTGTGGAGCGGCAATGTTGCACTAACAGCCCAGACTTTTGCACATATGCACTACCTCAGATGGAAGGAGTTGTGCTTGACCCGATGGTCATTGAGGTTATTAACAGGTACCAGGTGGACTTGCTATGGGATGCGGTTGTCGAGGACAAAAAAAAGATGCTTAGACACGCCTATCAGCAATTGGTTCTGTGGATTCATGTATATTTGGAGGAGTGCAACAGGAGGGTAACTCCGGTTGTGTAAGGAAGATCAGAGACCTCTTCCTTAACAAGTATTGACAGTATACAGGCTTAATACAAAATAGGTTTTGGTAATATACTAAGTCTAAATTTTTTAATTTTAATCCATAAATATCATTGTTCTGATTGGTATTTTTGTGTGGATTATAAATTGCTTAGTCTTACAAAACATGTGGTATTATTTGTTCTGAACATTTTTGCTTCAACAATCTGATAACTTATTGTCTATTTGTTTTATGGAATGAGCATTCATATATTAGTAAATGTTTCGTCTCTCAAACACAGAAGAAAAGAATTATGCACACATTATTTTGCCAATTAGTCATGACACATATCTTCAGATTTGACTTTTTATGTTCATAATTCTAGCCCTGATAAAAAAAGAATTAAAATGAGTTCATGTATTATTTATTTGCCAATTACATGTGTTCTTCTATTAGAGTTGGGATTTACAGACAAAAGAATGTGACTAATAAATTATTGTACATTTCAACAAAAACAAATTTCCAAATCATATTTTTAATCAAAATGAGACTCCTGCAACTGTTTCTTGGGTAGATGGCCTGGCACAGGAGCAATGTTCAAACTGATTTTGCGGGGTCATCAGCAGAGTGTTGTGGGTGTTGTTGTGATTGCTGTCGCATTGCTTGGGCCTAAAGATTTCTGTCATCATATCTGGTATATGGGCATAAGTCTTGACCTCTAAACCGATGACCACGTCTTTGACTGCTTGTTGAAGCGATTGCTGTACCTGTAACACAACAAATGGCATTATATGGCCAAATAGCTAGAACACATTACATGTGCAGCATCAGTATTGTGTTTTCTGATAGGACATTTAGTCAGTGCGTAGTTGAGTGGTCATGAGAGACTTACATTGGCTGACCAACCCTACTTGAGTGCATATGTCCTATCCCTATACCTGTTGTGGTCCATTGTCACAACTTGACTGCAGGCAAGGTATGATGAACACCTGATCACCAGCCATTGAATTAGCCTTATTAGGGTCAAGAGGATGCAATAATTTCTCTACCTGAAATTTACAAATTAAGTAAGGTATGTTTGCAACAACAATCTACAAATCTAAATGGTGCAATGAACTCACAATAGGCCCTTAGATTTTATTTAATCGGTGACATTTACACAAGTCGATTCAATACAGACCGATTCGATAGCAGGGTATTCATCTGTTCATAATACAACGAGATTACTTACATGTCCAGCAACAACTTTGCAGCTTCTTCGTTGGTCACACTCCTCACTTCCCTGAATGCCTATCTTAAGACACCCTCGTGTTAGACCGCAGCTGGTCTAGCTCCCGCTTCCTTCTCTTAGTTGTTGAATCTATTAACAGCTTCTTTCTCCCTCTACCTTTTCTTCGTTTCTTGGTTTGATCGTCCATTATCGCAATGAAAATAGCGCAAACTAAACACCCGCCGGCGGCAATCGGCACAGAGTGATGACGTTTCTGCGCTTCCTGAATTAATAATACATGAGATTCCAAATATGGTCTATTCTTGGCTGGAAGTGAAAAATAAGGAATTGAAGGTTTATTTACGAACAACAAGAAATATATACGACCATTCCAACTTTGGAATCCGGATATCAGCACCATTTAGGGTACTCTTGGAGTTAGCAACTTTTTTTTTCGATTCGATTTTTTGAAAAAAATGCACCTTTAATCAACATTTATTCATTCTATATTGCAGCACTTTGATCTTGAAAAGTGTGTGGAACAGATTATGTTTGACTTCAGCCTAAAGGGACTGAGCATAGATCCTCAGTAATTGACATGATATAAATACTCTGGTTCCGGTTTATATTAACCCAACATCAAGCTCTCTCGTGTAAAGCATACGGATTATCTGTGTGCCAAATTGCCTTCCAAACAATCAGACTGTGTTAGTACCAAAGCCTAATCCATCGAAATCGGTTAGTTCTTCAAGGATAGCAGATTGCGCCTCTGTAGCGGGTTCATTAGCCGACGGCAGCCAGGCTTGACTTATGACCGCTAATCCCTCTGATGCGGCTCGTAAACTCGATGCGAATACTGCGAGCCACACGTGGAACACAGATCGTTAACCTATATAAGTCTCGATGTCTTCTCAATGGCTCAAGGCTGATTCGCAACTAAGATGCCCAGAATAGTTGCATATTGGCGCGGTTGTAACATCGAATCTATTATCTAAGAAATACTAACAAAACCGTCTGCTCGAAAAGCTGCTTACAGCATACAGTCACGCTAACCCAGTCCCCATCTTAGCACCATATGCACTTGTTCGAGCATTTATAACGAAAATCTAGGATTAAATAGATTCGGATATTAGTAAAAGACATCGTGACTATTTCGGCGGATGGTATTTATGTATACAACCATAATATTCACAATAATTCTTACTTACTTCGATATCTATTATTTGCAATGACCTGTGTGCCTTGCTAGAACTAATTACGTTCATCGTAGCAGGTAAATAGTTAACGTTACAGGCTTACGTAATGGTTGAGGTTAGAAAGTGAACGTGTCTACAATAATTCCAATGATCGAGTGTATGAATACATTTCTATGTTTAATACCTTATGTTTTGCACACTTGTATCAGCCTTAATACAAATACAACTAACGGATTGAGACGAGGTAGAGATAACTGCATGCGTAGTTTGTAAGTGCTGGGCATCGCGAATAGCTTTAAGCGGCTCTCTTTAACTGTATGTCCGACAGACTGTGACATTTGTTTTACACATTCCCTCTTGAAAAATAATGTTCCAAAGCGTACAACATCTATGTTTAACTGGGGGTTATCATGTATTTCTATTCTTTGACATGCCTGTGGTAATCAGTCGGTAATGCGGAACGATAGATGTTCCGTTATTGGGAATCAAACATTTGCCGTTCTCTTCATTATTTACAGGTTCTCAGTAAATCAAGGTAGGTGAAGGTACGTGGCTGATGTTCTTGTGGATATAAAAAAATTCTTGTAAGAGGACCGGGCAAACTTAGCGTTCTCTAAGGATACGTTGTAATTGAGGCAATGCGGAAGAGGGACAGTATATGTGATCTTATGTATAAATTAATGACACAAGCGCCCTATGTATATCCATAGATGTTTATTATGAAACCAAATCGACCGAGTCATACATTTCACAGGGTCACGAGACGATTGCATAATCAATCTACAGTGTTATGACAAATACCTGCGATTGGACAAAGCCTGTTAATTGCCGTTGGCTATTAATCAGCTGTTAATAAATCGTGTTATCAACTGGTCAGAATTGCAAAAGAGCTTCCATGAGAATTTGCGTCTGCTAACAATGCGGGTTTTGGAGAAGCTGTATCCCGTACTCCGATGGACTTATCAGCTTTCTAAATGTTTTCGTTGACTCCGATGGACTGCCACATTTGTGCGTTGAGTCCGATTGAATGCAACATGTCACGTCGACTCTGATGTTCTACCGCATTTCACATTAACTCTGACGGCCCGACCACATGACGCGTTTACTCTGATTGACTGCCAAATTTCACATTGACTCTGATAGACTTCCGAATTTCACATTGACTCTGATTGACTGCCACATTTCACATTGACTCTGATAGACTACAGAATTTCACATTGACTCTGATTGACTGACAAATTTCACATTGACTTTGATTGACTGCCACATTTTCCTATTGACTCTGATTACCTGCACATTTCACATTGACTTTGATCGGCCGCCACATGTCGCGACGACTCTAATGTCATGCTGCATTTCACATCAACTCTGACGGCAGGTCACATATTGCGTTGACTCTGATCGCCTGCCACATTTCATGTTGACTCGGATGAATAGTCAGATTCTCAAAGAATCGTTTAAAATGCCTCTTTGATCAATAGATATATGGCTAAACTTTTGGCTGAATTTCACGAACTGTCACATTTCCCATTGACTGATTTACTGCTACATTTATCGTTGACATTAATGGACTGCATAACTCTTCGATGATCTGGCACTTTTCTTGCATTTCGTATCGAATCCAATAAACTACAATTTTTGTCGATGAATCCGACAGACAGCAACAATTATCATTGAACCTTATTTTCTGTCACACTTCTTATTTGAGTCCAACAACCTGTCACAATTCTCGTTGAATCTTACCAAATGTCCATTTTGTCTTGATTCTGCTTTGATTGGACAAAATGTCACCCCTCGTTTTGTTGCATTAACTACCACAATTCCAGTCGATTCGTAGTAGCTGTTACATTTCCCGGTTAATTGCATCAACCATAACATTTCATGCTGAATCGTATTAACCGCCACATTTACGGATCAATCGTATTAACTGCCACATTTAGGGATCAATCATATTAACTGCCACATTTACGGATCAATCATATTAACTGCCACATTTACGGATCAATCGTATTAACTGCCACATTTACGGATCAATCGTATTAACTGCCTCATTTACGGATCAATCGTATTAACTGCCACATTTACGGATCAATCGTATTAACTGCCACATTTATGGATCAATCGTATTAACTGCCACATTTACGGATCAATCGTATTAACTGCCACATTTACGGATCAATCGTATTAACTGCCAGATTTACGGATCTATCGTATTAACTGCCACATTTACGGATCAATCGTATTAACTGCCACATTTATGGATCAATCGTATTAGCAGCCACATTTACGGATCAATCGTATTAACTGCCACATTTACGGATCAATCGTATTAACTGCCCCATTTACGGATCAATCGTATTAACTGCCACATTTACGGATCAATCGTATTAACTGCCACATTTATGGATCAATCGTATTAACTGCCACATTTACGGATCAATCGTATTAACTGCCACATTTACGGATCAATCGTATTAACTGCCACATTTACGGATCAATAGTATTAGCTGCCACATTTACGGATCAATCGTATTAACTGCCACATTTACGGATCAATCGTATTAACTGCCACGTATATCATTCAATCGTATTAACTGTCACAGTTACCTTTTAATCGTATCGACTGCCACGTTTACCGTTCAATCGTATAAACTGTCACATTTACCGTTCAATCGTTTAAACTGTCACATTTACCGTTCACTCGTATTAACTGTCACATTTACCGTTCAGTCGTATTAACTGCCACGTTTACCCTTCCATCGTATTAACAGTCACATTTACCGTTCAGTCGTATCAACTATCACATTTCTTGATCAATGGTATGAGCTACAACAATTACCCTTCAATCGTATTAACTGCCACGTTTATCGTTTAATCGTATTACTGTCACATTTACCCGTCAATCGTATTTACTGCCACAATTACCGTTCAATCGTATTAACTGCCACGTTTATCGTTTAATCGTATTACTGTCACATTTACCCGTCAATCGTATTTACTGCCACAATTACCGTTCAATCGTATTAACTGCCACGTTTATCGTTTAATCGTATTACTGTCACATTTACCCGTCAATCGTATTTACTGCCACAATTACCGTTCAATCGTATTAACTGCCACGTTTATCGTTTAATCGTATTAACTGTCACATTTACCCGTCAATCGTATTAACTCTCACATTTACCCTTCATTCAAATTGGCTGTCACATTTACAGTTCAATTAACTGTTACATTTGCCGTTCAATCGTATTAACTGCCACGTTTTCCGTTCAATCCTATTAACTGTCACATTTACCGTTCAATCGTATAAACTGTCACATTTACCCGTCAATCGTATTAATTGCCAGGTTTATCGTTCAATCGTATCAAATGCAACAATTACCGTTCAATCGTATTAACAGTCACATTTACCCTTCATTCATATTGACTGTCACATTTACCCTTCAATCGTATTAACTGTCCAATTCACCGTTCAATCGTATTAACTTTCACATTTACCGTTTTTCATTCAATCGTATTAACTGCTACACTTACACTTCAATCACATAAACTGTCACATTTCTTGCTTAAGGCCCTCAGAAACAATGCGAATATGGCAGGACATCAGATTAAACACGATATGCGGCATTCAACACGATATGTGGCGTTAATGTGAAATGTGGCATGACATAAGATATAACGCGACATGCGGCCGACCGTCCGAGTCTACGTGAAATGTGGCACGCCTTCAGAGTCAACCCAACGTTGTGCCGTCAATCTGAGTCAATATGAAATGTGGCAGTCATCAAAGTCAATACAACATATGGCAGTCAATCAAAGTCAATGCGACATGAGGTAGTCTTTTCGAGTCAATGCGAAATGTGACATGATATCAATCGCCTAGATGCGACATGTGGCCAGCCGAGCCACGCACGTGTAGATGTCAAACAAGGCAGTTCATGGTTATACTGATAGGCACGCCTCGCATTGTTGGCAGCCAGAACGGCGCACGCCTATACACACACACACACACACACACACACACACACACACACACACACACACACACACACACACACACACACACACACACACACACACACACACACACACACACACACACACACACACACACACACACACACACACACACACACACACACACACACACACACACAAAACACACACACACACACACACACACACACACACACACACACACACACACACACACACACACACACACACACGTACACACGCATACACACGCATACACACAAACACACACACAGACATATATATATATATATATATATATATATATATATATATATATATATATATATATATATATATATATATATTTATATATAAATATATTATATATAAACATTTATATATATATATATATATATATATATATCTATATATATATATATATATATATATATGTATATATATATATATATATATATATATATATATATATACATATACATTCATATATATTCAAATATCTATATACATATATACATCTATATAAATACATACATATATATCATCTGCATATGTATATATATATGTATATATACATAAGTAAATGCATTTATAAACAAGCATATATGTGCATATATTATTGCATATACATACCAGCCGAGTTATTCACTCGTAGCAGTCTGCATATTCGGTAGAGCTCACCAAAGTCTTTACAAATCTTGTTTTCCCATTGCCTGCCATTAAATCACCCGATCATAAATGGTACAGGAGCATCTTCCCTTTCATTTCATAGCTTTTCCTTAAATATTGATGTCAAACCTACTTGACGCGGCATGTGCATATAAATATATCTTACATGTTACTATATATATATATATATAAATAGATATAGAGATATAGAGAGATATATATATAAGAGAGAGAGAGATATATAGAGATATATAGAGATATATATAGAGAGAAATCTCTATCTAGCGAGAGAGATTTATATTTAGATATATATACACACACACACACATATAGATATATATACATAGATATATATATAAACATATACAAATATATACACATATAAAATATAGATAAATGCATATATATATAAATATATATATATATATATATGAATATGTATATATATAAAAGAGGGATGTATATATATATAAATTTATTAATATATATATACACATATAAAATATATATATACATATAGAGATATAGATATTATATATATATATATATATATATATATATATATATATATATATAATATATATAAATATATATATACATACATAAATATATATATAAATGTATATATATATAAATATATATATATATATATATATATGAATATGTATGTATATATATATGAATATATATAAATTTATAAATATATATATGTTTATATATATATATATGTATATGTATAAATATGTATAAATATACGTATATATATACATATATATACATATATGTAGATATATATGTATATATTTAAATATACATATATATACATATGTATATATAGATATAAATAGATACATATATATATGGATAAATATATATGTACACATATATATTGATATAAATTTATATATATATATATACGCATATTTTTATATATAAATATTTATATATATATATATATATATAGCACGAACGCGACCTTTAGTGGACAAACCGCCAACCTTTCGTAGACTTGGTTCCACGAATGAATATACCAATATGTTCTTATAAAGTCAACGCACTTTTTGTTTAAAAATAATTTAAAATATTCTGGTTTGACCGTTCCAATATGATAGTCTAATGTTAGTAACGTACAAAAAGAGTTTTTCATGGGCGATTTCTTTGGATCTTGAATATAATAGCGAAATAAGTTTTTTAACAACTAACCAATCGTTGACATAACCTCAACAACTTCCATACAACCATATATACTTCGACCCAAGTAGTCGAAATAATGGTTAATATATATATATATATATATATATATATATATATATATATATATATATATATATATATATATATATATATATATATATATATATATATATATATATATATATATATATATATATATATATATATATATATATATATAGCCAATATATCAAAGGTAAAAGATGATATATACACCTTTTGTGCCCGAAATATCAATCATAACCTCAGAAATACGATATTTGGCAGTAGTTTATATATTATCAGAACGATGTAACATCGATAAGAATTTATGCTACCACTGAATTATTACTTTTTAACAGCTTCACTTTATGATAAGGTGATATATGATGCAGATTTTATCTGGACGTGCCTATAGTGCCCGAAATTTGATTCAAGACTTAAGAAATTCGATATTGGACCGGATTTAGCTGATATCAGGCGAGGTATCATCGGTGAAAGTTGATACTACCACTGAATTTTTTTTTACCGGCTTCACTTTATGTATGGACCATTTATCAAAGGTGATATATGATCCTTGTATTTCGTTATGAGCCTTTGTGAATTTAACTCTAATGTCCTTAATGACCGACTGTCCAGATACATACTAAGCCAGTAATATATGAGCCTGTTACAAAACATTAAAGTGGCCTATCGAATTTGAAAAAGCTAACAACTCTCACATAAGTATCCGATATCTTATTCCCAGGTTACCTATTATATTAGTCAATACTTTTTAGGTCATGCCTGTCTAGGCGTTCCCCTGCATTCAATGTGATAGAAATCACCTCGCCTGCATCGTCGACTGTTACTGTTGGGTTGGCTGCTCCTGCTTAGTAGACGTGGAGATCTTTCATGAGGTGAGAATATTTTGACCATATTTCTTGAGTAGTTTTCAATTACTAGCATCGATTCAACTACTTATATCAACAAGCCTTAAATGTCCCACTGTCGTTAAAAATTTTCGGTATCATGCGCCCATCAAAGTTTATATCTTACCATAAAATGTTACCGTATTGTTGCCATCGAAAGCTATGCATCGTATGCATTGCAATCGTGCACAGTAACCAACAAGCTAACGTTATGTTGGGCCAGCATTGAATCCATAACATTCTTTTCAAATTATCTAGAACAACAACTACTCGAGGAGGCATGAATATATATATATACATTTATATATATATATATTTATATATATATATATATATATATATATATATAGATATATATATATATATATATATATATATATATATAATATATATATATATATATATATATATATGTGTGTTTGTGTATGTGTGTGTGTGTGTTTGTGTGTGTGTGTGTGTCTGCGTGTGTGAGTGTTAGTGTGAGATGTAACATCGTGACTGATTTTCTGTACATTTGATGATGTATAATATTATAGTACATATTGTTTCGTGCTGTTTAGGAAAACTCGTTAGAAGATCATGTGCTTTCCCAGTTATACCACAGCATTGACGTTCAAAGATCAGTGGAACAGAAACAACTGTATTAACATGGATACAAGCACACTTGTGTCAGGTATAAGTCTGCTGGCACTATGAGGTGACTCCATCCCAGCATACACATGTCTAGTTGTATCCGATGAATGTATCAACATAAGTTTTATCGAGGGTTTTAACTTGCTTGGGTTATATGAGCATAGTAAAGAAGCCTAACGAGTATCAGGAATAATATTAAAAACTTAGCGCTGATTCTTGATTGTTAATGCCCCCATCACACTAGGCCACGTTCCCACTACGTCCTCAAAAATCTGGCAGGATGCAGTCAGAACTTGGTCAACGTAGAAGGTACGCAGTAGACACTGGTAAGGCCGTGGTATGGTCTTCATGAACGTGAAGGACGTGAGCGGACTTTGAACATGTTAAAAAAACGTAGTGAGGACGTGGTCGAATCAGGACGTGGTAAGAACTTAATGAGAATGCATTACCGACGGCATGGACGTAGTGACGGCGTAGCTAAAACCTAGTAGGAACTTAATTGACGTAGTGCAAGCGTGGTATGGACGGGAAATATTGAATGGCGTTCTCATCGCGTTGTCTCTAGGTTGTCACTGCGTTCTTGCTACGTCAATGGAGTTCTTACCACAACATCTCCACGCTTTTACTACGACTATGGTACGTTCGTGCCAAGTTGTAGAAGAAATCATTCGGTTGTTAATACGTTCTTTCGGTGCTTAACACGTCTTAGACATGTTTGTATCAGGTTCTATCCACGTCCTGCCAGGTTCTGAACAGTGATCATGTATAAATACGGGATTCAACTCCCCTATAACTTCATTTTATACCAACACTAGATATGAATGCATATCTGGAACTTCTTCAGCAAATCTTTCAGATACAAGGACAACATGCTCTGCTTGATGCACAAGCTGCATAGAAGACATCCTAGATCTTGCTGGGTGCGTCCTTGGCTTTCTGCTGAAAGAAGACTCCTATTTGACCATTATGACCGGCTGATGGAAGAATTGAGAATGGAAGATCAACAGTCATTTTTCAATTATCTGAGAATGCCTCCTGATATGTTCGATGAACACGGTATTATTTCGTCTCGATCACATTCGAAAATAAATTCATAAGAACGTAATGAGGACGTAATAAGCACTTGGTAAGCGCGTGGTGCAATCTTCCTGGTCGTAGTTAGAACGTACAAAGAAAGCATAAGACGTGGTGCGCGCGTATTAAGAACGCATCGGACGTGAT
>CM067351.1:28292228-28317167 GCA_034190875.2 Urechis unicinctus | reverse complement strand
TGTCGCAGTGTAAAAAGCTTGTTGTAGTGTATCGCTAAGATGGGTTTTAATTTATTTAGCTTCGCTCGCTATATTATGATGCAGATATGCAACACTATAGCACACTGGCTTCATAAAAACGACGCTATCAGATTTTTTATATTTCCATTGTAGCGATATTGAATGAACATTGAAGTATGATGAAGAAATGGCTTTAATGTCCATCTGCTAGGATGACTTTCCTGTTTAAGGGACTTTCATTTATCGAAATGGTCCGCTTGTTTTTCTGCCTGCTTTGAATAGCAGCATGGGCTTGTTACGGTTCCCTTAAGCCCCGATCTGACATGCATCATTGACTACTAATGCTTACACTGACAGTTATTAATTGGTGTACCGAAATTTGTTCCAAATCTGTGCTACGAAAACCACGACACCTCTAAGGTGCCATTGCCAAAGATAGTAGGATATTGTGTATAAGAAAAACCAACTGGATAAGCTCAACATGCATCCCCTGGACAGTTAAGATATGTTCTGATAGAGAAAGCAGACTTTCCTATGTTATGTTGAAATGTGGGGACAGCCTGAAATATACCTATTTGCTTCTCGTTTATGTTACCAATTAAAACCGTATATGTCATTGCCCCCTGATCCGGAGGCGTTAGTTATTGATGTGTTATCTTTGAATTGTTTATTTCCTTCATTGTAATCCCACTGTTGTTGAAGACACTAACAGAAGATGATGCGAAGGTAATACTCGTTGTTCCTCTGTGGCCAACCAAACTTAGTATCCTGTACTACAGAAAATGATGATATCGTTGTTACCCCAGCCCGAGAAACTTCTCCATCCGCAAGCACATCCAATGATAGTTCACCCTCTTTATGCCAAATTGATTTCAATGGCCTCCCTCTTGTCAGGGAAATATTTCACCCAAAGGCTGCGACTAGTCATGTGCAGTACGCTTGGTCGCTTTAGTGTTGACCTTCGATTTTAGTGTCATCTTACTGCACCACTATGCAGTTTGTGAAATAACGTGCGCTACATAACACAACGATTGCCTCACGCTCAATTGTACACCCGATGTGGCATGTTCATGGGGAACAAAACAAATGTTAAAGTCAACAAGCCAACAAACTATTTATATCGTCCTTGATTGAGTTTCAGGCGATAAAATGTTTCGATGAGTCGGATGAAACGAGATCCAATGAGGCATAGACATGATTCGCAATTTACTTGATTATACATGACGAAGCATATCACATGGTTCAAGGATACAAGGGAAAAACTAATTGTTCATCAGCTAAACTCACGTTAAATATTGCGGTGCTAATGCTAAACAAGTCTTAAATGTCCCCTTCTCTCGATCTCCAGTAATCGCCAAAGCCGCGTGCGCAAAAGACCGTGTGATTCAGTAGGAACTTTTTAAAAATCCTCGAGTATAGAATAAGGGGAACGTTTGAAAAAGATACCAAAAGTACTGCAAATTTAATATGGTGCTTTTCCACAAGCAGGCTAGGATTTACTGACGAATTGCACAAATATCAATATCTATTTACCGTCCATGCGTGTTTTGGGGGTTAGGGTAAATGGGAACTATAGGCTGGTGTGTATATGAGTGTGTGGGCGGGTTAGTGGGTTGGTGTGCGCATGTCTGGGGCTGTATTTGGGGCTTCATGTTACCTAAAAGATGTTCACATCAGCCAGCCTGGTATAGTTATGTTAAGGATGCTGTCTGGCTCTAATGAAACGCGAAAATGAGAAACACTTGTTTTATAAGATGTTTGAAGCATGTGCCAAAGTCACGTGATCAAATTAACGCGTATCAAGGCACACGTTCAGATCACAAGAGCTTAAGTTTTGTTAATTCATCTTGGAGAATGCATGTTGACAAAAACGTTGCCAGAACGATTGATTACCAAAATAACTCTACATGTTAGCATAAACAATGAGGTATAGGGGAGCTTATCACCCCGATTGCTTCATGGTATCTAATTCTCCCTAAGCCGATGATTAGTCAGTTTCATGCCTCTGAGATCGCTTATTAGCTATAGCAATCTATAGACATTACCATTTGTCAATGTCACGACTTGAGGTGTCCAAAAGTGAATATAGTAGATACCGGATGACGAGGCCACAACTCTACATGCCTGGCACCAATTCATCTTTGATTAGGCATAGGGGTCGTATTATCAATGCAATCTTGGTCTAGTACACATGTGTTGAAACGGCGTATTGGTAGCATTATTGATATGTCACGTCTGAAGCGTTTTGAGCATGCCTACGATGCACTAACTTTAAAATGGTGGTCTTCGTTGGCATTAACATAGCGGAAACTCTTCCGTGATGAGGGCTTTGGTACGCACAACTCCTATCCAATCGAATTGTGATATACCGCTGGTACACAAACACAATACAGTGGTGATTTCAGCTCACACACGCATTGCAGGTGGACATACTAATCGAAATATGTTCCCTTTCTGATAACATTACGTCCAGGCATCCCCAACACCTAAGTACATGTGTTGTGTTGGAGATCCCTTAATGCGCTTGGGCTCCTTGTAAACTTTCGATTTAAATACACTTTGTAAACAATAATTCTCCGCTTCACTGAATGCGTTTGAGGTTGTTTTTCACCTGCACCATCGAGGATAAATTATTCACTCTGGCTTGGCAAAGTCACCAACATTTATTGCATAATTCGTAATTTTAGCATGGCGACAGACTCTATTACTTATGGAAGACCCCTTGTAACGGGACTTTTTAGAAAAGTTCACAAATGAATACCTTTATATATGTCGATCAGCTTCAAGCTATTTTGGACTTATACAACATCATACACGGACCGAATTCCAAGAATAATGTGCTGTTTTAATAGTTTGTGATTAGGCTGATAACATGCATGGCTATCAAATGAATTTGAAAGCCGAATGTCTGATCAAACGCACTGTCACAAGACGACAATGTTGTTACGTGGTGTCGTGGTTTTCCATAGTTGAACCTTTGTAAACCGCAATTGCTGGCGAAAATCTTGTTCAGGGGGTTCGATTACTTTGGAAATATTCAAAGATTGATTGCATTGAATAAAATCACGTGACTTCCATTGGAGGTCAATCAAAATTATCATGCTGTACGCACCGGGTAGGATCATCGTACGTATTTTGTTATAATGGGTATAACGGTAGTTTAAACTTGCAAACTGTTCTAATATTGTTTGTAGGTCCAAATTTATCTTGTTCAGTAATGTCATTTTGCACTGCAAAGTGATACCAACCGAGTTTCGGAGACCTTTCTCTGTATTTTCGTCTGCCATACAATGGAAATCAGCTTGCGCGCTCCAATTAATTTGAGCTGACAACTAAATGATGGATCACTGCATTACAACATCATCAGCCAGTAAACCATTAGGTGGATATCCAATGTTATCCCCTCAGCTGTTCCTCTCAATTAAGATAGTGACCTCCTCTACTAATGGTTGGATTACTTGCAGCGCACGGTGTACATGATAACTCTTTTAGCTCGTACGGATAGTCCCATATGGCGATATTTAATGATCTAAACGTTATACCAATAAAAGTTAAGGAGCATGTCTCTATCAAATTGACAATGTCAGTGCATTGAGGTTGTTTACGCTGCGATGACAATGAGCACAACCAATCTGTGCTATTAAATGACGCAGTTGGCTGGCAATTTCAGTAACGTGTGATATCATGTTATTCTTATCTAACAAGAATAACATCTCGGCGGTTTCGATGATTCGACGATCCATGGTGATGGCCATATGTAAGTGAGTCTCCAATAAGGATTCTTTTTTAAAAATGTTTAAGCTACCGATATTAAGTATCCTTAAAGATCTCATTAAATCTATTGGAATGATGATAGTCACTTTATACAACGCCTCATTAATATGGCTGAATATCATATGGGTTAATGTTACTAGCTGAATGATGTTTGCATGTATTTGTGCTTTGAGAACGACTTTGTTGTAAGTGTTCTACGACCATCGGGCGTTTTACAACGTCTCCAAGAGAACAACTGTGCTACTAACTCGGTTACATTAACCATTATATGCGATCCCAAATTCCGACTGCAGAGAAACTCAAGATGACCGACACAGAACCAATAGCAGAGAATACCGTTTGCCATGACATGGCTGCCAGCTGATGTCTACTGAAAGTTACGTGTGCTGCAAACCTAACGACCCATACTTACTTGCCATTAACTTTTTCAGTTTTTTTTGTCACATTTTACGTATGGTACTATATCAAAGTATATCGTGTTAGAAGATCAATTTCAAAAGGTAAGTTGAATTCGATTTACAATTATATCGGTCTCCTTGAAAAAAAAACTTACCAGCAATAGGGAGACAATGGTAAAGTTATTGGCATAAGGGGGACCGGCGATATATACTATTCTTACCTGACTTATGGAGACCTAATATATAAGTTTTTCTTATATCAATTAATTAATTCCCATGGAATATTTGCCTTTGTTTTATGGACATAACTACCTGTCATGAAACCAAATAATTTAGGAAGACCGGGTGCACTCAATAACTTGAGGTCAGCAAAAATGACTATGTGTGCCATTATTTGTCTGAGAGCTTCGCCCCCAGGTCCGTAATAGGCTGTGTGCAATTTGAACACATCGCCACGATTGATATACAACCACTAGAACAACGGCTTTAACACGAATGTGCTTTTCAAAATACGTCCTATTCCTCAACCCCTGGAACAGCAGACAACTGACGCGTCTTCTGACAGTAGAAACAATACATCTGTAATCGCGCTGCAACGTCCAAACACAAGCATCCCTCACCCAACACGACGGTGATAAACTGTTAATCATCTCTATGTAGCTACACACGATAAGGGCTAGTTCGAGGAATTTGGACGCCCTTGTCGATAAGGAATAATCAATGCTTAGCCAAATTAAATTGTTATGGTACTGATAATATTTGGGTTTTATCTAGCTTTCAACAACAAAGTGATATCGTGACAGCGATGGATGAGGAGTAATGTGATGCTTAAACAGCTCCCTTTAATTGCTAGCTACTGAGTTGGTAGCTCCTACTTAATTGCTTGCACCAATTGCTCAGATCGGGCGGCAAGACCTACGTCCAGCATGATAACATGCCGGATTGGACCGCCAATTAACGTGATACTTCGAATGACGCATAGCCAATCTATGGGATCGGACCCGCAACCTGTAGGTGGATTGGCAGCGCACCTAACTCCTACGCCACGCCTCGCTCTGGTCCAAAAGGAACTGAACCTTGAAAACCAAGCGAAGGTGTCGGACTTCGTCACCTGGGGCTCCCTTCTGCTATATGACAAATAGTATAGGTAGTGGCAGGAGGCAAGCAGGTCGAAAAGTGGTGATGGTAACATCCATCTTGTAGAAAAACACACCGAGACCCTACAAAAAACACAGCAGACGGCATCACGCACTTAAACCTTGCGACCAACCCAGTCAGCTAACCTATTTCAATATCGCCTATTTAACACTGGACCATGTTAATTCCCACACAAATACTCCCCAACTGGTTGTGAAGGAATACATTCCATCACAGTCAGCATTCCAGCCCCATAAAAAACGAAGGGGCGCAGTCGCCCATAACCAACCTTCACCCGCAACCTTCACCCACACGCTTAATCTCGCCGCGTTGAAGGAATCCAATGAGGATTGGAGACCCTGAC
This sequence comes from Urechis unicinctus, assembly GCA_034190875.2. NCBI lineage: Eukaryota > Metazoa > Annelida > Polychaeta > Xenopneusta > Urechidae > Urechis > Urechis unicinctus. Next base: position 28,311,494 of record CM067351.1, on the reverse strand, counting down.
AAAAATAATGTCAGTAATAGCATCGACAAAGACATCAACATAATAAACCTGTCAACAAAATCATTGCATGCTAACACAACTAGTTATAAGTTGGCAACTTCTGACTGGCAATAAGAGGAAGACCAGATATAGTAGTAGTATAAGGGTGTTACAGAGAAGTAAAACAAATCCTAACTTTGGCCTAACGGAAAAACACGCCTCATCCACGACTATGTGAGTGACCACTCTACCATCACGTCTGAAATCAAGTATAATGTGGTAGAAAATGCCGCTTCGCTTATCATATATAACAGTTGACACCTGAGTGAGGTCGACCTACAGAAAACGCATACTGTAGTGTGAGCATCGACCAAGATCACTGGCAGTTTTCAGGGTTGCAGTGGATATTCAAGGGGCACAAACATTCAACATGGCTGTGTAACTTAAAGAGGCAGAAAGGAAATCGAACGCAACATAAACTCTTAATTACACACCTCGTAGGCTTTTGGACATCCACAAATGACTTAGGACAGGTCCCTTGACTGTGTGATGTGGGCTGTTTATACCACGGCCTTTTTCAAGCTACTTAGAGTATCGAACTTGGCACCTTCGTCTTCAGATTCATTTGACCCAATGAAACCACGCTGTCGCAGTGATGTTCATCAGGGGGTCTTGCCGGACAGCTTCAAAAACTATTAAATTCCAACGACGATCACCGATGCTACCTCTCTCTCTCATCCACAACTCAGTGTCCAGTCACAGTCACGGCGAGAGTGATTTGTCTATGGCCTAAAGCACCCCGTAATGCCCACTAATCGCTTACCAATTTGCTACCATGTACCTTATCCAACACAAAGTCAACAAAAACATCCACAGGCTTTTCACTACCGTATATTCAGCCGGGGAGGGGCTACATGGGTTCTATGTGCACCGGCGTGTGCTACCCACGCATCGAGTGTGCCGCGCCCTGGTTAGTGTATTGATATGTCAATGTCACGGTCGCGCATCCACGATCGTACTCCAGAATTACCACACGTTAGGTCATGGTCACTTTTTGAGCAGGACCTGCGTCTAAGCACATGGAGTCAGGCTATATAATCAACTATAGCGTATGCAACCTTAATAAACTCAACCATCAAACCATGCCATTGTTATATATAAACCTCAAACGAATGAATTATTTTTACAGAGATTTGTAAAGGTCTGTAAAGGCTATGCTCAACAGCACTGTACATCAGACATACATGAAACAAAGCTTTAGCATGCTTTTTAGAGCAGTCAATGTATATAGCAATAATACACGCAAAAAGGCCCATGCTCATCAACATTACCAGACCAGATTATGAAGCAAATATATATTACATGCATCTGTCTCCGTTCGTTGAAAAGCTTGGATTGAGTTTACCGATAGACATCATGTTAACCAGGATTGACAAATCCGACTATTTGTCCCACGGAAGTTTAGAATATCTCTTGTACCTAATAAATAACTCACAAAAAACTTTTTATACAAACAAACAAACTTGGAAGTGATCCCTGGTTCCTGGAAAGGTTAACATCATTGACAAATGTATGGGTAAAAGCCATCAATTTGGTTCACATAATAATGAAGAGGGCTTAATCAATCTCTTTTACTGGTTTCGGAGCGTCCTTTTCCTTCAGCATCTTTTGATGGGCATTATTTGTTTCATCAACATGTGCTTGATATGGCCCTACAAGCTTACTGCATCAACAATGGGAGAGTCACTCTCTTCCTGTCCATCTGCAGCACGTGTAAGCATTATACTAAATATATAGCCAATGATAGAAAAATTCTGAAGCACGTATTAACATATTCAGCACCATTGATAACAAAATATGTTGCCACCAGAATAGTATTTGCAGCTTTTGCTGTATTCCGATTAGATCCATCTTGTTTGCTAATGAGATATTGCTGGAATGCCATAATTGTTATTGGTACATATCATGTTGTAAATTGTATCATGTTTTTCCCAAGGATAAAACCAAACAGCCCATAAAGATATGCGTAATGCAAATGCACTGTTTGTATTAGACCAGTTATGGGGTATGCAGGTGAGGTGTTTACAAATTGTGATTTATGTACATAGCTCTGTACCAAGGTAGAGGGCCGAAAATTGAAACGATCTGTTTCGATAATAAACAACCGGACGCCCCTTCAAAGGCTTAACGATATCACCTGGGCAAGTAATTCAGTAGGCAAACGCAGGTATTCCTATAACTTTCTGACAACTACAAAAATATATTTGGCATAAATGTGCTTGTTGCTGCTTATTGCATAATTTATTGCTGTGAAATTACCCGCCAGTTACATCTGTTATATTACTGCAATAATCTCCTATTCACAGAACGATACGTTAAGCTTCCATACTGGCCGTTTGTATGTCCGTACTAGTAGCGTTTGGTTTCTCTTTCTTTTCGGCAGTGCAATTTCGATTCAAAAATGGAATGTTGCTTGGTTGTTGACCTTTCTCTTCACCCGCATTTTGAGAGGTTAAACAACAGCAATATCATAGCCCGCAGACACACATTGAGCAACAGTATCAATACATTCTCATTTGGGCGTTAACAACTAGCGATTTCACCACCATTTCCGTAATACCTGGCTGGTGCAGTTTAGCATATCATGTGAATAAGCTACTAGTTTAAGAAAGTATCCCGCATGGCTTCAAACTGTCATGGGAGCATTCATTTATTTATTTTACCACATGCACCTAATAGATGGTGTGATAAGTTATATATATTCTTGGAAACTACTTAGTCATATCTTTGGCTGCTTTGATGGGTATTTACTCAGGTGAAAATGGCTTCTGATTCAACTCGAGATTTCATATTTCCCCATACGATATACGCACGTGTTGATATTGGACCGATAACGTTCAAGACTGATCAGCTTCAGTAACTTATCGATGGCAGATATTTGCGCACCTACCGTATCTGCGGATGAGAATCTTTCACCCGGTTTGAACCATGCTGCGGCTGCCACAACATTCGCACTCTTGTCGATACACCAGATATTTACTTTTAGATTAGAAATACGCTGCAATCAACATGCTCACGAGAGGTCAGGATAAATCTAATGATATTTCTGATGCCTCATTTGCATCTTGATTGATAGTTAGCACAAATGACATTTGTCACAATTCACGAACAGTACGCTCTTATTAATATAGCCCGATATCTTTTAATCCATTGTAATCCAAGTTACGTTGATATGGTTACTAAGTCGACTTGTCTTTAGTGCATCGCTGCATCCAATAATGGGGTTTCACAATGTTAATGCCTAGTCTCCTTCTTGTTCCCAAGTCTGCATATCTTGGCTGGTCATTTGGTAATATATAGCGCACTACGCCGTCTGCTGGTTTTTCTCGTCTTTTCGCCCCTAAAAGCGTCCGCTTGGACTACTAACGATCTCCGGAATGGCTACCTTTATTACCATTATTTGCATCGAACCGTGCGACAACAATCTATTACCTGATGATCTCTGTGGAATGCTTGAGGAAGTGTGTGACAAAGAAAAAAGTTTCCTCACTTTGACAATATGGCAAATTTGCTGCAACCCGGATATAATCTAATTCAAACGTAGTATAGCATGATTATTCGTTCATCAGTCATTCCAAAGAATGCTCCTCTTGATATCAATCGCGAGACGCTATGCCTCTTAAGAATACTACATTGGATTGCATGCGGATGGACCGAGACACGCGATCACGCAATGTCTGAGGTACTGGGTCATGCTGATTAACCCTTTAACTGTTTCCGATGAGCAAACTTGTCCAAGACAGGTTGCCAAGCATTGTTTTCGACGGATTAACTCGTCAATGCACCCTCGCACATTTCTAAGCTGTTTCCGTCGAGTTAACTCGTCCACATTAGATTTGTGACAAATAGTAACATTCACGAATTTAAATGAACACCGGGCAAAGTTAAGGGTGTCTTCAGAATGAACAGTTGAGGCGTTAAGATCAACACACCTGGAATGAATGAGACGGGCTGTTATTAGATGACGCATAACCAAACTACAAGGGGAAATCACAGTTCTCTAGGCAGTCGATGATAAAATAGAAGTGAGCACATCCAAACGAAAATGAGCTCGCAGCCTGACCAGCACCAGTTTTTTGACTCCTTACCTACCGACATTAAATGATGCTACAATGCTTGGTTTATTGCGACCGCGCAAAATACCACCTGATGTGTGTCTCTATTGATGGGACGTTAACATTCTTCAGAATGAATTGTAACACAGTATCCTCGAATCACTTGTACTGTGATATCAGAACAATAATCCATCAATTGACAGCAGAGCATAAGGTAAACTACACAATATATCGAGGAAGAGTCAATTGTTATTTTATTTACACCGCAATAATAGTATCCGACGATCCTCAAATGAAATGCCGGCGATTTTTTTTTATAGTGGTCAAAGGGAAAAGTTGCATCAAGTATACTATGTTATAACAATCTGAAATATGACACAGCCGTTGAGTGAGTCAACCTTAACAAAACACAATGCACCAGTCATCTTAAATGTTTGGGCAACCAGTGTCATGTTTTGCGTACAACATCATATTGTAAAAGTTCTCACTGTATCAAAACTAGATTACTGGAAATCGGCTTTTGTTCATCTAAACGTGTGCTTATACTTTTTCATCACCTAATTGCCCGATGGCTAATGTGGTCAAGTCACATTTGTCTTTGTATTTTTTTGCCGGGCCTGAGTAACAGCCTATTACCGTTGAATTGCACCGTGAGTTTTCTACGCATAAAGCGGCGACCACGCGTTGGTATGCGCATTTTGTAATAAATTATTTAGATTCTGATCGGACAAAAGGAATGTGGTTTAACATTTCCCCACACGAGTTTGTTTGCATGGGTCAAAAACAATGGTCCAATACAGAGCTTTGGTAACTTGTGTTGCGAATTAACAAATTGACTGAACATAGTAGCTCACTATAATCTGATCGGCATCTCATATAAAGCGTGTTGAGCTGTCTCAGCATGTCGAAATATGTTGGATATGACCTAACTCGAGCAATAGCAGGATCGGTTGTGTTGTTTATATAGGTTAAAGAAAATAAGACTAAGCGTATTGAACATGGAATCACGACTGCCACTTAACTTTCACGCCACTGATCTCTTGTTGGAAAGAAGGGCTTGGTGCCCAGCGTTATTGGAGGTAGAACGAGTCAATTGAAGGTCAGTACCATACTCGAAAACGACGAACTATGCAAATATGTATTTGCCGGCTTACCACAGCAGCAAAATGGCATGGTTACTCAATGATGTCTGGCATTTGTAAATATTCCCTTTTCTAGGTTGAAGGCGTGCCGACTGAGAGGCTGACTAGAGACAGGAACGTACGATGTTTTGGAATAAGATGACTCACCATTATTATATGAGCTGTTTACGACATGACAATCGTGTTATACATTTGATCCCCTTATATAAGCTATAGCTCGGCGGCATGGGAAAAGTGTTGAAGCCTAAAAGGTGTACGAAGCTCCGCTTGATAACGTCCACTAATTTGCTGAGAGGACGTCGATTTTATTAGAATGTCTCTGTGAATATTGTATATCGAGTGTATAAGTGCTTTCGGGTACAGAAAATCGGGAATTTTGAAGTACTGGTTATTATTTTGATAACAAAATTAATTGACCAATTGTCAAAAAACTATATTGCCTTACGTCATAACTATTATATTAATCAAAATGCTGACGTTAGAAATAGTCAAGGGCCGAAACCTATCGAATGCACATGCATTATTATTTTGTGCAGTGTGGTATGTTTAGAAATCAGTAGGTGAGTCGCACACTGCCACCATTACATTGGGCTTCGCTGCTATACCTTGGGCGCCAGTATCGGCTTGCAGTAACACAGGCATAATGATTTGCAAGTCATCAACTCATACTGAATTCGGTTTAAGCTTGAGGCCCAGAGATAGAATTTGCAATGTAATCCACGTGGATACTGATCGGAGAACGCGCAGTTGTTGTTTTTATCTCGAGGACTGAAGAAAGTTATATAACCGCAATTAGCAGAAGACTAGAGATATAATGAATGCGCCTTGCTCAGACCGTGTATGTACTGAACTAGGATGGATTTTAACACCGACATATGTACTTATGTACAATATGATCTACGTCGCGAAATTATCTCTCTGTATGTTGGCTTGAATATGTAAGCAGAGGTTGTTGGCACATATCCAGGCTAACGTTTCCTCTGCGTTATATATTGTGTGTCCCTCTCACAATCGAAGTGTCCCGGACTTATTCAATTTGATGTTTGATGTTTTACAGACACTGTTTGAGCTTGTCATATAATTAATAATCCATTGCTTCAGGATGAGGTGAAACAAAATAATCGCCTTATATAACTGTGTTAGATTTGTCAGGCGTTATATGCCTTGAGCTAGCGCTTGTGTATGATCATGTTATAACCATGTTTTAAGGCCGTGTGTAATTTTCTTACAGGTCGGTAACTATAGGAAGATATGCTTCATCGGTCCATCGGGACTACTATGTATTTTGTAATCTCAATTCTATGGAAACAGCTAACTTGTCACGACTAGAGCTACGGCGCAGGTGGTAACTTTAGAACAGCGTGGCAGTTTGGAAAAATTGAGTGCAAGCGTAATGTACTGTCTTGCAAACAAAGCCAGTCGCATGGAATCAAAGCCACTGCTGCATTTTACCTATGCACTCAGCGGAGCTGCTGTTTTTGCATTTCACACACAGGTCGTACACACATCACTAATGCTCTAGGATTGAATGTTTTAAAATCACAAAGGCTGTTTTGATAGGATTTAATCAGAGTAATACTGAAAGAACGAGAGATTATGTGTACTCGCATTGTAGTTGTGTATTGTGTGCATAGTGCCCAAACATAATTCGACAGCTTATGTAACGGACGGTAGGGAATGGGGTATATGGGGTTTTATTAAAGGGCATGACGTAACGACTTGATGTGTGGAGATTTAGTTTGCTGCGGAAGGCGAAGCCATGTGCTTTAGATTTCACAGATTACCCAGTGTTTTATTATGTTTCCCAGCGTGGTAAGAAATCTGTGATATATTTAAGTAGTTAATGTCAAACGTTATTGTTTGTGTTTCTTACCTGTAGTATGTCAACTATATCATCGCCCAGTGCTAAATTTATATGCAAATTCATGGTTGTAATTTGAAGATCTGATTTGTTGTACAATGTGTTTTTCAGTTTAACCGTAACGTAACCGTATCATACTGTACCGTACCGTATCACGCGTCAAGCACCAAGGGAATAAAAGAAAACCCATAATTCCACTCTTAATGTTATTCGTAACAGCTTATAATAAGTATTATCTTACCACGCAAAGGCTCTACAGTAAAAAAATCCAAACATTCGCAGAGCTACTAACGAGGTAGGATGAGGGGGGCGCTGTACCTGACAGATTCCACCTATGCGTTGCATTGAGGGGATATCTTTAAGCGCGTTGGTGATTGTAATATTGACTACAGATAAAATGGACGTTTAAATATGACTGTCTAAATTGCTATCAAGCGAATGATGCTTGGTTAGAATGAGTGTGAACAAATACTGCACGCCGCCTGTCCACCTTTTATTCGGATTAAAGTCATAATGCATCGATCGTGCAATTAAAAACCATTATCCAGAACCGCGCATCAATTACTTAATCCGCACAATGATGTCGACCGCAGTGATCACCGCCGATGTTTTGTTATTTATAGTAACTGTTGTTATAATTGTTATTGTCTGGGTACCATTAATAAATGGTCGGATTGTGCTTTACCCGTCTCTATATACACACAATTACTGAATGATTCAATAAATAGCCATTATAACCAACAACCAACGTTGTATAATGACTAGTACGCTACTGGTTATCCAATCGGGAAATTTTTCATGGGAAGGTACAAATACGCACCATAATGGCATTAGCCTGTCATCTAGCTACCTGCAATTATGCATACAGACCTGATTCTCGACTATCGCATTTTCATTGTTATGACAAGCAATACTTATAATCTAAAGATGGAATCAAAATTGCTTCTTGTACGGTAGCAAATCGCGGCCTTTTGGCTTTAAATGAGCTGTAATTGTGCATAACAAGACCTTATCAAATTGAAAAACGGACTGCATCTCCTTACAATGTCATCTTGCAACATGAGTATGTGATGAAATGGTCCTGGTAAAATGAAATGATTGCACTAATTACGGGGTTGCAACTCTCAGGTAGGCATACATAACAGTAGCCAGCATCATATACTCTGATTCATTGTTTACGATGGCTTGTGAGAAAAGTTGGAGATATAAAGTACCATCTTACACACAGTAATCACATAGAAGAGACCTTCACGCATGCGTCTTCGGAGTTCATTCTTCATCCATGCGGAACGTTACCAGTTACTAATTGAAAAGAACCGTCGGTTTCTTCATTGAAATAGCCAACTCGACAAGAGAAATTGGCTACAACACAATTAATTGTGGCGGTATCTAAACGCCTACTTTCGCAATCAAATATATATACAAAACTTAACATCATTTATTACATAACTAGTACAAACAAGTCAATGGAATGTATTGCGACAAAAATGACGAATCGATAGTTTGAACACTCATCTATGAACTAGAACATAACCAATGAGTCTGACAATCTGATATGAGTTGCAGCCATCCATCAACATGGCTTCTGCATTCGAAGGAGCAGTAATTTCTTTTATGTACTGCAGATAATTGAAAGTGCATTGAGTTGTAAGGATGGATAAGAATATCATTTTTTCTTGATGATGGTGTTCGTTAACACAGGTGCGCTTGCTCAGCGATGTCATTTGCTAGTTATTAATAAAAGCAAGTCAGATTGCAGAATAAAAATAATAACAGGAGTGACATTAGCGTGCTGCGAAAGACGTCATATATTGTGGATTAATATGTGAACCGTGATGCTGGCAAACTAATCTTGCATTGCAAATAATGATATTGCCACAGAAAGATTATTACATTACATTGATGAGGTGTTATCCAAGTGAACTTATGACAGATAAACATGATGAATAACTTGAATAAGGCCAACAACTCATTTGTTTTTCTGATGTTATAAGCATACACGGGCAAGTTGCGCACTAGAAAACTTAGATATACGTCTTTTCCACTACCTGTCACATGGAGCTAAGCTTGTTGCGCCACTGTATATTATTAAGGACTGTGCGCTGTATTGTCACGCAAATGTGATGCATCATAGCACATGTACAACAAGTTTGCTTCACTACAAAGACACGCTATATCAATGGTTGTGTATGTTACTGCGCTTCTTTGTTTGATGTGACGCACAGCAATGCGTGATACATACCACTAATGAGCGCATGTTATGTTCTGGTTGTTTTGTTGATTAACGCTTGCTAGTCATTCAGGCATTCAGAAGCGGTAGTTGAATTGGCCACTTCTGTAGATGATGTGTGCTGTACATTACTATCAGCTGCGCTGCAATAGTTACACGCACATCCTAAGGCATTTTCATGGCTAAGACAAATGTGCTATGATATCATTGAACATTTAAATAATCAGCTCACTGAACTATGCCTTTGGATGTGTATCGTGATAAAAGATCGCAGCCAATTTAGAGTGAAGTCTTTTTATGAAAATGACCAGATGGTGCTTGATGTCCTTCAGTACCGACGGCAAAGAACTTGGTAAGGCCAGGACTTGATTTTCCGATAGCGGGTTAGTGGCCAGTTGAGGAAAACATCTATTTCAGGGCTTGGTCCAGAGTTTGAGCGTTCAAGACCAGTGTGGACAATACCAGGTACCCTTTGACAAGCGAGATTGGCTGAAACTTACAAAAATGTACATTTCCTCGAATAACATAATTTACTTCATTTATGGAAATTGTCCGCTTATTTATGCGTATGCAATGAATTGCACAAAGGGGACTATTACGGTTCATTGACTACAAATGTAGACACTGACAGTGATTCATTGGAGTACCGAAATCTTATTCAAAGGTCGTTCTTATAACGACCGCGGCACCTCAGAATTGCTGCTGGTACCACCAAGTTTCACTATGCCGTTGGTCCCCTGTAAAACTGAACGCACTCTATACCGAACATACCGCCAGACAATCACTATTATCAATTACCAACTGGTGGCTTAATTACAAAGTGAGCTGTGTGAATGCAGTAATCCAGCAGTGGGGCATTCCATTTCCTTTGTACGTTGTTTATTTTAATATGGGAAATTCGGTCACACAGATTTCTTGGCGCTCCATCTTTATCGCACACCAATGTTTATGCTTCAGCGGTATATGTAATGTTTCGATTAGCGGCAGCTCACGTGGAGGCGGGTGGCCTCTGTAGATATCATGTTGTAAGGTAATACTTTCTTCTATTTTGACTGATATTACATTAGACATGGGCTTCAATCAAAAGTAGTTTGGTCAAAAAAGGATGACACGGATGAATATGACAATAAGTTAATTGCTTTTAAGTCGTCCATACATGGCCTTTATCAGAGACAAAACACAAACTCGCTTCATCATGGTATTAGTGTCCGTCATGTTTCATATGTATGATTGCCTGTGGTGGTTCTCTATAGAGTGTGCACAAACTCGAATTGATGTTCCATGCACAATTAAACACGTCCAACCATTGGCACATTGACGTGTTCAAAGAAGGCTTGCAAGCATAGCACTCATCAATTACTTACTGATGGGTGAATCACGCTGGCTTCGAAGATGCAGTAATCAATAACTGCTGTTAGGTGTTTATGCACTCTCTTAATTCCCATTCGGAGACATATTGATATATTTGTGTCTTTAGACCGAAGTTAGAATATCAAATTTAAAAGATTTATAATACAATATTCAGCCTGCTTTGCAATGTAAGAACACTGGACCCCTCCGCTACACTTATATATACTTTCATTGCTTTAATCGATGTAAAACACAACATACTGCATGGCAGCATGGAAACATTGGCAATTCGTTTCAGACGCCTTCAAACAGAAACAGATGGTTAGTTTACTTTTAACGCTAGATACTGATAGATAGGAGGTCAGATGATGTCGTTGAATGTCACTTAAAGTATATGCGATATGCTTACTTCTTCAATATCTTATCACCAAAAATATAAAGGCCTTTGTAACTGACAGATATAAGGCTATGTTGATATCCTGTATCATGTGATATGCTTGCACACCACTGAATAAATTCCGATTCTGCAGATATTACACTAACCTGCCATTAGGTCTTGAATCAATAACGCCAACCCGGTGCAACTGCAGGAAGAGAAAATTTTACCTAGTCTTTTTTATGATAACAAAACACGAACCAATTGTGTCTGCGGTTAATCACAAGAATTAAGTTGCCTTTCTAACCGAAACAGAGGTAGATACCACAGTTTGAGAGGCAACTTTTTCAGGAAGCACGTCAGGAATAACGTTTTAATGGCTCCGGCAATAGACAGGAAAACCAGAAAAACAAGCATGAAAGAAGACTACTGCACAGATTTATTTCATATGACAATTTTCACTATGGTGGATGGTAGTAGCTGATTTCCAAATCTCTCTCATAATATGTATATCTCTCTCTCTTCTCTCTCTCTTCTTGTTTATATATCTCTATATATCTATGTCTCTCTTTATCTCTCTCTCTCTTATATCTCATCTTATATCTCTCTCTATCTCCTCCATCATCTATCTGTCGCACTCACATGTCACCAGAAATCATACTGCCATGCCAAATGCATTGGTCACGAAATGAATGTTCCGTTGTCCGGACATTGCTAAACGTGAAAATTATAGCAATTTGATGTTGCTCGCCTTTAAAGCTTTTGTCTTTCCATACGCTTTAACGTTTTGCGAGCCGAAAAATGCTCGGGGTTAGCGCGTGGTGTGTGGTATCGATGCAGATCGTAGGATTTTTTTACTTAAGCCTATTATGTACATGGGTCGAAAATATATATAACCAGCCGAGAGCCCGTTACTGAGAGAGAGAGTGAACTACAGGGATTGGCTGTTAAGAAATTAAATGTGAATCTGCACAGGCATTGGCGTGTTTGGGATACCATTGCGGAAATCGCAAAGACTACGCCTAAATCACTGAATGAGACGATAATGAACTATTATTATTCTCTGAGCTTACGTTAGATATATTGCGTACTCATGCTACGTTAATAATGAATTTGCATAAAATGCAAAGATGATAACCCATATTTATATTACATATTACGTTAAGGTGAAGCACATTCGTTTTATGTCAAACTGTTGGTGTAAGACGAAATGACAGCATAAATACCTTAAAACTGTTCTGAATTTGAACAGGCGTAGGAATATAATTAACTTCGCAGGACTGACTATCCACTATCCTATACACAGCTGTAGAGCATTCGTACAATTTGCTTTTTTTGTACCGATGAATAATGTTTGTTTGCATGATAGCTGCTAAACAATTGCCTAAATATTATGCACTGTAACCAAATTTCTACCCGTGAAAAGGCTTGGCCGTGTGTGGGAATATATGAGGATATTTAAGCGGGTTGTGCCCGAAAGTGATCGCCTTTGATAATATAATTTGGCTGGAAGGTAGTCCGCATTAAAACATCGATTGAACCTAGACTCGTGTATGTTCAGTAGACCCAGCACCTGACATTGTTGAATGCATAATAGCGCGTGAAAGTGTCACAATCTTGACAGTTGCAGCGCAAAAAGAACTTGTACTCAGACCCAACTAATCCTAAGCGCTCTTTGACTAGCTGATATTTCATGTAAAGTAAATACACATTGATGCTACAAAAACTAGGCATACGCATTTTGCAGCCCCTGTCGCAGTGTAAAACACTTGTTGCAGTGTCATGCAGATATGTAACACTACAGCAAATTAGCTCCATTACGAAGACTCTATCAGTGAATGGGTAACGTACTGCGCTTCTATGTTTTGTGTTACGGATACTCAAACAATGCGTGGTACATGCCACTAATGAGCGCCTGTTCAGTTGTAGATGTTTGCGATGCTTTGGGGTTTAGCGTCTGAGCAGTCTTTCTGGTATTCAGGAGCTGCATTTGAATTGGCCACTGCTGTGTATGGTGAGTGCTGTACGTTACTTTCAGCTGCGCTGTTATGGTTACATGCACATCCTTCAGCATTGCAAGACGTATATAATAAATGAGATTAAAAGGCTTTGGTTACATTATTTGACAGTTGCAGAATACGGAAACGACGACACCTCTACGGTCGCTATCTACTGTGAAATATTACCTCCGAGCATCGATGGCACCGCACCCAACAACAAAACAGGTGGCAAACGATTGGCTGTTGGGTCGTTGCACTGAATAATTTTATGAAGCACAGGCTTATAAATACTAGGCGATAACCACTTAATATAAATTCATCTCGTTCCACCATCCTCTGTAGAGTGCTGCCAATGCACCATTTGTCGCTGTAAACCTGTCATCTAAGGAATCATAAACATTTTTGGTTAAGTCGTGTACGGATTTTAGCAGCGAAGCTTGCAACGTTTGAAAAATGTTCAGCCTACAAACCTCTTTATCAATGTTTGATGTTATATGTTGGCAAAAAATGTAACAAAAGGTGGTTTCCAGTATGAGTATCAGGCCATGAGTGATGGAATGTTTCCTGTGAAAATGAGAGTGATGGGGGCGTAGTAGAAGGGCGTTGCTTGGGGTAAGTACCAGTAACCTTCAACCGCAGACGTCTTTGTGTTTTTGCTCTTTTGTTCGGTTGTGAAATGTACGACAGGCATCCTTGCTCTGGGATAAAAATCTGATTCAGGATCGCCCCAGTATAAAGGATATCTTAGTGCAACTGTTGTCATTAATAATTGTAATACTCTGTCTTCCCTAATCACAATGAATAGGGGCCAAACATTTCGTTTGCTGAATTAAAGCTCAATGATGAAGACGGAAACTTCATATACTTTTGTCATAAACGCCAATGTTATACAATCTAAGCTGGTGATATCAAATCCAAATGCACAGTTAATAGCGTATCCTAGAGAAAAACGTCTGTGTGTAGTAATATGCATGGATGAATACATCAAAAGGACCGAAATGCTGCGCTCTGCTACTGTACTGCACCTGATTATTTCCTATTGCAAGCCGTACTCGTCTGTTAGAATGGCAACCTTATCCAGTTAGATAAGAGTGTCATTAGTGGCTGCTGGCATTGATACTAATGCTTTTCAGCCACACGGCACCCAGGCTGCCTTGTCTAGTACAGCTCTGACACTAGCAACCCCTTTGGATCATAAACTGAAAACGGCGGATTGGCAGTCCGATAGTACTTTTGTCAAGTAGTACGATAAACAGAAGAAACCCACAAATGTATGCGGTGATAATGTCCTAGCAGGGACACAACAGAGAAAAGACTAGAAGTTTGGTTCTTAAAATGTTATCGTTGCTTTTTTTTAAAGTTACTTATACTAGGCATACACTAGACATATATTTTGTTGATGTTTTTTCATAAGATTTATTCGCCATGATGATGGTATACAGTCTTTGAGTGCATGACATAATTGCGTTTTTCAACTTAGGTTAATATTCCGCTATTGAACACTTTGCGCAAAATGTTCTTTGTCAAATGTTACGCTTCGCAGAGCATAAATATCAATATCCATTAGTATCTGGAGTCGCGGGACATATATGATCCTGTAACAGCAGTTACAAGTTGAAAATGCCTTTTAAACAACCTTCGCTTATTGCTGACAGCAGTTTCTTTTAGCTTGGTCAAGTAAAAGTTAGTCTGTGGAGACAGAAGCGTTTTAAAGAGTGGCAGCTAAAATAGTTCACTGGGTATGAAATATGTGAAACGAGTGTGTTCGCACCGTGAGAAAGGGGACATGGATACAAGGCGTGACTAATCATGTGCAGTGAGTGTGGTCGCTTTAGTATTCATCTACAGTACTGGTGTCATTTGATGCGCTATTGTATTGTTTGGGAATTTACGTGCTCTTCAGAAGTCTACGATTGTGTCATGCTCAAATGTACACCAATTGTGGCATAATCGGAGGAAACGCAAAACATGAGGATACCAATAAGCCAAAACAATACTTGTCATATCGACTTTAATTGCGTGGTAAGATGTCTTGATGAATTGGATTAAATGATCTAATGCATAATTTGCCTTACGCGGCCCTCCGCTTGAATATGCATGACGGCGTATACCATATGGTACTAGGGTACTAGATTAAACTAAGTGTTCATCAGAACAACTCACCTTATATACCGCGGTTCAATTGCTAAAAGTATATTAAATGTCCCTAGCTCGAGGCAGATACGATTGTTTTTATTACATTCAATCCTTGAGTACGTCGCGTGTGCAAGGAATCGTGTGATACAGCAGAACCTTTCCCCAAAATATGGATAATACGGTAAGTGAAGCGTTTGAAAATGGAAACAAAAGATGTGCTATTCCGTAAGCATGCTAAGATTTACTGAGAAAACGGAGGTTGCTTCATTGTCAATTTACATTCTCTACCCATGCGTGTTTTGGTGTGGATAGGAGGACATGAGCTCTTGTGGGTGTATTAGTATGTGGGCGGGGAGGTGCGTGTGTCTAGGGATGTGGTCTGTGCTTTATGCTAACTCGAAAATGTTCACATCAGCCAGCCAGGAATACTTTTTTATGGATGCTGTCTGTCTCTAATTGAACGAGAAGATGAGCAAAACATGTTTTTATGAGATTTTTGAAGCACGTGTGCAGGCAATGGGATCACAACAACGTGTATCAAAGCACACGTTCCGATTACACGAGCTTCAGTTTTGTCATTTCATCTTGGAGATTGTATGTTGACAAAAATGTTGCCAGAAAGATTGAATACCAAAACAACCTAAATGTTGGTATAAGAAATGAAAAAGGTAGTAGGGGAATAAAGTAATGGGGAGCTTATGACCACGATTGCTTCATGGCATTTTATTCATCATGCGTCAGATGTGTATGGAACGCATGAATGCCAGCATTTTAATTTGAATGACCTAAAGCATACTCAACATGACCAAACTTCAGCATTTATAAAGTGTTGCCGAAATGGTATCGGTAACCTCAGTTTATTCAAGCTACTTGGCGATATTTCCATCACACAATAGTTACCGTCTGGTTATTATCAATCGATGAGGTTATTCGCACAAGCGCTAAGCGGTCATAGATCGAATGATATGATATATGTTGTACTGTCCTCTAATTTAACATATGCGAGGGTTAAATATTTAAATCATGTATGGTTTTGTGCTGCATAGAAAGGCGAAGCAGTGAGTTTGACGATACATAACAGGTGCGGCAATCGGCCTATAGAGGCACATTCTTCAATAGAGCCCTTTTTATTGAGAAGAACAATTTATCATAAGGCTGATGAACTTTATGCTCGTTTATCCTGATGTGATAAGTGACTACAGCCAAAACTGCATAGGTTTTAATGGAGCAATGTATATTTTGCTATGCACTCTGTGTCATGCTGACTACCTGGCACATAAATCATCTCGTAAACCCAAAAAGAGAACATTGTATGTTGTAATGGTCTTGACAGCCGTTGAATTGCTTCGGTTTATATGTAGTGCCGTGATAGATCTTGCATATGATTGAACATAAACAAACTATACATATCACAGCATTTACCACCGACCAAGACTAATTTTGGAGTAGGTAGTATTACTCCCAGCATAATGTGTACGTGACTGCGCATCTACAACTTCCACGAGCATGTACGTCCAGATACAGCCAGCTAATACACGCCCATGCTCATGTCGTATCATGTCTATCATCCTGGTCGCGCCGAAGTGGCCAACTCCACACAATAGGGCTCATTGCTATCTAAAATAAAGCAGGGAAGGAAAGGTGAAACATTAAGTACGCACTAGGTAGGAACATCGCAAGTAATCTGTTATTGAAGGGTATAATCTTACATTCCCTCCTCTGTTTACTACCTGGAGAGTTCTTGCTTTATCAGATTATTTTTCCTTTTTGATCAACGCAAAATATCTTCATGTGAATCGATGTTGCTCTATACGAGGTGTTAAAAGTTGCAATATCAGTTTTTTTAATGAAATATTTGATTTTATTGCATTTCCATTGAGTTTCAAATTAAACTTAACAAACTTGCGTATACTCCAGAGACTGCTACAAAAACACGATATCAGGAGAGAGTTTTCTGCCAACTAATGTTGCAATATTGTTTGCTTGTCGAAATATATCGTATTCAGTAACAGTGTTGTGCACTGCAACGTTGCTACAACTGCCGTATTTTAGACTGACATAAAACGGAAATCAGCGTGCGTGCTCCATTTCATTTGAGCCGACACATGTGATGGATCACAGTATTACAACACCATCAGCAAGTAAACCATTTTGTCATTAATCAATGGGATTTCCTTAGCTGTTCCTCTCAATCGAGAAAGTGACCTTCTCTGGTAATGGTTGCGAGTGGGGTACATGATAACTCGCTTGGCTCGTACAGATAGTCCCATCATGCAAAGGCTGAATATTTCTCCCAACAGGTGTTTCATGAGAAGATTTACTTACAAGTAGTTCGAAAAGATACAGGAAGCTGGTGAACCATATAAGCGGTATTTAATGGTCTTAACGTTATGTCCAAATAAAAGGCAATGACCATTGTCAATATCAGTGCATCGAGATAATTTACTCTTGGATAAAGCCAATCTGTGCTATTTAACGACTTGGTGTTCTGGTAACACTGGCGATTTCAGTAACTAATATCATGTTGACGCGAATTCTTAATTGACAAGTACCAAATCTAAGTGGTTTCGCTAATTCAATCATCCATGGTGAAGGCCAAAGGTAGGTGAAGGCTGATTGACGATTCTATTATGAAAAAATGGATACGTACTGATATTTAGTATCGATGATCAGGTGAGCTCTCATTAAATCTACCCCAAATACATTGCCGCATTAGCATGACTGAATGTCACATAGGGTTATGTGCCAAATGAGGGCTGCATAATGCTGGTATTTACAGAACATGTGTTTGTGCTTTACGGACGACTCTACGATCATCGAGCGTTTTCAACTTCTCCAAGAGCCAACAAACAACTGGGCTTACAACTTGGCTATATATCAACGTCCGAGTGTCAAGGTATTCAATATGATTGAATCCAAGCTGATTGAAACATTATCGTTTGCCATCATCTGGCTGCCAGCTAACGCTTACTGCAAGATACCACTGTTGCAAACTTGATTACCTTCACTCACCTGTCTGTCACGAGACTTCGTCGCAGAGGACCGGTTTTGATTTTAACGTTTGGTATTCATAAAGAATACATCTATTTTATTGCGATTAGATAGCTATGTAAGAATTTATCTAGCAGTTTAAATGTGTCATATCACACTGTGCTGTTTGCATTATATATATATATATATATATATATATATATATATATACGTATATATATATATATATTTATATATATATATATGTATATATAATCATATACATATATATATATTTATTTATATATATACATATAAATATATTTATCTATATGTATATTTGTAAATATATATATATATGTATGTTTACATATATATATATATACATATATGTATATGTACATATATATAATATATATATATACATTTATATATATTTGTATATATATATATTTAGGGTATATATATACATATATATATATTTTCTATATATGTATATATATATAAAAATATATATAGATGTATATATATGTATCTATATATATTTTATCTATATATATATCTATATATATATATATATATATCTCTATATCTCTCTCTATCTATCTATCTCCTCTATATATATCTCTCTCTATATATATATATATCTCTATATATATATATATCTATCTATATATATACATGTGTGTGTGAGTGTACATATTACAGAAACATCCGCCAGTTACATCGTGTGATAAACCTGCCTCTCGAAATCCAAATATTTCCATTCTTTATATTCTCAATATTCGCGCGTATACAAAGCCAAATGAGATGAGATATGGGAACGAATAATCTAATTAAAGACAACATTACTGATCCAATTGTAAATGATGAAACCGAACTAAGAAAAGAGGCCTCTTGGGCCCAATATAAGTATTATATGAGATATAACTTATGCGTGTTACGATTCCATCTCTCCTGAAAATAATGTTCAGCGTCCTACATACCAAGCAGCGACAAACCCAATTATAGCGGCAAAATTCCGATACGGGATCCCAGCAGCTTAGTGGCATACCCCACACCAATGGCAATACATTAACCGGCATTTACTAGTACCGCACATGACTT
>CM067351.1:28262317-28292128 GCA_034190875.2 Urechis unicinctus | reverse complement strand
TCGTCACATTACTCATACAACAAGGCAATTTGCTACTGTCGGACGATAATGGCACAACAGCTTTGATGTATAGCATCATATACAGCATCTTTTTCCATCTGTAAAACGCATCTTGCCATTGTAATGATTCCTAGAATCCGCAAGATTTGCTCGCTAAGGAGTTTACCATGGCTATGATGTAATAAATACGAATATGAGAATGTATAAGAGTGTTATATTCGATGCAAAGCCGGTATTTTGTTTAGTCCATGCATCTACAAGCAAGAATAGCGGTTGAATAAGACCGATCTTGTCATTACCATGGTGCCACATTTATTAAGATTAGAAAACGGAAACCTGAATAAAGTTAATATTCAAGGCTTGCAACAGCCAACGTTAACTGATGCTTGTTCGTTTAAGGAATTCGTTGGAAATCTGTATAGACGTCTCTCAAAGGTTTAAATACGTGACAGTGAAGGCTGAAAAGAACATGATATTGATCACTGCCAAAAACGTGTATTACTGCATCAAATGGCGCATGTATGCATCCTCGATCGCATTTTGCTCACTATCTATGCAATGTTTTGATTTCATATTAATTTAGGAAAATGGGAATAAAACTAATTTTCAAACCATTGACAGTCGTACTCACTTATATTGTGCAGCGCAAACGGAGGAAGACGCCGCTGGTCTAAAATTCGGATGTTGTTTTACTCAACTAATACTGGTAACGCAGCAAATATTTGCTATAAGTTTTCGAAGAAGTTGCAAATAGATCGCAATAAATGATTAATAGCGAATTCAACAAGATCTCAAGATGACCAGAGCTGAAATAGTGCAAAACAGTGTTTAATTAATCAAAGTTTGGGCCGTTTATTGCTTTTGATAACATTACCTTGTTTGAGCATTTTGTTAGTCATACCAGAGCGACGACCTTACAATCCCTCACAGGCAGAGTGTCCAATAGAGATTTCAATTAATTTAGCAGATGTGGTGATTTATTACGGGGCGTCGTAAACATTGCGATACGTCAAGCAAATAGGACATTTTGTATACAATTGCTCAACTCATTTGTAAACATATATTGTTCCAGGAATTATTTTTAAAAGGAACAATCCAATTTCTGTTATGAATTGATTGTTGGGAATAACAGTAGCTAATGAGTACGATTTGGTGCTATAGCTTACCTTAAGCCTGTTTCACATCAGCCTTGCGGCAGCCGTGCACATGTCTACGAACACCTTTAGTTTCGCGCAAATGTCTCAATACCTTCTTACGAATTTCACAAGACGCAAGGCAGTCGCATCGTCGCAAACTCAATTTTCGACATGCACATTATTTCTGCGAAATTTGGGCAATTTTTTGACGCTCGGCATTGATCATGGGTAGATTGCAGGATGAAGAGTGTCTCTCTGTACTCCTCGTAAATAGCCTGACACACTTCAGGCGCAAACAAAGTCTACAGCTCAGATGTCAGATACCACTGATATCTGACATCTGAGCTGTAGACTTTGTTTGCGTTTGTAATTATTGTGATTTATATAGCGACGAGCCGTTCTATGTCATTTTGCCAATCTACTGCTAATAACGTCGGGTCTTGAATGCCAATAAAGGTTTTCTAGCTCAGTGTTAGTTATCGCATGGTCACGTGGGTGATATGGGGAAAGAACACGAGGACGCGGAGCACCTACACGCGATAATCAAGCACGACGCTGTCTCCTAATGACGATAATTAGCGTGAACCTATGTTATGTAAGGTATCTGCGTGGGACCTGTAAATATGAGAGGTAGTCCCTTAATCCAACATTCGGCCTCAGCTGCTTGCCATGATGGTTTCAGCCATAGGAGATCTCGGAGATTTATCTTTTTTGGAAGCCAGTGATATTGAGACGGATTTTAGTGTTCCTGATGGTGCGTTCGGTGCTCCCATGGATCTATTTTCAGATAATAAATGGGAAATTAGCGAAGCTTCCTATGTTGGTCGGATCAGCACCCCGCTGACATCAGACAAATTTAAAGAATCATTGAAGAACAGGGTGCCAAGAAACACTAGAAGATGTGAAAGTTGGGCTGTGAGTGTAATCAAAGACTGGCGGGATTGGAGGCAGACCCAGCCGGAAACTGTTAGGGACCCTAATGGACCTATTCCCGAATTTGGGCAAGCTTCGTTCCAGCAACTAGACTACTGGCTTGCAAGATTCATATGCGAAA
Organism: Urechis unicinctus; assembly: GCA_034190875.2. Classification (NCBI taxonomy): domain Eukaryota; kingdom Metazoa; phylum Annelida; class Polychaeta; order Xenopneusta; family Urechidae; genus Urechis; species Urechis unicinctus. The sequence goes on along the minus strand of CM067351.1, from coordinate 28,289,938 downwards.
CTAAACGTCGAGATGGATCGCCCTATCCACCCGGTTCTCTTCGAGGTCTTTCAGCTGGAATTCAGCGACATCTCATAGAAGAGTATGGTTATAATGTCGCTTTATTTAAGAAGGAGGACATGACGTTCAAGACATTTCAGAATTCATTGGAAAAACGAACAAAGGAACTAATAGGCGAAGGAATAGGCGTGCGTTCAAAGACGAAAGATCCCGTGACGCAGAAGGACGAGGAAGCTCGCCGTTGCTGAAGTTAGCAACACTGTAGCGCAGAAGACTCGGCTCGGCAGGTGTTACAATTTCGCGCCTCAGCATGATTCCGGGGAGATGGGGGGTAATACCGTGACTTCCCGATGAGCGCTACGCAACCACATTAGCGGCTGGCAAGCAAATGACTCTTGAGAAAACCTTCGTTATTGCACTTGTAAAGAGTGCGTGATATTAAGAACCTCCGTAGTGTTGCCATGCTAGAGCCGCGGTGCTCTGTGAGGGACCATCTCAGGTGAAGTTGTTTCTCGGTGATATTGCGACACGGTTGCATATGGTCGCCCGCTCAATGTTCTTAGGTCAATATTCGGAGTTCACTAGAATTGTGTAGTTAACTTGGCGTGACGAAAGGATGTTTCTGACCAATAATCGACGCTGTTATAAATGGTTCGACCGCAAAGCTTCTTTATACCATCTCGGATTGTTAAGAAACAAACTCTAATACCAACAAAGATAACAACAAAAGTAGATGCAGCCGTGTACAATCAGAATATAGCTTGCACCCTATTTGACTATTATATACATGTTTCTGCATCAAAACTTCTGTATTTGTAAATTTGAGCCATGCCAAATAATATATCTATTCTTGTGTTGTGTGTAGGGGTTACCTAATACCTGTTTTGGTTGGGCGTATGTTTGTCATCGCCATAGACAAGGCCATTTACAAGCATATTCACAATATCTGCTCTTTAAAAAATCAATATACATTATATATATATATATTCTTTATATCTGATTGTGTTATATCTCATTGACATACGTATGCATCGGCAAGACTAATTACATGCTAAAAAAGATGTCGCATACGCATTTTCTGTGTCGTGAGAGAATGACAAACTTATTTAACCCACATACCACTAAGCCGAAACCAAACCAGAGCGAACGGGGGCCCACGCTGCAATATTGTAGCGCTACTTATGGATGGAGATCAACATCAACAGGAAATGGACCATCTTATCCCGGCACGGTCTATTAAAGAGATATTAACATATAGTTCAACATATATGGATAAAGATTCATCGCAATAAGAGATAATCTCATTATCTTTCTATCTTTATTTGCGTTTTTGCGAATGTTAATAGGAAACGCCAGGTACCGAATGAGCGCAGATCATAATATTTATTAGAGGATCAGATTATTTAAGGTGGTTATCATAATAATATGCAATGCCGATTCCGTTGCTAAATGCCCCCAAGTGTAAGCACCATATCAGCCGTAACGCGGATATTATGGATCAAAGAGAGCGAATTGCTCAAACGCTGTGGGAGCAGCAATCTCCTTGCAATGCCAGACAGCTCGAGGTAACCCAGTCCATACACTACTCGTACGCGAGTCATCTGCAAATTAGACGTTCAGCGTTGTGTTCCGGTCGGAACATAGAAGAGGGTCCCTCAATATATATGTTTATATATATATAATATATATATATATGCATATATATATATTTATATATATTATAAAATATATATATATATTTATTATATATATATATATATATATTTATATATATATATGTGTGTGTATATATATATATATCTATATATATATTTTTGTATTTCATATATACATGCATATAAATACATATAAATATATATATATATACATATACCTATAAATATATATATATATATATATATATATATATATATATAAATATTCATGCATATGTATCATTATATATATACTTGTATATATATATATACATGTAGATATAAATATATATTTATATGCACTTCATATGCATATATAAAGTTATATATTACTAATTATAGTTATACATATCTATATTGGTATACAAAAACCACATACAAATATATCAATATATACATATATATAAATATGTGTTTTATATATATATATTTATATATATGTATATATATATATGTATATATATATAAATATATATATTCATATATATGTATATATATATTTATCTATATATATATTTAGATATGTCTATATATATATATGTATATATATATATATATATGTATATATATATATATATATATATATATATATATATATATATATATATATATATATATATATATATATATATATATATATATATAATATATCTATCCTATCCTGAACTTCGCAGAATGGCTATCGGCAGAAGCGCACAACTACCCCGGAGCAGAGCCATCGGCGGTATTTGTCGCCAAGATAGCAGTCTACGAGGTCCCAATGGAAACCCTCCAGGAGCGCCTTCTAGCCTTCCAGCGCCCACTCCTGGTCCATAGATATGGCATGCACTCGATCGACTTCTCCGGCGTGCATATATATATTGGGGCCGGCCGGATGGGATGGGTTTAGAAGCCTGGGTGGGTGGGCCTGGGTTTGGACTGCGTGGACCGGTTTTGTGCTGGAAAAACTAGTGCCTGTGCTAACAAAAAAAAAATTACCTGCTATTTAATGGCATGGCTGGCCCAATTTGTATGCTCAATTGCTACTAGTGAGGAGTACACAGATAATTAATTGAAAAGGTATTATGAAATCCGGCATGCCAGTAGCATTAATCACAGAATTAGTAAATAGAAGATAGTATCCAATATCGTAGTGTGTCAGTCAAAGCAGCAGACGCTTCTGTATTTGTAAGCACCGCACGGCAGGTTCCGATATTCAGTATGTTGTGCAACGATCCTGGCTGATAGGAAGCCATACAGGAGAAGCAAATATTATGTATAGAGCTACAGGCAGGATGGGATACAGGGAGGCAGGCTAGCGGTGAATACGGTAGTCGGGCGATATCATATTGCCTCCGACTATTCATGGAAAAATGACCAAAGCTGTAGTGATGGATATCTACCCAGAGTGTCATGGTGCCGCAGGCCATTTCATAAATTGTGTTTGTATCAAGTTGAGTCGCTTTAAAGTGCAGACTAGGAGGAGATGTACCCGTACTAAGCGACCGCCTAGTGTTACTGGCGATCAATCATGATTGACATGATGTTCCATGAATTGATCTAGAGGATTAGGGCGCTTACCTTCTGATATTCTATGCGATTTACGTACATTTGATTAATGAGTCAGTGAAGCCAATATCGAATCCTGTCATATTATCAATATATTATAATGTCAATGAGAAAATGAATAACGACGGTTTGTTGGCCAGAACAATTATTCGCGTAATCAGGCGTAGTGATTATTTATTGTATATAATATAATTTGATCGATGGTAATTGAAAGGACAACGATTGAATGCTTGACGGAACATTTTCAGTTGTTGTATCTGTTATTTTCAAAGACGAATAATAATATTGTGTTTTTAGAGGTGAATATATGCTGGCCGTCTCTGGTATATTCATATTGCATCAAACGACAATATTATGACGGAATTGACTGGATTACTATCAACTCATACACACGCATGCTAGTAATGGGACAACGTGATATGGACTTCATATATGACTACCTTTACGGACATCGCCCTGGCAAGTCAAATATCAATTCAACATGTACATGTTACCATAGAGGCTTGGATGTGTTATCGAGATGATTCCTCCCTGACGGTCTTATATGAGGCTGATTGCGGTACCAGGACGGCCTCCCAGGAGCGTTCACACATTCGCCGCTTTCCCCAATGCACATACTACGGTAGCATATTGTATTGTGTCAACCATGTTTAGAAACTCGAGATAATGATCACTCCGCCTGATTATTAATGACCATCAGTGTTCACAGATAAACAAATATAAAACTTTAGTTACGAACAAAGCTCTCTGTTAATCCAAACTGTTTGCTTCCTTCAACTTAAACTTTGGGTATATGACTTGTTTGCACTTCTTTACAATCGCATTCCAGTCTTAACACGTGCGAAAAAGTGACCTGAATCGCTGTTAGTGTCGGAGATGTCTAGCAACTATAATATAATTAATTATTTGGCGATAATTAGGTCGCAATGCATATTATTATCTTCATTACAAGTGTCTATTTAGACGTGAACGTAAGATAATTGCAGTTAAAACTGCTATTCATTATTCATGTTTTCTAGCAGCCACCAAATTTCACCCTATCCCTGAATATAAGCACACAGGGTCAGCTGAAGAGAGCTGAAATTACATATCGTAACCTGAATTCCCAATTGTTGTTGTTAACAAGTAATGCCATATTTAATGGACAATTGAATGTTATAGCAAATAATGTGAAATGTCATTACGTTGGCATGACGACACTAAAGCAAAGTTGTTCCAGTAGTATGTCAACAACAAAACCACAGCAGACATTTTTATAGCGAAAACATCACTTCTTTATTTCTTAGGTTAGATCTATTAGCAAACTCATTCTCCCTCATGCCTTTGGTTGGCAGCTTCTTCTTGGCGAATTGCTGTTTCCTGCATGTTACATAGAATATTTCAACCCCAGCATTTCTCTGACGGTCCCCGGTATGCAAACAAATAACTTTCTTAGCAAGACTTTTATAACGCAGCAATATTGCGTGACAAAAGCTGAACTTTTGGTTGTACTTGGTACAATGGTTGTTATCTGCCATGGTTTATCTCCTACAAAGGCAATCATATATGAAGGATTAATTTGGTGTGAGATGCCTTTTAAAATAATAGATATATCTTTGGAGGTATGAATGAAGATCCACCTTTCATTGCTTCTTCAATTTCATTACTCCCGAAGCATTCGTGCCTCCTACCGTCAGCCATCTTCAGCTAAATTTTACACCTAGTATGTATCATCATGACCAATGCTTTTATAATAAGAAATAATTGCATCATATGCAACAAATGTTTTCATATTTACAGTTACATGCAGATATATATTCACATGTCCTAACTTCTTGTTGATATGGATTTTGCGTTATGATTCGATGGCAGATTAAAATAGATGATTACTTGTAAACCAAAAACATGATTGATTTTGCGGATACGGTTATGTTAGTAATTAGTTTGTAACTATGATATCAAAGTTAAACTTTACTTATGTTTGGAGAGCAAATGATAGCATTTTTGACAAAAAACGCGGAATAACTATGAAGCGGCAACAAAACACTCCGCAGTTGTCACCTGATGTTGACGTCTATCGTTGTCTGCTAGCGATACCCCGCCCTCCATCGAGCCTCAAGGTGCAGCGCATGCGCGTAATCCGGTTCGCCGCGCGCGCGCGTCTTTGCGGGTGTCTTACGAGGATTGGGAGAGTGGTTTGTCAGTTAAGCATCGGCCGCGGATGTGACGGGCAGGATAAAAGCCACAATGAATGAAGCATGAATACGCCACAAAGGTCGTATAAACTTGCCATATAAGGTCGGGCCATTACGTTCAGATGTCACATAAGGTTTTGGATTACATCAAACTGTCCCTTCAAATGATTCAATACCGAAAACTACATATCCATTATTCATAAGTCTTGTAATCCAAGAGTCTTCTACTTGGCACACGGTAATGCATCAGTATGCTTATATTGAGATGTAGATACTGCTAATGAGGCACAAGTATGTGATGCGTTTGCGTCGAAGGTGCCAATAGATGGCCTTGAATATAACAAGATCATAAGATCACCTTAAGATGTCGTGTGATAAGTAATGCGAGATATTCTCCAATGATTTAATCAGCAAACTGCTTTTGTATCGTTAAGCATTTTCCTCTTGATGCCAGAGCGATGACATCGAAGTTCTTGATAAGTTCTTTAATCTAAAGAGATTCCAAAGCATCAGAGTTAGTATATTCAGAGCACATGTTATGAAGACTGAGTTTGACTGAGCATGCCGTGTTCTAATTATATTTGGTTCAAGTAGTACCACATCCTTCACTAGAGCCTTATATATTTTGACCGTGAAGTCTGTTTTCTTGATACCAAGTCTGTACACTACTTTGTCGTGAACATTTGACTTAAGTCGTCAAAAGAGTAATTACAGGGTATAGAAGTCTACAATAATTGATGAATAGTGAAGGAGCAAGCGCCCAAAGGATGAAAAATCTACTAGTGGAGAACTGCATTCGTTCAATGCCGCGTTTCAGTTTATCGTCACCAAAAACTGGATGAACACCTTTTGCATGAGTAAATATGTTTTCTGTTTAAATGTCAGACTGTAAATAGTTCAACAAGGTATAATTCACCAGAAATTTAGCCATAGAATAATTAACAGATCAAGTAAGATGCTACCCTCTATCTCGGCTCTTTATTGGTACCACACATGTCAGCTGGTGTGGGTTCTTTAAGAGCCTAGGCGATAAATCCGACAACGCGTCATGAAAGCAGATTCAAATATAATCTGATATGTGATATAGGAGCCTTGTAAATCTCGATTCTATGGAATTTTCGGCAGAACCAGCTTAAATCGTGGTTACTAGTAGTTCCACTGCTCCAGATGAAACATTGTAATTTTACATTTAATGCACACATATCTCTACCTTTATTATGTGAATTTCATTACAAGGAATGTGTTGGACACAATATTTATCTTTTTTGTCCATCATATTTGTAATTGTATATTGCATCCTAATACAACGAAGGGGTACGTATTATTCCCGATTACAATAGGACTTGAAGCAACATGACATGTCCGATATGATTAATTATCAGTGACTCTTTTGAATCGTTTATTCTGATATATGATATGTGGGTATGGTTATAAGTGATATACGGTGTAAATCGTGCTTATAAATAGCTTCGATATTCCAGATGAAATCTTCAAACAGATGTAACTCATACCTTGAATACCTTTGCTTTTAATTAAGTTAATGAATAAGCTACATTAATATGAAAACCCGATACTATTTTAGAAGATCAATATTCAATACGGTTAGTTTTGAAAATTTTATCACCAAATGGGGTTAGCTGGTCTACGTCTTTGCTGGATAATATATATATGTATTGGTGTCCAAATGTCAAAATATATTGATATGCCTTGAGGAATATTTTGCTCAGATACATATTAGCAGAAGCGCTCCATCGACAATGCAATACAATTAAATGCTATCTAGCCTGTAGTTAAGTAAATTCAAGTTAAGTGACCTATGTATTCATGTATTCGTGTACCTTGCGGAAGTTAACATAATTTAATATTACGAAAATGGGTGCTATGCGCCTATATAAAAGGCCTATTCCCCTAATGGTAATGCTAGAGGCAGTTATATTTATCATCAAACTAGCGCTAGATTGTCAACAAAGCAAGCATGCCATATTACATCACCGATACGAAGAGATATCTAGTCAAGGCAAAAGTGGCAGACTTGTTTTCAATTACATGCTCGCATTACCTACTATAACGCGCGTGGATCATTTAACACAACAGTTTTTCTCCTTAACTGATTATAAGCAAGTCATATCTCTTACTAGATTGGACGCGGTGGTTTTCATTATTGTCACGAAGAATCGCTCCCGTCATGCGTGCTCCCGCTACAGCATCCGAAACGCATTAAATTAGCCTATATATAAATTCAGAAGGTCTCATCGGTCTCTTATTTGCATGTTGAGCATCTGCCTGGTATAAAGGGATGTACCGATGTAGCATTCATCATAATTATCATGCAACGATATATGTGGCGTACTATTCTCCATATATAAATATATACATTATATATATATATATATATATATATATATATTTTATATATATATATATATATATATATATATATATATATATATGAATATACTAACTCTATTTATATTTATATATGCGAAAGGTCTCTTACTTGCATGTCGAGCATCTGCCTAGTATAAGTATAGTATACAGACGTATTGATGTATCAATCATCACATTAAATCCTTCAACCATATATGTGGCGTACTTTTCTCCATCATACAGTCAATATTTCCATATAGAAGGTGTCAACAAGGCTTTCTCCGTATATTATGATAGGCAGACGCTTGCAGGAACGTGAATTTAATAATTGTAATAAGCAAAGCATTAATAATAAAAGTTACAGTAAACCACATCAATGTTTTATAACCTCCTCTCGCAAAGCAAATAATGAAAGGCCTCGGCGTATTTGATGTTTCAGTGTTGTATAGGATAGTCTCACAATAAATATTGTAAAATGTTTGGGACAATTGCCATTCCGTTGCGTGTTGTCATATAAACAGACTGTTTCAGATTGAAGAGCGTCTTAGGATAATCAATCTTAAGGTGTGACAAGCATAGTCAGGGGTTCAGTGAAACGGCATTATGATTGAACGTTAGGGTTTTTTTATCTTTATTCATTTTTGCACAACGATATACGACTGAAATTTCCTTAGAGCAGAGTTAAAAACATTATTTCTGAGCAAATGTTAAACCAATATGTTCAGTCGTTGGGTACATTTCTCTCTGCGTGCATCTGAAAAGCTGAATGCGATTGGTTTAATTGCAGCAATCAGAATATGCTCATATGTGTGGACGTATATTCAAGTCGACAAAAGTGCGTAATACGTGAATGTCGAACGATTGTAAAGAATATGCTAAACAGCAGTTGTAGTCAAACGGGTAATGCGCAACGTCGGTAGTTCCGCATGAGAACTATTTTGGTTCAGATAACACCCATGCTGCGATTTTTACTTGAATTAGACGTTGTTGTGCCAGGGTGCTTTCAAAAATGTCCACACGACTGCAAATATGATATTTTTGCGTTGTTTCTCGATATTCAGCATTGAAATTCGTTGTTATTTTTATATTCTTTCTCATCTTATAACAATGAAAATATTCATTCACCTTAAGTTCCCTCAATTGAGCTCTAAGCAGACGTTTCCAGTTTTCACACCGCTTCAATATGGTATCGTCGGAGTACAATAACCAAATTTTCTGCAGCAACCTTACAAAAGGCATGGAATTCGAACCCATATCACATCAAATTTAATCTAGCTTGCAAGGTAATAGTGGCTAGAATTGGCCATGGTCTTGATGTCATGTGCATCCAACAGCGTATCTAGATACTTTCTTCCCGTGCAACATAAGATGGAGCGAGGTTTGATCTTCAAATCTGGGCCGCAGGTGTTGGTTAACGTAGGTCCCGAGAGCCATGATGTTTATTGAGTGGCTGCTAATGCAGATAACCGGGCAAACAATTGCTACTGACTGTAGCTGTATTGCGACCTTGATATCATCCTTGTAATTATGCGGGAAGTATGATAATGTTGACGTTTTAAAACTACTGCGGTTTCATAGAAAATGATGTTGAAATTGTAACATTCTCGACCGTTGTATATGTAGACTCACAACGCTGTGGAAAATACTGTGATAAAATGGCCACATATTCACATTGTCTGCATACGTACGTTACGTAGTTGGACTGATGTAATCAGCAACATAAATAATCATTTAAACTTAGAATTCTAGAAAAGTCTTTAATGTCTTCTACCGTTGTTAATGAATGGTGGTCGCACGCCAATCCAAGCAGCTACAGCAAACGCAATTGATGACTGCGTAGGTTGAACAAAACATAGCGTGGTGCCACTAGCCTCTTGCTGTTAAAACTAAGCTACCAACTTGCAAACATGCAGACTAATCACGCGCTTATTTAAACTCAAACTATATTATACTCAAGCTATAGTATTGTCTAACTTGAGTAAGCTATAATATTGTCACACTCCTAACCGATTTAAATGAGAAATATACAGCATATAGACACTACCACCATAAGCATTGAAGGCTTAATGCATGTATCAGCTACATGTTCATGTCTTGATTCCATATGCACAGGTTATTGCTTCAATAGCATTGGCTCACTTTGGAGCACCGGTATTACATACAGATTAAAACACAATGCAATACACAAATGACGTCGTAATTATCACTTTGTTATGGCTAATGTGCATAGCTTTGCATGTCGGATGTAGTACGCATATTGTTGCACATTGATCAATTCCGTTCCTGATGTTACCTTTAACAATTCGTGGGTCCTTGAAGTATATCCCTATGTCTCTAGCATACTTGTAGTGTTGATCCGAAGCTTGTGGAGCATACGAGTACCTGGCTGATAGAGGAGTTAACACTGTTAACATGATTAGCACGGATAAGTCAATCTGGTTATTGTTTACAAGTCAGGTCACTGCCGCAAATTAAAAACCATGCTAGGCTTTTAGTTGCATGAATTAGCCACCACAATACACATAGAAATCAAGTTGTGATTAAGATCAATCTTTGGGCGGCGCACGCTCTTGTGCGGAAGAATGAGAAGCTATTATGCTGCTTTTAGGAACACATTTAAACTTCTATATAGGCAATCCATGAATTTATCTAATTAGATTGTCCACATTTATGCACACAGCTAATATGCACCATAGACGCAGTGTGATGGGTACCTTGGCGACTGGAGGTAAATATCGTAAGGGCCGTACACATATCAATTGGAAAATATTTTTGATATGTTATCCCTTCGTTAAAGCAATCATGAAGTATGCACAAATGTATGTTAAGTTGTATGCATTGCTTACAAATAGCATGAACGAAAAATTTATGAGCCATTTTACAAATACAAAATACCAACTCTACTCATGCAGGGATTGGCAAGTTGCGTCCGATATAGATGAGTTACATTCAACTAACAAAATTATCATTACCCAAGCTATCACGGCACTATTAGCGAACTGTTGTTCCTTAGGAGGCTTTTGGGGCATTTGTAAATATAAACCTTCAGAGGCTTTACATATGTCGTTTCAGGGCAGTTTTCCTCGACAAAGTGCTGTATGGTTCAGTTGTTGCAATAATGCAGTGCAGGTCAAAATAATCATCTTACCCCGATGTGCGTGGTAGGATGTTTGCTTGAATTGTACAAAGGATGCACTGAATGAGCGAAGTACAATAAAGACGACAAACAACTTATTTATGTGGATACATAGCATGCATTATATTGTGAGATTTTGTATCATATTCAGTGAGGCGCACTTACAATGAACTAGTAATTCTCATTATAAAACCGATAGACTACTAATTACCGAATAAAGCATTTTCGTACGCCAAATCTAATGAGCTAGTCAATTGCTCTGGTATTTTACATCTGACTCTCGATACCACGTTTGCATGATCATTATAATCATAATCATCATAAGTATCATTATCTTTGTCATTATCATTATAATTAAAATCAAAGTCATCGTTTTATCTACTTTGTGCGCTTCCCGAGGAATCATTGCATTGTTTGCTTAGATCCCACAACCTGACGTCCGTGTATGATTAATTTGATCCATGGAATAGCCTTCTTAACCATGTGGCGCAATGCAGACTAGCAATAAACCTATCAGTATACATATGGTCAGAGACCTTTGCCTATCACAGTTTTACACCTACCCATTCATTCAATTAAATCAGCTGTCCCAGCTTTACTCGCACCGTTGCACGAACTGCTCCCTCATTTGTCATCTGCGTAGATCGTAGGTACCCTTTCAAAATGTCTCTTTGACATAGGAGGGGAAGCAGTCATGTGTTGTAAGTGTACCTCTATCAAGGTCGGGTCCATTTGTCAAACGTACAAAACCCTATGAGACGAACAGTATCGCCCCAGCCGATAAACCAAGACATAGACGAGATATTACGTCATATAATTGCGTTACGCAGCATATAGCTCTTCACAGTACGTCCTGATGTTGAGCAGCATATCAAATTAATCAATGTTGTGTGTCCGATTTGTCTTTTATTATCGAGCAGACCTAGGTTTCTGGTAAAGCAATTCATTTGTTATTGAACATGTCATCTATATTCTGTGCCTTTGAACAGTATATACTAACGATGGTAAATGCATAGCACCACTCCAGGTGCAATATGATACAACACATTTATCGATACGTCGACAGTATTCAATTCCAACAGACACATGCTTTTTAAAACAGAGATAGATATAGTAATTTCATTCGTAAACCAATAAGTACCAGTACGTGAATGGATGGTTGTAATTGAGGGATTGAGCGTGTGTGTGTGTGCGTATCTGTGCGCACGTGTTACAGTAGGTGAGTAAATGAGTGAGTGAGTAAGTGAGTGAATGAGTGAGTGAGTGAGTGAATGAGCGCTAAGAGCGTGTAGATGAGTGAGTTAGAAAGTAAATATATGAGTAATTGAGCGAATGAGTGAGACAGTGAGTGAGCGAGTGAGTGAATGAATGAAGTGAGTGAGCGAGCAAGTGAGTGAATTAGTGTGCGAGTGAATTATTGAGAGAATGAGTGAGTTAGTAAGTCAGTTAGTGAGTGCGTAAAGGCGTAAAGGAGAAGAACGATTAAGGAATGAGTAGGCGGGAGCTTGCATGCATGAGTGTGTAAGTGAGTGAGTTAATGAGTCAACGAGTGATCGATAATATGAGTGAGAAATATAATATGTTTGTCACTGTCAAAGTCCCGCGTGAGGAGCACGAAACAGGGTGGTAGTGAGGACTAGTGACAATTGTTGAGGTAATGTTGAGGCAATGATATCACGATGCAACAGAATAATAAATGCTGTTCTGCTGTACAAATATAAAGACGGTTATTGGAAGACAACAAGTTGTATTTGCTTTAAACTCCTCATTTAAGCTTGTGCACCTGTTATTGTAAGAAAGCAAAACCAAAAATAAATAAATATGGTATCTGCCTCTTCTAAAGCCGCCAGCGATGATGTAGGTGACATAGTGGGTAAGGATGCTTGCGATATGATGTATGTTGTCTCGTAGTATCGGATTACGATGCCTGAAATTGCAAGGTCTTGACTTGGGATCAACTGAAACCATGTTTCACATTTTTAAGTATGATTTCTTCAAGTAATCTCTGCTTGATGACACTGAGGATTTGGAGGCTTCTCTAAAATCTCAACGTATACGGTGAAGAGATTATATGATCGCAGAGCCCTTTCCGATAAGAGCTGCGTTAATAATGTACCATGAAACCTTGGCGATGCATGGGCACGTCACAACTTCCTGACATGCAAACAAGCCTGCTATATGTTAAAAATGATGATTATCTGAATTCCTCATTTGCTCTATAATGAGAAGACGCCGCGGAATGAAGTAAATAAAAATGGTAGCCACTGCAAATCATTAACAACGAGGTATATAATGCAACCTGCAAAACAAGGTCGCATCACATATCCTCTGGATGAAGTGTGACTTATCCAAAAGGCGAGAATGTACATATGATGATATGTTTATTGGGATTATAAGCGTCGTTGTTTATAGCTCAGGAAGAAATGTCGGCGCTAAGCCGCTTCTTAACAGGGCAAACTATTCATATGAAATAGATCGGAGTATCACCTTTTTACTGGTACAGACAACCAAGGCAGTGTCATGGCGATGACGTGTGGGTAGAGTAATCACCGCAATGCAGTTATTGCACTTTTATATGCGGTTATATTCCTTTAGAAAGCTTAAGTGCATATATATATATATATATATATATATATATATATATATATATATATATATATATATATATATATATATATATATATATATATATATATATATATATATATATATATATATATATATATATATATATATATATATATATATATATATATATATATATATATATATATACCGGTGGTGTCCCAAGACGGTCAAGCCATCTATTATATAGACTAGATCATTATTCGCAAGACAAAGCCCCCACTGGCCTTATTCCGCTAATAGTCTCCCATCTCACTGATGCAAATAATATAAATATATATTTGTCTGCAGTTGTTGGAAAATTAAGCGTGCAAGTGCTGCAGAGTGCATAATTTGACCGGACTTGCGACTTACACGACACATACTGTAGCAATCGAGTGTTCTTGGCCACAATGAAAGGCTGTGTATGCAATACAAACTTTTACGCGCTCGTCTAGATCATATTTATCTCTATGTAACACTGTCACAATCCGATCGATATTGTAATTTAATAGGTTATACACCATCCTAGACTCAAAAGGGTTTCGCTACGCTTCTCGCCCTGCTGGTGCGCAGTATTGAATATTATCAATATGTTAACAGGGCCCGCATCCAATGGCTTAGGAACCTTGACTTACCATGACGATCATGAATGGTTTAATCGCGCGTTTTATTGCGAAGGACTTGAACGGAACTATTGTACCTGTTCGCGCTCACCATAATCACCATGACTACGCAAGTTCTTATGATCTAGGGTGTGTTCGCTTTTCACCCTGCATCCGGCCTAGTAGGCTGCTTGCATGTAATAACTACTGTAGATATCAGAATGCTTTCGACCCTTAGATACACATCAGAAGGAGCACCGCCAATCATCTACAATTCGCCACTAATTACAGCTTGCACAGGATCTAAGATTTTTGCTTCCTGTGATTTGGATGCAGAGCTTCCAGATGCCCCCATCAGGGAGGCGGATCGGGCTCGACCCCAAGCGGGTCCGACTAGGCCGGAAGCTAGGCTTCCTGTTAGTTAAGCGGTAAACTAACGTGACCATAGGCCACCACTTAGAGTCAAACGGGGTGACTCCTTGTTGACGTGTTTTCACAAGCTCGTGTGACACCTGCTGACAATCATTCACAGTATGCTGGTAGAAACAGGAGCACCCGATGTTTATCTGATGTCTTCTAATGCTTCGTCATTCCCACGTTGGATCAGCGCGATTTATTCATCGACTGAAACAGTCTTTTACAGATCTTACCCTAATTTCCTCCTTCATTTGGGTATATTTTGTGACCTCAGCTAAGACGGGTTTAAACTCATGATCATAAACCTTGATTGTCAGTCGACGACTGATCAATTTTCCGGCAATTTCAGGTACCCCACAATTGGTCCCAGTAGCACCCAAATACAGTGGCAATATGAATGATTACTACTGTAGTCATTACACCTACGCCACCTGCGCCAAGACACATACCAACAGTAACTAAAACAGTGCCTACTGCATCCACTGAGTTAACTGCACGCCTATATTTCTTGTACATAGCACAATAATTTTCAATCTCTTTCTCGAGGTATTGCTTCTTTAGGACGATCTCATTCAACCGATAGGAGTGCCCTGGATTCTCATCGGGCAGCCCTGGGTTAATAGAAGGTGCGGTTGGTGTCTTCATAACTATATACTTAAAGTACAAGTTTCATAAGCAGTAAATTTACTGATTTAGATGCCTGGAAAGAACTCCCACGTATTCTGGAACTGGTTTGGTTTTCTATAGCCAGCTCCAGAGGTGTGGTAAATATTTGGACGCCAACATAATCCTTCCTTGGTTTGGTTGCATAATAACTGCTTTGTTCGACACGATTAACATCACTAGTAACACCTACAAGGGCAGGCAATCCACTGCACTAGTTGATAGCCCCATACGCAAAACTCCCTGCGCTGTCATAGGATATACAGAGGCTAGAGTTTAAGTGGGCACCTCTTCCTTTTCCTGCAGTATCTGACCGCCATATAATAGTCGCATTTGATTCAATGTTTTACCAGGACACAGAATACGTAATTGACCTGAGGCCTACGCATAGATCACCTGCACTGCTGTCAATATCACTTTGCAGGGGCACAGCCTCACCGCTTGGAACATTAGACAGTATGGTACATAGTGGTGAACATGAATACACAAGCCTTTTGATTCAATAGAAAAGCGCTTAACAAAACCAGGTGATCAAGTCGTTCATAGCGGCGGTACATCCAGCGCAAACTTACCTGAGGTAATCAGTTATCATATAATGCTGCCGGTAACTGCGGATAAGACAGTGCAAGCCTGGGCATCACAGCCAATGCAGTTCTGGCAGAACCAGATAAACTTAACAGTGTGGTGTGCAACATGCGGCTGCGGCGTGTCGTCCCACAACCACCTCGAGGCCAAGGATCCCCTCGTCCAAGCTCTCTACACCTTTCACGTTTATTACACAGTGCGGCACCAACTGACAGAACTACAAGCGCCACCACCATAGGATCATGCCCATGACACATATAACATTCCATACAATCGCAGGGTATATGAGAGACCCTGTAGTGAGTTTGGTGTATCACGGACAACGGACTGGCACCAGAAGGCAACAGCTACCAACGAAAGCCTTGGGGTGCTATAATCACATGATGCGTATAGCTAAGGGAACGTCGTCAAGGTTGCCGGCCTGGTTTAAGCTATTTGCATTGGCAATTTGTTACCGATCAAGCTACATGTTATTGCTAACACAGCAGTTTTATAGATCTATATGCGTGTTTTATGAATGATAAAGAGAAAAACGGCGAGCTTCTTATCTCATAAATGGTCACACTAACGCAAGCTTCAAACACTTTAACACTGCATTGGTCTTTCAGTTTTTCGTATCACACACTGATTAAATACCAGTTTGAACAAGCTTATCCCCAATCTATACACTGAGAGGGGCATAAATGTGACTAAACATATAATTATCAGGTAGTCATTACACATCATGATTATGTATACGTTCAAAGTCATTTTTTTATCTATTGCAATCATTATTTCTCTCTGTTAAATCTACCACACTGTAATAACAAGCAATAGAAATAGCATCGCAATCTTGTTATATGATAACATCAGCATATCCTTATGTGTCTATATTCCTCATCCATACCCTGTAAACTAAAAAGCGTCAGCTGGTTGAGGTTCAAACGTAGACGCGACGAAATATCCGAATTCCATTACTACTCGATAAATACAACGTTTAATAGCGCGTAAAGTCATCCAGTCCAGATGAACTTACTTGCCACATGAATGGTCAGGCCAAATGTTCTGACAATTAAGAAAATACAATTTCCTATTGACGCGATCATTAATCGGCCTCATATAGTTCCCTAACGCACGTTAAGCTAAATTATAGTTCAATGTAGCCTTATGGAGTGTCGATCATGCAGCGTTAGTTGAAGAACACGCAATTAAGAGCATAAGTCGCTTGTACAATATCAGCATTGACTCCTCGCAAAATAAACATTAAGAAGTCAAGGTCGCATTTCAGCCATGTACCAGAGGCACCAGAAATCCTCGTTATAGGCATCAGCAGCTAGTTATGAATATACCAAATGGCCCAAGGGGTCCACAATAAATATAATGTGTATCTCGATGCGGTATTAACAGCGAGGCCGCCGAAATGTATACCTTAGGTGCTTAGTATTGACCAGCATACAGTAGTCAATCCGAAAATAAACGCTGTCCGCCACATACCCAACATTGCGGTGATATTGCCTTATTGTGGTACTAGGACAGCTACTTTACAACTAGGTCCAATATTCAACAAATGCTCCCATACGTTCATCACGCACAACTTAAAGTATTTATTGAGTATTGTCCAATGGCAACAACACGCATTGATATTATTCTATGTAATACGATCGTGTGTGATAATTGCGGTTGGCGGTCATGCTATATAATCACGATGCGTGTTGGTGTGGTTATCATCAATATGTGATGGATAACGACTACCGCCGTCGCTGTGGGGCCACTTATTATCGATATGTGACACCATTCTTAGTCATCCATTTGGTACACACAGTTATTGCTTCACCCCACTCCGACCCGCAGCAAATGATATCAGCCATGCATATGAATGAAACACCAAGTAAATTAAACTGTATTGGAAAGCCAAAAGCTGATGTATTATGGATAATTGGTACACCACGTCTGTATAGCACATACAATGGAATACCTCAAACATATAATCAAAGTAATGTTTTAACAGCTAGCGATCACGCCATTTACGTGGAAAAACACCGGAATGGACCATTTGCTGTAATGCCATTGCTACCTGGGTGGCTACTATATAATCTAGGAAATCCCTAATTGGTCAATTTGCTAGAATACCTGGGGTTCTTGTGTTCAGCACTGAAGAGCAGGTGAGGCTCATTAGCGTGTAGCATATATAATATAATATCATAACATGAGAGAGGATCGTCCATGAAGCTAAATACAGAAGCTATATCCCGCTTCTTCTTCACGATATATGTGCTTGTTTGTACGTGTGGTAGAATCGGCCTGTATGGTTCCTCAGCATCTCAATCGACTATGATGTTGTTAATGTATGCATAGATCAGAAGATTTCCCTTGGATATATTACTGGATATAATTGTGCGACCAACGACAGAAATCTTTTTTCCAAATTAGTATTTTTATTTTTTTGGGCAGTGCTAGCCGACTGCTCTTATGTCTTTAGGACATTGAGGTTCATTTAAATACATGAATGTTTTTTTTATTTATTATGCGGACTTATATGGCAATTTCCTCGACATTATTCTCTAACTGTTCCTACAATGAAAAAAATTGTTATTTATCCATTGCCAGCAAAGTGCTTTGAGTTTTAATAATAATATAAACTAGCAAATTCCAGCGACTTCGCCATGAGCTTATGAGCTATAATTGGCACTGCTGTTCAAAGATGTCTTTCTGTTCTGAAGAAGGACACAAGCTAGATGTTAGCATGACAGAAGGCAGATGTGCATGATTAATCATCAACGCAAATAGTTTCCTTATCTGAAAATATTCGTTGCTGCAGCCATTAAAAATGTGATTAGAAGCTATTTCGCAGAAACCGTCCCTTTAATCTCGATTCATCTTACAAGCTAACAATCGAGCATGTAAAAAGTCGATAGCGTGCAAACACTCATATGCACCGCCGGAAATAGGATAGTGTATATTGCACGCCGATGTGTTTATTAGCGCCGCAATTGCCGAGTTGCTTGAATATACATCATTAAATTTGTTTTCGTATTTATCTATTCAGCCATTGCTTATCTTCCAATCTCAATGAGCATCATCTATAACGCACGCGGTCGCCTTTGATTTGTAATGCATTTTTACTACTCCTATGAAGGAATTGCACCCATTGCTTTTAATCACGGACAATGAAGCCCGTTCGTAATCCTTGTAAGCGTTATTTTGCTACGTGTTGTAGATTGTCAGTTGCAGAACACATATTCTAAGCTGATTATTTACTCAACAATAACATTGACTCAGCCATTGTGCATCAAGAAGGCTTTGCGAAAAAAAGACAACAACAACAAGTTGACTTTTCGAATTAAATAGCTAATTTTATTTGTAATTTGTTGTTTGAAGAGATAACGTTGCACTTTTTCCAATTAGTTTGATGGCGCTTTTGGGATTATGTGGTGCAACGTGAGAGAAGCGTGTTTATTTTTATCAAGAAAGTGTTGACCACGGCTGTCTGGAGTGCCCTCCCAGACAATCAGATTACCCCATTGTCCACCCTCATAGTTATGTCTGCTTCTCCTGCTGTTTCGCAAACGATATCTATCATTGGTTGAGATATATTAGATTCACAGGTATCGGTATTAAAAAAAAAGAATGATCCAGATTCTCACAGGCGGCATACGTTTTCAAGCTTTATTGATCAAGAATGTCAAATCAAACTTCCTTAGACCTCAAAATCAGAACATCGTCTTGTTTTCATTGCCGAGTGTGTTCTTTTATATAAATGTGGTTTATTGCGAACCCGCCTCGACTTTGCGAGCTAAAGTGTAATCACCAAGGTTAATTGGCAATTGTGTTCTATTGTAAACACTATGTGTAGCATTGGACTTGATCGGGAATTAGCAATACTGAATCCGTTCATTTAATGATAGGGGAGTGTACAGACTATCCTGTTCATTCATTTCCAGCCGGTTAGTGCTTGGTACCGTGAGCTAAATGATTTCAGTAAACATGTTGCATTTCCTAATTTTTTCGCGAATGAGCTGGTATACAACGGGAAATATGCATTGCATTACAGAACGATGTGCCTATCACAATTACTTTCTCTGGTTAGCATCGTTTCACAGACACCGCTGACCTATAGCCATCATTAGCGTTCTTGAGTTCAACCCCGCATTTCTAGTATAAATAGACCTAACACAAACCCCTGTACCTTCCATCAATTTTTCTTGGAAAGCATCTACAATAGCGGGATTATCCGTCTGGTAGGACCGCAACTATTGCCCTTGATCATTTTTGGGATTAATTCCACCAATGGCGGAGTGATACATCGCACTATAATCAATCCGATTAAACCGCTTGGTCATTAAATGACAGCCGTTGTTGTGTATGGTAGACCTGCGTGAATTAAATAAAGACTACGTTTTGTCGAACATCCGAATTACATCCAAGCTGGTATGGATGTATTAGTCTTTCTGACGTATCACTCATGTACAGGTAGCGGATGCAGTTTACTCCCAAATTAGGCGTAGATGCAATCTATGCGTTTTTGCGCTGATTTCATAAAAAGTCTTTCCATGTGTGCCAATCAAAAAGACAACAAATTACTTACACGAAATCCGTCGACTTCGCGTGACAGTAACAAAGACAGAAGTAATGAACAGCAGCTCGATAGCGTGCATTTAAGTAGTAGAAATAACAGTGGATATTCACAAGCTGCGTTATAAACAGTAATTGCCTTTCTGCCTGATGAGATCACCCGCAGTTTTATGCTGTTAAAGCAGGACACAATTGATTTCCAAAGGGGTCTTCCTTTACATGAAACCAGGCATGCAGTACTTAACTGCAGAAAACTCTTGGTTTATCCACAGTTTCAAGGGAAAGGACATACGAATCAGCCTAGTAGATAGTGATAATTGAGATAATGCAATAATATTTTCCTTTAGCGTATATCTATATATATATTGTGTATTTATATATATTTATATATATATATATTATATAAATAGAGATTTATTTATATATATATGTATATATATATACATATATATATATATACACACACATATATATATGTATACATAAATATGTATATATATATATAAAAGTGTATATATATATTCATATATACATATATATATAAATATATATATAAAAATGTATATATATATAAAGATATATAAAGACATATATATATATATATATATATATATATATATTTATACATATATATATAAATATATATATATATACCTATATATATATATATATATATATATATATATATATCTATATATATCTACATATATATATATACATATATATATATACATCTATGTATATCTCTATAGATACATTCATTGACCATGGTGTTCAGCAGGAGGGCATTTGATGATGACGGCCGAATGCATCTTGACACAATAAACGTTGTTGTATATTGTTTCATACTATTTTGCCGATCGGCAGATGAGCTGTTCGAGTGAGCACAAGTAATGTGCATTCTCGATAAGAGGTGGACAAAACTATTATTCGTATCTGATCAGGGATTGCGACATTTCTAATACATTGGGCGTGCAACACAATTTAGATATAAAGATAATAATTCATGAAAAGCATGTATTGTTCAACCGTTAGTTTTACTCTGAGGTTGAATGTGCGCATGTATGGGGGAAATTGGCTTCATCCGGCGTGTATACTCTGCACAAACTAGCGGCATTAATCAGCGTAGAAACGGGACGATCCTTATTATTATGCGAAGCAATATCACCGTTTGTCTTGCGTTGGCACTGTTTCCATAATTGATATTCCCTGCGTGCATTTATAAGCAATAAATATATAAAGGGATGATATATCAATGAATCTTGATTTGAGTGTGTCTTCTGTGCACTGATGAATTGTACAGGCTGCTCGAGAGAGTGCATAGTCTGTTTTTTCACGTGTTCCTAATCTGGAAATGACCGATTGAATAGGTCGATAAGTTTGCCAAGTGCAAACGAATGCGATTTAACCTTGTCCGTTAGTGTTCGAATATCGATCCATACACCTATTTATATCTATCATCTTTATCACATGTGTTGATCGTTATTTACTTTTGGATGGGCAAATTGTTTCTAATTTTAATCAGGTTATCAGCTGAGAATAGAATGCCATGCTCCTTTGCTAATTGCCCCAAAGCGCTAGCTCATTTATTTCTGCGATAGTATTAGCCTGTAGATAACTTATTTGCTCAATACAACTAAACGTGGGTGGTGATTTCTATATCTGAAAAGCTTGCGACTGTCGGCTACTTTTGCTATGAATCATTCATATCAAGTTGTTAAAAGAAATGCCTGAATGAAAAAAACGCATACACGAGCATCGTGCTCCAAAATACAAATAATAGATCAATGTTTGATGCTGGAAAGCAAGAACTATTGATATGTTTGCAACGCCTACAAATCATACCATTGCAATAGAACAAGATTAATAAAAGCCTCAACGTTTACTTACAAAACTATGTGTTGATTGAAGAACCTAACCCACAATAGAAGCTAGTTGTATCTGGAAATTGTTTGTGGTACAGATAAAATGGGCAAAACAGAGCAGAATCGTCCTGTTAAGCGTGTCGTAAGGAGCATTAGATGATTAACACACTCGCTCCTTCAATAATGGATTGTTTTGTGTATAGTCGCAATGCATTTGTATGATATAGTAGCTTCCTTCTAGATCATGAATGGCGCAAAGGGGGCTTTAGAGGATGACAGCTGCTTATTCTAATTAATTCTACTATTGCATGCACATAGTTATCTAAACGAAATATATAACCGGAGAGTCCATAACGCAGATTACCCATCGAATCGTTTTGCTCATGTCAATGTCATCGCTGTATTATATTTATGTATCAGTACTCATATTGTTTTATTTATCATTAAATATATCTTGGCATTGATTGAATGTCGGAGCAAGGAGCAAGGAGTAAGGCGCAGGTCTATTGCAGCTTAATATTTTTGAGCAGGTAGCACCATTATCCAGGCACGAAGACGTATTAAAGCGGACCATAGCTAGGCTTAAAAGCTTGACTGTTCTTTAAGCATTGGTATTGTTCGTGGTGCAGTGATGGACTATCATACGAATGCAAGTAGACAACGGTAGCGATAGAATACACGGTGTTTGAGATTGTGTTTAACACGAGCCATTTGCATCGATCTGTCTCTAGGTCATCGCATCACGAATCCTATAAAAACCCTTCACAATAAATACGAGGACACGTTAAAAACCAACTATTTTGGAACATAGCAAAAAACCAACCATTTTTCTTATCAAATCAAAAGATATTCTCGACAAGCAACGCAACACGAGGAACTTTACGGATTATCCGACCTGCATTTCGGTTTGTCCAGGCGAATATATATCTGCCTCTAGCTCACTGGAAAACGTCTAAACCAAATATATTTGTTCTTTATTCCCTCTATCGAATGTCACGTGGATAGGATATATTCATGAAGGAAGTAGTTCTAAACAATATACCACTATCGGGGATAAGGATATATCGGATAATAATTAGAAACAAGCTGTTAAAGGCAGAGTACCAAAAAGGTCGTCAGTACAATATATAAAAAATTTCAAACGCCCCTTACTAATTCCTGCGCATTGTTACCACTGCTTATGCATTTACATAAAAACATGATATAGCGCTTCATTAACTGTTTAATGATTGGTTGTTGACCTGTTAAAAGATGTAAGTATATGGAACGCGTTTGTGGATGGAGCTTCCAGATACGTCTAATACATTTTCGCCAAGTTCGGCAAAAACCTCTATGTGTCGGTGGTCTAAACTCCATAAGGGGGAGCAATAAAAAGTTGTACAGAAACTGTTGAACAACCTGTTTCTCACATTGCAAGCCCCAAACCTTGACACCACTACAAATGTGTTTGTGACACTAAATTAGAACATGCTACATTCATATTATTAGTAATAGTGAGTTTCAAAAGGAAATACCATCATTCGAAACAAATTATACATATATATATATATATATATATATATATATATATATATATATATATATATGTATATATATATATATGTATATATATATATTTATATATATACACACACACATATATATATATATACATATATATATATATATATGCATATATATACATATATATTTATATATATATAGACATAAATATATATATATGTATATATATATATATATATATATATACACCTATGTATAATTTGTTTCATACATATGTATATATATATATATATATATATATATATGTATATATATATATTTATATATATACACACATATATATATATATATATATATATATATATATATATATATATATATATATATGCATATATATATACATATATATTTATATATATATAGACATATATATATATATGTATATATATAAATATATATATATATACATATGTATAATTTGTTTCGAATGATGGTATTTCCTTTTGAATCAAATTTCAACATAACAACGCCGTTCTGCTAGTAGGTCTAGCGCGATCTAAAAGTGGCGCATACGACTGCTTCTGTATCCATGAAGCAGCCGCTGTGCTTCCCCCCTGATTCATAAATATGCCGCATCCTTTTCGGTCGCCTCATATTTTACTGCTTAGACTACACATACACAGTTTGAGTGAGCAATGTTCGCAGCGCCACCAAATCTTGCATGCAATACCTTTTACATCCCATTATCGTGTATGCTTATCGCCGCAGGCTTTATCCAGAACAGGCCATGGCTTGCCAACAAGCTTCAAATCGAGAGCTTTTCCTAATCCGTACAATGCCACCCTCCGAATCCCTAGGTGGATGAAATGCCGTGCTCCTCTCCCAATTCCCGAAAGACGCTTGCTAAGTTATATGCGCCATGGCAAACGTGGATAGGAAACACTCTTGCTCATTGCATCCAAACATGGGTTGATGGGGTGGTGATTTCTTTATATCTAGGTGTGTGCTACAGAATACAAACAATGGATCAATCTTTGATATAAGAACAATTATGAAGCCAGAACATTGTAATTGGGCAAGGTGAATAAAAGTAAATAAGGATAAGCCTTAACTCTCACATAAATATGTTATGATTAAAGAACCTAACACACGTTAAAGCTAGTAAACTGTGGGAATCTCTTGTGATCCAGATAATAGGCACAAAAGAGCAGACTTTTCCTGTAAAGCGTGTGATATGTGGGTATTGGATGATAAATTTACTTGATTGTTAGTTCCTGAAATAATTGACTGTTTCGCAATTCATCTGTACGATATAGTAACTAACTGCATGCTTACCTCTAGGTCATGAATAGCGCAAGTGGGCTTTAAAGAATGGGCGCTGCATACTCTAATCAATTCCACTATCGTATGCAGGATCGACCGACGTTGCATAGAGAAATAGGTCACACAGCTATCTGAAAAAGTCAATGACGCAGATTACCCAACGAATCGTATTGGTTTTGTCAATGGCCTTGCGTGTACCATATCTATGCATCAGTCTTCATATTATTTGATTTATCATTCGATAAATCGTGTCTTTGATTGAATTTCGGCGCCGGAGTAAGGCGTTTTATTACTGCAGCTTAAACTGTTTGAGCAGTAAGCAACATTGTCCAGGCACGATTACGCACTTTAGCGGACTATAGCTAGGATAGAAAGGCTTTAAGCGATGGTATATTTGATGATGCAGTGATGGATTATTCTACGAATCCATGTAGATTAAGAAAGACAAAGGTAGCGATAGGTCACATGGTGCTTGCGATTACTCTTGTGTATGCATCGCAGAGCAGCCATTAGCAAACGCCGTTGCGCTTGAATTACTTAATGCATATTTAATATATCCAGGGACTCATCCTAAGCATTGATGTCATCATTTAGCCCCTGGTTCCAGATAATACAGATAATTACATTCGCCATTTGCAAAAGATATACCGGGTCATAGCCAAGGGTTACCTAACTAAGGTCATTGCGTTAACAACGAGTTGAATGCAATCGAAGAACATCGATTATGATGTGTGAGAGCATGTCACATAAGGCCGTCACTGATTGCGGTTATATTGGATGTCTCAACCTGCAATCAAATGAGGCTGTCACTCAATTATTTCTCATATTGTTATATTGTTCTTCATATGTGGAAGCTATTGCACTACGAGGGTTGTCACATCAGAGAGATACATCAGAGCGATAAAGCAAAAGGATGAACAAATGTGATACATCGGCGTGATACATAAGAGTGAAACGTTATTGTGATACATCAGTGTTAAACTTCAAGGTGATACACATGATTACACATCCGGGTTATACTTCAGTGTCTGCCAATATTTTCAGGGTACATACAGTTTATTAAGTCTGCATCACCAGCAACTGTCGCGATCTCACCCATTACGTGGTAGACCGCTTTAAATGGCTGACTGCATTTTGTTTATCCACCCGACGATGATATCCTCTTAATATGAGTTGCACGTTACTGATCAATCCAATGATCACGTTTTCGTCATTACTGACGTTTGAAGAAAGAAATCGACGGAGGTTTCAACATATTGCTAGGCATGATTAATACTAGTAATAGTAAAATCCAAGAACCGTACAGGCAAATATATAATACATATATCACATGAAAAAGAAACGTATCTTATATATACCTAAACATGTTTTAACTTATCAGCATGTCGAGCATCTTAAACTTTAATCTAGTTATCATATTATTACCCCTATACTTAAAGCGGATGAATGATTGTTCGATTCAGAATATCTTAGTTTATTGATACTTTAGTGAATGATGGCTGCATTGATGAGTGAAGACAATTATAATTTCGTACTTAGCAAACAAGGTAAATGCGCAATTAAACCTCCAAAGCATGTTCGATTGAGGCAGACGCATACTTTAGCGCATGAACAATTGTGGGGAAGGAGAGGAATGAAAAGACAAGGAAAATAGTACAAGAAGACATTTATTCACAAAACGCATTCAAGTCAAATATATTAGTATGAAGAGAATAAAACACCGAAGGGCTTGGATGGACTCATAACGTCCTTCACCTACTGATTCACCGCTTTGGCCTGCGTTGTAGCAAGACGAGCAGCAGGAACGGCTTGGTCAAGTCAATCGGCTGGTGGTTTACTGCCCTAGGTTGATTTTGGCGTTGTTTTCTTTGTCCCCTTCTTGATGTAGTTCATTATCAATATCGAATTCCCTTATCAATTTTTTTTCCTAGAAGGCGGTCTCTTAATCAGGTCAATCTTATCCACTTTTTTTGCAGACACATGATTGTTGGTTTACATTAAACGGCTTGTTCATTAGATACTAAGGTCTGTTAACAATCTTTATTAGGAGCACTTTGGTTCGTTATCATTATGTATTAGAAACAGAGAGGCAAGGATAATCGATAGTCAGGGCAACTGAACAGGTCTACGAATGCTGCTGGAACATCATGCTTACTCTTAACGCCTTAGATCAATCTGTATACTACACAAAGAACACTAGGACAGGGATGTTCTTTATTTGCAGTAAGATGATATTGACCTACATTGTTCTTAAAACCTGACCTTCATTATGCCTCTCACTGATTTATCGCAACAGAAGTATTTTAACGTCGCATGGGTTAAATAATGAGTCAATCATATTTTACACATCAGGTTTCCAAAAAAACGACAGATACGCCATTATGCATTCTAATTGCCTATCCAAATATAAATTCTAATATTTTGTACTAGTAAGGAAGTCTATGTATAAAGCAATATTACTGAGCATGGCCATATTAGTGCCGGTCCATTCTTAATCCCATGTCTGTCTTGAGTATAAACTGGAGAGAGTAATTCGAGTTACATAACCGTAGTCGATGCTAATTGAAGGTAAGCTGTACCTTGTTA
>CM067351.1:28216130-28262217 GCA_034190875.2 Urechis unicinctus | reverse complement strand
CAATGTTAACTTAATACAAATAGCTTGCACTAAATGTTTCTTGATAGTTAAAACACCGATGGGGATATACTGCATACAGTTTTGGGTAGCCTGGTAGGTATATAGAGGCATACCATAATTATTTTGGGGGTTCCCCTCCCTGATATATTGTTTCATCGGGCCAAATATGTGATTTTGGACCCAATGTTAACTCAAAACACACACCTTCCACTAAATAGCGCTAGATAGTTATAACGCCGATAGGGGTATACTGCTTACAGTTTTGGGTAGCCTGGTGGGTAAATTGTTGCATACCATAGTTAACATTTGGGGATCCCCTCCCAGATTGTGTGTTTCCTCAGCCCAAATGTGATATTTTGGACAAAATGTTAACTCAATACACATAGCTTCCACTTAATAGTTCGACACAATTATTACACGGATAGGGGTATGCTGAATGCAGATTTGGGAAGCCTGGTGGGGGCATAGTAGCAGACAATAGTTACTTTGGGAGTTCCCTTCCAAGATGTTGTGTTTACGGGGCCCAAATGAGGGATTTAGGACCCAATGTTAACTCAATACACATAGCTTGCACTAAATGGTTCTTGCTAGTTATAACGCCGATGGGGGTATACTGCTTCCATTTTTGGGTAGCCTGGTAGGTTTATAGAAGCATACCATAATTACTTTGGGGGTTCCTCTCCCTAATATATTGTTTCATCTGGCCAAATGTGTGATTTTGGACCCAATGTTAACTCAATACACATAGCTTCCACTAAATAGCGCCAGATAGTTATAACGCCGATAGGGGTATACTGCATACATTTTGGGGTTGCCTAGCGGGTGCATAGTAGCTGGATATAGTTAGTTTTGAGGTTTCCCTCCCTAATATTTTGTTTTATCCGGCCAAAAGTGTGATTTAGGACCCAATGTTAACTCAATACACATAGCTTTTACTAAGTAGCGCTAGATAGTTATAACGAAAGTAGAGGTATACTGCATACAGTTTTGGGTTGCCTAGTGCAAGCATAGAAGCACACCATAGTTATATTGGGGGTTCCTCTGCAAGTTGTGGTGTTTCAGTGGGTTAAATGTGGGATTTTTGGCTTAGTGGGACCTCAATATACATAGCTTCCACGAAATGATTCTAGATAGTTAAAACGATGATAGGGGTATACAGCTTACAGTTTTGGGTAGCCTGGTGGATAAATAGTAGCATACCATAGTTAACTTTTTGGGTTCACCTCCCAGATTTTGTGTTTCCTCGGCCCAAATGTGGGATTAAGGACCCAATGTTAACTCAATACACATAGCTTCCACTTAATAGTTTTTCTGATAATTAAAACACGGATGGGGGTATACTGAATACAGTTTTGGGTAGCCTGGTAGGGGCATAGTAGCATACCATATAGTTACTTTGGGGGTTCCCTTCCAAGATATTGTGTTTCCTGGGCCCAAATGTGGGATTTAGGACCCAATGTTAACTCAATACACATAGCTTGCACTAAATGTTTTCTTGATAGTTTAAACGCCGACCGATGGGGATATACTGCATACAGTTTTGGGTAGCCTGGTGGGTATATAGAAGCATACCATAATAACTTTGGGGGATCCCCTCCCTGATATATTGTTTCATCGGGCCAAATGTGTGATTTTGGACCCAATGTTAACTCAATACACATAGCTTCCACTAAATAGCGCTAGATAGTTATAACGCCGATAGGGGTATACTGCATACATTTTTGGGTAGCCTAGTGGGTGCATAGTAGCTGGATATAGTTAGTTTTGAGGTTTCCCTCCCAAATATTTTGTTTTATCGGCCAAAAGTGTGATTTAGGACCCAATGTTAACTCAATACACATAGCTTTTACTAAGTGCGCTAGATAGTTATAACGAAAGTAGAGGTATACTGCATACAGTTTTGGGTTGCCTAGTGGAAGCATAGAAGCAGACCATAGTTATATTGGGGGTTCCTCTGCAAGTATATGTGTTTCAGTGGGTTAAAAGTGGGATTTTTGGCTTAGTGGGACCTCAATATACCTAGCTTCCACGAAATGATTCTAGATAGTTAAAACGATGATGGGGGTATACAGCATACAGTTTTGTGTAGCCTGGTGGGTATATAGTAGCATACCATAGTTAACTTTTTGGGTTCCCCTCTCCCATATTTTGTGTTTCCTGGGCCCAAATGTGATGATTAAGGACCCAATGTTTAACTCAATACACATAGCTTCCACTAAATGTTTTCTAGACAATTATTACACGGATGGGGGTATACTGAATGCAGTTTTGGGTAGCCTGGTAGGGGCATAGTAGCATACAATAGTTACTTTGGGGGTTCCCTTCCAAGATATTGTGTTTCATCTGGGCCAAAAATGTGGGATTTAGGACCCAATGTTAACTCAATACACATAACTTGCACTAAATGTTTCTTGATAGTTCAAACACCGATGGGGGTATACTGCATACAGTTTTGGGTAGCCTGGTAGGTGCATAAAAGCATACCATAATTACTTTTGGGGTTTCCTCTCCCTGATATATTGTTTCATCGGGCCAAATGTGTGATTTTGGACCCAATGTTAACTCAATACACATAGCTTCCACTATATGTTCGCTAGATAGCTAAAACGCCGATAGGGGTGGTATACTGTATAGTTTTTTGGGTAGCCTAGTGGTGGTAGTATATATATTTAGGACCCAATGTTAATATACATAGTTTCCCTCCCTAATATTTTGGGGGTTCCCCTCCCAGACAATAGTTTACTTTGTTTTCCTCGGGGCCCAAATGTGGGATTTAGGACCCAATGTTAACTCAATACACATAGCTTGCACTAAATGGTTCTAGATAGTTATAACGCCGATGGGGGTATACTGCTTACATTTTTGGGTAGCCTGGTAGGTTTATAGAAGCATACCATAATTACTTTGGGGGTTCCTCTCCCAGATATATTGTTTCATTGGGCCAAAAATGTGTGATTTTGGACCAAATGTTAACTCAATACACATAGCTTCCACTAAATAGAGCTAGATAGTTATAACGCCGATAGGGATATACTGTATACATTTTTGGGTAACCTAGTGGGTGCATAGTAGCTGGATATAGTTAGCTTTGTGGTTTCCCTCCCTAATATTTTGTTTTATCCGGCCAAAAGTGTGATTTAGGACCCAATGTTAACTCAACACACATAGCTTTTACTAAGTAGCGCTAGATAGTTATAACGAAAGTAGAGGTATACTACAGCTTACAGTTTTGGGTAGCCTGGTGGGAAAATAGTAGCATATCATAGTTACTTTTGGGGTTTCCCTCCCAGATTGTGTGTTTCCTGGGCCCAAATGTGTGATTTTTGGACCCAATGTTAACTCAATACACATAGCTTCCACTAAATGGTTCTAGATAGTTATAACACCGATAGGGGTATACTGCATACACAGTTTTGGGTAGCCTGGTGGGTTGCATAGTAGCTGGACCATAGTTAGTTTTTGGGGTTCCCTCCCTAATATTTTTTGTTTCATCCGGCCCAAAAGTGTGATTTAGGACCCAATGTTAACTCAATACACATAGCTTCCACTAAATAGCGCTAGATAGTTATAACGAAAATAGAGGTATACTGCATACAGTTTTGGGTTGCCTGGTGGGTGCATAGTAGCAAACCATAGTTATATTGGGGGTTCCTCTCCAAGATTGTGGTGTTTCAGTGGGTTAAAAGTGGGATTTTTTGGCTTAGTGGGACTCAATATACCATAGCTTCCACTAAATGATTCTAGATAGTTAAAACGATGATGGGGGTATACTGCATACAGTTTTGTGTAGCCTGGTGGGTATATAGTAGCATACCATAGTTAACTTTTGGGGTTCCCCCCCCAGATTTTGTGTGTTCCTGGGCCCAAATGTGATATTTTGGACAAAATGTTAACTCAATACACATAGCTTCCACTTAAAATAGTTCTACACAATTATTACACGGATAGGGGTATGCTGAATGCAGATTTGGGAAGCCTGGTGGGGGGCATAGTAGCATACAATAGTTACTTTGGGGGTTCCCTTCCAAGATATTTGTGTGTTTCCTGGGCCCAAATGTGGGATTTAGGACCCAATGTTAACTCAATACACATAGCTTGCACTAAATGTTTCTTGATAGTTAAAACACCGATGGGGATATACTGCATACAGTTTTGGGTAGCCTGGTAGGTATATAGAGGCATACCATAATTACTTTGGGGGTTCCCTTCCCTGATATATTGTTTCATCTGACCAAATATGTGATTTTGGACCCAATGTTAACTCAATACACATAGCTTCCACTAAATAGCGCTAGATAGTTATTACGCCGATAGGGGTATACTGCATACAGTTTTGGGTAGCCTGGTGGGTGCATAGTAGCATACCATAGTAACTTTGGGGATCCCCTCCCAGATTTTGTGTTTCCTCAGCCCAAATGTGATATTTTGGACACAATGTTAACTCAATACACATAGCTTCCACTTAATAGTTCTACACAATTATTACACGGATAGGGGTATGCTGAATGCAGATTTGGGAAGCCTGGTGGGGGCATAGTAGCATACAATAGTTACTTTGGGGGTTCCCTTCCAAGATTTTGTGTTCCTCGGGCCCAAATGTGGGATTTAGGACCCAATGTTAACTCAATGCACATAGCTTGCACTAATGTTTTCTTGATAGTTAAAACACCGATGGGGGTATACTGCATACAGTTTTGGGTAGCCTGGTAGGTATATAGAAGCATACCATAATTACTTTGGGGGTTCCCCTCCCTGATATATTGTTTCATCGGGCCAAATGTGTGATTTTGGACCCAATGTTAACTCAATACACATAGCTTCCACTAAATAGCGCTAGATAGTTTAAAACGCCGATAGGGGTATACTGCATACAGTTTTGGGTAGCCTAGTGGGTGCATAGTAGCTGGATATAGTTAGTTTTTGGGGTTTCCCTCCCTAATATTTTTTGTTTTATCCGGCCAAAAGTGTGATTTTGGACCCATGTTAACTCAATACACATAGCTTTTACTAAGTAGCGCTAGATAGTTATAACGAAAATAGGGGTATACTGCATACAGTTTTTGGGTTGCCTAGTGGAAGCATATAGCAGACCATAGTTATATTGGGGGTTCCCCTCCCAGTTTTGTTGTGTTTCAGTGGGTTAAAAGTGGGATTTTTGGGCTTAGTAGGAACTCAATATACATAGCTTCCACTAAAAGGATTCTAGATAGTTAAAACGATGATGGGGGTATACAGCATACAGTTTTGGGTAGCCTGGTGGGAAATATAGTAGCATACCATAGTTAACTTTTGGGGTTCCCCTCCCAGATTTTGTGTTTCCTGGGCCCAAATGTGTGATTTTGGACCCATGTTAACTCAATACACATAGCTTCCACTAAATGGTTCTAGATAATAATTAAACGGATGGGGGTATACTGCATACATTTTTGGGTAGCCTGGTGGTTTGCATAGTAGCTACCATAGTAGTTTTTTGGGGTTTCCCTCCCTGATATTTTGTTTCATCCGGCCAAAAGTGTGATTTAGGACCCAATGTTAACTCAATACACATAGCTTCCACTAAATAGCGCTAGATAGTTATAACGCCGATAGAGGTATACTGCATACAGTTTTGGGTTGCCTAGTGGGTGCATAGTAGCAAACCATAGTTATATTGGGGGTTCCTCTGCAGTTGTGGTGTTTCAGTGGGTTAAAAGTGGGATTTTTGGCTTAGTTAACCTCAATATACATAGCTTCCACTAAAATGATTCTAGATAGTTAAAACGATGATGGGGGTATACAGCATACAGTTTTGTGTAGCCTGGTGGGTAAATAGTAGCATACCGTAGTTACTTTTGGGGTTCCCCTCCCATATTTTGTGTTTCCTGGGCCCAAATGTGGGATTTTGGACCCAATGTTAACTCAATACACATAGCTTCCACTAAATAGTTCTAGATAATTATTACACGGATGGGGGGGGGGTATACTGAATGCAGTTTTGGGTAGCCTGGTAGGGGCATAGTAGCATACCATAGTTACTTTGGGGGTTCCCCTCCAAGATTTTTGTGTTTCCTGGGCCCAAATGTGTGATTTAAGGACCCAATGTTAACTCAATACACATAGCTTGCACTAAATGTTTCTTGATAGTTTAAAACACCGATGGGGATATACTGCATACAGTTTTGGGTAGCCTGGTAGGTATATAGAGGCATACCATAATTTTTTTGGGGGTTCCCCTCCTGATGATATTTTTTTCATCGGGCCAAATATGTGATTTTTGGACCCAATGTTAACTCAATACACATACCTTCCACTAAATAGCGCTAGATAGTTTATAACGCCGATAGGGGTATACTGCTTACAGTTTTGGGTAGCCTGGTGGGTAAATTGTTGCATACCATAGTTAACATTTGGGGATCCCCTCCCAGATTGTGTGTTTCCTCAGCCCAAATGTGATATTTTGGACAAAATGTTAACTTCAATACACATAGCTTCCACTTAATAGTTCTAGACAATTATTACACGGATAGGGGTATGCTGAATGCAGAGTTTTTGGGAAGCCTGGTGGGGGCATAGTAGCAGACAATAGTTACTTTGGGGGTTCCCTTCCAAGATGTTGTGTTTCCTGGGCCAAAATGTGGGATTTAGGACCCAATGTTAACTCAATGCACATAGCTTGCACTAAATGTTTCTTGATGTTTAAAACACCGATGGGGGTATACTGCATACAGTTTTTGGGTAGCCTGGTAGGGTATATAGAAGCATACCATAATTACTTTGGGGGTTCCCCTCCCTGATATATTGTTTCATCGGGCCAAATGTGTGATTTTGGACCCAATGTTAACTCAATACACATAGCTTCCACTAAATAGCGCTAGATAGTTATAACGCCGATAGGGGTATACTGCATACATTTTTGGGTAGCCTAGTGGGTGGGTATATAGTAGCTGGATATAGTTAGTTTTGAGGTTTCCCTCCCTAATATTTTGTTTTATCCGGCCAAAAGTGTGATTTAGGACCCAATGTTAACTCAATACACATAGCTTTTACTAAGTAGCGCTAGATAGTTATAACGAAAGTAGAGGTATACTGCATACAGTTTTGGGTTGCCTAGTGCAAGCATAGAAGCAGACCATAGTTATATTGGGGGTTCCTATGCAAGTTGTGGTGTTTCAGTGGGTTAAAAGTGGGATTTTTGGCTTAGTGGATCCTCAATATACCTAGCTTCCACGAAATGATTCTAGATAGTTAAAACGATGATAGGGGTATACAGCATACAGTTTTGGGTAGCCTGGTGGGTAAATAGTAGCATACCATAGTTAACTTTGTGGGTTCCCCTCCCAGATTTTGTGTTTCCTGGGCCCAAATGTGTGATTTTGGACCCAATGTTAACTCAATACACATAGCTTCCACTAAATGGTTCTAGATAGTTATAACACCGATAGGGTATACTGCATACAGTTTTTTTTGGGTAGCCTAGTGGTGCATAGTAGAGCTGGATATAGTTAGTTTTGGGTTCC
Source organism: Urechis unicinctus (assembly GCA_034190875.2). Classification (NCBI taxonomy): domain Eukaryota; kingdom Metazoa; phylum Annelida; class Polychaeta; order Xenopneusta; family Urechidae; genus Urechis; species Urechis unicinctus. Next base: position 28,254,721 of record CM067351.1, on the reverse strand, counting down.
CCTCCCTATATTTTTGTGTTTCATCCGGCCAAAAGTGTGATTTAGGACCCAATGTTAACTCAATACACATAGCTTCCACTAAATAGCGCTAGATAGTTATAACGCCGATAGAGGTATACTGCATACAGTTTTGGGTTGCCTAGTTGGGGGCATAGTAGCAAACCATAGTTATATTGGGGGTTCCTCTGCAAGTTGTGGTGTTTCAGTGGGTTAAAAGTGGGATTTTTGGGCTTAGTGGATCCTCAATATACCTAGCTTCCACGAAATGATTCTAGATAGTTAAAACGATGATAGGGGTATACAGCATACAGTTTTGGGTAGCCTGGTGGGTATATAGTAGCATACCATAGTTACTTTTGGGGTTCCCCTCCCAGATTTTGTGTTTCCTGGGCCCAATGTGTGATATTAAGGACCCAATGTTAACTCAATACACATAGCTTCCACTAAATAGTTCTAGATAATTATTACACGGATAGGGTATACTGAATACAGTTTTGGGAAGCCTGGTAGGGGCATAGTAGCATACCATAGTTACTTTGGGGGTTCCCTTCCAAGATTTTGTGTTTTTCCTGGGCCCAAATGTGGGATTTAGGACCCAATGTTAACTCAATACACATAACTTGCACTAAATGTTTCTTGATAGTTAAAACACCGATGGGGGGTATACTGCATACAGTTTTGGGTAGCCTGGTGGGTAAATATAAAGCATACCATAATTACTTTGGGGGTTCCCCTCCCTGATATATTGTTTCATCGGGCCAAATATGTGATTTTGGACCCAATGTTAACTCAATACACATAGCTTCCACTAAATAGCGCTAGATAGTTATAACGCCGATAGGGGTATACTGCATACAGTTTTTTTGGGTAGCCTGGTGGGTAAATAGTAGCATACCATAGTTACTTTTGGGGGTTTCCCCTCCCAGATTTTTGTGTTTTCTGGGCCCAAATGTGGATTTTGGAGGACCCAATGTTAACTCAATACACATAGCTTCCACTAAATAGTTCTAGATAGTTATAACACGATAGGGGTATACTGAATACAGTTTGGGTAGCCTGGTAGGGGCATAGTAGCATACCATAGTTTACTTTGGGGGTTCCCTTCCAAGATATTGTGTTTCCTGGGCCAAATGTGTGATTAAGGACCCAATGTTAACTCAATACACATAGCTTGCACTAAATGTTTCTTGATAGTTTAAAACACCGATGGGGGTATACTGCATACAGTTTTTGGGTAGCCTGGGGGGGTATATAGTAGCATACCATAATTACTTTGGGGGTTCCCCTCCCTGATATATTGTTTCATCTGCCCAATATGTGATTTTGGACCCAATGTTAACTCAATACACATAGCTTCCACTAAATAGCGCTAGATAGTTATAACGCCGATAGGGGGTATACTGCATACAGTTTTGGGTAGCCTGGTGGTAAGCATAGAAGCATACCATAGTTATTTTGGGGTCCCCTCCCAGATTTTGTGTTTCCTCAGCCCAAAGTGTGATATTTTTGGGCTTAGTGGGAACTCAATACACATAGCTTCCACGAATGGATTCTAGATAGTTTCTACAAATTATTAACACGGATGGGGGTATACTGCATACAGTTTTGGGTAGCCTGGTAGGTAAATAGTAGTAGCATACCATAGTTACTTTGGGGGTTCCCCTCCCAGATTTTGTGTTTTTCTGGGCCCAAATGTGCGATTAAGGACCCAATGTTAACTAATACACATAGCTTGCACTAAATGTTTCTTGATAGTTTAAAACACCGATGGGGATATACTGCATACAGTTTTGGGTAGCCTGGTAGGTATATAGAGGCATACCATAATTACTGTGGGGCTTCCCCTCCCTGATATATTGTTTCATCGGGTCAAATATGTGATTTTGGACCCAATGTTAACTCAATACACATAGCTTCCACTAAATAGCGCTAGATAGTTTATAACGCCGATAGGGGTATACTGCATACAGTTTTGGGTAGCCTGGTGGGTAAATAGTAGCATACCATAGTTACTTTTGGGGATCCCCTCCCAGATTTGTGTGTTTTCCTCAGCCCAAATGTGATATTTTGGACACAATGTTAACTCAATACACATAGCTTCCACTTAATAGTTCTACACAATTATTAAACGGATGATAGGGGTATGCTGAATGCAGATTTGGGAAGCCTGGTGGGGGCATAGTAGCATACAATAGTTACTTTGGGGGTTCCCTTCCAAGATTTTGTGTTTCCTGGGCCCAAATGTGGGATTTAGGACCCAATGTTAACTCAATACAAATAGCTTGCACTAAATGTTTCTTGATAGTTAAAACACCGATGGGGGTATATACTGCATACAGTTTTGGGTAGCCTGGTAGGTATATAGAGCATACCATAATTACTTTGGGGGGGGTTCCCCTCCCTGATATATTGTTTCATCGGGCCAAATGTGTGATTTTGGACCCAATGTTAACTCAATACACATAGCTTCCACTAAATAGCGCTAGATAGTTTATAACGCCGATAGGGGTATACTGCATACAGTTTTGGGTAGCCTGGTGGGGTAATTGTTGCATACCATAGTTAACTTTTGGGGGTTCCCCTCCCAGATTTGTGTGTTTCCTCAGCCCAAATGTGATATTTGGGACCAATGTTAACTCAATACACATAGCTTCCACTTAATAGTTCTACACAATTATTACACGGATAGGGGTATGCTGAATGCAGTTTTGGGAAGCCTGGTGGTGGGGCATAGTAGCATACAATAGTTACTTTGGGGGTTTCCCCTCCAAGATATTGTGTTTCCTGGGCCCAAATGTGGGATTTAGGACCCAATGTTAACTCAATACACATAGCTTGCACTAAATGTTTCTTGATAGTTAAAACAACACGATGATGGGGGTATACTGCATACAGTTTTTGGGTAGCCTGGTAGGTGTATAGAAGCATACCATAATTACTTTGGGGGTTCCCCTCCCTGATATATTGTTTCATCGGGCCAAATGTGTGATTTTGGACCCAATGTTAACTCAATACACATAGCTTCCACTAAATAGCGCTAGATAGTTATAACGCCGATAGGGGTATACTGCATACATTTTTGGGTAGCCTAGTGGGTGCATAGTAGCTGGATATAGTTAGTTTTGAGGTTCCCCCTCCCTATATTTTGTGTTTATCCGGCCAAAAGTGTGATTTAGGACCCAATGTTAACTCAATACACATAGCTTTTACTAAGTAGCGCTAGATAGTTATAACGAAAGTAGAGGTATACTGCATACAGTTTTGGGTTGCCTAGTGCAAGCATAGAAGCACACCATAGTTATATTGGGGGTTCCTCTGCAAGTTGTGGTGTTTCAGTGGGTTAAAAGTGGGATTTTTGGGCTTTAGTGGACCTCAATATACATAGCTTCCACGAAATGATTCTAGATAGTTAAAACGATGATGGGGTATACAGCATACAGTTTTGGGTAGCCTGTGGGTAAATAGTAGCATACCATAGTTAAACTTTGGGGGTCCCCCCCCCCAGATTTGTGTTTCCTGGCCCCCAAATGTGCGATTAAGGACCCAATGTTAACTCAATACACATAGCTTCCACTAAATGTTCTATAGTGATATTAAAACACCGATGGGGATATACTGCATACAGTTTTGGGTAGCCTGGTGGGTATATAGTAGCATACCATAGTTACTTTTGGGGGTTCCCCTCCCTGATTAGGACCCATTGTTTCTCAATACACATAGACCAAATAAATGTGATTTTGGACATAATGTTGGGTAGCCTCAATACACATTATATTGGGCTTCCACTAAATAGTGTTTAGATAGTTACTCAACACATAGCACTAAATGATTCTAGATAGTTATACGCCGATGGGGGTATACTGCATACAGTTTTGGGTAGCCTGGTGGGTATATATAGTAGCATACCATAGTTAACTTTTGGGGATCCCCTCCCAGATTTTGTGTTTCCTCAGGCCCAAATGTGATATTTTGGACACAATGTTAACTCAATACACATAGCTTCCACTTAATAGTTCTACACAATTATTACACGGATAGGGGTATGCTGAATGCAGATTTGGGAAGCCTGGTGGGGGCATAGTAGCAGACATATAGTACTTTGGGGGTTCCCTTCCAAGATATTGTGTTTCCTGGCCCAAATGTGGGGATTAGGACCCAATGTTAACTCAATACACATAGCTTGCACTAAATGTTCTTGATAGTTAAAACGCCGATGGGGGTATACTGCATACAGTTTTGGGTAGCCTGGTAGGTGCATAGAAGCATACCATAATTACTTTGGGGGTCCTCTCCCTGATATATTGTTTCATCGGGCCAAATGTGTGATTTTGGACCCAATGTTAACTCAATACACATAGCTTCCACTAAATAGCGCTAGATAGTTATAACGCCGATAGGGGTATACTGCATACATTTTTGGGTAGCCCTAGTGGGTGCATAGTAGCTGGATATAGTTAGTTTGAGGTTTCCCTCCCTAATATTTTGTTTTATCCGGCCAAAAGTGTGATTTAGGACCCAATGTTAACTCAATACACATAGCTTTCCACTAAGTAGCGCTAGATAGTTATAACGAAAGTAGAGGTATACTGCATACAGTTTTGGGTTGCCTAGTGCAAGCATAGAAGCAGACCATAGTTATATTGGGGGTTCCTATGCAAGTTGTGGTGTTTCAGTGGGTTAAAAGTGGGATTTTTGGCTTTTTGGGACCTCAATATACATAGCTTCCACGAAAGGATTCTAGATAGTTAAAACGATGATAGGGGTATACAGCATACAGTTTTGGGTAGCCTGGTGGATAAACAGTAGCATACCATAGTTAACTTTTGGGGTTCCCCTCCCAGATTTTGTGTTTCCTGGGCCCAAATGTGTGATTTTGGACCCAATGTTAACTCAATACACATAGCTTCCACTAAATAGTTCTAGATAGTTATTACACCGATAGGGGTATACTGCATACAGTTTTGGGTAGCCTGGTGGGTATATAGTAGCATACCATAGTTACTTTGGGGTTCCCCTCCCAAGATATTGTGTTTCCTGGGCCCAAATGTGTGATTTGGACCCAATGTTAACTCAATACACATAGCTTCCACTAAATTTTTCTTGATAGATAGTTATAACGCCGATGGGGGGGTATACTGCATACAGTTTTGGGTAGCCTGGTGGTAGTATATAGTAGCAGACCATAGTTACTTTTGGGGTTCCCCTCCCAGATATTTTGTTTTCATCGGGCCAAAAGTGTGATTTTGGACCCAATGTTTAACTCAATACACATAGCTTCCACTAAATAGCGCTAGATAGTTATAACGCCGATAGGGGTATACTGCATACAGTTTTTGGGTAGCCTGGTGGGTATATAGTAGCATACCATAGTTACTTTGGGGTTCCCTCCCAATTGTGTGTTTCCTGGGCCAAAAAGTGGGATTTTGGACCCTTAATGTTAACTCAATATACATAGCTAGCTTCCACTAAATGTTTCTAGATAGTTAAAACGCCGATAGGGGTATACTGCATACAGTTTTGGGTAGCCTGGTGGAAGCATAGTAGCATACCATAGTTACTTTGGGGGTTCCCCTCCAAGATATTGTGTTTTCCTGGGCCAAATGTGGGATTTAGGACCCAATGTTAGGACCTCAATACACATAGCTTCCACTAAATGTTTCTTGATAGTTATAGTTAAAACCGATGGGGTATACTGCATACAGTTTTTGGGTAGCCTGGTGGGTATATAGTAGCATACCATAGTTACTTGGGGGTTCCCCTCCCTGATATATTGTTTCATCGGGCCAAATGTGTGATTTTGGACCCAATGTTAACTCAATACACATAGCTTCCACTAAATAGCGCTAGATAGTTATAACGCCGATAGGGGTATACTGCATACAGTTTTTTGGGTAGCCTGGTGGGTAAATAGTAGCATACCATAGTTAACTTTTTGGGGTTCCCCTCCCCATTTTTTGTGTTTCCTCAGCCCAAAGTGTGATATTTGGGACCCAATGTTAACTCAATACACATAGCTTCCACTAAATAGTTCTAGATAGTTATAACCGATAGGGGTATGCTGAATACAGTTTTGGGTAGCCTGGTGGGGCAAGCATAGTAGCAGACCATAGTTACTTTGGGGGTTCCCTTCCAAGATTTTGTGTTTCAGTGGGCCCAAATGTGGGATTTAGGACCCAATGTTAACTCAATACACATAGCTTCCACTAAATGGTTCTAGATAGTTTAAACGCCGATGGGGGTATACTGCATACAGTTTTTGGGTAGCCTGGTGGGGTATATAGTAGCATACCATAGTTACTTTTGGGGTTCCCCTCCCAGATTTTGTGTTTCCTGGGCCCAAATGTGATGATTTTGGACCCAATGTTAACTCAATACACATAGCTTCCACTAAATGGTTTCTAGATAGTTAAAAACACCGATGGGGGGTATACTGCATACATTTTTGGGTAGCCTAGTGGGTGCATAGTAGCTGGATATAGTTAGTTTTTGAGGTTTCCCTCCCTAATATTTTGTTTTTATCGGCCAAAAGTGTGATTTAGGACCCAATGTTAACTCAATACACATAGCTTCCACTAAACTAAATAGCGCGTAGATAGTTATAACGAAAATAGATGGGGGTATACTGCATACAGTTTTGGGTTGCCTAGTGGGTGCATAGTAGCAAACCATAGTTATATTTTGGGGTTCCTCTGCAAGTTGTGGTGTTTCAGTGGGTTAAAAGTGGGATTTTTTGCTTAGTGGGACCTCAATATACATAGCTTCCACAAAATGATTCTAGATAGTTAAAACGATGATGGGGGTATACAGCATACAGTTTTGGGTAGCCTGGTGGGTATATAATAGCATACCATAGTTAACTTTTGGGGTTCCCCTCCCATATTTTGTGTTTCCTGGGCCAAAATGTGATTTTGGACCCAATGTTAACTCAATACACATAGCTTCCACTTAATAGTTCTACACAATTATTACACGGATGGGGGTATACTGAATACAGTTTTTTGGGAAGCCTGGTGGGGCATAGTAGCATACAATAGTTACTTTGGGGGTTCCCTTCCAAGATTTTGTGTTTCCTGGGCCCAAATGTGGGATTTAGGACCCAATGTTAACTCAATGCACATAGCTTGCACTAAATGTTTCTTGATAGTTAAAACACCGATGGGGGTATATACTGCATACAGTTTTGGGTAGCCTGGTAGGTATATAGAAGCATACCATAATTACTTTTGGGGGTTCCCCTCCCTGATATATTGTTTCATCGGGCCAAATGTGTGTGATTTTGGACCCAATGTTAACTCAATACACATAGCTTCCACTAAATAGCGCTAGATAGTTTATAACGCCGATAGGGGTATACTGCATACAGTTTTGGGTAGCCTGGTGGGTAAATTGTAGCATACCATAGTTACTTTTGGGGTTCCCCTCCCAATATTTTTGTGTTTTTCAGCGGCCAAAGTGTGATATTTTGGACCCAATGTTAACTCAATACACATAGCTTCCACTTAATAGTTCTACACAATTATAACACGGATAGGGGTATGCTGAATGCAGTTTTTGGGAAGCCTGGTGGGGGCATAGTAGCAGACAATAGTTACTTTGGGGGTTCCCTTCCAAGATATTGTGTTTCCTGGGCCCAAATGTGGGATTTAGGACCCAATGTTAACTCAATACACATAGCTTGCACTAAATGTTTCTTGATAGTTAAAACACCGATGGGGTATACTGCATACAGTTTTGGGTAGCCTGGTGGGTATATAGAAGCATACCATAATTACTTTGGGTTCCCCTCCCTGATATATTGTTTCATCGGGCCAAATGTGTGATTTTGGACCCAATGTTAACTCAATACACATAGCTTCCACTAAATAGCGCTAGATAGTTATAACGCCGATGGGGGTATACTGCATACAGTTTTGGGTAGCCTGGTGGGGTATATAGTAGCATACCATAGTTACTTTTGGGGTTCCCCTCCCAGATTTTGTGTTTTCTCAGCTTGGGTTCAAAGTGTGATTTTGGACCCAATGTTAACTCAATACACATAGCTTCCACTAATAGTTCTAGATAGTTATTAACGCCGATAGGGGTATGCTGAATACAGTTACAGTTTTTTGGGTAGCCTGGGTATATAGTAGCATACCATAGTTACTTTGGGGGTTCCCTCTCCAAGATTTTGTGTTTCCTGGGCCCAAATGTGGGATTTTGGACCCAATGTTAACTCAATACACATAGCTTCCACTAAATGGTTCTAGATAGTTAAAAACCGATGGGGTATATACTGCATACAGTTTTGGGTAGCCTGGTGGGTAATAGTAGCATACCATAGTTTACTTTGGGGGTTTCCCCTCAGATTGATTTTGGACCCAATGTTTCAAAAACACACCCTTCCCTGATTTTTGTTTCCTAGCCTGCCCAAATGTGTGATTTTGGACCCAATGTTAACTCAATACACATAGCTTCCACTAAATGGTTCTAGATAGTTATAACGCCGATAGGGGTATACTGCATACAGTTTGGGTAGCCTAGTGGGTGCATAGTAGCTGGATATAGTTAGTTTTGAGGTTTCCCCTCCCTAATTTTTGTTTTATCCGGCCCAAAGTGTGATTTAGGACCCAATGTTGTTAACTCAATACACATAGCTTTAACTAAATAGCGCTAGATAGTTATAACGAAAGTAGAGGTATACTGCATACGGTTTTGGGTTGCCTAGTGGAAGCATAGAAGCACACCATAGTTATATTGGGGGTTCCTCTGCAAGTTGTGGTGTTTCAGTAGGTTAAAAGTGGGATTTTTGGCTTAGTAGGACCTCAATATACATAGCTTCCACGAAAGGATTCTAGATAGTTAAAACGATGATGGGGTATACAGCATACAGTTTTGGGTAGCCTGGTGGGAATATTGTAGCATATCATAGTTAACTTTTGGGGTTCCCCTCCCAGATTCTGTGTTTCCTGGGCCCAAATGTGATATTTTGGACCCAATATTAACTCAATACACATATCTTCCACTGAATGGTTCTAGATAATAATTACACTGATAGAGGTGTACTGCATACATTTTTGGGTAGCCTAGTGGTTGCATAGTAGCTGGATATAGTTAGTTTTGAGGTTTCCCTCCCTAATATTTTGTTTCATTCGGCCAAAAGTGTGATTTAGGACCCAATGTTAATTCAATACACATAGCTTTAACTAAATAGCGTAGATAGTTATAACGCCGATAGAGGTATGCTGCATACAGTTTTGGGTTGCCTAGTTGGTGCATAGTAGCAAACCATAGTTATATTGAGGGTTCCTCTGCAAGTTGTGGTGTTTCAGTGGGTTAAAAGTGGGATTTTTTGCTTAGTGGATCCTCAATATACCTAGCTTCCACAAAATGATTCTAGATAGTTAAAACGATGATGGGGGTATACAGCATACAGTTTTGTGTAGCCTGGTGGGTATATAATAGCATACCGTAGTTAACTATTTGGGTTCCCCTCCCATATTTTGTGTTTCCTGGGCCCAAATGTGATATTATGGACCCAATGTTAACTCAATACACATAGCTTCCACTTAATAGTTCTACACAATTATTACACGGATAGGGGTATGCTGAATGCAGATTTGGGAAGCCTGGTAGGGGCATAGTAGCATACAATAGTTACTTTGGGGGTTCCCTTCCAAGATATTGTGTTTCCTGGGCCCAAATGTGGGATTTAGGACCCAATGTTAACTCAATACACATAGCTTGCACTAAATGTTTCTTGATAGTTAAAACACCGATGGGTATATACTGCATACAGTTTTGGGTAGCCTGGTAGGTATATAGAGGCATACCATAATTACTTTGGGGGTTCCCCTCCCTGATATATTGTTTCATCGGGCCAAATATGTGATTTTGGACCCAATGTTAACTCAATACACATAGCTTCCACTAAATAGCGCTAGATAGTTATTACGCCGATAGGGGTATACTGCATACAGTTTTGGGTAGCCTGGTGGGTAAATTGTTGCATACCATAGTTAACTTTTGGGGATCCCCTCCCAGATTTTTGTGTTTCAGCCCAAATGTGATTTTGGACAAAATGTTTAACTCAATACACATAGCTTCCACTTAATGGTTCTACACAATTATTACACGGATAGGGGTATGCTGAATGCAGATTTGGGAAGCCTGGTGGGGGCATAGTAGCATACAATAGTTACTTGGGGGTTCCCTTCCAAGATATTGTGTTTCCTGGGCCCAAATGTGGGATTTAGGACCCAATGTTAACTCATGCACACATAACTTGCACTAAATGTTTCTTGATAGTTAAAACACCGATGGGGGTAAACTGCATACAGTTTTGGGTAGCCTGGTAGGTGCATAAAAGCATACCATAATTACTTTGGGGGTTCCTCTCCCTGATATATTGTTTCATCGGGCCAAATGTGTGATTTTGGACCCAATGTTAACTCAATACACATAGCTTCCACTAAATAGCGTTAGATAGTTAAAACACCGATAGGGGTATGCTGCATACATTTTTGGGTTGCCTAGTGGGTGCATAGTAGCTGGATATAGTTAGTTTTGAGGTTTCCCTCCCTAATATTTTGTTTCATCCGGCCAAAAGTGTGATTTAGGACCCAATGTTAACTCAATACACATAGCTTTTACTAAGTAGCGCTAGATAGTTATAACGAAAGTAGAGGTATACTGCATACAGTTTTGGGTTGCCTAGTGCAAGCATAGAAGCAGACCATAGTTATATTGGGGGTTCCTATGCAAGTTGTGGTGTTTCAGTGGGTTAAAAGTGGGATTTTTGGCTTAGTGGGACCTCAATATACATAGCTTCCACGAAAGGATTCTAGATAGTTAAAACGATGATAGGGGTATACAGCATACAGTTTTGGGTAGCCTGGTGGATAAACAGTAGCATACCATAGTTAACTTTTGGGGTTCCCCTCCCAGTTTTGTGTTTTCCTCGGCCCAAATGTGTGATTTTGGACCCAATGTTAACTCAATACACATAGCTTCCACTAAATGGTTCTAGATAGTTTATAAAAACGCCGATGGGGGTATACTGCATACAGTTTTGGGTAGCCTGGTGGTATATAGTAGCAGACCATAGTTACTTTGGGGTTCCCCTCCCATATTTTTTGTGTTTCCGGCCCAAAAGTGTGATTTAGGACCCAATGTTAACTCAATACACATAGCTTGCACTAAATGTTTCTAGATAGTTAAAACGCCGATGGGGTATACTGCATACAGTTTTGGGTAGCCTGGTAGGTATATAGAGCATACCATAATTACTTTGGGGGTTCCCCTCCCTGATATTGTGTTTCATCGGGCCAAAGTGTGATTTTGGACCCAATGTTAACTCAATACACATAGCTTCCACTAAATAGCGCTAGATAGTTATAACGCCGATAGGGGTATACTGCATACAGTTTTTTGGGTAGCCTGGTGGGTAAATTGTAGCATACCATAGTTAACATTTGGGGTTCCCCTCCCAGATTTTGTGTTTCCCTGGCCCAAATGTGATATTTTGGACAAAATGTTAACTCAATACACATAGCTTCCACTAAATAGTTCTACATAATTATTACACGGATAGGGGTATGCTGAATGCAGTTTTGGGAAGCCTGGTGGGGGCATAGTAGCATACAATAGTTACTTTTGGGGTTCCCTTCCAAGATTTTGTGTTTCCTGGGCCCAAATGTGGGATTTAGGACCCAATGTTAACTCAATACACATAGCTTGCACTAAATGTTTCTTGATAGTTAAAACACCGATGGGGGTATACTGCATACAGTTTTGGGTAGCCTGGTAGGTATATAGAAGCATACCATAATTACTTTGGGGGTTCCCCTCCCTGATATATTGTTTCATCGGGCCAAATGTGTGATTTTGGACCCAATGTTAACTCAATACACATAGCTTCCACTAAATAGCGCTAGATAGTTATAAACGCCGATAGGGGTATACTGCTACAGTTTTGGGTAGCCTGGTGGGTATATAGTAGCTACCATAGTTTATTTGGGGGTTCCCCTCCCAGATTTTTTGTGTTTATCCGGCCAAAAGTGTGATTTTGGACCAATGTTAACTCAATACACATAGCTTCCACTAAATAGTTCTAGATACAATTATAACACGGATGGGGGTATACTGCATACAGTTTTGGGTAGCCTGGTGGGGCATATAGAAGCAGACCATAGTTACTTTGGGGGTCCCCTCCAAGTTTTTGTGTTCCTGGGCCCAAATGTGGGATTTTGGACCCAATGTTAACTCAATACACATAGCTTCCACTAAATGTTTCTAGATAGTTTTAAACGCCGATGGGGGTATACTGCATACAGTTTTGGGTAGCCTGGTGGGTATATAGTAGCATACCATAGTTAACTTTGGGGGTTCCCCTCCCATTTTTTTGTGTTTCATCGGGCCAAATGTGTGATTTTGGACCCAATGTTAACTCAATACACATAGCTTCCACACTAAATAGCTTATAACACTATGGGGGTTCTAGATACATTTTTGGGTAGCCTAGAGGGTATATACTGCATACCATAGTTAGTTTTGGGGTTTTGGGTATTTGTTTGCCTGGCCCAATGGGTATGATTTAGTAGCATGTTAACTCAATACATAACTTACTAAATAGCGCTAGGGGTTCCCCTCCATATACTGCATACAGTTTTGGGTAGGCCAAATTTGCATAGTAGCATACCATTTTGGACCCAATGTTAACTCAATACACATAGCTTCCACTAAATGTTAACTAGATAGTTATAACGCACTAAATGGGGTATATAGTTATAAGTTTGGGGGTATACTGCATACAGTTTTGGGTAGCCTGGTGGTATATTGTTAGCAGACCATAGTTAACTTGGGGGGTTCCCCTCCCCATTTTTTGTGTTTCCTGGGGCCCAAAGTGTGATTTTGGACCAATGTTAACTCAATACACATAGCTTCCACACTAAATGGTTCTAGATAGTTTATACACGGATAGGGGTATACTGAATGCAGTTTTGGGAAAGCTGGTGGGGGCATATAGTAGCATACATAGTTAGTTTTTTGGGGGTTCCCTTCCAAGATTTTGTGTTTCCTGGGCCCAAATGTGGGATTTAGGACCCAATGTTAACTCAATACACATAGCTTGCACTAAATGTTTCTTGATAGTTAAAAACACCGATGGGGGTATACTGCATACAGTTTTGGGTAGCCTGGTGGGTATATAGTAGCATACCATAGTTTACTTTGGGGGTTCCCTCCCAGATATTGTGTTTTCATCTGGGCCAAAATGTGTGATTTTGGACCCAATGTTAACTCAATACACATAGCTTCCACTAAATGGCGCTAGATAGTTAAAACGCCGATGGGGGTATACTGCATACAGTTTTGGGTAGCCTGGTGGGGTAAATGTTGCATACCATAGTTACTTTTTGGGGGATCCCCTCCCAGATTTTGTGTTTCCTCAGCCCAATGTGTGATATTTTGGACCCAATGTTAACTCAATACACATAGCTTCCACTAAATAGTTCTAGATATTATTATACACACCGAGGGGGTATGCTGCTGAATACAGTTTTTTGGGAAGCCTGGTGGGGCATATAGTAGCAGACCATAGTTACTTTTGGGGTTTCCCTTCCAAGATGTTGTGTTTCCTGGGGCCCAAATGTGGGATTTAGGACCCAATGTTAACTCAATGCACATAGCTTGCACTAAATGTTTCTTGATAGTTATAAAACACCGATGGGGGTATACTGCATACAGTTTTGGGTAGCCTGGTAGGTATATAGTAGCATACCATAGTTTACTTTGGGGGTTCCCCTCCCTGATATTTGTGTTTCATCTGGGCCCAAAGTGTGATTTTTGGACCCAATGTTAACTCAATACACATAGCTTCCACTAAAATTCTAGATAGTTATAACGCCGATAGGGGTATACTGCATACAGTTTTTGGGTAGCCTAGTGGGTGCATAGTAGCTGGATATAGTTAGTTTTGGGGTTCCCCTCCCTAATATTTTGTGTTCATCCGGCCAAAAGTTGATTTGCAATGTTAACTCAATACACATAGCTTTTACTAAGTAGCGCTAGATAGTTATAACGAAAGTAGAGGTATACTGCATACAGTTTGGGTTGCCTAGTGCATATAGAAGCACACCATAGTTATATTGGGGGTTCCTCTGCAAGTTGTGGTTTTCAGTGGGTTAAAGTGGGATTTTTGGCTTAGTGGGACCTCAATACACATAGCTTCCACGAAATGGTTCTAGATAGTTATAACGATGATAGGGGTATACTGCATACAGTTTTTGGGTAGCCTGGTGGGTAAATAGTAGCATACCATAGTTAACTTTGGGGTTCCCCTCCCAGATTTTGTGTTTCCTGGGCCCAAATGTGGGATTAAGGACCCAATGTTAACTCAATACACATAGCTTGCACTAAATGTTTCTTGATAGTTAAAAAACACCGATGGGGATATACTGCATACAGTTTTGGGTAGCCTGGTAGGTATATAGAGCATACCATAATTACTTTGGGGGTTCCCCTCCCTGATATATTGTTTCATCGGGCCAAATGTGTGATTTTGGACCCAAAGGTTACTCAATACACATAGCTTCCACTAAATAGTTCTAGATAGTTATAACGCCGATGGGGGTATACTGCATACAGTTTTGGGTAGCCTGGTGGGTAAATAGTAGCATACCATAGTTAACTTTTGGGGTTCCCCTCCCATTTTTTGTGTTTCCTCAGCCCAAATGTGATATTTTGGACACAATGTTAACTCAATACACATAGCTTCCACTTAAATAGTTCTAGATAATTATTAAACACGGATAGGGGTATGCTGAATGCAGATTTGGGAAGCCTGGTGGGGGCATAGTAGCAGACAATAGTTACTTTGGGGGTTCCCCTCCAAGATTTGTGTGAAACAGGGCCCAAATGTGGGATTTAGGACCCAATGTTAACTCAATACACATAACTTTCCACTAAATGTTTCTAGATAGTTAAAACACCGATGGGGGTATACTGCATACAGTTTTGGGTAGCCTGGTGGGTATATAGTAGCATACCATAATTACTTTGGGGTTCCCCTCCCAGATATTTGTGTTTCATCTGGCCCAATGTGTGATTTTGGACCCAATGTTAACTCAATACACATAGCTTCCACTAAATGCGTTCTAGATAGTTATAAACGCCGATAGGGGTATACTGCATACAGTTTTGGGTAGCCTGGTGGGTGCATAGTAGCTGGATATAGTTAGTTTTGAGGTTCCCCTCCCTAATATTTTGTTTTATCCGGCCAAAAGTGTGATTTAGGACCCAATGTTAACTCAATACACATAGCTTCCACTAAATAGTTCTAGATAGTTATAACGCCGAAGTAGGGTATACTGCATACAGTTTTGGGTTGCCTAGTTGCATAGTAGCAACCATAGTTACTATTGGGGGTTCCCCTCCAGTTTTGTGTGTTTCAGTGGGTTAAAAGTGGGATTTTTTGCTTAGTGGATCCTCAATATACATAGCTTCCACTAAATGATTCTAGAGTTAAAACGATGATGGGGGTATACAGCATACAGTTTTGGTAGCCTGGTGGGTATATAGTAGCATACCATAGTTAACTATTGGGGTTCCCCCCCCCCAATTTTGTGTTTCCTGGGCCAAAATGTGATATTTGGACCCAATGTTAACTCAATACACATAGCTTTCCACTTAATGGTTCTAGATAATTATTACACGGATGGGGGTATACTGAATGCATTTTTTGGGTAGCCTGGTAGGGGCATAGTAGCATACAATATAGTTACTTTGGGGGTTCCCTTCCAAGATTTTGTGTTTCCTGGGCCCAAATGTGGGATTTAGGACCCAATGTTAACTCAATACACATAGCTTGCACTAAATGTTTCTTGATAGTTAAAACACCGATGGGGGTATACTGCATACAGTTTTGGGTAGCCTGGTAGGTATATAGAGCATACCATAATTACTTTGGGGGTTCCCCTCCCTGATATATTGTTTCATCGGGCCAAATGTGTGATTTTTGGACCAATGTTAACTCAATACACATAGCTTCCACTAAATAGCGCTAGATAGTTATAACGCCGATAGGGGTATACTGCATACAGTTTTGGGTAGCCTGGTGGGTATATTGTAGCATACCATAGTTACTTTTGGGGTTCCCCTCCCAGATTTTGTGTTTCTCTGGCCAAAGTGTGATATTTTTGGACCAATGTTAACTCAATACACATAGCTTCCACTAAATAGTTCTACACAATTATAACACGGATAGGGGTATGCTGAATGCAGTTTTGGGTAGCCTGGTGGGGGCATAGTAGCATACCATAGTTACTTTGGGGGTTCCCTCCAAGATATTGTGTTTCCTGGGCCCAAATGTGGGATTTAGGACCCAATGTTAACTCAATACACATAGCTTTCCACTAAATGGTTCTTGATAGTTAAAACACCGATGGGGGTATACTGCATACAGTTTTGGGTAGCCTGGTAGGTATATAGTAGCATACCATAGTTACTTTGGGGGTTCCCCTCCCAGATATTGTGTTTCATCTTGGTTCAATGTGTGATTTTGGACCCAATGTTTAACTCAATACACATAGCTTCCACTAATAGCGCTAGATAGTTATAAACGCCGATAGGGGTATACTGCATACAGTTTTTTGGGTAGCCTGGTGGGTGCATAGTAGCTACCATATTACCATAGTTTTATTGGGTTTCCCCTCCCAGATTTTTGTAAAATCGGCTCAAAAGTGTGAAAGGTAGATTTTCAATGTTAACAATTTTAATACTCAATACACATAGCCTATGTTATATACGTAACTAGATAGTTTATTACATTTTTTGGGTTGCCTATAGGGTAGCTGATGGCACATATTAGGGGAAGTTGGGGGTTCCCCTGGTATATTGTAGGTGTGTTTCAGTTACTTTGGGGGTTCCCCCAAGATTTGTGTTTTTGGGCCCAAATGTGGGATTTTAGGACCCAATGTTAACTCAATACACATTCCACTAAATGTTTCTAGATAGTTTAAAACGCCGATGGGGGTATACTGCATACAGTTTTTGGGTAGCCTGGGGGTATATAGTAGCATACCATAGTTACTTTGGGGGTTCCCCTCCCAGATATTTGTTTCACAGCTGGGCCAAATGTGTGATTTTGGACCCAATGTTAACTCAATACACATAGCTTCCACTAAATGGTTCTAGATAGTTATAACGCCGATAGGGGTATACTGCATACAGTTTTTGGGTAGCCTGGTGGGTGCATAGTAGCTGGATATAGTTACTTTTTGGGGTTTCCCTCCCTAATATTTTGTTTTTCATCGGCCCAAAAGTGTGATTTTGGACCCAATGTTAACTCAATACACATAGCTTTCCACTAATAGCGCTAGATAGTTATAACGAAAGTAGAGGTATACTGCATACAGTTTTTGGGTTGCCTAGTGGAAGCATAGAAGCAGACCATAGTTATATTGGGGGTTCCCCTGCAAGTTGTTGTGTTTCAGTGGGTTAAAAGTGGGATTTTGGGCTTAGTAGGACCTCAATATACATAGCTTCCACTAAATGATTCTAGATAGTTAAAACGATGATGGGGTATACAGCATACAGTTTTGGGTAGCCTGGTGGGTATATATAGTAGCATACCATAGTTAACTTTTGGGGTTCCCCTCCCAGATTTTGTGTTTCCTGGGCCCAAATGTGTGATTTTGGACCCAATGTTAACTCAATACACATAGCTTCCACTAAATGGTTCTAGATAATAATTACACTGATAGGGGTATACTGCATACATTTTTGGGTAGCCTGGTGGGTGCATAGTAGCTGGATATAGTTAGTTTTGAGGTTTCCCTCCCTAATTTTTTGTTTTCATCCGGCCAAAAGTGTGATTTAGGACCCAATGTTAACTCAATACACACATAGCTTCCACTAAATAGCGCTAGATAGTTATAACGAAAATAGGGGTATACTGCATACAGTTTTGGGTTGCCTAGTTGGTGCATAGTAGCAAACCATAGTTATATTGGGGGTTCCTCTCCCAAGTTGTGGTGTTTCAGTGGGTTAAAAGTGGGATTTTTGGCTTAGTGGACCTCAATACACATAGCTTCCACTAAATGGTTCTAGATAGTTTTATAACGATGATGGGGGTATACAGCATACAGTTTTTGGGTAGCCTGGTGGGTATATATAGCATACCATAGTTAACTATTTGGGGTTCCCCTCCCAGATTTTGTGTTTTTCCTGGGCCCAAAGTGTGATATTTTGGACCCAATGTTAACTCAATACACATAGCTTCCACTTAATAGTTCTAGATAATTATTACACCGATAGGGGTATGCTGAATGCAGATTTGGGAAGGCCTGGGGGGGGCATAGTAGCATACCATAGTTACTTTGGGGGTTCCCTTCCCAGATTTTGTGTTTCCTGGGCCCAAATGTGTGGATTTAGGACCCAATGTTAACTCAATGCACATAGCTTGCACTAAATGTTTCTTGATAGTTAAAACACCGATGGGTATATACTGCATACAGTTTTGGGTAGCCTGGTGGGTATATAGAAGCATACCATAATTACTTTGGGGGTTCCCCTCCCTGATATATTGTTTCATCGGGCCAAATGTGTGATTTTGGACCCAATGTTAACTCAATACACAAAGCTTCCACTAATAGCGCTAGAGATAGTTATAACGCCGATAGGGGTATACTGCATACAGTTTTGGGTAGCCTGGGTGGGGTAAATATAGTAGCTGGACCATAGTTAGTTTTGGGGGTTTCCCCTCCCAGATTTTTGTGTTTCCTCAGCCCAAAAGTGTGATTTTGGACAAAATGTTAACTCAATACACATAGCTTCCACTAAATGGTTCTAGATAATTATTACAACGCCGAGGGGTATATACTGAATGCAGAGTTTTGGGAAGCCTGGTGGGGGCATAGTAGCATACCATAGTTTACTTTGGGGGTTCCCCTCCAAGTTGTGTGTTTCCTGGGCCCAAATGTGGGATTTAGGACCCAATGTTAACTCAATGCACATAGCTTCCACTAAATGTTTCTAGATAGTTAAAACGCCGATGGGGGTATACTGCATACAGTTTTGGGTAGCCTGGTGGGTATATAAAAGCATACCATAATTACTTTGGGGGTCCCCTCCCCTTTTATTGTTTCATCTGGGCCAAATGTGTGATTTGGACCCAATGTTAACTCAATACACATAGCTTCCACTAAATGGTTCTAGATAGTTATAACACCGATGGGGGTATACTGCATACATTTTTTGGGTAGCCTGGTGGGTGCATAGTAGCTGGACCATAGTTACTTTTGAGGTTTCCCTCCCTAATATTTTGTTTCATCCGGCCAAAAGTGTGATTTTGGACCCAATGTTAACTCAATACACATAGCTTTTACACTAAATAGCGCTAGATAGTTATAACGAAAGTAGATGGGGTATACTGCATACAGTTTTGGGTAGCCTAGTGGGCAAGCATAGTAGCAGACCATAGTTATATTGGGGTTCCCCTGCAAGTTGTGGTGTTTCAGTGGGTTAAAAGTGGGATTTTTGGCTTAGTGGACCTCAATATACATAGCTTCCACTAAATGATTCTAGATAGTTTAAAACGATGATGGGGGTATACAGCATACAGTTTTTTGGGTAGCCTGGTGGGTATAAATAGTAGCAGACCATAGTTAACTTTTGGGTTCCCCTCCCCATTTTGTGTTTCCTGGGCTGGTTCAAAGTTGATTAAGGACCCAATGTTAACTCAATACACATAGCTTCCACTAAATGTTTCTAGATAGTTTAAAAACGATGGGGGTATACTGCATACAGTTTTGGGTAGCCTGGTGGGCATAGTAGCATAATAGCTTTGGGGGTTCCCCTCCCCTGAATTTGTGTTTCTTGATTTTGGACCCAATGTTAACTCAATACACATAGCTTCCACTAAATGTTTCTAGATAGTTTAAAACGCCGATGGGGGTATACTGCATACAGTTTTTGGGTAGCCTGGTGGTATATATAGTAAGACCATATTACCCAATTTTGGGGGTTCCCCTCCCTGATATTGTGTTTGTTTCATCGGGCCAAATATGTGATTTTGGACCCAATGTTAACTCAATACACATAGCTTCCACTAAATAGCGCTAGATATAGTTATAACGCCGATGGGGGGTATACTGCATACAGTTTTGGGTAGCCTGGTGGGTAAATTGTTGCATACCATAGTTAACTTTTGGGGATCCCCTCCCAGATTTTGTGTTTTCCTGGGCCCAAATGTGATATTTGGGACAAAATGTTAACTCAATACACATAGCTTCCACTTAATAGTTCTACATAATATTATAACACCGAGGGGTATGCTGAATGCAGATTTGGGAAGCCTGGTGGGTATATATAGTAGCATACAATAGTTACTTTGGGGGTTCCCTTCCAAGATTTGTGTTTCCTGGGCCCAAATGTGCGATTTAGGACCCAATGTTAACTCAATACACATAGCTTGCACTAAATGTTTCTTGATAGTTTAAAACACCGATGGGGATATACTGCATACAGTTTTGGGTAGCCTGGTAGGTATATAGAGAAGCATACCATAATTATTTTGGGGGTTCCCCTCCCTGATATATTGTTTCATCGGGCCAAATATGTGATTTTGGACCCAATGTTAACTCAAACACATAGCTTCCACTAAATAGCGCTAGCTAGATAGTTATAACGCCGATAGGGGTATACTGCATACAGTTTTGGGTAGCCTGGTGGGTAAATAGTTGCATACCATAGTTAACATTTGGGGTTCCCCTCCCAGATTTTGTGTTTCCTCAGCCCAAAAGTGATATTTTGGACCCAATGTTAACTCAATACACATAGCTTCCACTAAATAGTTCTAGATAGTTATTACACGGATAGGGGTATACTGAATGCAGTTTTTGGGAAGCCTGGTGGGGGCATAGTAGCAGACAATAGTTACTTTGGGGGTTCCTTCCAATATTTGTGTGTTTACTGGGCCCAAATGTGGGATTTTTGGACCCAATGTTAACTCAATGCACATAGCTTGCACTAAATGTTTTTGATAGTTTAAAACACCGATGGGGGTATACTGCATACAGTTTTTGGGTAGCCTGGTAGGTATATAGAAGCATACCATAATAACTTTTGGGGGTTCCCCTCCCTGATATATTGTTTCATCGGGCCAAATGTGTGATTTTGGACCCAATGTTAACTCAATACACATAGCTTCCACTAAATAGCGCTAGATAGTTATAACGCCGATAGGGGTATACTGCATACAGTTTTGGGTAGCCTAGTGGGTGCATAGTAGCTGGATATAGTTAGTTTTGAGGTTTCCCTCCCTAATATTTTGTTTCATCCGGTTCAAATCCGGCCAAAAGTGTGATTTAGGACCCAATGTTAACTCAATACACATAGCTTTTACTAAGTAGCGCTAGATAGTTATAACGAAAGTAGAGGTATACTGCATACAGTTTTGGGTTGCCTAGTGGAAGCATAGAAGCAGACCATAGTTATATTGGGGGTTCCTATGCAAGTTGTGGTGTTTCAGTGGGTTAAAAGTGGGATTTTTGGCTTAGTAGGACCTCAATATACATAGCTTCCACGAAAGGATTCTAGATAGTTAAAACGATGATGGGGGTATACAGCTTACAGTTTTGGGTAGCCTGGTGGGAAAATAGTAGCATATCATAGTTAACTTTTGGGGTTCCCCTCCCAGATTTTGTGTTTCCTCGGCCCAAATGTGATATTTTGGACACAATGTTAACTCAATACACATAGCTTCCACTAAATGGTTCTAGATAATAATTAAAACACCGATGGGGGTATACTGCATACATTTTTGGGTAGCCTAGTGGGTGCATAGTAGCTGGATATAGTTACTTTGGAGGTTTCCCCTCCCTAATATTTTGTTTCATCCGGCCAAAAGTGTGATTTAGGACCCAATGTTAACTCAATACACATAGCTTAAACTAAATAGCGCTAGATAGTTATAACGAAAATAGAGGTATACTGCATACAGTTTTGGGTTGCCTAGTTGGTGCATAGTAGCAAACCATAGTTATATTGAGGGTTCCTCTGCAAGTTGTGGTGTTTCAGTGGGTTAAAAGTGGGATTTTTTGCTTAGTGTTCCTCAATATACACATAGCTTCCACTAAATAGTTCTAGATAGTTAAAACGCCGATGGGGTATACAGCATACAGTTTTGTGTAGCCTGGTGGGGTATATAATAGCATACCATAGTTAACTATTGGGGTTCCCCTCCCAGTTTTTTGTGTTTCCTGGGCCCAAATGTGATATTAAGGACCCAATGTTAACTCAATACACATAGCTTCCACTTAATAGTTTCTACACAATTATTACACGGATAGGGGTATGCTGAATGCAGTTTTGGGAAGCCTGGTGGGGGCATAGTAGCATACATAGTTAGTTACTTTGGGGGTTCCCTTCCAAGATATTGTGTTTCCTGGGCCCAAATGTGGGATTTAGGACCCAATGTTAACTCAATACACATAGCTTGCACTAAATGTTCTTGATAGTTAAAACACCGATGGATGGGTATATACTGCATACAGTTTTGGGTAGCCTGGTAGGTATATAGTAGCATACCATAGTTACTTTGGGGGGGGTTCCCCTCCCTGATATATTGTTTCATCGGGCCAAATATGTGATTTTTGGACCAAATGTTAACTCAATACACATAGCTTCCACTAAATAGCGCTAGATAGTTATAACGCCGATAGGGGTATACTGCATACAGTTTTTGGTAGCCTGGTGGGTAAATTGTTGCATACCATAGTTAAACTTTGGGGGATCCCCTCCCAGATTTTTTTGTGTTTTCTCAGCCCAAATGTGATATTTTGGACAAAATGTTAACTCAATACACATAGCTTCCACTTAATAGTTCTACACAATTATTACACGGATAGGGGGGTATGCTGAATGCAGATTTGGGAAGCCTGGTGGGGGCATAGTAGCATACAATAGTTTACTTTGGGGGTTCCTTCCAAGATTTTGTGTTTCCTGGGCCCAAATGTGCGATTTAGGGACCCAATGTTAACTTAATACACATAGCTTGCACTAAATGTTTCTTGATAGTTAAAACACCGATGGGGATATACTGCATACAGTTTTGGGTAGCCTGGTAGGTATATAGAGGCATACCATAATTATTTTGGGGGTTCCCCTCCCTGATATATTGTTTCATCGGGCCAAATATGTGATTTTGGACCCAATGTTAACTCAAAACACACACACCTTCCACTAAATAGCGCTAGATAGTTATAACGCCGATAGGGGTATACTGCTTACAGTTTTGGGTAGCCTGGTGGGTAAATTGTTGCATACCATAGTTAACTTTTTGGGGATCCCCTCCCAGATTGTGTGTTTCCTCAGCCCAAATGTGATATTTTGGACAAAATGTTAACTCAATACACATAGCTTCCACTTAATAGTTCTACACAATTATTACACGGATAGGGGTATGCTGAATGCAGATTTGGGAAGCCTGGTGGGGGCATAGTAGCAGACAATAGTTACTTTTGGGGTTCCCTCCAAGATGTTGTGTTTCACTGGGGCCCAAATGTGGGATTTAGGACCCAATGTTAACTCAATGCACATAGCTTGCACTAAATGTTTCTTGATAGTTTTAAAACACCGATGGGGGTATACTGCATACAGTTTTGGGTAGCCTGGTAGGTAATATAGAAGCATTCCATAATAACTTTTGGGGGTTCCCCTCCCTGATATATTGTTTCATCGGGCCAAATGTGTGATTTTTGGACCCAATGTTAACTCAATACACATAGCTTCCACACTAAATAGCGCTAGATAGTTATAACGCCGATAGGGGTATACTGCATACAGTTTTGTGTAGCCTAGTGGGTGCATAGTAGCTGGATATAGTTAGTTTTGAGGTTTCCCTCCCTAATATTTTGTTTTATCCGGCCAAAAGTGTGATTTAGGACCCAATGTTAACTCAATACACATAGCTTTAACTAAATAGCGCTAGATAGTTATAACGAAAGTAGAGGTATACTGCATACGGTTTTGGGTTGCCTAGTGGAAACATAGAAGCAGACCATAGTTATATTGGGGGTTCCTCTGCAAGTTGTGGTGTTTAAGTGGGTTAAAAGTGGGATTTTTTGCTTAGTGGATGCTCAATATATCTAGCTTCCACGAAATGATTCTAGATAGTTAAAACGATGATGGGGATATACAGCATACAGTTTTGTGTAGCCTGGTGGGTATATAATAGCATACCGTAGTTAACTATTTGGGTTCCCCTCCCATATTTTGTGTTTCCTGGGCCCAAATGTGATATTAAGGACCCAATGTTAACTCAATACACATAGCTTCCACTTAATAGTTCTACACAATTATTACACGGATAGGGGTATGCTGAATGCAGATTTGGGAAGCCTGGTAGGGGCATAGTAGCATACAATAGTTACTTTGGGGGTTCCCTTCCAAGATATTGTGTTTCCTGGGCCCAAATGTGGGATTTAGGACCCAATGTTAACTCAATGCACATAACTTGCACTAAATGTTTCTTGATAGTTAAAACACCGATGGGTATATACTGCATACAGTTTTGGGTAGCGTGGTAGGTATATAGAGGCATACCATAATTACTTTGGGGGTTCCCCTCCCTGATATATTGTTTCATCGGGCCAAATATGTGATTTTGGACCAAATGTTAACTCAGTACACAAACCTTCCACTAAATAGCGCTAGATAGTTATAACGCCGATAGGGGTATACTGCATACAGTTTTGGGTAGCCTGGTGGGTAAATTGTTGCCTACCATAGTTAACTTTTGGGGATCCCCTCCCAGATTTTGTGTTTTCTCAGCCCAAATGTGATATTTTTGGACAAAATGTTAACTCAATACACATAGCTTCCACTTAATAGTTTCTACACAATTATTACACGGATAGGGGTATGCTGAATGCAGATTTGGGAAGCCTGGTGGGGGCATAGTAGCATACAATAGTTACTTTGGGGGTTCCCTTCCAAGATATTGTGTTTCCTGGGCCCAAAATGTGCGATTTTGGACCCAATGTTAACTTAATACAAATAGCTTGCACTAAATGTTTCTTGATAGTTAAAACACCGATGGGGATATACTGCATACAGTTTTGGGTAGCCTGGTAGGTATATAGAGGCATACCATAATTATTTTGGGGGTTCCCCTCCCTGATATATTGTTTCATCGGGCCAAATATGTGATTTTGGACCCTATGTTAACTCAATACACATAGCTTCCACTAAATAGTGGTAGATAGTTATAACGCCGATAGGGATATACTGCTTACAGTTTTGGGTAGCCTGGTGGGTAAATTGTTGCATACCATAGTTAACATTTGGGGATCCCATCCCAGATTGTGTGTTTCCTCAGCCCAAATGTGATATTTTGGACCCAATATTAACTCAATACACATATCTTCCACTGAATGGTTCTAGATAATAATTACACTGATAGAGGTATACTGCATACATTTTTGGGTAGCCTAGTGGTTGCATAGTAGCTGGATATAGTTAGTTTTGAGGTTTCCCTCCCTAATATTTTGTTTTATCCGGCCAAAAGTGTGATTTAGGACCCATTGTTAACTCAATACACATAGCTTTTACTAAGTTGCGCTAGATAGTTATAACGAAAGTAGAGGTATACTGCATACAGTTTTGGGTTGCCTAGTGGAAGCATAGAAGCAGACCATAGTTATACTGGGGGTTCCTATGCAAGTTGTGGTGTTTCAGTGGGTTAAAAGTGGGAGTTTTGGCTTAGTAGGACCTCAATATACATAGCTTCCACGAAAGGATTCTAGATAGTTAAAACGATGATGGGGGTATACAGCTTACAGTTTTGGGTAGCCTGGTGGGAAAATAGTAGCATATCATAGTTAACTTTTGGGGTTCCCCTCCCAGATTCTGTGTTTCCTGGGCCCAAATGTGATATTTTGGACCCAATATTAACTCAATACACATATCTTCCACTAAATGGTTCTAGATAATAATTACACGGATAGAGGTATACTGCATACATTTTTGGGTAGCCTAGTGGTTGCATAGTAGCTGGATATAGTTAGTTTTGAGGTTTCCCTCCCTAATATTTTGTTTCATCCGGCCAAAAGTGTGATTTAGGACCCAATGTTAACTCAATACACTTAGCTTTAACTAAATAGCGCTAGATAGTTATAACGAAAATAGAGGTATGCTGCATACAGTTTTGGGTTGCCTAGTTGGTGCATAGTAGCAAACCATAGTTATATTGAGGGTTCCTCTGCAAGTTGTGGTGTTTCAGTGGGTTAAAAGTGGGATTTTTTGCTTAGTGGATCCTCAATATACCTAGCTTCCACGAAATGATTCTAGATAGTTAAAACGATGATGGGGGTATACAGCATACAGTTTTGTGTAGCCTGGTGGGTATATAATAGCATACCGTAGTTAACTATTTGGGTTCCCCTCCCATATTTTGTGTTTCCTGGGCCCAAATGTGATATTAAGGACCCAATGTTAACTCAATACACATAGCTTCCACTTAATAGTTCTACACAATTATTACACGGATAGGGGTATGCTGAATGCAGATTTGGGAAGCCTGGTAGGGGCATAGTAGCATACAATAGTTACTTTGGGGGTTCCCTTCCAAGATATTGTGTTTCCTGGGCCCAAATGTGGGATTTAGGACCCAATGTTAACTCAATGCACATAACTTGCACTAAATGTTTCTTGATAGTTAAAACACCGATGGGGGTATACTGCATACAGTTTTTGGGTAGCCTGGTAGGTATATATAGGCATACCATATTACTTTGGGGGTTCCCCTCCCTGATATATTGTTTCATCGGGCCAAATATGTGATTTTGGACCAAATGTTAACTCAGTACACAAACCTTCCACTAAATAGCGCTAGATAGTTATAACGCCGATAGGGGTATACTGCATACAGTTTTTGGTAGCCTGGTGGGTAAATTGTTGCATACCATAGTTAACTTTTGGGGATCCTCTCCCAGATTTTGTGTTTTCTCAGCCCAAATGTGATATTTTGGACAAAATGTTAACTCAATACACATAGCTTCCACTTAATAGTTCTACACAATTATTACACGGATAGGGGTATGCTGAATGCAGATTTGGGAAGCCTGGTGGGGGCATAGTAGCATACAATAGTTACTTTGGGGGTTCCCTTCCAAGATATTGTGTTTCCTGGGCCCAAATGTGGGATTTAAGGACCCAATGTTAACTCAATACACATAGCTTGCACTAAATGGTTTCTTGATAGTTAAAACACCGATGGGGATATACTGCATACAGTTTTGGGTAGCCTGGTAGGTATATAGAGGCATACCATAATTACTTTTGGGGGTTCCCTCCCTGATATATTGTTTCATCTGACCAAATATGTGATTTTGGACCCAATGTTAACTCAATACACATAGCTTCCACTAAATAGCGCTAGATAGTTATTACGCCGATAGGGGTATACTGCATACAGTTTTGGGTAGCCTGGTGGGTAAATTGTTGCATATACCATAGTTATTTTTTGGGGATCCCCTCCCAATTTTGTGTTTTCCTCAGCCCAAATGTGATATTTTGGACAAAATGTTAACTCAATACACATAGCTTCCACTAAATAGTTCTACACAATTATTACACGGATAGGGGTATGCTGAATGCAGATTTGGGAAGCCTGGTGGGGGCATAGTAGCAGACCAATAGTTACTTTGGGGGTTCCCTTCCAAGATGTTGTGTTTTACTGGGCCCAAATGTGGGATTTAGGACCCAATGTTAACTCAATGCACATAGCTTGCACTAAATGTTTCTTGATATTTAAAACACCGATGGGGGTATACTGCATACAGTTTTTGGTAGCCTGGTGGGTATATAGAAGCATACCATAGTTAACTTTGGGGGTTCCCCTCCCTGATATATTGTTTCATCGGGCCAAATGTGTGATTTTGGACCCAATGTTAACTCAATACACATAGCTTCCACTAAATAGCGCTAGATAGTTATAACGCCGATAGGGGTATACTGCATACATTTTTGGGTAACCTAGTGGGTGCATAGTAGCTGGATATAGTTAGTTTTGGGGTTTCCCTCCCTAATATTTTGTTTTATCCGGCCAAAAGTGTGATTTAGGACCCAATGTTAACTCAATACACATAGCTTTTACTAAAATAGCGCTAGATAGTTATAACGAAGATAGGTATACTGCATACAGTTTTGGGTTGCCTAGTGGAAGCATAGAAGCAGACCATAGTTATATTGGGGGTTCCTATGCAAGTTGTGGTGTTTCAGTGGGTTAAAAGTGGGATTTTTGGCTTAGTAGGACCTCAATATACATAGCTTCCACGAAATGATTCTAGATAGTTAAAACGATGATGGGGTATACAGCTTACAGTTTTGGGTAGCCTGGTGGGAAAATAGTAGCATATCATAGTTAACTTTTGGGGTTCCCCTCCCAGATTTTGTGTTTCCTGGGCCCAAATGTGATATTTTGGACCCAATATTAACTCAATACACATAGCTTCCACTAAATGGTTCTAGATATAATAATTATAACACCGATAGGGGTATACTGCATACATTTTTGGGTAGCCTGGTGGGTGCATAGTAGCTGGACCATAGTTAGTTTTTGAGGTTTCCCTCCCTATATATTTTGTTTCATCCGGCCAAAAGTGTGATTTAGGACCCAATGTTAACTCAATACACATAGCTTCCACTAAATAACGCCAGATAGTTATAACGAAAATAGAGGTATACTGCATCCAATTTTGGGTTGCCTTGTGGGTGCATAGTAGCAAACCATAGTTATATTGTGGGTTCCTCTGCAGGTTGTTATGTTTCAGTGGTTAAAAGTGGGATTTTTGGCTTAGTGGGACCTCAATATACATAGCTTCCAGGAAATGATTCTAGATAGTTAAAACGATGATGGGGGTATACAGCATACAGTTTTTGGGTAGCCTGGGGGGTAATAATAGCATACCATAGTTAACTTTGGGGTTCCCCTCCCATATTTTTTTGTGTTTCCTGGGCCCAAATGTGATATTAAGGACCCAATGTTAACTCAATACACATAGCTTCCACTTAATAGTTCTACATAATTATTACACGGATAGGGGTATGCTGAATGCAGTTTTGGGAAGCCTGGTAGGGGCATAGTAGCATACAATAGTTACTTTGGGGGTTCCCTTCCAAGATTTTGTGTTTCCTGGGCCCAAATGTGGGATTTAGGACCCAATGTTAACTCAATGCACATAACTTGCACTAAATGTTTCTTGATAGTTAAAACACCGATGGGTATATACTGCATACAGTTTTGGGTAGCCTGGTAGGTATATAGAGTAGCATACCATAATTACTTTGGGGTTCCCCTCCCTGATATATTGTTTCATCGGGCCAAATATGTGATTTTGGACCAAATGTTAACTCAGTACACAAACCTTCCACTAAATAGCGCTAGATAGTTATAACGCCGATAGGGGTATACTGCATACAGTTTTTGGTAGCCTGGTGGGTAAATTGTTGCCTACCATAGTTAACTTTTGGGGATCCTCTCCCAGATTTTGTGTTTCCTCAGCCCAAATGTGATATTTTGGACAAAATGTTAACTCAATACACATAGCTTCCACTTAATAGTTCTACACAATTATTACACGGATAGGGGTATGCTGAATGCAGATTTGGGAAGCCTGGTAGGGGCATAGTAGCATACAATAGTTACTTTAGGGGTTCACTTCCAAGATATTGTGTTTCCTGGGCCCAAATGTGCGATTAAGGACCCAATGTTAACTTAATACAAATAGCTTGCACTAAATGTTTCTTGATAGTTAAAACACCGATGGGGATATACTGCATACAGTTTTGGGTAGCCTGGTAGGTATATAGAGGCATACCATAATTACTTTGGGGGTTCCCCTCCCTGATATATTGTTTCATCGGGCCAAATATGTGATTTTGGACCCAATGTTAACTCAAAACACATAGCTTCCACTAAATAGCGCTAGATAGTTATAACGCCGATAGGGGTATACTGCTTACAGTTTTGGGTAGCCTGGTGGGTAAATTGTTGCATACCATAGTTAACATTTGGGGATCCCCTCCCAGATTGTGTGTTTCCTCAGCCCAAATGTGATATTTTGGACAAAATGTTAACTCAATACACATAGCTTCCACTTAATAGTTCGACACAATTATTACACGGATAGGGGTATGCTGAATGCAGATTTGGGAAGCCTGGTGGGGGCATAGTAGCAGACAATAGTTACTTTGGGAGTTCCCTTCCAAGATGTTGTGTTTACTGGGCCCAAATGTGGGATTTAGGACCCAATGTTAACTCAATGCACATAGCTTGCACTAAATGTTTCTTGATATTTAAAACACCGATGGGGGTATACTGCATACAGTTTTGGGTAGTCTGTTAGGTGTATAGAAGCATTCCATAATAACTTTGGGGGATCCCCTCCCTGATATATTGTTTCATCGGGCCAAATGTGTGCTTTTGGACCCAATGTTAACTCTATACACATAGCTTCCACTAAATAGCGCTAGATGGTTATAACGCCGATAGGGGTATACTGCATACAGTTTTGTGTAGCCTAGTGGGTGCATAGTAGCTGGATATAGTTAGTTTTGAGGTTTCCCTCCCTAATATTTTGTTTTATCCGGCCAAAAGTGTGATTTAGGACCCAATGTTAACTCAATACACATAGCTTTTACTAAGTAGCGCTAGATAGTTATAACGAAAGTAGAGGTATACTGCATACAGTTTTGGGTTGCCTAGTGGAAGCATAGAAGCAGACCATAGTTATATTGGGGGTTCCTATGCAAGTTGTGGTGTTTCAGTGGGTTAAAAGTGGGATTTTTGGCTTAGTAGGACCTCAATATACATAGCTTCCACGAAAGGATTCTAGATAGTTAAAACGATGATGGGGGTATACAGCTTACAGTTTTGGGTAGCCTGGTGGGAAAATAGTAGCATATCATAGTTAACTTTTGGGGTTCCCCTCCCAGATTCTGTGTTTCCTGGGCCCAAATGTGATATTTTGGACCCAATATTAACTCAATACACATATCTTCCACTGAATGGTTCTAGATAATAATTACACGGATAGAGGTATACTGCATACATTTTTGGGTAGCCTAGTGGTTGCATAGTAGCTGGATATAGTTAGTTTTGAGGTTTCCCTCCCTAATATTTTGTTTCATCCGGCCAAAAGTGTGATTTAGGACCCAATGTTAACTCAATACACTTAGCTTTAACTAAATAGCGCTAGATAGTTATAACGAAAATAGAGGTATGCTGCATACAGTTTTGGGTTGCCTAGTTGGTGCATAGTAGCAAACCATAGTTATATTGAGGGTTCCTCTGCAAGTTGTGGTGTTTCAGTGGGTTAAAAGTGGGATTTTTTGCTTAGTGGATCCTCAATATACCTAGCTTCCACGATGATGGGGGTATACAGCATACAGTTTTGTGTAGCCTGGTGGGTATATAATAGCAAACCGTAGTTAACTATTTGGGTTCCCCTCCCATATTTTGTGTTTCCTGGGCCCAAATGTGATATTAAGGACCCAATGTTAACTCAATACACATAGCTTCCACTTAATAGTTCTACACAATTATTACACGGATAGGGGTATGCTGAATGCAGATTTGGGAAGCCTGGTAGGGGCATAGTAGCATACAATAGTTACTTGGGGGTTCCCTTCCAAGATATTGTGTTTCCTGGGCCCAAATGTGGGATTTAGGACCCAATGTTAACTCAATACACATAACTTGCACTAAATGTTTCTTGATAGTTAAAAAAACCGATGGGGTATATACTGCATACAGTTTTGGGTAGCCTGGTAGGTATATAGAAGCATACCATAATTACTTTGGGGGTTCCCCTCCCTGATATATTGTTTCATCGGGCCAAATATGTGATTTTGGACCAAATGTTAACTCAGTACACAAACCTTCCACTAAATAGCGCTAGATAGTTATAACGCCGATAGGGGTATACTGCATACAGTTTTTGGTAGCCTGGTGGGTAAATTGTTGCATACCATAGTTAACTTTAGGGGATCCCCTCCCAGATTTTGTGTTTTCTCAGCCCAAATGTGATATTTTGGACAAAATGTTAACTCAATACACATAGCTTCCACTTAATGGTTCTACACAATTATTACACGGATAGGGGTATGCTGAATGCAGATTTGGGAAGCCTGGTAGGGGCATAGTAGCATACAATAGTTACTTTGGGGGTTCCCTTCCAAGATATTGTGTTTCCTGGGCCCAAATGTGCGATTAACGACCCAATGTTAACTTAATACACATAGCTTGCACTAAATGTTTCTTGATAGTTAAAACACGATGGGGATATACTGCATACAGTTTTGGGTAGCCTGGTAGGTATATAGAGGCATACCATAATTATTTTTGGGGGTTCCCCTCCCTGATATATTGTTTCATCGGGCCAAATATGTGATTTTGGACCCAATGTTAACTCAAACACACAGCTTCCACTAAATAGCGCTAGATAGTTATAACGCCGATAGGGGTATACTGCATACAGTTTTGGGTAGCCTGGTGGGTAAATTGTTGCATACCATAGTTAACATTTGGGGATCCCCTCCCAGATTTTGTGTTTCCTCAGCCCAAATGTGATATTTTGGACAAAATGTTAACTCAATACACATAGCTTCCACTTAATAGTTCGACACAATTATTACACGGATAGGGGTATGCTGAATGCAGATTTGGGAAGCCTGGTGGGGGCATAGTAGCAGACAATAGTTACTTTGGGAGTTCCCTTCCAAGATGTTGTGTTTACTGGGCCCAAATGTGGGATTTAGGACCCAATGTTAACTCAATGCACATAGCCACTAAATGTTTTCTTGATAGTTAAAACACCGATGGGGGTATACTGCATACAGTTTTGGGTAGCCTGGTGGGTATATAGAAGCATA
The DNA here is from genome assembly GCA_034190875.2 of Urechis unicinctus. Taxonomy (NCBI): domain Eukaryota; kingdom Metazoa; phylum Annelida; class Polychaeta; order Xenopneusta; family Urechidae; genus Urechis; species Urechis unicinctus. The sequence continues at coordinate 28,221,811 of CM067351.1, read as the reverse complement.
CCATAATAACTTTGGGGGATCCCCTCCCTGATATATTGTTTCATCGGGCCAAATGTGTGCTTTTGGACCCAATGTTAACTCAATACACATAGCTTCCACTAAATAGCGCTAGATGGTTATAACGCCGATAGGGGTATACTGCATACAGTTTTGTGTAGCCTAGTGGGTGCATAGTAGCTGGATATAGTTAGTTTTGAGGTTTCCCTCCCTAATATTTTGTTTTATCCGGCCAAAAGTGTGATTTAGGACCCATTGTTAACTCAATACACATAGCTTTTACTAAGTTGCGCTAGATAGTTATAACGAAAGTAGAGGTATACTGCATACAGTTTTGGGTTGCCTAGTGGAAGCATAGAAGCAGACCATAGTTATACTGGGGGTTCCTATGCAAGTTTGTGTGTTTCAGTGGGTTAAAAGTGGGATTTTTGGCTTAGTAGGACCTCAATATACATAGCTTCCACGAAAGGATTCTAGATAGTTAAAACGATGATGGGGTATACAGCTTACAGTTTTGGGTAGCCTGGTGGGAAAATAGTAGCATATCATAGTTAACTTTTGGGGTTCCCCTCCCAGATTCTGTGTTTCCTGGGCCCAAATGTGATATTTTGGACCCAATATTAACTCAATACACATATCTTCCACTGAATGGTTCTAGATAATAATTACACGGATAGAGGTATACTGCATACATTTTTGGGTAGCCTAGTGGTTGCATAGTAGCTGGATATAGTTAGTTTTGAGGTTTCCCTCCCTAATATTTTGTTTCATCCGGCCAAAAGTGTGATTTAGGACCCAATGTTAACTCAATACACTTAGCTTTAACTAAATAGCGCTAGATAGTTATAACGAAAATAGAGGTATGCTGCATACAGTTTTGGGTTGCCTAGTTGGTGCATAGTAGCAAACCATAGTTATATTGAGGGTTCCTCTGCAAGTTGTGGTGTTTCAGTGGGTTAAAAGTGGGATTTTTTGCTTAGTGGATCCTCAATATAGCTTCCACTAAATGATTCTAGATAGTTAAAACGATGGGGGTATACAGCATACAGTTTTGTGTAGCCTGGTGGGTATATAATAGCAACCGTAGTTAACTATTTGGGTTCCCCTCCCATATTTTGTGTTTCCTGGGCCCAAATGTGATATTAAGGACCCAATGTTAACTCAATACACATAGCTTCCACTTAATAGTTCTACACAATTATTACACGGATAGGGGTATGCTGAATGCAGATTTGGGAAGCCTGGTAGGGGCATAGTAGCATACAATAGTTACTTTGGGGTTCCCTTCCAAGATATTGTGTTTCCTCCTGGCCCAAATGTGGGATTTAGGACCCAATGTTAACTCAATGCACATAACTTGCACTAAATGTTTCTTGATAGTTAAAACACCGATGGGTATATACTGCATACAGTTTTGGGTAGCCTGGTAGGTATATAGAGGCATACCATAATTACTTTGGGGGTTCCCCTCCCTGATATATTGTTTCATCGGGCCAAATATGTGATTTTGGACCAAATGTTAACTCAGTACACAAAGCTTCCACTAATAGCGCTAGATAGTTATAACGCCGATAGGGGTATACTGCATACAGTTTTTGGTAGCCTGGTGGGTAAATTGTTGCCTACCATAGTTAACTTTTTGGGATCCTCTCCCAGATTTTGTGTTTTCTCAGCCCAAATGTGATATTTTGGACAAAATGTTAACTCAATACACATAGCTTCCGCTTAATAGTTCTACACAATTATTACACGGATAGGGGTATGCTGAATGCAGATTTGGGAAGCCTGGTAGGGGCATAGTAGCATACAATAGTTACTTTAGGGGTTCACTTCCCAGATATTGTGTTTCCTGGGCCCAAATGTGCGATTAAGGACCCAATGTTAACTTAATACAAATAGCTTGCACTAAATGTTTCTTGATAGTTAAAACACCGATGGGGATATACTGCATACAGTTTTGGGTAGCCTGGTAGGTATATAGAGGCATACCATAATTACTTTGGGGGTTCCCCTCCCTGATATATTGTTTCATCGGGCCAAATATGTGATTTTGGACCCAATGTTAACTCAAAACACACACCTTCCACTAAATAGCGCTAGATAGTTATAACGCCGATAGGGGTATACTGCTTACAGTTTTGGGTAGCCTGGTGGGTAAATGTTGCATACCATAGTTAACTTTTGGGGATCCCCTCCCAGATTTTGTGTTTTCCTCAGCCCAAATGTGATATTTGGACAAAATGTTAACTCAATACACATAGCTTCCACTTAATAGTTCTACACAAGTATTACACGATAGGGTATGCTGAATGCAGATTTGGGAAGCCTGGTGGGGGCATAGTAGCAGACAATAGTTACTTTGGGGGTTCCCCTCCAAGATGTTGTGTTTACTGGGCCCAAATGTGGGATTTAGGACCCAATGTTAACTCAATGCACATAGCTTTCACTAAATGTTTCTTGATAGTTAAAAACACCGATGGGGTATACTGCATACAGTTTTGGGTAGCCTGGTAGGGTATATAGAAGCATACCATAATTACTTTTGGGGGTTCCCCTCCCTGATTTATTGTTTCATCGGGCCAAATGTGTGATTTTGGACCCAATGTTAACTCAATACACATAGCTTCCACTAAATAGCGTTCTAGATAGTTATAACGCCGATAGGGGTATACTGCATACAGTTTTTGGGTAGCCTAGTGGGTGCATAGTAGCTGGATATAGTTAGTTTTGAGGGTTCCCCTCCCTAATATTTTTGTTTCATCCCGGCCAAAAGTGTGATTTAGGACCCAATGTTAACTCAATACACATAGCTTTAACTAAATAGCGCTAGATAGTTATAACGAAAGTAGAGGTATACTGCATACAGTTTTGGGTTGCCTAGTGGAAGCATAGAAGCACACCATAGTTATATTGGGGGTTCCTATGCAAGTTGTGGTGTTTCAGTAGGTTAAAAGTGGGATTTTTGGCTTAGTAGGACCTCAATATACATAGCTTCCACGAAAGGATTCTAGATAGTTAAAACGATGATGGGGTATACAGCATACAGTTTTGGGTAGCCTGGTGGGAAAATTGTAGCATATCATAGTTAACTTTTGGGGTTCCCCTCCCAGATTCTGTGTTTCCTGGGCCCAAATGTGATATTTTGGACCCAATGTTAACTCAATACACATAGCTTCCACTAAATGTTTCTAGATAATTAAAACACCGATGGGGGTATACTGCATACAGTTTTGGGTAGCCTGGTGGGTGCATAGTAGCTGGATATAGTTAGTTTTGGGGTTTCCCCTCCTAAATATTTTGTTTCATCTGGGCCAAAAGTGTGATTTAGGACCCAATGTTAACTCAATACACATAGCTTCCACTAAATAGCGCTAGATAGTTATAACGAAAATAGGGGTATACTGCATACAGTTTTGGGTAGCCTAGGTGGTGCATAGTAGCAAACCATAGTTACTTTGAGGGTTCCCTCTGCAAGTTGTGTGTTTTCAGTGGGTTAAAAGTGGATTTTGGCTTAGTGGATCCTCAATATACCTAGCTTTCCACTAATATGGTTCTAGATAGTTAAACGCCGATGGGGGTATACAGCATACAGTTTTGGGTAGCCTGGTGGGTATATAAGTAGCATACCATAGTTAACTATTGGGGTTCCCCTCCCAGATTTTGTGTTTCCTGGGCCCAAATGTGATATTGGGGACCAATGTTAACTCAATACACATAGCTTCCACTTAATAGTTCTATTGGGACATATTAGCTTTACACGGATCTAGGGGTATGCTGAATGCAGATTTGGGAAGCCTGGTAGGGGCATAGTAGCATACAATAGTTACTTTGGGGGTTCCCCTCCCAGATATTGTGTTTCCTGGGCCCAAATGTGCGATTAAGGACCCAATGTTAACTCAATACAAATAGCTTGCACTAAATGTTTCTTGATAGTTAAAACACCGATGGGGATATACTGCATACAGTTTTGGGTAGCCTGGTAGGTATATAGAGGCATACCATAATTTATTTTGGGGGTTCCCCTCCCTGATATATTGTGTTTCATCGGGCCAAATATGTGATTTTGGACCCAATGTTAACTCAGTACACAAACCTTCCACTAAATAGCGCTAGATAGTTATAACGCCGATAGGGGTATACTGCTTACAGTTTTGGGTAGCCTGGTGGGTAAATTGTTGCATACCATAGTTAACATTTGGGGATCCCCTCCCAGATTGTGTGTTTCCTCAGCCCAAATGTGATATTTTGGACAAAATGTTAACTCAATACACATAGCTTCCACTTAATAGTTCTACACAATTATTACACGGATAGGGGTATGCTGAATGCAGATTTGGGAAGCCTGGTGGGGGCATAGTAGTATACAATAGTTACTTTGGGGGTTCCCTTCCAAGATATTATGTTTCCTGGGCCCAAATGTGGGATTTAGGACCCAATGTTAACTCAATGCACATAACTTGCACTAAATGTTTCTTGATATTTTAAAACACCGATGGGGGTATACTGCATACAGTTTTGGGTAGCCTGGTAGGTGTATAGAAGCATACCATAATAACTTTGGGGGTTCCCCTCCCTGATATATTGTTTCATCGGGCCAAATGTGTGATTTTGGACCCAATGTTAACTCAATACACATAGCTTCCACTAAATAGCGCTAGATAGTTAAAACGCCGATAGGGGTATACTGCATACATTTTTGGGTAGCCTAGTGGGTGCATAGTAGCTGGATATAGTTAGTTTTGAGGTTTCCCTCCCTAATATTTTGTTTTATCCGGCCAAAAGTGTGATTTAGGACCCAATGTTAACTCAATACACATAGCTTTTACTAAGTAGCGCTAGATAGTTATAACGAAAGTAGAGGTATACTGCATACAGTTTTGGGTTGCCTAGTGGAAGCATAGAAGCACACCATAGTTATATTGGGGGTTCCTATGCAAGTTGTGGTGTTTCAGTGGGTTAAAAGTGGGATTTTTGGCTTAGTAGGACCTCAATATACATAGCTTCCACGAAAGGATTCTAGATAGTTAAAACGAATAAATAGTAGCATACCATAGTTAACTTTTGGGGTTCCCCTCCCAGATTTTGTGTTTCCTGGGCCCAAATGTGGATTAAGGACCCAATATTAACTAATACACATAGCTTTCCACTAAATGTTTCTAGATAGTTAAAAACACCGATGGGAGGTATACTGCATACAGTTTTGGGTAGCCTGGTAGGTATATAGAGGCCTACCATAATTACTTTGGGGGTTCCCTTCCCTGATATATTGTTTCATCTGACCAAATATGTGATTTTGGACCCAATGTTAACTCAATACACATAGCTTCCACTAAATAGCGCTAGATAGTTATTACGCCGATAGGGGTATACATGCATACAGTTTTGGGTAGCCTGGTGGGTAAATTGTTGCATACCATAGTTAACTTTTGGGGATCCCCTCCCAGATTTTGTGTTTCCTCAGCCCAAATGTGATATTTTGGACACAATGTTAACTCAATACACATAGCTTCCACTTAATAGTTCTACACAATTATTACACGGATAGGGGTATGCTGAATGCAGATTTGGGAAGCCTGGTAGGGGCATAGTAGCATACAATAGTTACTTTGGGGGTTCCCTTCCAAGATATTGTGTTTCCTGGGCCCAAATGTGGGATTTAGGACCCAATGTTAACTCAATGCACA
>CM067351.1:28172750-28216030 GCA_034190875.2 Urechis unicinctus | reverse complement strand
CACACAAAATGGTGCTATGCAAAGCGAAACGAAAACGCACCTTATATTCAACGTCAATTAGAAAAATAAACGAGATAAGGCATCCTTATTGTTCAATTACAATTCGAGCATTGTAACGCATATTGAAATCTTGTAAATGCCAAGTGCTTGATTTGTATTCTAACTTCAGTATTCATTTATAATACCTAACATCAATAAATTTTGGCTTACTTGATGTTGAAACATCGAACTGATATAAATATGCAGACAAGAGCGCCCGCGAAAATGATTATCATCGGTTTGCGTTGCAATCGCGAATATTTTATATGACACCGCTCCGAACTATACATGACGGTGTTTGAATGTAGCTCCGGTTATCTGAGTATTGCTCCAGCATTCGCGTTGTGCATGAAACAGCCAAGAAAGGAATCCTGTGAATAACACATTTACGAGAGATTCGTGCAACACTTGGTTCAGGCTATTTTTTTCATTCACATTCATTGCAGAAAAGTTCATGTCATAGAAGCACCATAACTAGTATTGTTGACAATGGTCGCATATCATTGGCAATTGCCTTACAACCCGTAGCTAACGCTGTTCAGTATTGCACGTTTAACCATATTTCTGCGTATGTGGCCTACAGTGCTAGAATAGTGACCGTAATCGAATAATAAAAACGTGCGACGATTTCTATTACAAGAACACAAATTACTACAACGTATTCTCATCTAAAGAACTCGTTTGTTGACGCGGATTGTGAGATTGGCTAGTGGCTCTGCCTGTAGCGATAATGTGATGCCATGGCCAGTATGACTGGAGAAATGAAGCAATGTCTTGACATCGCGTTCAATAAATGTACCGCCATTGCAAGCATAACGCGGCTACATAACACGTGTATCACTCTGCTCCTGGTTACGACATTCTTTGTTTGATGAAATAGATATTTGATATACTCATGCTTTCCTACAATGCTAATGTATTCCAGTTTCGTTTCGGACATTTTCGTCACATGATACGTGGGTCGGTGTAGCTTGCATGTTTTTGTTATTCATTCGTTGTCATGAATATGATTCACAAATGCGTCAATTCGCGAATATTGCAGTTATGTGCTAGTAAAATAGATTCCTTAAAATCAAGCGACTACTAGGGGTGTTTCCCCCCGTTAATATTCACTTATTATGGACACTTTGATATCGCTAACAACTGAAACTTCATGGCATCTTCCTTCATGCTCCTCATTGGTGGCTTGATGGATAAATAGTACAGTATGTTGTGATCATGTCTTCATAACGACCGTTTTTGTTGCCAACTACGCGGCGAAAAGTCTTCCATTTCGGCAGAAATTGGCGTGTCATGTGCTGCGGACTCCATCACAAATCAGTAATGGGACAACTTGTAGATTATGCGACCTATAAATAGAAGCTTATCTTTTGATTGATAGGTAATGTATGTCTGCAAAAATAGGCCGGTTGAGATTCAGACAAAAACCCTGTAAATCATGCATACATCTTCAGTCGCAGATTGCGCATTTCGCAAAGTTTACATTACATTTTTTCGGATTCACACAGAATATTTTTTTAAAACTTCATTCGGAATGACGGTGAAAACGTTTGCTGCTTCACGTTTGCAACAGTGAATATGACTGAGAGTCATGGGTTAAAGATTCCAGCTATCAAAGACAGCCTAATTTATCAAGCTATTGGGTATATTTCAGTCCAAGACCCATTGAATGGATAACGAAGAAGATCGCTGAAACGATTTCGACAAACAAACATTTCTCTTAATTAACCCATAACAACTAGGCACTGGTTTGCAGCAAATATCTTCTCAATAACTTATTAATCAACGTTGTGGGAACCCGGATCTTATTGCATACTTATGTGAAATAGACGCCCATGCGGCTGTAATCTAAAATCCTTCGAAGTAATCATTTCGAGTCAATGTACTTGGCTAAAAAATCTAGGGCTGTAAATTAAGGTACATTCTTTGGGTCCCAGCAACCAATGCTTCATAATAAATTATCGAGACAATCACATGAGGGCAAACCAAACGAGACGCGTCATAATTTAACCAATACGACATATATATAATATATATGACATGGAATATCATCCGAGTAAAATTAGGCATTAAAACATAATTTATATGCACTTAGTATTTATGCCGTTGATTTACTATTGAGTGGCGATAGTTCACGGAATCCCGCATAATTACTAGATAAATTATAGAAATAAGGAGGATACGGTTACAAAACTCAGGTTGTCCCTTCAACTCCATCATTGACCGCAGACTTCTCATTGTCTGCAGGCAGGAACGTTGCTTTGTTAAGCATGTGTTGCGATAAGGCACGATTAATGGAAATCAGGGCTGTGTATTTGCGAACGCGTGTAAGTGTATATCAATACATGTTCATGGAAAGCGACTTTCATTATGCATGTATATATATATATATATATATATATAATATATATATATATATATATATAGAGAGATAGATATATATCTATATATATATAGAGAGATCTATATCTATATAGAGATATCTCTATTCTATATCTCTCTCCTCTCTACTCAATATAGAGAGAGAGTGCTCTGTTGTATGTCTGTAGAGATCAAATATTTCTCTCTTCTCTGGTCCCTATGTCCCTCTCTCTCTCTATAGAAAAGGGAGATATGGTACATATGTATAAAGATATCTATATGTACAGACAGACATATATATAGGTATATACATCTCTAGATAGGGAGTTCTCTCTATCTGAGAGGGGAGTGTAGAGAGAGAGAGAGGGTCCCCTCTCTCTCTCTCTCTCTCTCCCTCTCTCTAGAGAGAGGAGAGAGAGAGAGAGAGAGAGAGAGAGATATCTCTCTTCTCTCTCTCTCTTCTCTCTCTCTCTCTCTCTCTCTCTCTCTCTCTCTCTCTATCTCTATATATATATCTATATATATATCTATCTCTATCTCTATATATAGATGTAAGGCACATTTTAATTAAAAGTACTGATTGATAAATGCCGCTAATACCCGTGGAATCTATTAACGCAAGTCTTTCATCGTACGGCCAATATCAGTATTACACTCACGTGCAGGCAACGCAATATTTATCTCCATCTCGGCGCTACAGATTATAGGTCTTACATCCTGTTGGGTGGGCGGAAGAGCTATACAATAAGCATTAGTAGCATGGACATTGTCTCTTACAAGGTAAATGCTGTGCTAATAGGCAATATATTATAAAGGGAATCTGCATGAATGTGTGTCCGAGCACCATTAAGCGTCTCAATTAGATGAGATTATGTTCAAATGTCAATTGAAATAAATATCAGCACCCTGCAACGCAAATTTTAAACTGTATTTTGTTTTATTATCAGTGTGAAGCTATCTATTTGTACCATTACGAGGAGGTATATTTGATGAAACAAATTGCAATGCATAAGAGCGTTTCAACACGTTTGAAATGAGCCGTTTGTAGAGCATGAGACACTTCGTAGTTCTGATCGTTCAACCGTGTGCACCAATAAATATGTTGTTGATATTTACATTTTCATTGCATTGACGGATATGCAAAAGCATATGGTAGTATTACTTTAAAGCAGAAACTGTTTACCTGTTAGCCGACGGTTAAGTGTAAGGTACACAGAAACGACTTTATCGACTATTATATCATGGTTTAAATCTATCATTGATGGAAATTGTAAAAACCTAAAATGAGATTTTCGTGAATGATATACAAATGTTTCTATTTTGAAATAGGCAAAACGTGCTGAAAATGTATGCTGTTATTTTAACCTATTTACATATATCAGTATCAAACTATAAACTAAAACTCTATGACTGCGATAGGCAAATGAGAACAAGCAATGGTCAAACCACCTGTCAAGTCCAGCCTCCGTCGCTGTAATTTAATCATTTTTTGTAATAGACATACCGATTAGGCATATGATTGGACATAGGACCAACGTTGTTCAATATTCGCGTTTAATAATATTTCTGCATAGACTTACAATTTCAGAGCAGGGAGCGTAATTGAATAATTACGACAACAGCACGTTTATTTATAGATATAACACGTCTGCAACTACGTACTCGGGGTAGTTTCGTCTAAAATTACATTGTTTGCTTACATGATGATAGAACCCAACGTCCACATTGCATGTGATAGAAACCAAGGAATTAAGCCTCTGTCACATTGGTCATCATATTCAGAAGTAATATAACTAAAGAAGAAGTTTCATAACTAAATGGGGAGTCAGTGTTATTTCAACCTCTCTTCAATTATCAAATGTTAGGAATTTTTGCCCAAAATGATTCCTATTGGTAACGTAACCACACGGGCGTTAGCTTAGCATATGACAGGTTTTGTTGTGTTAACTTGCGGCGATCTGTTTCTTTGACCTATGATTTTTCATTATACAGTTCGTCTTATGTGCACTTTTCAGAATAAGCCCACAAATTATATTTGGTCAATCTTCACAATCGATAGAAACCAAACACACCTTTGACATGATTCTGATTCACTGACGTTTCAAATGTTTTGCTCTAGAGCGCTATATGTGTGCTTAATACTTGTGAGTACAATAATGCAGAGCCGAATATCTGGGTAATGCGAGAGCTCGGATGTGCCGATCCGTTGAGTATGCCATAGTGAAAATACACAGGAAAAAACCTTTTCTTCTCCCATCCATCTCATTGCCACAAAGCCTGAATAAGAGAGGAATAGGTAATATCCGTCAACACAGATTTCGGTACCAAAAGCAGCATAGCCATATGTACATAAAGCAGATATAAACCGCTGTTATCCTGCAGTCGTGTATCTTGCAATAGCATTGCATGTTGTCAAATAACATACCCGTGAATAAGTATGTCAATAATCATTCTATTACGAAGAAACAAGGTATATTGGGCATGATCATGACTCGAACAACCAATGCGGAAAATAATTGATGAATCAATCAATGAATTTCTAAAGGGTTTGAGACTTAAGGAGCAGCTGCATAGTGCGTCCTACGTTAGCTCTACCTTGGCTTAATGAACGTGATACACTATCAAACGACTTTTTTATTCTTTATTGTTGTTGTTAGTGCTAAGGCAATCGCACCAGTACGCAGTTAATAGTAAAAACAAATATGAAATACACTCAACACCTGTTTGCGCTTCTGCAGTGCCTGACAATTCCGCGTCCAAAAGTCAATCTATTGGTTATATGTTACATTGGTACAATCCGCAACTTCTGCGAATGTACCGGTAAATCATCGGTTTAAAGTTATATAGTTTTATCTGCGGCTTTATACACAGACAGGCTTTATTATTGTCATACAATAGCGCCTTATGCATTGTTGCAGGATTTATCCTTGACGCAGAATAGACACTTGTTCAAATTAGAAGATCTAATTGTAAACAAGACTGATTGCTGTGATTCTTACTTGCCAAAGTTACTACCTTAAGAGCAGGCGATAGCTCATTCCGTTGCATCTGGCGCAGCCCTGTCCCGGTGTTGGAATGTTTCTCTCGTGTGGCATCTCAATCATTGTGTTTCATTTTTAAGATGAGGTATTCATTTTATGCAAGCAAGTGTCACCATAATCACCCATCGGCACTCCTCTGTTGAGCTCTTGGATAAATCAACGCGATGGTAATGAATGGCTGTACTTATTCATGCATGTTGTATTCAAAGCTGCCATTTATCAACCAACGCAATTTCAAACAGTACGTAGCGTAGTAATGTATCAGTTGTCAAATATCTCATGTAAGGCTATTCATTCATCCACTCTCAAAGACCAGCGCGATGGCACATGCATCTAATTGCTTCTATGTATGCTTGTGTGTGTGTGTGTGTGTGTGTGTGTGTGTGTGTGTGTGTGTGTGTGTGTGTGTGTGTGTGTGTGTGTGTGTGTGTGTGTGTGTGTGTGTGTGTGTGTGTGTGTGTGTGTGTGTGCATGTGTCTGTGTTATTGTGTTTGAGCGTATATGGGTTTTTTTTGTGCGTATGAGTGTGTGTGTGTTAGTGATGTTTGTGTTGTTAGGGAAATGTGAGCACACTTGAGCGAGTCCTTTCAGCTGTACAGGCGCAAAGTGCTATTGCTCGCGATGAACCTGCCGTATATCATGTATCTTACATGGTGAGATAAGCCCGTACTAAAGCATGCTGTCTTGGTTACTATCTCCCTGCTATGTATTATAATGTGCGTCGCCGACCATTTTGCCACATTTTGCTGTGTAACATACAACAAGCAACAGCCCATCCCTCAACATTCCTTTTATTCACACCGTATTGTTAACGGTAGAGCGCGGAACATTGATTTAGCTGCTTGAATCTCTGTTTTGCTTCAGATAAGCCGACTGTATCAGGCGCGTTATTTAATCATGTCCACGTCACATTGCCTGTGACACTGTTAATATCCTATTAAACAGCATTTTCTTTAATTAAATCGTCGGAAATTGCGGTTAATTTGGTTTCGCATTAATCATTGGACATGAGGGTTTCTCAAAATTGATTTTGGCTGCAGATATGATTATTTTACTCAGCCATTTCCAAGCAGATTATATCAAGTGGTAGCATGGCTCGATTCAGTCGCTACATAAAGCGTAACAGGGAATAATCTAGATAAACTCTGTTCAATGATTTAAAGTAGATTGTAAGATCCTACCCAACAAAATTGAAGAGTAAATTGTTACATTGGATCCAGTTCCAGATGCCTACTAGCACGGGGTCGGTGTCTCCCTCCATCCCCCTGCAAAGTTAAGTCTACTCATCACATTATCAGCCTTGATTTAGTTCTCTTAAAGCAGTGATAAATTAGAACTATGTGTTCTTTTTACTCATTCAATATCCATGAGTAAACAACGCATTTCGCGTCCACTAGCGTTGCAAATGTTAAGATATGGAGCGCCTTGCGTGTGTAGCATACCGGCCAGTATTAGGGTGGTGCTGCAGGACGTATCTGTCAACATTAATTTTGGCCACAACACTAGCTAGTCCAACTGTATATAAAACGTCCGTTCAAACGCTGTTACACTGCTGCTGTGTACACCGCAATGTGGCTGATCATTTTTGAATACCTGTACAACCCTTTCAACCTAGAATCCATTGAAGAATATTCAGTTTCACATTAGAAAGTGTTATTTTAGGCTTTATATAGAGAGAGGATTTATGACTGCGATAGGCAAATGAGAACAAGCAATGGTCAAACCACCTGTCAAGTCCAGCCTCCGTCGCTGTTATTTAATCATTTTTTGTAATAGACATACCGATTAGGCATATGATTGGACATAGGACCAACGTTGTTCAATATTCGCGTTTAATAATATTTCTGCATAGACTTACAATTTCAGAGCAGGGAGCGTAATTGAATAATTACGACAACAGCACGTTTATTTATAGATATAACAAGTCTGCAACTACGTACTCGGGGTAGTTTCGTCTAAAATTACATTGTTTGCTTACATGATGATAGAACCCAACGTCCACATTGCATGATACCAACTGATGATTTACCATATGAATCACAACCAACATGCAATGTAGATTCAGCTAACTAGGAGTGGTAGCAATGTAACACAGACTGGCACTTTGTTTGCAGCCGAGGGAATACTTTCATTGATGGCTTTGTGTGTGCATCGGAGCAATCTGAGACCAGCATTCTAATTGAGCTATACAGTAATCTTCACTCATGGCCGTAACCGGAGAGCCGATGAAGCAAGCAGGTAATAACTGTTTACTAAGCGGCTTCGACACTCTTGAGTCGCAGACCTAGTCACGGATTATCATTATTAAACTAATTTCCGTTATCCACACATACACATGAAGATGAACGGATTGTATATATGCGGATGCAACCGTGTAGCTTCAACACTCCACCGACGTAATCATTGGCTGTCGGTTTATGACGTAACAGCGATGTACTGCTGAACTTTGGTTTGTGTTAAACATCATCATCAAACAATATGCAAAACTTGGAAATTAACCTGTGCAAGTATAACCCTTCATAACAAACCCTCCCTATTCACCATGAACTTTTGACATACTGAAACCCTCTTTCTCTAAGTGTCTCATTTACAGTCTCTCCTAACGCTGCACGATTGAAGATGAGCATGAATGAGGTGTGGGCGTTCAATCGTACCTTCGGCATCACATTCATTAAAGCTAGGAGCATATGAGGCGTCATATCATTTTGCTCAATTGTGAATCTGCATAACACCTTTAATTAATATTCTTGAAGATTATCTTTTTTTGACTGTAATATTAAATGTTAGCATCTTCTTAAAATCTCATATGCCGCTAGAATATTGCGAAAAGGCTGTCTGAGTATTTAATACGTTTATGACACAACAAAGTTTTTAGAATGCTCAGAATGATGCGACGATTCTTCTTCTAAGAACGAAAATATGCAGCAGCATATTGTTTTCCAACGGACTCTATGTTCTCAAATGTTGACGCGGATTGTGAGATTGTGAGCAGCTCTGTATTGATAATGCTTTGGCCAGTATGACACTGGAGAAATGAAATTAACTTTGATATCTTCGTCGTTGAGCAACCATCAAAGAATATACACAAAACAAGCATATCCATACACATTAAAAACATACAAGCGCATAGTGGCCGTCAATCTATTACATCACCCGTCATTTAACGGCATTGTGTAACGTCTTTTCTGTTTGATTTAGTTAAGCAGTTGCACTCATGTGTGGTATGGAATTTAGAAGTATATTTCCTAATCTGTAGTTCCACAGCATTCAGTGAGTGTTTTAAGATTTTCCAGTAGATATATACCATATAAATCGCAAAGCGAACTCTGGTTATCAGCTTAGATATGTATAAATCTTATTATTGTCCCTTGTGACTATAGGATGACATGATATTGAAACATAACCAAAAAAAGCATGATATAACGAAACATGCTTGATGTGTTAAGCGAGGTAGTGGAAAAAAACGACAAGTAGCCTTCTTTATCACGCTAATCAATATCATCATCATCGTCATCATCATCATCATCATCATCATCATCATCATCATCATCATCATAACCATCAGTATTATGTTCACTGTCAGAATCCTCGTTATCATCGTCATTACCATCATCAAGACCATCAACACCATCTTGACAGCGTACATAGATAGATAGATAGATAGATAGATAGATAGATAGATAGATAGATAGATAGATAGATAGATAGATAGATAGATAGATAGATAGATAGATAGATAGATAGATAGATAGATAGATAGATAGATAGATAGATAGATAGATAGATAGATAGATAGATAGATAGATAGATAGATAGATAGATAGATAGATAGATAGATAGATAGATAGATAGATAGATAGATAGATAGATAGATAGATAGATAGATAGATAGATAGATAGATAGATAGATAGATAGATAGATAGATAGATAGATAGATAGATAGATAGATAGATAGATAGATAGATAGACAGAGAGACAGAGAGATAGATAGATAGATAGATAGATAGATAGATAGATAGATAGATAGATAGATAGATAGATAGATAGATAGATAGATAGATAGATAGATAGATAGATAGATAGATAGATAGATAGATAGATAGATAGATAGATCGATAGATAGATAGATAGATAGATAGATAGATAGATAGATAGATAGATAGATAGATAGATAGATAGATAGATAGATAGATAGATAGATAGATAGATAGATAGATAGATAGATAGATAGATAGATAGATAGACAGACAGACAGACAGACAGACAGACAGACAGACAGATAGACAGACAGATAGATAGATAGATAGATAGATAGATAGATAGATAGATAGATAGATAGATAGATAGATAGATAGATAGATAGATAGATAGATAGATAGATAGATAGATAGATAGATAGATAGATAGATAGATAGATAGATAGATAGATAGATAGATAGATAGATAGATAGATAGATAGATAGATAGATATATGTTACATCTGCTGATGTATGCATTCTCATATCATTTCCGCATACAATTGGTGGTGTTAGAAAAGAAAAGTGCAGTTCATGTTTGACTGCTAACATTATAACACTCTTTTGTGATACTTTTTACTATTGGTAATATTTGCATTGAATATAAATCAATTTATGTACATATACAATCATTGACGAATGCAACACGATATCAATGTACGTCAGTCCTTATTCACCACATATGACATGCGAACTGATTTAAAAGTAGTAAATCAACAGGTTATGTGTATTTAGGTACATACATCGTTCCATAGTTTTACCTCTTTATCTCTTATACTATTGTGAGATATTTGAGATTTACAAATTGGTACAGCCAAATAATGAGTTGTTCTTGCTAGAATGGCATCTGCTCCCGCTTCACGCTAGAAGATATCACAGACTGTATGTGGCATGTTTCCTGTATAAACTTTGTACGTAAAGATTGTTGAGCAATATTTGTACACTTGTCTGAAAACTGTTTATTTATATTCACCAATTAGCTACAGTGTTCGAAAGCTCAATCACAAATAGAACCAATTAATCAAAATGTGGTGATGTAAATCCGCTGTTCACATTCTGTATATCTAGGCGCCGATAAAAACCAAGGAATTAAGCCTCTGTCACATTGGTCATCATATTCAGAAGTAATATAACTAAAGAAGAAGTTTCATAACTAAATGGGGAGTCAGTGTTATTTCAACCTCTCTTCAATTATCAAATGTTAGGAATTTTTGCCCAAAATGATTCCTATTGGTAACGTAACCACACGGGCGTTAGCTTAGCATATGACAGGTTTTGTTGTGTTAACTTGCGGCGATCTGTTTCTTTGACCTATGATTTTTCATTATACAGTTCGTCTTATGTGCACTTTTCAGAATAAGCCCACAAATTATATTTGGTCAATCTTCACAATCGATAGAAACCAAACACACCTTTGACATGATTCTGATTCACTGACGTTTCAAATGTTTTGCTCTAGAGCGCTATATGTGTGCATAATACTTGTGAGTACAATAATGCAGAGCCGAATATCTGGGTTATGCGAGAGCTCGGATGTGCCGATCCGTTGAGTATGCCATAGTGAAAATACACAGGAAAAAACCTTTTCTTCTCCCATCCATCTCATTGCCACAAAGCCTGAATAAGAGAGGAATAGGTAATCCGTCAACACAGATTTCGGTACCAAAAGCAGCATAGCCATATGTACATAAAGCAGATGTCAAACGCTGTTATCCTGCAGTCGTGTATCTTGCAATAGCATTGCATGTTGTCAAATAACATACCCGTGAATAAGTATGTCAACAATCATTCTATTACGAAGAAACAAGGTGTATTGGGCATGATCATGACTCGAACAACCAATGCGGAAAATAATTGATGAATCAATCAATGAATTTCTAAAGGCTTGAGACTTAAGGAGCAGCTGCATAGTGCGTCCTACATTAGCTCTACCTTGGCTTAATGAACGTGATACACTATCAAACGATTGTTTTATTCTTTGTTGTTGTTGTTAGTGCTAAGGCAATCGCACCAGTACGCAGTTAATAGTAAACACAAATATGAAATACACTCAACACCTGTTTGCACTTCAGCAGTGCCTGACAATTCCGCGTCCAACAGTCAATCTATTGTTTTTTTGTTACATTGGTACAATCCTCAGCTCCTGCGAATGTACCGGTAAATCATCGGTTTAAAGTTCGATAGTGTTATGTATGGCTATATGCGCAGAAAGGCGTTATGATTGTCATCCAATAGCGCCTTATGCATTGTTGCAGGATTTATCCTTGACGCAGAATAGACACTTGTTCAGATTAGAAGATCTAATTGTAAACAAGACTGATTGCTGTGATTCTTACTTGCCAAAGTTACTACCTTAAGAGCAGGCGATAGCTCATTCCGTTGCATCTGGCGCAGCCCTGTCCCGGTGTTGAAATGTTTCTCTCGTGTGGCATCTCAATCATTGTGTTTCATTTTTATGATGAGGCATTCATTTTATGCAAGCAAGTGTCACCATAATCACCCATCGGCACTCCACTGTTGAGCTCTTGGATAAATCAACGCGATGGTAATGAATTGCTGTACTTATTCATGCATGTTGTATTCAAAGCTGCCATTTATCAACCAACGCAATTTCAAACAGTACGTAGCGTAGTAATGTATCAGTTGTCAAATATCTCATGTAAGGCTATTCATTCATCCACTCTCAAAGACCAGCGCGATGGCACCTGCATCTAATTGCTTCTATGTATGCTTGTGTGTGTGTGTGTGTGTGTGTGTGTGTGTGTGTGTGTGTGTGTGTGTGTGTGTGTGTGTGTGTGTGTGTGTGTGTGTGTGTGTGTGTGTGTGTGTGTGTGTGTGTGTGTGTGTGTGTGCGTGTGTATGTGTGTGTGTGTGTGTGTGTGTGTGTGTGCATGTGTCTGTGTGTTTGTGTTTGAGCGTATATGTGTTTTTTGTGTGCGTATGAGTGTGTGTGTGTGATGTTTGTGTTGTTAGGGAAATGTGAGCACACTTGAGCGAGTCCTTTCAGCTGTACAGGCGCAAAGTGCTATTGCTCGCAATGAACCTGCCATATATCATGTATCTTACATGGTGAGATAATCCCGTACTAAAGCATGCTGACTTGGTTACTATCTTCCTGCTATGTATTATAATGTGCGTGGCGGACCATTTTGCCACATTTTGCTGTGTAACATACAACAAGCAACAGCCCATCCCTCAACATTCTTTTTATTCACACCGTATTTTTAACGGTAGAGCGCGGAACATTGATTTAGCTGCTTGAATCTCTGTTTTGCTTCAGATAAGCCGACTGTATCAGGCGCGTCGTTTAATCATGTCTACGTCACATTGCCTGTGACACTGTTAATATCCTATTAAACAGCATTTTCTTTAATTAAATCGTCGGAAATTGCGGTTAATTTGATTTCGCATTAATCATTGGACATGAGGGTTTCTCAAAATTGATTTTGACTGCAGATATGTTTATTTTACTCGGCCATTTCCAAGCAGATTATATCAAGTGGTAGCATGGCTCGATTCAGTCGCTACATAAAGCGTAACAGGGAATAATCTAGGTAAACTCTGTTGAATGATTTAAAGTAGATTGTAAGATCCTACCCTACAAAATTGCAGAGTAAATTGTTACATTGGATCCAGTTCCAGATGCCCACTATCACGGGGTCGGTGTCTCCCTCCAGCCCCCTGCAAGATTAAGTCTACTCATCACATTACCAGCCTTGATTTAGTTCTCTGAAAGCAGTGATAAATTAGAACTATGTGTTCTTTTTACTCATTCAATATCCATGAGTAAAAAACGCATTTCGCGTCCACTAGCGTAGCAAATGTTAAGATAGGGAGCGCCTTGCGTGTGTAGCATACCGGCCAGTATTAGGGTGGTGCTGCAGGACGTATCTGTCAACATTAATTTTGGCCACAACACTAGCTAGTCCAACTGTATATAAAACGTCCGTTCAAACGCTGTTACACTGCTGCTGTGTACACCGCAAAGTGGCTGATCATTTTTGAATACCTGTACAACCCTTTCAACCTAGAATCCATTGAAGAATATTCAGTTTCACATTAGAGAGTGTTATTTTAGGCTTTATATAGAGAGAGGATTTATGATGGTCATTCGATAGCTCGGTTGGTATTGTTGCAGGATGTATCATGTGCTCAGGATAGGTACGTAATCAGACTAGAAGCTACGATTGTTGAAATTTGTTACTGTTCTCAGTGATTTGAGTTGAAGGTAGGTGTTGCGTGCGTAATGAGATGCGTTTGTTCGGTGGGTATGACATTCTCTTTTTTAAGACGACCTTGATGCGTGTTAACTTGGTAATGGTGGAGATCGAATTAAAATATTCGATATTTCCTTTACATTATATTTGATGTAATTCAAGTCAATTATCAAAATTGGTTGCTTAATTATATGTTTATTTGCTTACGACTGACCAGGTATATAGTCTTTCCTAACCTGCATGAGTCTACTAACGGCGGCTTTGAGAAGTGGATTGATTGCCGGTTTTGTCCAGAAGCGGATTTAAGTCAGCAGCTCATTCACATAATCATCATTAGGATTTATAATGGTTGTTTGATTGAGCTATAGGGTGCATTTATTATGCATGTAGATAATACCATACGTTTCAAGACGGAGCGTCGCAATTGAATAAATGACGTCTGTAGTATTAATGTGTTACATTGTACAATCGATCGTTGTACACATATAGCCTATTTGCGCTGGTTGTTTTGTTGAATCTTTATTATAATAACTACCCACCTCCATTTTTTCTCAGCCCAATTATTGCTATTATAAATTCAATCGGGATTAATCACGGCCGAATTTGGTATGTCGATGGTTTCCTTTAACAACATGGATAAGACAAAGATATTATACTTTAAGTTACGTAACGGACAGCCATACGAACATGTCGAATACTTACGACCAGGTGCGCAATACATCGGTATATTAATTAGATCAATGGTAACGAATAAGGGTCGCATCATCTATTCGCTAAATTGACATCCTGACCTGGGGTTTCATCTTAGACCAAGTCTGTTGAAATTAGCTGACTTAACAGCTGTTGCCTGGACAACTGCGCTCGTGACACCCAAATGGCTGCATTGGTATTTGCATCAATTTGGCTGAGAAGAGCAGCGCATCAATCGCTGAACTTTTGAATCTTCAATAGCTGTTGCTTTAAGTATAGGTAGCATCCTTATTGACATTAGCAGTGGGATCCGCTGTCGCCAGCCATGACATTCTAAGTATAATGGTTGCATTAGCAATTTTGATAACCATTTTCATGACTACCGTTATTCTAATCTTAATGACGATGACTACCGAAATCATCATCAATAGCTTTACTGTATTCATATTTGACATATTTATCCCTACATTTCCCCATGGTTTTTAAGCCTAAATAGTTAACAAAATGTATGGGATAAAAATCCGTAATAGTTGTAGGCACTTTCAGGATGTAATGAACATCAATGTTCATTATACAGTACTATCCCCAACAGACAAATCAACCATTAGCCAATGCCATATCCACTTCAATTAGCAGTACTCGCTCACATGAAGCCGTTATTTGCCTGCTGACGGTAGATTTATCACTGAAAAAGCCTCACTGTAATGTACTAATACTGACCAATATTGTTTCTACTATCATCGTAGTTTCTAGCCATTCTAGCGTGTCGGCACTGCTGAGCAGCCTTAAGCACAAAATAGATGGCATATACGGCAGTTCATTTCAAAGCGTAAATGCTATTTCATGACATCATAAACAACGAAGAAAACAGATTTGGAGACGGCGTAGCATGAGTGTTGCTGCTGCGTAAATGGCCGAAAAACGCAGATAAATAATGACGCATCTATTGCAATTACTGGCAACGGTTAATAGCCACCACATTAGTACTTATTGTGATAGGCTCACCATTCTGTTTTAGTTAAATTGAGCCATGCAGTTCTCGTTAACACTCATATATCGAGCATTAGCTTACATGGTATGTGCATAAATTATTCTCGGTATTGAAACATCTTTGCAAATCATAAGCGCAATGTGCTTCCTTTGTACGCCAGCCTCTTGCTGCATTACAACATGTTTCTTTGTTTCTTGTTTACTCTTTTCACTATTATAAACTATGCAGGAGTGGTCATGTGAGGCAAATGAACGTCACTAAGACCATTTAGATATCAGCCATTTGTGCTTTCATGTCAATGAATCCATCTAGTATAATCAACGCTCTTCCTTACTGCATAAATCATCAAAAATCGACGGCAGCCTACCAGGCGTGACTCGAATACGCCATTAACAGCTACGAAAAGGTTTGAGCATATCGAATATGTCTAACCGAATATGTCTGACCATACTATCTGTCCCTGCCTCTTAATATAATTAATACAATGTGGCATCAATTCGGTTAGTCCTTGCATCGTTGCCTTTATTAGAGATTAGCAAATAAGAATGGATATGGACAGCTCTATTACATGCGCAACTTTGGACAAACATTTTATAACACGTAGTAGCACATGCATGGTATAAGAACGCTAGCAATTGAAAACATTACTGACCCAAGAATAAGTAGTTACCATAACCACACTAAGGGATGATATCAATGTGGTCAAGGCTCTACTATGATCTGACTTTGGATCATGAAACGGCTATTGGCCTGCCCCGAATTACCAGATCGAAGCACAGTTTGATCTTATTTTGGTCGTCAACGCCAAGGCGTCGCATATATTAACTGGCAATGTTTGCTTACTAACGCTATTGGATATTAAGATTTTTTTCAAACGCCATTAGCAATGATTGAACTACTTCGGTGCTGGTTCGATTTGCTATATATGCCTTAATCTCACTTTGTCTCAACGAGTGTGCTCAAAGTTGCAGATGAAGTCGCTTTGTGATGAATCACCATGACAGCACGGTAGTAGGCCGAAAGGATTCAAAATGCTTCGTTTGTTGAATATTATGAAGTTACCCCAAAAGGATATTTTTTCTACTCCGTGGCTTTAGATTGACTGCCTCCGACGGTCAACCTGAGAGGCCGGCTGGTGTCCGTGTAGGGGCGGCTTTAATTGGTTGGCCTATCAGGGCACACGGACTGCTTAATTATGGTTGCAGTACAGCCGCCGTTAGGTTAGAACGGCTTTATACCGATGATGATTAGTTAGCTAGCATAACAAGTTACACTTGCGAATTCGCTAGGAGCAGCATAACAATTCTCACTAGATATTACATATACTGGTGCAACGCATATGAAGTATCCATGCCACAAACCAGGTAAATCAGCGCCACTTCATAGAATCTGAGGTGGCGCTGTACTCATCGCAATGTGACCGTGCTTATTAACTAACTTAATATCATTTATCCTCTGGTGCGCTAACACCCTTTTTTAAATCAAACGTCCGAGCATTTTCATCAGGAAAACAGCGGTCCTGCTGAGTATTGTGAGTTAGATTTGTATTAATAGTATTGCAACGGATGAAGCAGTGTTTGATATAGAAATACAAAAGATGAAGATTTAGCGACTGTTTGACTCGGATGTAATTCAATCACCAAAGTAAAGTACTGTAATCGCTAACGTTGAATTACTTTCCAGTCTTTTCTTACTTGCTACTCAATAGCGTTTCAACAGCAGGCGTATGGCGATCGTATGGGTACAAACCACGACATTTATATTAAATCCAAATTAATCTTTTACTTTCCCTTCCGTTTCAGAGATCTCTTCTGGGTAAGCTCAGATTGTCCGTGACGTGGCCCTCAATAAACACAGCGCCTTTGTTTCAGAATCAACAGCAAACTAAGCATCTCAGTGGCAAATTTACATTTAAGTTTTGTGCCTCATACGGCATGACCCCTCTTTCGACTACCACAACGACCTGTCTTAATTGCTTAGCTGTGCAGATCTCTCAACTCATACCATTCAATCAAGAACTATCGTCCGGTGTTAGCGTGCTTTATGCGCGTTTCGCAGCCCCGTTTGACGGTCTATCACAGTTCGACATCAGGCTAATGCCACAATCGGTTTAAAAGTCTCTTGGAAATCAACCCGTTCTTGAGCTTACACTGTCAGCCATTGTAATGTGGTCAGTGCCCGATACATTATCAAAGTTTGTATCAGGAATCACACCGCAGCGTCCGATTATGCGGACGGCGCAGCTCTCAATAGAATGTTAGTAATCTGCCGAATAAAGAAAAATGTAATATTTGTATTGATGATTTGAAAACAAACCCATATAATTAGGAATTTTCGAAAAAAATCCAACTTTCTCCTCTCTTGTCTACCCCTCTCCTCGAATCGCAATTGCCTCTCATGCTTCCAATCCTCATCAACCAGCATATCCCTACCATGCGCAGCCCTTCCCCAACCCCACCCCGGTCCGCCCTTAATTCCATCTCATTCGCTTCATTCAGTGTAACATTTTATATTCTGCATAACATATCATCCTCCCAATTCCAAGCATTTCCGATGGTGATTATCATGTGTCAGGAGATGGTAGCACTCATAGCCACAGAGGTTAGTATTGGCCCGACCGCAGCTATCACCCTTTGTGCAGCTTCCACTTTAACCTTGGATGGTCCCTGCATTCATGCGTAACACCAACCTCGCGTCACCGGAAGACGCCACTGTATTAACAACCATTCTGCTCGTTTTCTTCTACTTCATGGAGACTCGAGGTTTTGATCTATCAATCAATTGCGGCGTTTATCAATGCGATCAGGGCGGGGGAGGCACTAAATTGTATTTGAGCTGCTTATAACGTTTTGAACGTTTTGCAGCAAAATGCAAATTGTACTGAGCTTGTAGAAAAAAGGGAATAATACGTGGTCCCGCAGTGTGATCACTGGAATTAGGGTGCAAATAGACGAACGTTAAATATCGCTGCATACTAAAGTAACCCATCCTAGAACAGTCGGCTTGCGTTAACGTCTCCGCAGACCGCCCGTTAGTTACCTTCATTGGAAATACGATAAGCAATGGCAGTGTAGAATTGTAGTTCTGTGCACGATTTGTTTCATGGCAAATTTACAGATGACTCTTTTCCAAAAGCTGTGTCCAGGCAGAGTGGTGTTGATCATTTCCTCTTTGGCTATGTGAACCTTCCTCGGGTTTGAAGATAAATGCACTTTGACAAACTTAAAAAAAGATGGAACATCAACATTTATGTTTAGTCTTCATGTGAATTATTGTTTGTTTGCTATAGGCTGATATTTCCGATTTGTCATGGCCCATTTTTGTTATAGCTATGTAGCCTAAGTGTACTTTTTAGTCCAAATGCTGTAGCCAAGAAGATATATGGAATAATTCCTCACAAAAAGAGGACGGATGTCTTGAAGATGCATGTCAGGTTTGTTCACGCACCTGGCATGTTATTGTTGGTGAGCTGTACGTCACAAAACACTATTATAACCAAGTGTCCATCATTATGTATTGAGTTTCGTACCCTAATTTTTAGCGGCAATGCAGCTACATATTCTTATTTTCTTATATACTAGAGCAGTAAGCGATTTTAGTTTCCTTGGATGGTTAAGAAACGCTTGCAATGATTTCAGTTAAGCTAACAAATGTTACAAAACAATTTCGTGCAAAGTATAAATATTTGCCAGCCCAAAACGAAGTTTGTGCAATCACATTATTTTGAGCTCTGCTGGTCACCAGATGTGATATTTACCTTTCCTCGGACTTCTTTCATTCCATCCATATATCTGCTTGTCTGTGCGTAAACTATTGATGGCACATACTTTATCATGTCAAGCTAAGAGTCCAAATTAATAACCGCACCCTTCACGTGTGTGATGGAGTCAAGGAACAAGCCATGAATTTTCCATTATTTTTCATTTACGACACAAGTAATTAGTAGCTTACAAATTTCAACACTTTGTGTTAGGGATAAAAGGTACCTATAAACTGACAGACCTGTACCTATTAACCAACAATTTGTCGTTATGATCTACAGACCTACTTATAATGAATATGCATATGGGGACATTGGGGACCATAGCGAACTTTGATGACATTTTGTTTTATCATAGTCATCATCATCATCATTATAATCATTAAGGGTATCTTCAGAATTATCTTCATCACAAACATCGTGACAAAATCAGAACAACCAGGTGCCTAGCAATATGTTTCTTAGTGTCATTGTGGTGCAGTTTTAATCAACATAGCTACAAATTTTGCGTTCATTTTCACTGTACATGAGTTGTATCAACACACTAAGGTGCGTTTGGTATAAGGAAATCACAGGTTATGTCCGAAAGAATGATAAATGAATATATTGGAGGTCCGAAAAGGGCTGAGACGTATATGATTAGCACTGGTCTACCTTGATAGAAGCATGATCATGTATTTTTCAAAGTGTTTGCAAAGTTCTGTAAAGCAGAGTCGACTATTACTTGACTGTCCAGCGGATATGTATGTAAAGCAAAACTATGTCACTTTTTTGGGAATAAATATGCTGCTGCTTATGATTCAAAACATGTCATTGCTGCTGCTGCCCTCCTTGTCCTGCAGGCCGGGTCAGCTGCAGATGCAAGTGACAGGGGAGCAAGTGCAGTATTACAGCTATATTATAGCGACGTAGAATATCCTGCTTTGCTTTTCTCAACGAAACTTCTCAATTGTCAAGAAGATGAACTGCTCAACAATAAGAATATAAAACGGCTGGTTACCAAAGGTAAAAAAACTAATTGCATAAAAGTGTCGCGCTGTAATATACTCATTGCCCTTTCTGCATAACGGTGGGGTCATCTGCAGGCAGCTGCGCTTCTGAGTATAAAAGATAACATTCAGGGAATCACAATTCGAATTTGTATTGATAGTATGATGGAACCATAGCTTACATTTATTACGTGTTTAGATATGCCATACACATCGGAAAGAGCGTCGCATGGTAAATCATGTCGTCTGTAGTATTAGTGTTTTACAATCGATCTTTGCACAATCATTGCTTATTTGCGCATTTGCACCTGACCTATCTGTATTTGTCTAGATTTATTCTCAGGTCAATACTTGCAATTATAAATTCAATCTGGTCATGTATATTAATCACAGCCGGATTTGGTAGGTCGATTATTTTCATTAAGAACATGTATATAATGATGATATAGACCATTTAGTGCGTAACAGGCATCCATTATAGTATGCACGACATTGACACGTAATACATTGGTATATTAATTAGATCAATGGTGACGAATACGGGTCGCATTGTTTCGTCGCTGTATTGACATCTTGACCTCGGGATGGATGCACATAGCTTAAATCCAGAGAACAGATTTGAGTTTCTGTCAAGGGCTTACTCCTTTCAACTCGACTGCCAAGACAACTTCGTTAATCACTCCCACCAGCTGTATTGGAAATGACGTCGATTAGGCTTACATGAGCAGCGCCTCCTTAGTGACATCAGCAGTAGTAGCCGTTGTTGTTACCCCGGATATTCTAAACATAATGGTTGTATTAACAATGTTGATGAGCAATTACATAAATTCCGTTTCATTTATCGTTAGACAATGATTATTGCCATCAACATATTTACTTTATTTTCGACAAGTTCCACATTATATTTCGCCCGCCATGTTTTTATACATTTTGGGGGGGTTTTCAATCGTGATTGTGGCTGCATATTCACTGCCTGGTTAAAAGTGTTTTATTAAGAGTTGGTAAAGCGTTTCAAATGAACATGGTGCTTCCCAGCTCTTCAAGTGCTCAGTCTACAATGGAATATATTTGGATAATGAAAATACATAGTGACACATTCGTTGTAATTACTGGCAGAGGTTGATGACAATCGCAATAGGTATTATTACGAAGAAAAAACATTTATTTCAATTGAGCAGTGCATTATGATGGGATTTGAATGATAGAGCAGCGCCCAGGAAGTAAATGATTATGTTACTAAAACAATGGCGTATGGGGACGCATTCCTTTTCACATGTCGTCGCATTCTGTTCTCCGTGCTGCATGTCGGTAGTGCTTGTTGAATCTTTGGTCATTTGTTTTCGGGATGACCCACATATTTCCATGTCATCAGTTCAGTTTAAGCAAAAATCTATGAATCATATAAAAGCAATAATCAAAACTACGGAATAATTCGTTAACGTCGACTTTCCTAGCATAATATTAGTATTAAAGAAGTGAGCGTGGGGTATTTGTATGAGAATTACCGAACCGATATCAAAACAAGCATTCATAGCAATAACACATAGCGTGCGTCGTATTTAATCAACGTACCCTACGCTGCTTTATGATGCACACACGTAACGATATAAGCTGCTCATATTTTGCCTAAGCTACACAATGGTCAGCAACTCGGTATGATCATCTCTGATTATATTATTATGACGAATTAATACAGTGTGTTGCTAATAGGCAGATAACATAAAACTGGCGCAGCTGGGGAAACTCCGCGGATCAACACAGTTATAAAGCTAGAACAAGGGAGTCAGTCACACACATAGAGTTCTTACTAAGAACTTAAAGTTGCATTAAGGAGCCAAGCATTCCACTCGGCAGATAAGTAACTATTGGCCGTCACAAATATTCATACATGGACACAATATGGTCGAGATCCGCAGAATACGCTACGATCTCAGGCTCTGGTCAGTACAAGATATCAGTTGGTGTTTTCTAAGATAAACCACAGAACACAATGAATTCAAAACACCCGGGCGGTTATCTCAGTGGACTACATGGCCATATAAGAAGTACATTATTTTGTTATAATATGAATCAACATGTCAATGTTATGCTCTCCGAGCATGGGTTAATATTTATTTGCACGCTATGGGTGCAAAGAAACATAAATCATATTAGCATTTACACTTGCTCAACCAAATCGAACACAAAGCTCATGCATGACTATGCGTATCGTACAACGGTATATAATCTACTTCAATGTTAATTTTACTAAGTCATGAATAGGCAGAATCTACGCACGTGCTAGTCATTACAGATCCCAAGACATTAATATATATAAACTAGTTGCATGTCACAGAGTATAACCAAATGATTTGGTGCAAAACCACATATATGTGTGCTATGAATCTGGAGGAACAGAACATTTCCCATCACCCACGTACCAATAATACTTCATGCGCTAGAAATACGCTCATATGGCTTACTCGTTGATTCAGAGGAAGTGAAATATGACACTAGAGGTAAAGTACATTGCAAATTTCGTTTGGTCCTTAGCCTTTTGCCATATCTAGTCCAAGCAGTGATGCCCGAGGACAGTTGCAATCATCATCGACCTACACGTGAGATATTGAATTTGATGCTGCATGATACTTTATGGATATAGCGTTTTATTAGAACAGCTACTGTTAAAATTTTTTGGCAAGCCTTCAACCATACTATTCGCTGTGGATTATGATATATATTGACCTGTGTAGTCCCGGGAATGACCTATAACCTGCTCATTGCATTTGCAATCCGTAATAACTGAGATAGGCTGCGTAATGGATATGCTTCCATATCAAGTTCTATTCAGCATATTTTCTTGATGTGTAATGGTCAAATACATGGGTGTACATATGCGCTACGCTACAAAAGAGCGACCTTTGTATTATCGGTCACGTTTCTGTATCAACAAGGGGAAACAATTACAATACATCGGAAAATAAAGGTATATTTTTCTAGCAAACCAATGATACATACTGGAATAAAACGTTTGCCATTAGCCATATGTATGAACAACTGAAGATTGATTATTATGTGAGACGAAACATCGGAATCGTCTTAGTCATTGTTTTTTATCTAGACACAAGCAATATCGCAAGACTTACAAAAATATTCAAACATGTCATGGAATATTACTTTACGGACAATCATTTACATAACAGCAACCACAACTGGCTTTATCCTCTGTCGTAGGGACTGTCGTTCAAACTTCGGAACCATGTTTGCTTTGTGTTTGATATCAGTCACGCATCACATTGTGTGGATATCTTAATTACACTTACATGTCTGACCGTTTGCTTCGCTGTAGGTTGCATTAAAATGCAGTTATACACTGGCCTGTTCATTCAAGTAACCATGCCATATTTATTGCATGAACGTTGTCGCTTTTAACCTATTCGTGTGTCAATGAATACATAGACTAATATATTCAGCTCGTAGGCGTGCAGCTGGCAGTATAAATGGAACATAGGATGCGTATTTTAGCGTAAAACGGCGTCCGAACTAAGCGTCGGGTACTTTGAGTAGCATCATAAATAGAACTACAATTGCAACAAGCGCCTGCTCACCTTTTGGCATGTAGAGAGTTACTGATTCTTAAATAGTTGGTGTTGCACATGGCTGAATATGAATGGCTCCGTTTTGAAATGAAGAATAAATTAACGATGACTTGCTCTAGTAGGAGACGATAACGATGAGAATTCTTCTGACGGTTCGGTAATTAACCCAGTCATGCATTCTTATGCAGATTAACAATCGGGTTTAGATGGGGTCATGTGGATAGCTATACTGAGCCTAAAATCCTACGCTGACCAGAAGGTGAAGGGAAAGTTCGCCTATCTGAAAACATTAGTAATTGCAAACCGTTCGAGGAAGCAGATAAAGCAGGTACTGGGTGTTTATGCGCCTTCCATTTCATTTTATCTAAGTGAATTAGTGATTGTAATGTTAACTACATCATACATGGCAGGAGTTACATTCTTACAACAGCGCAAACTAATGTTCCGTTCAAAAAATGGAGAAAATATCAACAGTAGTTTCATCACTTTTGTGAAATAAAATGTTTGAATATCAGGGTAAATTATTATGATCAGACTTAAGCCCATGTATTGCCGTATAGGCGCGTTTTGCATATTAATTGCCCGATGTTACGCTCAGCAGGGATATGAAAACCAGATTAAAGAAAATTGCTTCAATAAAAAAGGCTGCAACACAATTACCGGAAGTATCGGATCTGGCACGATAATATTTCCACCAGAAGCATTAATGGCTGTGGATCAAAGAAATTGCACAGCCATGCCTTTGATAAGCATATAGAAACAAGGTTAGCAGCAGTTGTGACCGTTGGAGTAGATATTGTGCATCTGTTAAATAACAACGTTTGTCTGGTTTGTCCAAGACAATATTGCCATAACGAGGAGTGACGCCTGAACAAATAACCGGAATCATATTGATAGATATAATCGTTAACTTGGCGAGGATTCACGCTAGTTAAACTTATCTTCCGTAATTGATGTTTTTAACTGGTTGTATTTTATCGGCCATTACTGTTCGATGTAAATACTCTTGTGGTAAATCGGTAAATTTCATCGTGGCCAACTGTTCGACGAATACATTCCAATATCACAATGGATTGGTATTCAGCAGAGTTGCACGGGTGGTGTAGAGATACTGCACCACTGAAGAAAGGATTCACGAATATATGTAACGAATATGTCTTTAAGCCATTATTCACTTGTCGAAAATTTGATTATATGCATTTTGTTCATTTGTATTCCACCCTGACATCGGAATTTGTCTTCTTACAGAAAAATGCTCTTCCCATGAATGTTTACCTTTATGACTGATAAAATCTAGATTGCAATGGTAAGTTTATTTTTAAATAGCACCAGGATTTTCCACGGGATAGGCTCTCGAATTGCTGTAGTTGGATGCTAGGTGCGTGATGAGTCAGTTGCTCCAAATTAGCGACACTAATTGCAATGCCACCTAGATTAGCTACCAAACAGATCCACGTTGCAACATTCTCAATCATCGTCAGCATCAGTATCATTACCTATTTTCAATTGAGACACACCACAGAGTTAAAAAAAGCCAATTGTTTGAGAATGTTTAACCATGGTGGACCATGTGAAGCATATGATGCAGTTGTCTTGCATGGTAGATAGAGATTACAATATTGGAAATATAGTGGCTGAGTTCATTCATCCAATATTTTGTGATTAAACATGATTTTGCCGTGATCATGGGGTAATACATTTAATGCTCATAAATATTCGCTTTCGGTCCGGGACAACGAAAGATAGGATAATAGGTTGGCTCATTTGGTGAATCAAACATGCTGCGGAAATATTGAATAATTTGATGTCTAAAAAGAGCCAATATTGCCGCTTGGTACAATTATAAAGTATTCTGCACAATCAATTCACTTCCGCGCCCCCGTTCACATTTGTTGAGGTTCGTACTCATCACCAATGGGTAATGCCATCTTATTTCAGATTGATCATTAGTAGCTTAATGGATAAATTATGTAGCATGTCAAACCATGGCCTCATAGCGGCATGGCGTGCAGCCATATTGAAGACGCAAATTTGCATTTTCTACAGTTGACGACTATAAAACTAATCGCTTGCGGGGCACATTGGTAGATTATGCGGTCAATTTATAGCATGGACATAAGATCTATACCAGCTTGGAATCAGATTAGAATTTGCAATAACTTCTAAGATAGTACATATGGAGCAAAGGGGCAAAAGCTAATAATTGGACACCGGTAAGACGCCTCCCTGAACTGAATTTACCGAACCGGCGAATGTTCTCCTAATGGTATTTGCAGCACCTCACTGGGATGATTGGCATTTTTGGATGTTCCGGGATAATACAGTACTCGGCCGGTTAGCCTTGGAGAATTAGCTTTATATTAACCACATCCAAGTCGGTCATAAATATTCTCCTCACTCACCCAGGATCATCACTATGTCTGTGAACCTTTTATTCTGACATATATAAAATGGGAAATCATATACGTATGGTTACTTACAGTCATACCATTGCGATCACGATTCGTGTGTGACTATGATGCTGAGCACAAATTGGTAATCCAAACCAATATAGTCTTACCTATACCATCATGACGGATGGAGAAGAATGTGGAGGGAAAAATATATCAACTTGACAGTGGTTGCTTACATGCCGATCATAACAACTGGGTATTTCATATTCTATGGAGACTAACCCTTGTACCTCAAGTATTCAGATTGATGGATGTTAAGAGTCAAACACGAAAGTATGCCATGTAGAAAACAACAACTTTCTTTTTCTTTTTTTATAAGGGTGTTACCTACATCAGATACGTAAATAGTATTATTATTGAGGAACGAATGCAGAAAGAAGGTACATCGCACATTCTACAGCAGTGGGCGACTTCGCATTGCTATTGCCTTGACCTTGGTGTATTTTTAAATACGGTATATTGACTAAACTCTTTAAAAACATATGTGTGATAATATGATATACATATGCGCAATGTTATTCATTTATTTTTAAAGTGACGTGTTTGGGAATCATTGGTGGCAATCAAAGCTCCTGAAGCTATAAGTGTATGGAAGATTTAACAAATTAAAGGTCTCTCGTCTGATATCATCATTGCGGCAATTAAGAACATTTGAACTTGAGGAATATCATTTACAAAATCAATCCACATGTGCTGATACCATTCCATCTTAGTTATTCAAGCTGCGCATCTATCACAAATACGCTATATCATATACCATTTGTCTTAGGGGCATCATTTCGGATAGTGATTACACCGTGGCATTACATGAAGGTTAGCAAAGTTTGGATTAGGACTTTCTATTTAATGCGCAGCAGAGGACGAGCATTTTATATCACATGGTATAATGAGGCTAGCAACACTGCACTTAGAATAAACAGTTGACTTTATCATAGCCACATGAAAGGCTGATATCGATGTTGTTAATACTCTATTATGATCTTAATCGGGATCATGGAAAGGTTACATACATGCCCGGAATTATCAGATGGGATGACTGCTTGATCTTACTTTGGTCATCAACGCTACGGCGTCGCATATATTGACTGGCTAGATGTGTTTACCTATTACCAACATACGCAGCGCAACTGCCATGTAGGGAATGAAGTATATGCCTCACTATCAAAGTCACATATTATACCGTGTTCATGCGTAGCATGTTTTATACCGCCATCAGTTATATGTATTAGCTCAAATTTTTTTTCAGTAATTAGCAGTGATTATAAACAAGCTTTTTCGCATTTCCTGAATAATTGCAGCTGAGATTCTACGTTCTCAACAATATTTTGCAGCGTAGATTAAGAGCAGCATTAATCAATTAGCCCCCTAAATGGCCGTTCATAGAGTCAATATTAATGCTTATAAAAGCATCATGATTAACCGCAGCGTCCCTCTCTCTCAAACAATTCAACAGAAAAGAGCTTAACAATGCATCAAAAAATAGCACTAAATCCAATTACATTATGTATTCGTTGCACAAAGACGTGTCATAAACCAGCAAAGTCGCTGTCACTTACTGGTAAATTGTTTCACTTTACACCTTTGCGGTGACCCGATTCGTTGACGAAGTGCACTTTAACGACATCTTGTGGCTGTGATATGTGCGACGCTTTTCAGTATAACACAAAGGCAAGAGAAAACTTATCATGCCAGTGTAATTGTTCATGAAATGCAAAAATGATATTATTAGCCGTCAATTTAAAATAGAAACCCTTGTTATCGAGATATGGCAGCCTTTTGGTGACAGTACAAGGAATAGTGGAGCATTGTAACGTATTGTGAAATCTTTTAATGCAAAGCGATTAATTGTAACTCTGTTTTTAACCTAAGTAGACAATTATCTTTACATTGCATCATTGGATTTTGCAAACATTCACTTAGAAATGTAGAACCTGTATAAATATGTAGATTACAGCTCCCAAGCAAACACTTGAGTTGCAATTGGAAATATTTGATAGAAAACGCCCTGAACAATACATGTCAGTATTTGAATGTAGCGTCGGTTGTCAAAGATTTGCTCTAGCAAGGATGTTTCGACTGCTCTATGTATGCCACAGCCAAGGAGGAAATCATGTGAACGTCCCATTCCCGAGAGATTCACGCGCCACTGGGTTCATTATCATGCTCCAATTCTCTTGTACATACATTGCTGTAAAAGGCTAATGCACCAATGCTTATTGCAACATGCTATATCAGTTACATAAGCAGAATAGTTGACAATGCTCGCATATTAGTTGCAATGGGCTTACAACCCGTTATCTCCTGTCATGTATAACACGTTGACTTTATATTAAATTGCAATGGCGCAATTATTTGTGAACTGCTTCGGTTTGACGTAAGATGTGAAACAGCAAGAGAAAAAACTGCCTTCATCGCACAGTGTGTCAAGGGGTACGTCGGAATACAACATATACGTCGATGTCTGTTGTTTATTTGTGTCTGGCTTTCCCCTAACCTTGCCATCGTAATGGACTGTCGGCGACAAACTCACCATTGACACTATGGTGATGATAATTAACACGTAAGTGGCGTGCAGTCACATACACGATGCCTTAATGTTATTTTAATCTACTGCTTTAACCAGTAAATGAGTAAAACAGCAACACACCAGAATGTGCAACTGAGTGATTGATTTGGTTATTGCTTCTGTCCGTGTGAGCAGCATTTAGACACATCAATTCAAATTGAGGCAAGGTAAAACGATAATTGACGTCAATATGGCATATCCATGAAAGTATTAGCTGTGAATCCTTCGAATATTATTGCCATCATGCAACTGTCAATGCGGACATATGTAGTTGTTTATTCTGATATGTCTGTGTAGCGCCAGCATTTCCCATGCAATGCTAGTTGAATACAACTCTAAATCGGCTTATTCCCATCGATCCCTGTGCTGTATAGGCTGAAAGCAAACGCGCGTTCGGTAAAACACTCACTACAGTGGCGTACCGTTTTGTTTGCAATGGGTGTATGCAAGTGCCGCTTCTTTGAAGTTGGATACACTTGCATGTTTCGACACATTGGTAAACGCCATTACTCAAGGTAGGTATGCGCCAACTATCGTGCCAACACAATGCATTAAACGAAGAATAATGTTGATCATGAGATCAATGCCTGAGGTTGGGATTTAAGAATATTACGATGACGAGGTCCCTCAATGAGGGTGTTGCCAACGTTCCACAATGTTGGGTGTATGAGCGTGTAATTTATCACGTGAAGACATTATCGAGCCTACATAACTTTTCATGTCCGCCTGGCCTCGGTCATTTCATTTTCGCTTGCTGTTATCAGGATTGATAAATGCGCACAAGCACGTGGTAAATAATTACATAATTGAAACAACACAAACACAACAACACAAAAATCATAAATAGTATCGGCATTCCTGTATATTTTCATATAATTTGCTTTATCCCAAAAACGGAACTCGATGTATAACTTTCAAGCATGCTACTGCTATATATGAAAACAGACCAACCGAAAAAACGTGTTATCAAGGTCATTAGGGACATTTTTGCAACGCTTCAGCTGGGTGCGGTGCAGCAGCTTACAAAACGATGCGATGTTAGAGCTCATACCGAACTTGGAATTATGCAGGCTTACACATGTACCTATATGTCTGTAACATGAAGTCGGCATTTTAATTGAATAAATATACTTCAAAGTGACCGCATAAGAATCATACGGATATAACATCAACTTACGTTAGCCTACAAATATTACTAGGGAAAGAAGAGATGATCAGCGGAAGAACTAACAACTCAGATGGCAATAAGAATTGCATCTTGCATATAACTTCTAAACACTTAGATTGAAGGGAATGGTATGAAAAAACAAAAATGATTAAGATAAGGTCGCCGATTTAATCGACCGTAATGCACGGGGCGTGGGTCAACACACGTACAAAACATGTAATACTCAATACGAATGCCCAAACTATCTCAAGTAATCATATAACGTACCGCTTGTGGCACTATGTGCTAGCCATGTGAGAGTTGTCGCATGCACATATGCGCTAATGACAGAATATATATATATAGAAGATATATATATATATATATATATATATATATATATATATAGATATATATATATATACATATTCATATATAAATATATATATAGAGATAGTGATTTATATATACGTATATACATATATATATATATATATATATATATATATTATATATGTATATATATATCTATATATATATCTCTATATATATATATATATCTATATATCTCTATATATATATATATATATATATATATATATCTCTCTATATCTCTATATATATCTATATATATATATATATATATATATATATATATATATATATATATGCTAGGAAAGTTGCTACTTAATCGTGTAGGTCGACTAGCTCAATGCCCGTTGTATTATTCTTATAAACGAAGCCAGCCTTTTTTTTGACAGCATACTGACTTTGCTTTGTGTCGATTTACCAATCGATATTCCTTTGCTTCCCGGATTAGACGATTGCATCCAAGGTGTTGAATGTTTTAGTAAGGGAAATGCAAAACAACTGAGCTCAAACCAATTATTCAGCAGCGTTGTTAAGCCCTGGCGGCATTTCCTATTCACACCAGCCCTCACTCGATGTAGAAAGATGTATCAAAGGCGGCATATCAAACAAATGCGCTAATACCTGTTACACTTGACTATATACAGCCGCTGTCAGCACACAGTAATGACATGTCATCAGTACGAAGCTAGAAAAGTGAATACGTGGATAATGACGATATATATACTAGGTTTGTAGCACACGAAAGCTGTACTCATTTAACTTCTTTGGTTCGAACGCTCATATCGTTCAATGTTTGGATGATTTCTAATATATATATATATATAGATAGATATATATAGATATATATAGATAGAGAGATAGAGATATAGAGAGATAGAGAGATATATAGATATATATAGATAGAGATAGAGAGAAGATATATATAGATCTATAGATATCTAGAGATATATATATAGAATATAGATAGATATAGATCTCTAGATCTATCTCTCTATATAGATATATCTATATCTATATATATATATATATCTCTATATATCTCTATATATATATATATATATATATATCTATATATATATATATATATATATATATATATAAAAGCTAATCTCTCTGTCGCTAGCATTGACTGTGGTTCTTGGAGCATCCGCCTGGGAAATATATCCACACACGATGCCGTCCAAAGAAGCTGCCCCTTTGGCGAAGTTTACCGTGACGGGGCTGGAAGCGTGCACCAGAAAATGTGATACTTACAATGGCCACTGTCTGGCCGTACACGCGAAGCGATCACGTGGTTCTTGCATGAAATTGACGTGTCATCTGTTGACGCATATTCACTACAAGTGGACGAGTGAAGAAGGGATGTACTGGGCTGTCAAAAGTAGGTCTAAACATGTCCGGATTCAAATATGGAGTAGGGGGTATCATTGCCCTCATCCTGCGGCTATTTATAAATCACTAATTAGTCCATGTCGTTGACGGTTGATCAGCAATGACCCACAGCATGCGTCGCTATATAATGCAATTGATTACATTTTCAATCAATCTTTTTGCAGGGAACGTTACCATGCTTTTTGCGCCATCTAAGAAACTAAATTATCTAGGATCTAATTGGCTGAACATTTTCATCGGTAGGCCAATGCCGAAATGCGCTATAGCAAGTATCGGCGGTTACTCAAATACCTCTGGTGCTGTCACTTTGAGCATCTGGCGGCGATCTGAAGCTAAAAGCATGGTAGTAAACCAAGTGGATGAAGCGTCTCTGTACGTTAGGGCGGGAGTATTCCAACAGGTGGGAAATGCATCATAAATGGTTGTTATTAGAGAACAGTATATTTACTTGCAGGACATATGCTAATCAATACCATGTATTGTGCAGCCACTTGCTGAGCCTCTGGTGTTGGATGATGGAGACCTGATCGGTGTGAGAGGTGATAAATTGCTTCTTTACTACGAGAATAGCAATGGGGCAGTGTCGTACGACCGCCGACGATACTTCTTCGGTAAAGCCTGCTTGAAGGCACCACGGGAACATACGGAAGGTGCCGCTATATCTATAGATGCTAGCTGTGGCGTGGTCAATCGATCTGCATCTATCTCTGTTGACATAGAATTGCTGGTATAATATATTCGGAGGCTGATATCAGACTCAGATACATTCTATATACATAAATACATGATCAGATGCATAATTGCTAAAGCTTTGTAATTTCCTCCATCTTCTGTCGGCTTCGTTGCAATAGAAAACCGCTGCTGTTACATGTGCCACACAACTGTACCCATATGTATCAAATATTGAATTGTATGCGTAATGAAGCTGTCCTCTTTGAAACGCGTTACGCTATATGTATAATCAAAGAAAAATATGATACCACCGTGCGTAATGTGCATGACAAAATATATCATACTATGTAACGCAATGAACATGTTACAATATATCGTACCAGTGTCCCTTTGATTTGATCTTTGTTTTGCTCTATTTCGACAAGGACAGAAAAAATCCGTTAAGTATTTAGGTATGCCTTGCAAAGGGTTGCTTGATTATTGTCTATGCTATTTAGCGTAAACAAAATTGAAAGGCTGTGGTGAGTGTAAAAAGTACATTA
Organism: Urechis unicinctus; assembly: GCA_034190875.2. Taxonomy (NCBI): domain Eukaryota; kingdom Metazoa; phylum Annelida; class Polychaeta; order Xenopneusta; family Urechidae; genus Urechis; species Urechis unicinctus. The sequence goes on along the minus strand of CM067351.1, from coordinate 28,183,203 downwards.
TGCCACAACCTTGCCATTAATCATGACGTGCCCCTCTCAGTCATGCCCATGGGTGACGTACGTGTCACCTGCTGTTCCCCACCCCTTATGGCTACGCCCATCTTCTAACCAGGCAACTGCAAGTTCCATTAGAATTTGGATAGCGTTGAGGGAATCACTTTGACCTCTATAAATTATTTTGTTCTTGGCCACCAAGCTCGAAACTTCTCTCCCCATCATTTAGGCTAAGCTCCATCTTACATTCTAAAGTCAGAGTGAACAATAAGGTTTAAGTTTCTTCCAAACCCTGCTCCTGGATGTCGTGTTCCCTCATCAACAATCTCAAAAGCGTGTGGCAGATCACCACACCATGCAATGGACGGCTAATGCGGTGGCAAACTTAGTTCTAAATAAGTCGTTGTTGCGTTACAGTTGATCAAATGAGGCTTTAGATGAGTTTACACGTCATGTTTACGATAAGGATGAAGAACTGAATGCATGATTAGCATGAAAACACATGTCTAGGAAAGCTAGTTGCAACCAATCTTCGCTTTTACAGCATAGTCAGACTAAACTATAAATTATGGTGCACTCAAAGGGCAACCAAGGACATAGCACAGCTGCTTCATCCGATATTATTATAGGCGAGCTGTAGTAAAGGGGTGAGGAATTATGGCTTTTCGTCGACTCAGAAAACACAAAAAGAAATAAACAACAGCTGCTATTTAGGACTAGAGGTGGGTCTCTAATAGCACCACGCCATTATGAATTATTGTGTTATTTTTATAGGGTTATCGATGTATGCCTGCATATTTTCAGCTCAACATCGAGTTGACAGGGACTTTATTTGCAAACGCTACAGAAGGAAAAACGAATTGCTAAAGCTATGCAAACTGCTTAACCGCCTTATCGTGTCATGTATGTTTTCTTAAAGTCATCTTTTGTACTGCTGCTCTGGTTCAACAAGCCGCAATCACGTTTGTACTTTCATTGGATATGCGACCTGCGTGGGCCGAGGTCTAAGTTTCTACATAGCACCTTTTCATAGTATTTAGCCCAAAACTTCATTCTAATTTGTAAACGCACAGTGTTTTGTTTGAAGTTACACCAAGCATAAATTATCACACTGTAACATACTGGTACATTCGATTGTTCATTGTCATTATGCTGCGCTGACTGGTCATTTCTCAATGTCACCCGTTTAAGCCACATATGACATATGTTACGCGTAATGAGAGGAAGAGAGAGGTGGGTTAAAATGCCTGACACTGTCTTGTTATCTTTGTCTTACTAGTCAAGCACTTCTTTTACCATTGCATGCTTTTGTAAGCAAACACATGCTGCGTATATACAGTGCACCAACAAATCCAAAACCTCTGCGCAGCGCTGATATGGCCTATGAACGACAAACCAGTGATCTAGTGCTCTAAAAAGCGAAAACTATGATTTGTTTTTTAAAAACCATTGAAACACAATGACATTGTTTGTGGTTTAATTTTCGACCCATGTAGGCTAGTAGTGCGTCTTTAGTACTACTAACTGTTTGGAGAGCCAACTACAAGAATGAGTGTCTTTGATAATAAGAATTGAAGCACAATACCATTTTGGGTCATTCGATTATTTCGCTTTTTGGAGCTCAAATTATGTGATATCACGGATGCAAAACATTATACATCTGCCTTGTACAGCTTTCAGTTAATATCTTCATTCAAAACTTATTTTAGAAGATTATAAAAATACTAGGCCAAAATGGTTGTACCAAAATAGTCATGATAGTTTTGTCATGCAAAAAACCAACCATTTTGGAACTTTTTTTATAAAACCAACCATTTTGGTCTTTTTATATAACCAACCATTTTGACCATTTTACATATCTACCCATATTGGCGATTAGAATAAACAAATGAGCCGACCAGCCCTTTTTGCCTTCCGATATTACCAACATTTATTATCCCAACCAACCTACTACTGACAGACCATCGTTTATACAACCTTGGGTTACAAAGCTTAGTCAATGAAAAAGCTTAGGTCAATGAAACCATAAACGACTTAAATTTAATTCCTACAAACAAGCTTGCACAAAGTATTGCGCGGTTTTAGGTCTTTCGGGAATCGAAAGAAACTTTTTTCGATTTCTCATTGTTTAAACATAATTCGAACTGTACATTCACAATATTCAACGAGCCATGAAGAAAAAAGTGAAGTTAAATTATCGGCGCCATTCCACGAAATGCTGACGCAATATCTTGCTCCGAAAAGTTCCGAACCTTGCCGAGCGGCAGGTGTACCGGTCGAACGGAGACAATATGCATTAAAGTCACCCATTTTAAGGAAGGGAGTTCTTCAACGTACTCGTTATTAATTTGGTTACAAGTTTATACTTAGGTACTGCGAGTTTTAACAAGAATTAGTGATACCTAACATTCTGAAGATTTTCGTCTCTAATATTGGAGCACGGACGATTCCAAGTCAAAAATGCTCGTCGGTCATATATTTTAAAGTATTTATATTCTGATTCATGGATAATTAAACTGCCATCATTGAAGTAATTGCTGTAACTATTATACATTTCGATTGCTCTGGGCAGATTAATGTTATTTAACCACTCTGAACACTGTAATCTGTCTGTCAACGATGTCGGACAACATCCCTCGTCCCTTGAATCGGGAGAGTCCAAACAGCTGTCACTATTTATCTCTGTGCGACATGGCGACAGTTTTGCCGCACATGGCCAAAGTTGCAAAATCCACTTAAATTTGGAGCAACAAAACAACAAGGTGTAATCTTAAATCAGTTCTAATTAAATGAAAGAAGAAGTGTTTATATATAGTAAATGAAAGGCGAATAAGATATGGTAATTTGAGAGAAAATGACTTTCGACTGATGCTATTTGGGTGTTTCCCAAATCGGTCGCGTTGACAGGCTTCTGTGAAGTTCTGATCAGCTAGCTAGCTATACACTGAATGACACGGACCAGTGGAGGCAGCATCACATAGCGTTATAAACCCATTCCTAGCTCTTATATTATATGGTTCAATAATTTATTTTCGTATTGTTAAATATTAACTGCAATAATGCAAACCAGCCGAGAAGTTTAGGCAACAGGACACAAAGTATGTGCATGTCATATAATGATGTGCCCAATTGCATATGTTCATGCATCTATTTACAATTTGCTTCATCAAGTGTCAAACTGACCTCCAATTGATTAATTGTGCATTCTTTATTACATGTTTTATCTGTTCATGAAAGAGCATCATTGTCTTGCCTTACATTATATTTATTTTGAGAATTAAACTGAATCCCATCTTTTAGTGTGAACGATATAAATCCCCCCAGGACACCATGATTAAAACATGGATTAAACAATCTTTAAGCTTTAAATATATCACCTTTATTCAGTTAGCCACATAATAACATGTAGTTACAAAATGAAAAAAAACCAACACAGCAGCATCTGCAGGCAATGTGCTGAAGGATTTCTTAAGGTCAGGAGTAGGCAGAGGATGAATTTAATTTGTTGATGATTAAACTTTGATTGCTGTTCACTTGCCTATCTAGGGTCAATTAAATTCTACATAAAGTATCCACAATAAAGGCATTCAGAGTTGATTCAGCTGAATAAATTGACTTAATGGACTGAATGTATTGACCTCATAAGGGTTAACAATATAAGGAAATCAATTATCAGGATATCATTATCAAGCAAAGCATATCTACAGATAAATTTGAACATGATCAGCAGGAACTTTGACAACAGCGTCTTATGTTGCACTATCAGTAATAAACTTTCAATAGGGCCAGTCTTGGTGGGTTTCCATTAGGACACAATTAGTGAATCCATACAACTGCTTGTCCATATGATTCAGCTAAAGATGATTCTCCTGCTGTGCCCCAGCTATAGTTGCACATTCTGTTACACACACAAAGTTAACTTGTCAAACTGCCAATCAGTCTTATATCATAAGAACAAAAGTAAGTCTATGTAAAACATTACACAACATTAATTCTTACCAACCTGATAAGGTTGAATATCAATACAACATTTCACATGAATCAATCTCTTGTAATTAAGTAAAGGAAGTAAAAACTAATCCCTCTCGTGTGGCAGAAACTGAATCTACATTTGAATATAAACTAATAGAATATTGGTAAAACACATCGTAAGCCTAATATTATCAATATGTACTGCAATTATATAACCAATAACAAACCGCCCACCCATCAATAATTAATGTTACCTTCATTCATTGACCACTGATGGCAACTTTAACATTTTCTTTCTGGGTATCCAGATAACAGGCATTGACTAGTGACCACCAGGAAGGTTGTTATGGAGCTTAGCATTGATAAATATACTAGAATTCAATGCTTGACTGCTCCCCTGGGTTGGCTATGGTGCACTTCCTTCTGTCACTTAATAAAATGGTGTCTCATCCACATAAGCCAGCTCTCTTCACCCTTAACCCGAGGTTACATTTACAATTGTACACATCTGAAAATCAGTATATAGTGAATATGAGGACATACATATCTAATGTTCATCTGGAGTTGATTATGTGACAAAGCCAGATGTTCAGAATAAGTCTACAGCCCAGAGAGCTTAGTTCAGTCATCAGTAACAGGGCTGGAACTTAACTAAAGTGGCCACCCGTCCTGACCTGTCCTGGTGACGGGTGGCCATTTTACATGTTAACTGGTCTCAAGAAATACAACCCCTTCAAACAAAAATGATGCCATGTTAGGAGAACCCTAGGTCGGTGACATACTGGGCTGGTGACAAGAACCCCAGGTCAGTGTAACGACTGGCTGGTAATAAAAAGAACCCCAGGTCTGTGTCATGCTGGGCTGGCGATGAGGAGGTGATATGAATTGCAGATAAATACAGAGCAGATTAAGTGTACAACAATGAGACACTATACACAGGTGCATACATCATAACTGCAAGACCATCAATCAGGACCAGGTGGAGCTTAACAATCATACTGGGTAAACAGAACTTCTGATAAAAAACTTCTACATTAACAGATTGTTGAAGCCATACCCCACACACAACAAATACAGATAATACTCATTGTTTCAGTCATTTTGGTCATTCTGATGGTTTTAACAAAAATTACATTTAGACATAGTATGTCTTTTTAAGCCCCAGTGATTGATATATCTCAACGGAATATGATAAACAAGAGAAGCCAAAACATTGATGAAGCCACAACATTGATGAAGCCACAACATTGACGAAGTCACGAAATTGGTGAAGCCACAGTATTGGTGAAGCCACAGTATTGGTGAAGCCACAATATTGGTGAAGCCACAGTATTGTTGAAGCCACAATATTGGTGAAGCCACAATATTGATGAAGTTTTAATATTGCTGATGCCACAATATTGGTGAAGTCACAACACCGCTAAAGCCACAACATTGGTGAAGCCACTGGTAATGCCAAAATATTGGTAAAGCCACAACACTGGGGACGCGACAACATTGGTGAAGCCAAAATTTGGATGAAGGGATAACATTGATGAAGCTACAACATTGGTGAAGCCAAAATATTGATGAAGCCACAGCACTGGTGAAGCCACAAAATTGGTGAAGTCACAAAATTGATGAAGCCACAATATTGGTGAAACCACAACACTGGTGAAGCCACAACATTGGTGAAGCCAAAATATTGATGAAGCCACATTATTGGAAAAGGAACAGTATTGATGAAGCCACAATACTGATGAAGTCAAAATATTGATGAAGCCAAAGAATGGGTGAAGCCACAATATTGATGAAGTCAAAATATTGATGCAGCCACAACATTGGTAACTCCTCAACACTTGTGAAGCCAAATATTGATGAAGCCACAGTATTGGAGAAGCCACAGTATAGGTAAAGGCCACAATATTGATGAAGCCACAGTATTAGTGAAGCCACAACATTGGTGAAGCCACAATATTGATGAAGCCACAATATCATTGAATCCACAACACTGGTGAGGCCACAACAATATTGAAGCTAAAATATTGTTGAAGTCACAACATTGGTTAAAAGAAAACACTGGTAGAGCCACAACTTTGGTGATGCCACATTATTTGTGAAGCCACAATATTGGTAAAGCCACAATATTGGTAAAGCCACAACATTGGTAAAGCCACAACACTTGTGAAGCCACAACATTGGTGAAGCCACAAAGAAGCCATTTATGGAAGGCCACAATATTGGTGAAACCACAGTATTGGTGAAGCCACAACACTGGTGAAGCCACAGTATTGATGTCCTCAATATTGATAAGCCACAATACATTGGTAATCCACAACATTGGTGAAGCCACAACATATTGTTGAAGCTTACAGTATTGTTGAAGCCACAACATTGGTAAAACCAAACATAGATAGAGCCACAACTTTGGTGAAGCCACATTATTTGTGAAGCCACAATATTGGTGAAGCCACAATATTGGTATTGGTAAAGCCACAACATTGTGAAGCCACAACATTGGTGAAGCCAAAATATTTATGGAGACACAACACTGGTGAAACCACAGTATTGGTGAAGCCACAACACTGGTGAAGCCACAGTATTGTTGAAGCCAAGATATTGGTGAAGCCACAACATTGGTGAAGCCACAACATTGGTGAAGCCACAATATTGATGAAGCTGCACAGGAGCCACAGAATTGGTAAAGCCACAGATGTGGTGAAGCCACAATATTGGTGAAGTCACAATATTGGTGAAGCCACAATATTGTATTAAGTATTGAAGCCACAACATTGGTGAAGCCACAGTATTGGTGAAGCCACAATATTGATGTCACAATATTGATGAAGCCACAATATCATTGAATCCACAACACTGGTGAAGCCACAATATGTTGAAGCCACAACACTGGTGAAGCCACAACACTGTTGAAGCCAAGAAATTGGTGAAGCCACAGTATTGGTGAAGCCACAATATTGGTTAAGTCACGATATTGATGATGCCACAGTATTGGAAAAGCCACAGATGTGTAAAGCCACAATATTGATGAAGCCACAATATTGGTGAAGCCACAGTATTGATGAAGCCACAACATTGGTGAAGCCACAGTATTGGTGAAGCCACAATATTGATGTCACAATATTGATGAAGCCACAATATCATTAAATCCATAACTGATGAGCCACAACAATGTTGAAGCTGATGAAGCCACAGCATTGGTGAAAACACAACATTTGTAAAGCACAATATGGTAAAGCCACAGTATTTGCGAAGCCACAATAATGGTAAAGCCACAACACTGGTGAAGCCACAACATTGGTGAAGCCAAAATATTGATGAAGCCACAGTATTGGTGAAGCCAAAACATTGGTGAAAACACAACACTGGTGTGGCCACAACATTGGTGATGCCACAGTATTTGTGAAGCCTCAATATTGGTAAAGTCACAACACTGGTGAAGCCACAACACTGGTGAAGCCAAAATATTGATGAAGCCACAGAATTGGTGAAGCCACAACATTGGTGAAAACACAACACTAGTGAAGCCACAACATTGGTGATGCCACAGTATTTGTGAAGCCTCAATATTGGTAAAGTCACAACACTGGTGAAGCCACAACACTGGTGAAGCCAAAATATTGATGAAGCCACAGAATTGGTGAAGCCACAACATTGGTGAAAACACAACACTAGTGAAGCCACAACATTGGTGATGCCACAGTATTTGTGAAGCCTCAATATTGGTAAAGCCACAACACTGGTTAAGTCACAACATTGGTGAAACTACAATATTGATGAAGCCACAATATTATTGAAGCCAAAGTATTTGTGAAGCCACAATATTGGTGAAGCCACAATATTGTAAAGCCACAAAACTGATGAAACCACAATATTGATGAAGTTGTGAATTTACCATTAACATAAAATTTGTTTTCATGGTGGTTAAGCACATGGACCTTAATATTGCACTGTCAGTAATGTAGATGAAGCCACGTGACCTCCTCACTATTCTTATCTTTAACTATTCATTTATATCAAATCACCAAATGTCATGAAATGAAAAGACTAAAGAATATTTCTCTTCACTTAGCAAGAGCCTAGTGGCCCTACAGCAAGACACGGCTCCATTTGATATGAGGAGGTGTCTTGCAGAGATAGATGAGCATAATTGAGATGTTTGGACAGCTGATACTGCTGCCCATCTTGAAAAAATAAATTTCCTAAATTGGGCAGATTAACCAACACAGAGGATATTAATCTTCAATATGATTCAATTGAGATACTGGGTCCATAATATTAAACCCAGAACAGGAGGTAAAGCAGTTAATCACTACCAGATTGTGAGTGCTGCTGAGTAAAATGTCATCACAAACACCTAGTCAATGTCACTGCCTAACAATAAAGACAGAAGACCTATGGCTATTGAACTCTGCTGCTTTTGACAGCATTTAATCATAGCTTTAATAGTATATCTTTGTATTCAATGACACACCAGGGCTGAATAATAACTCCCAAACCCACTTGTCTAGCAACAATAGTCCATCCCCAAGTATGCAAAAAGTTTTAGCATTTAAGCCTAACTATTTAAGTTATTAAGAAATGATTCACCCTAACACCCATGAGCTAATAATTTTAGCTACATTTTCCTGGAACAAGCAATTTTAATTTGCTTTTATTTAGCAAGTCAGAGGTCAAGAGCCATAAAGCTATGAGTTAAAGTTTGCAAGATTTGGTCAATGTGAAGTTGCAAGCTTGCATTATAAGAAAACGTGCCATCACGAATTATTCCCCATTGAGTACAGGAACAAAAGGTCATGCAGCGCTGATATTTACTTTGTAAGTGATCATCAATATAAGAGTGGTTCATGTTTAATTTGAGACAGGTATTCCCTATTTGGTTAACATAGCTAAGAAATGTTTTTTCAATAATGTCACAATCAATATATGAGTTACTTGCATTATTAAGAAAATGTGACACCAAACGTTTACAAGCAGACAGATTGACAGGGCAAAACTGTACTGTGTCATGTGTGATTTGGGATTTCAGATATGCTTAATACCCCTATCAACACTAGATCAGATGCACAGCTTTTAAGACTAACTGACAGATGACCATGGCATTTATAGCTTATGCATGACATATTCAAATGATGTGATTGTACTATTGAACATTGAACATTTGACAACAATTTTACTACCAATATTGATGTGGCAGATACCCTGACAAAAGAGGCTCTGGACTTCAAAAACCCACCTAGGTTCTAATTATTTGGCAAGCCACTGTTGAACTTGGCTGGCAGCTAAAACTAGCAAAGTTTGTTTTGGATAGCTATTATTAAGATACAGATAGGATCATTATCCTGACTTATTGATAACAAAAGTTGTGACTATCATATAACACATAATCAAACTTATAGGAATGTAATAAAGAATTCATGTTTTAGTGTATTACAATGATACATAATATTAGCAGATCATGCTATTTCCATGTCCAATAAAAGTACTAGAAGGTAGGTTAAAGGTCACATTACTGATCCAAGTAAGTATATTATTCAAGAATGTTGAAAGCAAATTATCAATCTTCAACCTTTGAAAAAAACATTAACACTAACGCACTACCACCTGAGTAGTTATAACTTATATGGTGTACTATGACACTAGGCTAGGGGTGGCTAGTGTCATAGTCCACTATACAACATTGTTAGTTACAGGGCATAAAGTCTGAAGTCTGTTTGGGTTATTGTGATACCGGAGCGGATAATGCAATGTTTACATCTGACAGATGACAGCAAAAGCCGTAGGCAATAGTCGATACGGTTTAATGAACGTTAGGAAATACATTTAAAAAAAAATCATTGGTAATGGATAGATCTATCCAACCAAACTGCAGGCATCTAGTCACATTAACATGGTATCTGGGTATTGTTGGCCCTTGGATTGGTGTTCGTGATCGGAAAGTGTGAGTGTGAAACGGTAGAGCCCACGTGCGGAACTGCCCGGTGAAGCTCGCTAACCACTGTAAACTACGGGTATTTCGTAATTTGTCGTACATGAAATTTCTTTCCGCAACAATAACGTTCACTGTTACATGAATGATATTCAATCTATAAACGTTAGAATCATACTGACCGAGCGAGAATCACATGGAAACTGCATGTAAAATTGTCATGGCTGACCGATCGTCTTGTTTATGTTCGCTCGTGTACCGGAAATTCCACGAGGTATGGCAGGCTGGAATAGTTACAATCCCAAAATATACCTTCAGCTTGAGCCCGCGGGTGCGTTAGTGGGAACATTTGGATTTTACGACACGAGCAAACTGATAACACAGAACAATCTTTTTAATTAATCACTTGATAAAAACAGTCCGTTGATACGATATGCTTTCATTGATTACTCGAAACTTTACACATCGAAAAAACCGGTATTTCATTTCAGTGAGATTCTCAAAACATTTTAAATGCTGATCTGCTTCTAGAATTCCCAGCTTAAGAACTACATTTGTTCT
>CM067351.1:28135575-28172650 GCA_034190875.2 Urechis unicinctus | reverse complement strand
AATATTGTGACGAGTATCCTTCGCTAGCTGCGGTAAGACTTGAAAATTTCGTAGCATGAATCTTAGTAAGATCTATATAATTTTGGGGGAAGAAATTCTCAAGCGATTTGTTAGGTTTGATATTCGCCATGAGGTCTTTACAGTTGGTTAACCCGTTTTGGTACAAAGTCGAATATCTTCGTCAAACTGATAGGTTGTATTTCCCCATTCATGACGCACGGGGATTTCAACTTCAGCTTCTTATCATTTAGAGTGTGCTGCTTGTGGGTCATATCCCGAAATGGACCGACAAAGTAAAGTATGGCGAGCGATACACCCATGACAAGCCCAGTAGCATACTCTGTAAATTAATACAGAACAAAGCGAGGTTAGCTAATATTGAGAATGGGAGAGAGAGTTACCTCTGAGCAATTTCAATTGACATTGTTGATTCTTAAGCTAATAGACATGGTAAAAAGTTCGGGCACAGCAAAACTTATTATTTCTGTCCATAACATCCGGATAAGAACGTGATTACACACGAATTTGGGTACTTACGCGTTTTGTTCAGAGCAAAGCTCATCCTTAAGGTAGATACTGCTGCTGATTAACTGATAATGTTGATCACAGCGTCAGTTGTGCGCGTCACGATTATGTGTATCGTCGGTAAGTATCAATATGGTACAGTCGTGACACGTGAAATGGGATGCGTTCAGTCTCTTGACTATTGACCGAGTAAACCGGACAATCCCACACGCCGTCGTGGTGCCCTTTCAAATGACGGGCAGTCAAGTATGGACGTTGCGTTTCAAGAAATATAGTATAAAATTGTTGAATGATTGTTACATAGAACAGTCTGGTGCTATATGGACCGCATTGACCGCTAATTTCTATGCATGTCTTATGTACTACGTCCCCGATGCCTAAAACAAAATGAGCTAAAATGGCGGATGCAGAAATGTAGTGATATAACTTTACCCGAATGGTCTTTGTCGCTCGGCAACATCTTGGATCGCGTGAATGTAAATAGGACTTAGAAGATGGCAATAGTAAGCGTCGGTGCACGTATGTCATCTGGTTTCCTTTAAAGTAAAGGCACTCATTCGTGCCCTGCCATCATAAGCCCAATACAAACAGCATCAATAATTAAGATAAAGGTGAGTTGGTGAACACTTCACATAGAGTAAGTTGTGTGGTATTCAAAATCCTGCACTCAAAAAAGCATTGTACGGAGATATACCGCTACCCATTGACAAAACTTCCAATTCGTAAAATAATACCATACATTTCAGGTGCATGGGAACATCAAGGGGTGTCAAACAGTATTTGTCTAACCAGATATGAGCATTGCAAAGGCTCTGAACATTAGCCAGTTTGCTAAGCGTCCTCCCAAACTGGTCCCCGTTTGCCATTATAATTTCACGAAGGGGACGGGTTATTGTCGATGAGGAGAATATGGTCTTGCTGTGTATTTTCTGAAACTAGTCGCGAGACTAGGCTTTGATCCTTGTATGTCCCCCGTCAATGACGATCAAGTCACAGAAAATGTCAGTGTTGTTGGCATGTGTCGTATCGAGATCTGTGGTGTGGTGATGTGCGACACGCACTTAAGGTTATTGATGGGGGAACACGAACTTCAGGCCTAGGGTTTGGAGGTAACTAAAACTATATTGATAATATGACTTTACAATTTAAAATGAAGCTTTGCTGAAGAGAGAAGTGTTGAGCTCGGAGGCAGAATAAAACGGATTTTTAATGTTAAAGTGATTCCCTCAACGACTAAGGCACGCTCTTCCAATTCTCTCGAAACATGCAGTAGCCTGATCAGGGCCACACCAGTCACCATATCGGCACCTTGGCTTGGGCCTGAGGCGGGTATTATCAGAAACAGTTTATATTCTGACATCGTTTATGGATTGGCAATAGCAGAACACCAGATAGATTATAAAGAGGGACAATGCTTAAGATCAAAGCTTGATTATCAGCGAATTTCAAAATGTGTTCTCCAAACTCTTGATATGATGTTACTAGAGCGGATGGCCATAGCTTTGTTGCATACTAGAAGCAGAGACTTGGGGTTTTAGGTGAGGAAAAGAACTAGACATATTTGTACAGAACCAACGGCTATAGGTAATGTGAAGAGTAATTCGGACGAGTGCCATTAGTTTTGTAATAGGTATGACAGGTTGCAGGAACTCGCAGAGCACGTGATGGTCAGGCTTAATTCTGGTCAATGCAAATATGCTTATAATGTGTCCTGGCTGTGTCTGAACATAAAACCCTCAAGTAAGTACGTTTGATCCTGTGATGAGATGCAAAGGCTTATGAAAACTGCGCTTTTTATCGAGTTAGAGTATTGGCGATACATCGTGAAGAGGTCAACAAAATAGGAACAATGGTCACGTGATCACGTGTGCTAGACTGAATATGCAGAAGCAAGTAGTATTCTATCAAAAATTATGCTATTAGTATTTCAGCACGTTTTCAAAATATTAACTCCTACCGGATGCTTGTCCTCTTCCATCTAAATCAAACGGTGTAAGCAAATCAATCAGAGAAAGAGGCTGTTGAGCATTTCACGTAGTATTCAAAAATACAGTTTTGAGTCTCTTTTATCTGATAAAGCGCTGATAAAGGTAAAATACCTTCGGATAAAACATCTACTAGACCATTAGCACTAACATCCGGTGCACACTCGAGGTTAAATATTTCGTTCGACTGCGTGCAATCGGCTGAAGCTCACTCAACAGTGTGTAAGTAACAGAATTGCTCGATTATATATATATATATATATATATATATATATATATATATATATATATATATATATATATATATATATATATATATATTTATATATCTATATATATATATATATATATAAATGTATATATATATATACATATATATATACATATATATATATGTATATATATATATATATATTTATATTGGTACATATCATGTTGTAAATTGTATGATGTTTTTCCCAAGGATAGCTTAAAGGGACCCTAAAACCAAACAGCCCATAAAGATATGCGTAATGCAAATGCTATTGCTTGCTGATAACCAGTTTGCACTGTTTGTATTAGACCAGTTATGGGGTATGCAGGTGAGGTGTTTACAAATTGTGATTTATGTACATAGCTCTGTAGCTAGGTAGAGGGCCGAAAATTGAAACGATCTGTTTCGATAATAAACAACCGGACGCCCCTTCAAAGGCTCAACGATAACACCTGGGCAAGTAATTCAGTAAGCAAACGCAGGTATTCCTATAACTTTCTGACAACTACAACAATATATTTGGCATAAAGGTGCTTGTTGCTGCTTATTGCATAATAATCTCCTATTCACAGAACGGTACGTTAAGCTTCCATACTGGCCGTTTGTATGTCCGTACTTCACCCGCATTTTGAGAGGTTAAACGACAGCAATATCATAGCCCGCAGACACACATTGAGCAACAGTATCAATACATTCTCATTTGGGCGTTAACAACTAGCGATTTCACCACCATTTCCGTAATACCTGGCTGGTGCAGTTTAGCATATCATGTGAATAAGCTACTAGTTTAAGAAAGTATCCCGCATGGCTTCAAACTGTCATGGGAGCATTCATTTATTTATTTTACCACATGCACCTAATAGATGGTGTGATAAGTTATATATATTCTTGGAAACTACTTAGTCATATCTTTGGCTGCTTTGATGGGTATTTACTCAGGTGAAAATGGCTTCTGATTCAACTCGAGATTTCATATTTCCCCATACGATATACGCACGTGTTGATGTTGGACCGATAACGTTTAAGACTGATCAGCTTTAGTAACTTATCGATGGCAGATATTTGCGCACCTAGCGTATCTGCGGATGAGAATCTTTCAACCGGTTTGAACCATGCCGCGGCTGCCACAACATTCGCACTCTTGTCGATACACCAGATACTTACTTTTAGATTAGAAATACGCTGCAATCAACATGCTAACGAGAGGTCAGGAGAAATCTAATGATATTTCTGATGCCTCATTTGCATCTTGATTGATAGTTAGCACAAATGACATTTGTCACAATTCACGAACAGTACGCTCTTATTAATATAGGCCGATATCTTGTAATCCATTGTTAAAGTTACGTTGATATGGTTACTAAGTCGACTTGTCTTTCGTGCATCGCTGCATCCAATAATGGGGTTTCACAATGTTAATGCCTAGTCTCCTTCTTGTTCCCAAGTCTGCATATCTTGGCTGGTCATTTGGTAATATATAGCGCGCTACGCCGTCTGCTGGTTTTTCTCGGCTTTTCGTCTTTGGCAAAGAAATTTCGCCCCTAAAAGCGTCCGCTTGGACTACTAACGATCTCCGGAATGACTACCTTCGTTACCATTATTTGCATCGAACCGTGCGACAACAATCTATGACCTGATGACCTCTGCGCAATGCTTGAGGAAGTGTGTGACACAGAAAAAAGTTTCCTCACTTTGACAATATGGCAAATTTGCTGCAACCCGGATATAATCTAATTCAAATGTAGTATAGCATGATCATTCGTTCACCAGTCATTCCAAAGAATGCTCCTCTTGATATCAATCGCGAGACGCTATGCCTCTTAAGAATACTACATTGGATTGCAAGCGGATGGACAGAGACACGCGATCACGCAATGTCTGAGGTACTGGGTCATGCTGATTAACCCTTTAACTGTTTCCGATGAGCAAACTTGTCCAAGACAGGTTGCCAAGCATTGTTTTCGACGGATTAACTCGTCAATGCACCCTCGCACATTTCTAAGCTGTTTCCGTCGAGTTAACTCGTCCACATTAGATTTGTGACAAATAGTAAAATTCACGAATTTAAATGAACACCGGGCAACGTTAAGGGTGTCTTCAGAATGAACAGTTGAGGCGTTAAGATCAACAAACCTGTAATAAATGAGACGGGCTGTTATTAGATGACGCATAACCAAACTACAAAGGGAAATCACAGTTCTCTAGGCAGTCGATGATAAAATAGAAGTGAGCACATCCAAACGAAAAAGAGCTCGCAGCCTGACCAGCACCAGTTTTTTGACTCCTTACCGACCGACATTAAATGATGCTACAATGCTTGGTTTATTGCGACCGCGCAAAATACCACCTGATGTGTCTCTATTGATGGGACATTCTTCAGAATGAATTGTAACACAGTATCCTCGAATCACTTGTACTGTGATATCAGAACAATAATCCATCAATTGACAGCAGAGTATAAGGTTATGTCAGTAAACTTCACAATATATCGAGGAAGTGTCAATTGTTATTTTATTTACACCGCAATAATAGTATCCGACGATCCTCAAATGAAATGCCGGCGATTTTTGTATAGTGGTCAAAGGGAAAAGTTGCATCAAGTATACTATGTTATAACAATCTGAAATATGACACAGCCGTTGAGTGAGTCAACCTTAACAAAACACAATGCACCAGTCATCTTAAATGTTTGGGCAACCAGTGTCATGTTATGCGTAAAACATCATATTGTAAAAGTTCTCACTGCATCAAAACTAGATTACTGGAAATCGGCATTTGTTCATCTAAACGTGTGCTTATACTTTTTCATCACCGAATTGCCCGATGGCCAAGTCACATTTGTCTTTGTATTTTTTGCCGGGCCTGAGTAATAGCCTATTACCGTTGAATTGCGCCGTGAGTTTTCTACGCATAAAGCGGCAACCACGCGTTGGTATGCGCATTTTGTAATAAATTATTTAGATTCTGATCGGACAAAAGGAATGTGGTTTAACATTTCCCCACGCGAGTTTGTTTGCATGGGTCAAAAACAATGGTCCAATACAGAGCTTTAGTAACTTGTATTGCGAATTAACAAATTGACTGAACATAGTAGCTCACTATAACCTGATCGGCATCTCATATAAAGCGTGTTGAGCTGTCTCAGCATGTCGAAATATGTTGAATATGACCTAACTCGAGCAATAGCAGGATGGGTTGTGTTGTTTATATAGGGTAAAGAAAATAAGACTAAGCGCATTGAACATGGAATCACGACTGCCACTTAACTTTCACGCCACTGGTCTCTTGTTGAAAGGAAGGGCCTGGTGCCCGGCGATATTGGAGGTAGAACGAGTCAATTGAAGGTCAGTACCTTACTCGAAAACGACGAACTATGCAAATATGTATTTGCCGGCTTATCACTGCAGCAAAATGGCATGGTTACTCAAAGATGTCTGGCATTTGTAAATATTCCCTTTTTTGAAGACGTGCCGACTGAGAGGCCGACTAGAGACAGGAACGTACGATGTTTTGGAAAAAGATGACTCACCATTATTATATGAGCTGTTACGACATGACAATCGTGATATACATTTGATCCCCTTATATAAGCTATAGCTCGGCGGCATGGGAAAAGTGTTCAAGCCTAAAAGGTGTACGAAGCTCCGCTTGATAACGTCCACTTATTTGCTGAGAGGACGTCGATTTTATTAGAATGTCTCTGTGAATATTGTATATCGAGTGTATAAGTACTTCCGGGTACAGAAAATCGAGAATTTTGAAGGACTTGTTATTATTTTGACCAATTGTCAAAAAACTATATTGCCTTACGTCATAACTATTATATTAATCAAAATGCTGACGTTAGAAATAGTCAAGGGCCGAAACCTATCGAATGCACATGCATTATTATTTTGTGTAGTGTGATATGTTTAGAAATCAGTAGGTGAGTCGCACACTGCCACCATTACATTGGGCTTCGCTGCTATGCCTTGGGTGCCAGTATCGGTTGGCAGTAATACAGGCATTATGATTTGCAAGTCATCAACTCATACTGAATTCGGTTTAAGCTTGAGGCCCAGAGATAGAATTTGCAATGTAATCCACGTGGATACTGATCGGGGAACGCGAAGTTGTTGTTTTTATCTCGAGGACTGAAGAAAGTTATATAACCGCAATTAGCAGAATACTAGAGATATAATGAATGCGCCTTGCTCAGACCGTGTATGTACTGAACTAGGATTGATTTTAACACCGACATATGTACTTATGTACAATATAATCTACGTCGCGAAATTATCTCTCTGTATTTTGGCTTGAATATGTAAGCAGAGGTTGTTGGCACATATCCAGGCTAACGTTTCCGCTACGTTATATATTGTGTGTCCCTCTCACAATTGAAGTGTCCCGGACTAATTCAATTCGATGTTTGATGTTTTACAGACACTGTTTGAGCTTGTCATATAATAAATAATCCATTGCTTCAGGATGAGGTAAAACAAAATAATCGACTTATATAACTGTGTTAATTCGACAGCATATAAAAAGTATTATCTTACCACGCAAAGGCTCTACAGTAAAAAATCCAAACATTGACCCTAATAGCAAAACCTGATTCAAGAACTCATATTGGCAAGTATCATATTGAACACGTGAGCAAATTTATTTAACGACGATATTAACCACTGGAGATATTTGTGACGTTCACATATTCTTATCGTTACATATATTTTAATTTAAGATTGGTAGTATTATACGTTTGACAGAAATATAACTCAAAGTCATATTCTGAATGATTAAAGAGTTTCCATATATGGTCCCGCAGAAGAACCAACGACGAATACAACTTTCTCTCCGATTGCAGGAGAGAAGGAAAAAGGGGATAGGAGACAGCCGTCCCCCCTTGATGACAGTAAGACAAGGAGCCTCCGCTACCCTAGCTACCAGCTAATATCCTTAACGAGCCTACCAGCAAAGACAACGGGAAGACAAAGAGGGTGCACAATTAAGAACTCTGCACACATTCGCAGAGCTACTAACGAGGTAGGATGAGGGGGGCGCTGTTACCTAACAGATTCCACCTATGTGTTGCATTGAGGGGATATCTTTAAGCGCGTTGGTGATTGTTATATTGACTACAGATAAAATGGACGTTTAAATATGACTGTCTAAATTGCTATCAAGCGAATGATGCTTGGTTAGAATGAGTGTGAACAAATACTGCACGCCGCCTGTCCTCCTTTTATTCGGATTAAAGTCATAATGCATCGATCGTGCAATTATAAACCATTATCCAGAACCGCACATCAATTACTAAATGCGTACAATGATGTCGACCGCAGTGATCACCGCCGATGTTTTGTTATTTATAGTAACTGCTGTTATAATTGTTATTGTCTGGGTACCATTAATAAATGGTCGCATTGTGCTTTACCCGTCTCTATATATACACAATTACTGTATGATTCAATAAGCAGCCATTATAACCAACAACCAACGTTGTATAATGACTTGTACGCTACTTGTTATCGAATAGAATTAAGTATTTCTTCGGGAAATGTTTCATGGAAAAGCACAAATACGCACCATAATGGCATTATCCTGTTACCTAGCTACCTGCAATTACGTAGACAGACCTTATTCTCGACTATCACATTTCCATTGTTATGACACGCAATAGTTATATTCTAAAGATGGAATCAAAATTGCTTCGTTTACAGCAGCAAATCGCGGCCTATTGGCTTTGAATGAGCTGTAATTGTACACAGTAAGACCTTATCAAATTGTAAACCGCATTGCATCCCCTTACAATGTCATCTTGCAACATGAGTATGTGATAAAATGGTCCTGTTAAACTGAAATGATTGCACTAATTTCGTGGTTGCCACTCTCAGGTAGGCATTGCAGGGTCATACGTAGCAGTAGCCAGCATCATCTATTCTGATTCAATATTTACAATGGCTTGTGATGAAAGTTGGAGATATAAAGTACAAAATCTTACACTCAATAATGACATAGAAGAGACCTTCACGCATGCGTCGTTCGAACTAATTCTTCATCCATGCAGAACGTTATCATTTACTGAGTGAAGAGAGCCGTCGGGTTTCTTCATTGAAATAGCCATCTCGACCAGAGAAATAGCCGACAATACAAATAATGGCTGTGGTATATTAACGTCTTCGTTGAAGATGAAATATATATAAAACTTCATTACTTCATCCATTACATAACTAGGACGAGTCTATACAATATAATACAATAAGAATTACGAATCGTAGTTTGAAAACTTCACGTATGTTTTAGAACATAACCAAGGAGCCTGAAAATCTGATATGTTTTGCAGCCATTCATCCACATAGCTACTGAATTCGAAGTAAAAGTTATTTCTTTCGTGTACTGCAAATATTTAAAGGTGCCTTGAGTTGTAAGGTTGGATAAGAATATCATTTTTTCTTGGTGATGGTGTTCGTTAACACAGGTGCGCTTGGGTTCTCAGTGATGTCATTTGCTAGTTATTAATAAAAGCAAGTCAGATTGCAGAATAAAAATAACAACAGGAGTGACATTTGCGTGAGGCGAAATACGTCATATATTGTACATGAATATGTAAACCGTGATGCTGGCAAATTAATCTTGTATTACAAATAATATATCCAAAGAAAGATTATCACATTACATTGATCTGGTGTTATCCACGTGAACTTATCACAGATAAACTTGATGCATTGATTAATAACTTGAATAAGACCAATGACTCTCATTTGTGTGTCGCATACATGGTAGTTGCTCTCTAGAAAATCTAAGAATACGTTTTTTCCAGACCCTGTCGCATTGGGCAAAGCTTGTTGTGAAGCTGCATATTATTTAGGGTTGTGCGCTGTATTGTTACACAAATATATAACATCACAGCACACATACAGCAAATCGGCTCCTTCACAAAGACACGCTATATCAATAGATGTATATGTAACTGCGCTTCTTTGGTGTGACGGATAACAATGCATGATACATACCACTAATGAGCACATATAAAGTTCTAGATGTTATGTTGATTCGCACTCAAGTGGTTTTTCCGGCATTCAGAAGGTGTAGTTGAATCGGCCACTTCTGTGAATGATGTGTGCTGTTCATTACTTGCAATAGTTACAAGCACATCCTCCGGCATTTTCATGGTTAAGATTAAAAGGCTATGATATTATCTGACACTACGCAGATTAGTTTTTTTCTGTATAAACCAAATAACAATGAATATTTAAATATCCAGCACACTGAACTATGCCTTCGGATGTGTATCGTGACAAATCTTAGCACCCAATTTAGAGAGAAAATGACCAGATTGTGCTTAATGTCATTCAGAACCGGCGGCCAAAGAGTCGGCAGCAAGTGAAGTACATTACTTGGTAAGGCCAGGACTTGAACATCCGTTAACGGGTTAGTGGCCAGTTGTGAGTGGAAAACATCAATTCCAGGACGTGGTCCAGAATTTGAGCGTTCAAGACCAGTGTGGACGATACCAGGTGCTCTTTGACAAGCGAGATTGGCTGAAACTTACTAAAAAGTACATTTCCTCGAATGACATAAGTGACTTCATTTATCAAAATTGTCCGCTTATTTACGTGCATGTTATGAATTGCACAAAGGGGAATATTACGGTTCCCTGACTACAAATGTAGACACTGACAGTGATTCATTGGCGTACCGAAATCTTATTCAATGGCCGTTCTTATAACGACTTGAAACCACGGCACTTCAGAATTGCTGCAGGTACCACCAAGTTGCACTATGCAGTTGGGTCCCTGTAAAAGCTTAACACACTCTATACCGAACCAAACGTGAGACAATCACAATGATAAATTACCAACTGGTTTGTATAATTGCAAAGGAAGCTGTGTAAATGCAGCAATCAAGCAGTGTAGAAATCCAGTGTCCCTTTGAGGTTCTTGTCTCTGCACAATATGTAAATGCCAGTTTGATATTTAACTACTAAAGATTACTCAATGCTCTCTATCAACAACACTATACAGATGAGGAAAAGTTTTGCTAAAATAGGTCAGGCACAATAAAATATTCCATTGCTGGGGTTAATGCTACTTAATTATCTCAATATTCAATGCGTTAGTGTTTCATATGCGTGTTACCTCGTAACTTCTTGTTGTGATGTCATATTGTATGCAGATGTTGGGTTAATAGTCGGGCAATTCTCGCCGCCATAAGACACCGGAACAGGCGAAAATTACATAACAGCGTTCATATTTGTTGCATGTCGGCTCTGTTTATAATAATTATCGATTTTTGTTGTGTGACATTCTGAACAATCAGCAGCTATAAACAGTATTATCTGCAGACATTTATAATTAAAGCAATTTACACTGGATCGGTCAAGATGGTTTTCTTTCAGGTGAATGTCTGAACCTTAACATATAGAAGAAAAATTTTAGGAATAATTTCCTTTACTGGGACGACTTTCAGCAGTGGCTGTGGAACTAACATTATTCCAAAAACGCATCGTGTGAGAAAACCGTGTGGTATAATGAATGATTCTTTACTATTGCATGCCTAAAATTCACACATCAGCGGCGAGAGATAGGAGTGACATAATGGGGGTGGAGGGGCGGGGGGTGAGTTCCTGGAAGAGTGAGATAAGTTCATGCACCCTTCATGTGGAAGTGTTCGGGGGAACTCGTCATCGGTTGATCCAGATTCATTGGTTTCATTGTAAATTTGGTTGAGCAAGTTTTATTGCAGTGGGGCTTTCAGCATAACACTCATTAATCACTTTATGGTGGGTGTATTACACAGGAGGCTGAGAACATACGGTAATCAATAGCTGCTGCAGAGACCCGTGTTAGGCGTTCATGCACTCTTTTAATTCACATTTAGAGACACGTTGATATTTATGTGCCTGTAGACTGGTAACAGACTGATGTTAGCATCTCAAATTTAAAAGATTTATAATGCAGTATTCAGCCTGCCTTAAAATATAAGAACAGTGGACCCATCCGCTTCAGTTAGATACACCTTCATTGCTATTACCGATGTAAACCACGACATACTGCGTGGCAGCATGGCAATATTGGCAATTCGTTTCTGACGCCTTTAAACAGACACATGCGATTAGTTTACCTTTAACGCGCGATACTGGCGACAATGCTGGATATAAAGGATGTCGATTAGTAGATTGGAGAGCAGAATATGTCGTTGAATGTCACTAAATGCATATGCGACATGCTAACTTCTTCAATGTCTTACAACCCAAAATATTAACGCTTTTGTAACTAACAGATATAAGGCTATGTTGATATCCTGTATCATGTGACATGCTAGCACACCGCTGAATGCATGTGATTTCCAATTCTGCATAAATACACTCACCTGCCATTTGGTCCTGAATGAATCATGATAACCCGATGCAACCGTAGAACAAGAAAGTTTAACCCTCTCTCTCTCTCTCTCTCTCTCTCTCTCTCTCTCTCTCTCTCTCTCTCTCTCTCTCTCTCTCTCTCTCTCTCTCTCTCTCTCTCTCTCTCTCTCTCTCTCTCTCTCTCTCTCTCTCTCTCTCTCTCTCTCTCTCTCTCTCTCTCTCTCTCTCTCTATATATATATAAATATATATATATATATATATATGTATATATAAATTTATATAAATATATATATATAGTTGTATATATATATATATTTATAAATATACATTTATACAGTGTGAGAGTGCCATAGTGAGGTGGAGCTTTTCGACCATATTGTTTTGAAAAGACTAGTGGGAATGCAGCACTGAATGGTAATGCACATTGTAGCGCCTAAGGCAAAACAGACTGAAGATCACTCGTTTGGACGGTAGACTGTCGTAGGAGATTCATTGTACATTTTGTCGCTGTTTCAAAATCGCTAAGATATCACAGGAAAGAATGAGCCGAATTATATCGAGTGAAATAAATCAACCTTGTCGGCATGCAGTCTGCTGCAGGAAGCAATTCGATGTTGCCTGCATATGAAGTTTCTTGTCTTTGATATATTGTTCGCTTTGCGAAGGATGCATTCGGGGTTAGTCTTGGTGTGGAATAGACGTCGAATCTTTCACCAAAGCCTATTTTGTACATCAGGCGAAACTATAACCAGCCGAGACCCTTTACTCAGTTAGCGAACTGCGTTGGCTGTTAAGAAATTAAATGTGAATCTGCACGGCTGTGATTAAACAATGTTAACTAATCGTCGACCATTTATGTGGTATCCGCATAAGCTATGCTTAGATCACTGTGACATTTTATTATTAAATAATAAATTTGCATGATAATGCAAAGGTGATCACCCATATTTCATTACTATATTACAAAGCAAAATCGTTTTATATCAAACTGTTGGTGTTAGACGAAATGATAACTTTAATACCTTGAAACTGTTTTGAATTTTCAACAGGCGTGGGAAGATATTTAACTTCTGAGGACTGACGATCTTCTATCCGATACACAGCAACAAAGCATTCATGCAATTTGTCATTGTTTTGTACTGATAAATAATGTGTGGGTGCATGATAGCTGCTAGACAATTACCTAAATCTTATGCTTCTGTGAGAACATTTCTACAGGTGAAAAGGCTTGGCCGTGCGTGGGAATATATGAGGATATTTAAGCGGATTGGGCCCGAAAGTGATCGCTTGTGATAATATAATTTGGCTCGACGGTAGTCCTCATTGGGAAAACAACGATTGAACCTAGACTCGTGTATGTTCAGTGGGCCCAACACTTGGAATTGTTGAATGCATAATGCCGCATGAAATTGTCACAATCCTGACAGTTGCAGCGCAAAAAGAAAATGTACTCAGGACCAACTAATCCTAAGCGCCCTTTGACAAGTTCATATTTTATGTAAAGTAAACGTACATTGATGCTCCCAGAGGCTGCTCCTAATACATAAATATATGTAGTCAGATAAGATAAACTACATTATCAACACCTATCACCATGCTTCCAGCATATTCGACATCAATCTAGCGACACGCATTTGTTTGTTTGATGTAATACCCATGCATGCTAAAACAAAACTAGGCATGCGCGTTTTGCAGCCCCTGTCGCAGAGTCAAAGGTTGTTGCAGTGTATCGGTAGAGTGGGCTTTATATTGATTAGCATTCCTGGCTATATTGTCATGCAGATATGTAACAGTATAGCACACGTACAGCTAATAAGTTCCATTACGAAGAATCTATCAATGGATGGGTACTGCGCTTCTACGTTTGGTGTGGCGGATACTCAAGCAATGCGTGGTACATGCCACTAATGAGCGCCTGTTCAGTTGTAGATGTTTGCGATGCGTTGGGGCTTAACGTCTGAGCAGTCTTTCTGGCATTCAGGAGCTGTATTTGAATTGGCCGCTGCTACGTATGATGCTATACGATACCTTCAGCTGCGCGGTTATGGTTATATGCACATCCTTCAGCATTGCAATACGTATGTAGAGTCGGCAGTAAAGAGCGTTGTCCGGCAAGTTATTCCAGGACGTGATCATGCGTTAACCAGTTGTAACCATTTTTAAATGACAAACATTTATTCCAGGGAGTGGTCCAGAGTTTGAGCATGGATGAGCAACTAGGATAATATAATAGACTCTTGGACAATGTATGACAAGTTTCAACGCCATAAATATTCCTTTAATTTTTACTTCAGATACTGACCGACCAATGCATGGCGTTTGTATATATGCATACGTATGGAAATTATTTGGCAACAAACAAGTAACGCTCTTAAATATAACCCGGAATTAGAAAGAGTGCGCGTTATATGGGGAAATGGCTTGACTGTCCATATGCCAGGATGACTTATCTGTTTAAGTGACTTTCATTTATTCAAACGGTCTGCTTATTTTTGTGGATTTGTGAATAGCAATAGGGGCTTATTACGCTTCCTTTTTCGCCCGAATGGACATGCATCATTGACTACAGATGCAGACACTGCGAATGATTAATTGGGTAACCGCAATCTTATTCCTAACCTGTGCTACGAAAACCACGACACCTCTACGGCCACTATCTACTGTGATGTATTACCTCCGAGCATCGCTGGCACCGCAATGAACAGCAAAACAGGTGGCAAACGATTGACTGTTGGGTCGTTGCACTGCATAATTTTTGGAAGCACAGGCTTATAAATTCTAGTTTATAACCACTTAATATAAATTCATCGCGTTCAACCATCCTCTGTAGAGAGCTGCTAATGCACCATTTGTCCCTGTAAACCTGTCATCCAAGGAATCGTAAACATTTGTTTTATGTCGTGCACGGATTTTAGCTGCAAAGCTTGCAACGTTTGAAAAATATTCAGCCTACAAACCTCTTTGGTATCCGTGTTGTGATAGTATATGTTGACAATGAATGTAAAAATAGGTGGTATCCTATATGAAAAAAGTATCAGGGCCAGTATCAGGGCTATGAGTTTCTGTGAAAGGAGAGTGACGGGGGAGTAGTAGGAGGGCTTTGCTTGGGGTAAGTACTAGTAAACTTTCTGTGAACTTGCTTTTTTTCGGTTGTGAAATGTCTTCCCTAATCACAGGGAATGGGGGCCAAACCATTCTTCTGCTGAATTGACGCTCAATGATGAAGACGGAAACTTCATATACTTTTGTCATAAACGCCAATTTTAAACAATCTAAGCTGATGATATCAAAACCAAATGCACAGTTAAAAGCGTATCTTAGAGACAAACGTCTGTGTGTAGTATCATGTATGGATGAATACATCAAAAGGACGGAAATGCTGCGTTCTGCTACTGTATTGCAACTGTTTATTTCCTATTGCAAGCCGTACCCGTCTGTTCGAAGGGCAACCATATCCAGTTAGATAAAGAGTGTAATTAGTGGCTGCTGGCATTGATACTAATGCTTTCAAGCCACAGATCACCCGGGCTGCCTTGTCTAGTACAGCCCTGACACTAGCCACCCCTTTGGATCATAATCGGAAAACGGCGGATTAGCAGTCCGACTGTGCTTTTGCCAAGTAGTACAATATGGAGAGGGAAGTAATTCAATAGTTGCTGCATATTGCATTTCTTATTGTTGTGAAATAACCGGCCGGTATTGCTTGTTTATATCTGCAATGCAGTGAAGCAGGTAAAAAGAGCCCTCTGATCAATGGTACCATGTAGACTATTCATAGAACAGTATGTGAAGCTACCGTTCTGGCTGTTTGTATATCCGTATTAATTGCATCTATTTTCAGTTTGTTTTCGGCAGAGAAAGGATATATCCCAGGATTCATTCAGTTTTGTCGACCCCTTTTGCCATGCGTGGGTGCAACGAAGCTGTTAGTTTTCCCCGTTAAGAGTTTTCAATTGCCCTTGCTTGATAAGTTACCGCTGTTGACTTCAAGTGACCATTTGTTTCTATTGCTCGAAAAACCTTGATTGATCTTGGCTTTCATTACATATGGTGCCCGTTTTCTTGGTTGGTACAGAAGATGCCACATTGTATGATGTATACCGCGGGGGACGCATAATAAACCATTATTAATGAACGAATTCTAATGCTAACACATTCCTGCAACATCATGTTTTAGGTTGCCATTACAAAGTACGCACTCGTGCTCTTACAGTTGTTACTAAAGGTAACGTGATATTTTTCCTATCTTCTAGTCATTTATAGCACTATCAACGAGGAAGCACCTTTATTCTCCCTTGAAAGTCGTGGGTGTGAACCGTTGTTTATCACGCATGAAAGGAATCTTTTAGTGACAAATACAGTTCTAATAATAGCAACGCTCAACTTTCTTAAAAGGCTCCGGAATTGCTGCCCGATAATAAACATCCTATTGAATTATAACTGTGCCGTAAATGGTAATGAATGTCTCGACACTTCGCTAAATGTCTGCATACTTCTGTGAAGCAATAATCCACCGCCGCACACGCTATAATTCAGTTTTTGGTAGGCTATTGTAACGACTGTCTGAAAATCACAGCTACCATATTCTAACGGCTCATCCCAATTAGGTGCGAGGCGATTTGATCATCCAGAATAGCAAACTGACCGATCAATTAGCGAATATGGCGAGGACCTCAATGCTGGTTGTTAGCTTAATTGTGTCCTCTGAAACCAAGAATGAGATTGGCATAATTGCAGTAGAAATCTAATGACACTTCTGAGGCCTCGTTTGCGGCTTGATTGGTGATTAGCACAAATGGCATACGTAACAATTCAAGGATAGTACGACAAACACCTACACAGGCTACATAAGAAAGTAACATTAAATGCCAGTTACTCCGTTGCTCTGAAGAGTTAAAATCAGGACAAGAAGAAACTGCGATCGATGATTATTTAAAATCCTCAAGCAAACACAACATAAACAAATGCAATTCTGCATTGGAAAACAGCAGTGGTTCTTTATGTCAAGTCATCTGGAATTGCAATCATCCAACAAGTTACCACAGAGTTTGAAGATGATTTTCATCCCCCGGCGTTCGGCGTCTAGTACACTTCATTGGACTGTATGATTATCTGCCAAATAAATTTTTCATTAACCCGCAGCTTTGGAACATTAAGCATGGATTCGTCGCTAGCTTAATAACAACATAGCACAGTCTGGAACAGTCCCAAACTCTGTTAATTACCTGTGCAATATAGAACAAATGAGGTTTGAAGGTATATTATTTATTAAATATTCATGCGTACAAAACATCATAAATATCCCTTGTAGCCGCATTTCATTGTTAAAGGCATGTTATCTGACGTATTGTGAATGCTGCGCGCTAAACAATACCAAAACTAGCTATCTAGATTCACTTATAATGCAGACATTCTCAAACCCATTGCAACTAAAAAGAAAATATAAGCATAACTCATCGACGCCCTGAAACCGCTGTGCCCGTAAAGTTACGTCTGGTGCTAAGAATCCTGAGTATTAATTCCTGCACGAGAGACTGTATTAGATTATCATCACCGGTAGCTTAATGGTGAAATTATTGTATATGACATGCCGAACCATGTGAGTTGTGTCGCATATGCTAAACATCTGTCCAATTAAAGAGAAAACCAGGACGTGATTTTATAGCACATATTCCTGGTAGGACCTGGTGATTATTTTTTAAGCACATGCGACTTATTGCACATATTATAAAGTGCCTATATGCAACGTTTAATTCAACAAACATTTGGCTCATTGCTGGATATTGTTGTTGCATGTATTGGAAACTTCAAAGATGAATAATTGGTGGTTAGCATTTGTACAGACTCGATGCAGAGACCCCATATCTCCCGATATAGCTGAATGTTGCTATGCATGTAGATCTAAAGCATTTGATCGGTTGAAATTTTTGTGATTGGCCTAAGCTCAAAACCATTCAGAAGATAACGGGGAGATATAACGACGTGACGTTGGATTCTTTAGGATAATAAACAAACTTTTTTGGAAGGCATGTGTGTGCCTTTTTGTGAGCAATTGTGGGTTGCGGTGTTGCTTTTGATGGTGTGATTTTTGGTAACAAATCAGTGTCTTATGGTGAAATATATTGTACAATACTCGGGAGATCTATCCGCGCCAAAACAGGCAGCATGTTAAGAATCATTTAGCTGCTGACGAAAGTACCCACGACCCAGATGAAAGAGGGAAACCATCTCTAGTTTTTTAATCACATAATGTCCGGCGCAGGGATATTTGCAAAGATGAGCAGATGAGGAATCGCCATGTCGTGCGATTTTGATCATCAATACAAAGCGAGCTGTCTACAGAGTTACAAGGTTTTAATACTCCATAGATATCTCCAACAAAATTTGCTGAATAGTGCCATTCACAAAAGGGTGCGATTAATTTGTGAAACATCATTAGACTTTGGCGTATAGCATCTCACAAATCGACAAATTATTACGACAAAGATAAACGAGTAACATTGCCTGAACGGCAATGAGAAACATCAATGTTGTGAGGCCTTAATAACGCTACGTGGACAATTAAGATTATGTGGCCTTGAACTGGATGTTATGCTGGATACGAATCTCGCGGGTCCCGGTTTGCACGTTACATATTTTGTAAATTTGGGATGAAATATAAATAGGATCGAACTACCAACACGTCACATTGGAAC
This sequence comes from Urechis unicinctus, assembly GCA_034190875.2. Taxonomy (NCBI): domain Eukaryota; kingdom Metazoa; phylum Annelida; class Polychaeta; order Xenopneusta; family Urechidae; genus Urechis; species Urechis unicinctus. The sequence continues at coordinate 28,153,850 of CM067351.1, read as the reverse complement.
GGTTTTTTGAAGATTACGATGCCAGATATATGAATGCATAGTTTGCAATGCGCCACAAAACATAATTGCTCTCTTTATCATAATACATTTCGAGTAAACTAAATCATTAAATCATCAGTACATTTGGCGACAAAATGTAATTATCATTTTAAAACGTTGCCTCTGATTTGCAGACTTGGCACTTGGCTTGATGTATGAGTGTCCATAGGAACCGGGTACCAGCATCTTAACATTGTTTCTTATTCGATGACACAGATGCAGAGGCAAATGTGACTACCGCGATCATCTCCGAGATATGTCGTATCAGTTCTACACACAGCAATGATTCCATTAGACAAAGCGTTACACCAGAACCCCATTCACCATGATGATCGCGAAGTCAACAACACATCTATTACATTTCTCGAGATCGCATATAAATGAGGCATTAGCCTGCATAAAGACCACGACCTAGGTGATTGCCGTCACTAATTTGGGCAATAATCAGTCAGTTGAAAAGGCAATTGCTTTATCTGAGCAGAGGGCATCCTCGTGACCACACTAGTATAGCAGCTGGCTAATAGAAAGCAGGCGAAGAATACTACATTGAGAGGCGGATACACTCAACCAACAAACCAACAGCGAGTTCTGAAGGACAAATATCCGAACTGTCACAACACGTGTTCATGTGGATCACTTATTGTACGATACTCGTCCGAGTAATATATTTGCTGATCCTATCTTTTAGTTCAAGGAAATTATTTTGCTGCATTATCATCGATCCTGTCAAGACTAATGTCATGATTTCACATCATGCTACTGAACCGTAATAGCCTGCCAGCCTAACGAAGACAATCGATAGATCGGAATATTATGTTAAGTTTTATTCGCACACAACAACACTTTATAGCTCTAACGAGCGGTGCGATTAGATGTGTTGGCGGAGACGATATGGAGCATATCCGGTATAGCCAATGCCTTTTGGATTACTATATAGGATAAATATGCGGCTATTATTTGACCTTGTGTTAGACTGTAAGGCTGTGAATCATCGATGTGATTTGAATTAGTTCTCGGTGTAAAGAAAGTCTCTTGCATTCTGGCTGTTGATCTATGAAGTGACTTCATGCAGATTATTGTTCCATTATTTTGCCTACAAGTTCATGATATAATTTCAGGTGGGTATTACAGATGCGCTTCAAGGATAATTATTGCGTTGGACATTCCCACATATTCACAACATGCGTTGTACATCCATCTTATTTGAGGTCACATGTAGTGATTGTTTAAAAAATTATATGTGACACCTTGGTCTATAGAGTTTTAGCAATAATGCTTTTAGATAATAAACGCCACTAGGCGGTATGTCTGATCCATTTCTATACATCGTCTTTGAGACGAGCAGAACAGGAAGTTATTGCAAGTGCATTGGTTAGTCCACACGCCCGTAGTAACGTAATGCATGATAACGATGCGTCATTATTTCTAGTGTTAACTTTGGCAAAATATCAAAGGAATATATTCAACACCGGAATCGTCGAACGTCTCTTCACGTGTGTAATTCTCGTCTGGGACGCAATAGGATATATTTGGATGTGTCAGGATTTAAATGGGCTTCTAACGTTCACAAACATGAATATTCACATGTCAAATTAGCCATGCCTATTTACGAAAGCAAGATACTTCCTTCATTGCCGATCATCACGATAGCATTAACGCCCAAGCAGTTAATTATTACAGCTGCGATAATGCTGTTAATGCTGAAGGTCACAATTTACGTTACGGTTAGGTATGTTAAAAAATGTTTGGTATTTGTTTTACTGGCCTTTAGGCCTTCAGCTGTATCGTCGGCCCTTTTTGCATGGACATCGGCAATTCCCCTCACATCCTTGAACCGCGTTGAATTTATTCAAGGGTTAAAAAGTACATACTGTTCGACCAAGAATCGACGCAAAGATATGCAATTGTGGCTACAATGACTATAGTTTGTGGTATGGTAAGCATCGAGAAGTCAGACAATCAGTAGAGTGAGACAAATACCCCGGCGATTGGACAAAACTCATTTTGCTCTCGAAGCAACAACCTGGTAAATCATAATGTAGGACGAAATGATATTATTTGCTTACGTCCCTGACGACCCCATTGATTGGCTATGTCTCTAGCACTCGAGCTACTTATTTCCCCTTTCCAAATTTTCCAGTCCAACATGTTTATTGTCACCAGGCATATTAGTTGGCTGATGCCGCACATTATGAATAATATTGATTGATCTGCAGTGAATACAAAGCTAATAAAGTATGACATTTATTTTATGTTGGTTACCACATAGGATCACAAATGGCAAGTATCAATTTGGTACAACGGCTTAACATCAATAAATCAAATCATTTCCCCTTTTGACCCCCGGAGAAGATTCCTCAGTTAATCTTTGCGGCTCCATAACAATAATTATAATTTACGATATTTGTTTTTTGGAAGAATTATTTACTTTCATAGCATCGCCATCGAGTTTCAAATTAAACAAGATAAGCGTACGCATAAAGAGATTGCTCCAAAAATGGTTCCTGCTGGGAATATCGGGCGAAAGTGGACTGAGCGAAAAAGAAAGCCTGCCAGATAATTTTCCTGTGTAATATATCGAGATATATCCAATTTAGTAACAGCATTGTGCACTGCAACGTTACATCAACAAACGTACTGTTTTTTGTCTTCGGTCATAAAATGGAAATCAGCTTGCGTGCTCCATTTCATTTGAGCTGACACCTGTGATGGATCACTGCATTACAACACCATCAGCCAGTGAACTATTTGGTGATTAATCAATGTGATCTCTTTAGCTGTTCTTCTCAATCGAGATTGTGACCTTCTCTGGTAATGGTTGGGTAAGTTGCAACGCGTCCAGCACATGATAACTCCTATAACTGGTACGGATAGTCTTTTAATGCTTTGGCTGAATTTCTTCCAACAGGAGTCTCATGTAATAGTGGACTTCATAGTAGTTCAAAAGATACAGGAATCTGGTGGACCGTATAAGCGATGTGTATTGGTCTTAACATTATGCCAATAAACGTTAAGGATCATATCTCTAACCAAATGACTCTGGGATACCAACATGTAAAACCAATTTGTGCTGTTGAATGACTAGGTGCGCTGGTAACATTGGCAATTTCAGTAACGTATGATATCATGTTGACAGTATTTCTTGATTAACAAGTGCAAAATCTAAGCGGTTTTGATGATTCGTTGATCCATGGTGATGGCAAAAGGTATGTGAATGCCTATTGAGAATTCGATTATAAAACATGGATATGGTGCTGCAATTCAGTATTGATGATTCGGTGAGCTCTCATTAAATCAATTAGAATGTTGATAGTCACCATATAAAGCATCTAAACGTTTTCGATATACCGAAATACTTTGCTGCATTATCATGACTGAATATCATATGGGTGAATATATCTTATGTCAAAAGATGTCCATGCAACCATTTTGTTCCCACTCTACGCACTTTGAAAATGATGAATATTTATATACAATTGGGCGATAATTAGTTAATTAATTGCGAAATTAAAAAGAAATTTCCGAGGTGCTAGAATTTTTATAACAATGCTTTCCTAACAGGCAATGAAACCACCGACATCCATCTAGAGATCAGACTTGAGCTTTTGCGGAGAACAAACTGGTTAATCACACAATGTCTTGCGCAGGTATATAGGAATATCGCGTTAAACTATTTGCATTGCAGAGCATGAGGCTTAAGATAGGAAAAACCTTTTCTTCGACGATAGGTCCTACTCTTTTCGCTTAAAAATGGGAATTACAGATAAATTAAAAAGGTATGGTGAATATAACATGAGACTGAAGGAAGCCAAATGTATGACTCTCCATACGACATTTCGGCTGTACATATCTAAAATTAATGTATTTGGTGGCACGATGATAATGTCGGGCCATTCCTTCATCAGCATCAATGAAAGACGCCGGCGCTCATTCATTATTGTCACAACGAAAAGCGCGTAAACATTTAATCCCTTGGATCAGACATTGTGGTCAAACGCCGCTTAAGTATAGCTTTTATATGGTATGGCAGGCCGTTAGTGCTTGTTGCTTACCTTTGCTACCCTAACCGATTTTTTGACAATGAAAACATAATAATGGTTTCATAATCAAGAAGTTTAACTTTTGGCAATTCAATATGTTTTTATTGTCAACTTCGTTGTTTCTCCCCTCCGCAGCAACGATCAAGAAGTTATTTATATTCCTGCACGGCAAAATACCCTGACTAAGCGTGCCCTCGCCAGTCAAAAGCCATATATCTTACAAGTCTTTAAGGCACATCCCACAATAACACCATCTGCTTGAATAAGTAAGAACAGCGGTTTGGAGTTTATATAAATCCTCTGCAGGATTGTTCATTATGTTCAAATCGGCAAGTCGGCTTAGATTTAGATTTGTCGCGCCTTAACCCTTCACAGAGAAATATTTTATCACAGAACAAGCAGACAGTATAATTCATGTCCATTCAATGAAACACCATCAAGCCACAAAATGATAAGCTCGTTGCTATGTTTTGTTTCGTGTCTTGATTGGTTAAATTCATTAATTTAATAGCAAATAATTAACTGCATCGTTCGCGAACACAACCCTGCAGTGGTCCAACCACAGTTAAGCATGTGATGACTAATTTACTTCTACAAGGATTTGCTTTCCAATGAGTTCCTCTTATATTTCAAATTTAGGCGAGCTTAAAACAGCTTATTTACCTCGTTTAACCTATGATTTATCATGAAATAAACAATACATTGTAACGATTTGCATTCCAGAGGCGACACAAAACTAACTATCATGCAAAGATACGACAATGATGTTTTCCACGGCTATCGGTTTGAATATTGGTTATTTGGTACAAAGCAAAAATCCATTCAACACCTTAATAACTATGATCGATCTTTGGCATGTAGACAAGTGTCTCAATTCCGACATCAAAGCATCCCGTTACTGGTTTAAAGTTTGTTTGTTCTCCGTTTGGAAAATGAATATACATGAACATAACCAAAATAGTCTAAGCCAGCACCGAGACTTGACCAAATTGTAACGGAAGTATAACCGTTGCATCATAATGGTATGTGATGCTGGCGTTGCCATGAAGACATCCATCTAATCTTGACATCGCAGGTTTTATTTCTGTTACCGGCACTATCGATCCCTTTCACTGCTTGTTCCCAGATACATAAGCTGCTCTTAAAAAGGAAACTGTGGCAAAACCCAATCATTGCGGGTTCGCATAACCCCCCACAACCTGTGACAATAAATTGTATGTGACAAACAGGGGCATTTCCACATGTGTGCGGTTGTCAAAAAGAGTAGAAGTTAATGATTGCGCAAGGGATAAAAGACCCAGTTTGCGCTGATACTTAACTTGGACCATCTCGATTGCGATTTGTCGGTGGAAAAAACTACAATCTGATGACGAGGTAATTACTCTAAAGTACGGCGACTTTGAAATAAATGACCCCATGAATGACATGGGTTCAGGCAATGTGATTAGGTACTTTCCGGGAGGGGGGGCACAACCTCATATTTAGGTCAAATGAGATTTAAGGGCTGACTACGCTCTGACTATGGGCCCCGTACGGGCAAAAACCCTTCAAGCCCGAAATTTAAAATGAAAATGTTTGGCCCCAGATGGATCACGCAGAGCCCATGGCCAAGTGTTGAACATGCACTTCTTTCAGACAGGGGATCCTTGAGAGTTAAGCCCATATAAGGCCCTTGGGCAGTGATGCCCGACCCTTGTGGGACCCGCATGGTTTTCTTACGGGTGCTCTATTGGCCCGCAGGTAGTTGGGGTCCCCTTGACCCTGACTAGCCCCACATAGGTCCTGTACGACTCAATACTACCATTTTGTTGCGTACTTGCAGCGTATATATAATCGTCAACGTTTTGCATCCCGGGGTTCCGGGGTAGTACAAATTACCATTATCGGGTGATCATATAGAACTATCTGAAATACGTTTGAAATACATAACAATGGTTGAAGATGCTTCAATTAATGAAAACAAGCATGGAGTACACAATATATGTATTTAAATTATCAGATAGTACTAAGGAATTTTAATAGCTAAACTATGGCCACTTTTTAAGAATTGCACACTTGTCAGAATTAATAATGGCATCCTAGATACTAGAGCCCAAGGAATCCTTTTAAAGGAAATTTCCCGCTTCACTGGCTTCCCTTCCTGTTGAACATAATACAATCGTACCGAACATAGACAGAATGGCGTCATCATAACATGCAATTACGACGACGTTTTCTCGCACGTTCATTTTATGCTACGATCGCCCATCTGATATTCGAATACTGCGTTTTGGCTACATTCAGCTACGTTTTTTAGCATAAGCTTTGTCGGCTTTATCCGTATAATAAATTTAGCCAAATTATAAGTTGTTAAATAATTTTCGATACTCAATCTGTAGAACGTCTGTAACATATTACACCATCATAACTACCAACATCAATCAAGATGATTTAGAAAAAGATACAAATATTGAGCATAGGTCATCCGCACCAATAATTTGATTTTTTCCTGTTCCATTTATAACAGCTCTCGATCATTTGTTTGAATTAATCATTAGTTAAAAGATACCATGATGATAAATAATCCGACATGTTAATGGAATCTAACGCTTAGAGATTAGTTAACCGTACGCCTCTTGAAGTCAGAACTCCACTTTATGTACAAAACCATGATAAGCCCCTTTCTACTTCATTGTTTACACCAACATTCATGTAAGCAGCTGAAGAATATTGACATCATTCACTTCACAATACTATCGAATTGCGTTGACTACCTCAAAGCAAATTATTGACACCTATCTGTGGTGATACTGATTAGAGTTTTATTCTATTGACCCAAAAGGCTTTGCTCAATAGTTAACATGCGGCTTTGGCCCAGCCATGAGCCTCAACGATACGCATTCGGTCGAACACTATTTCGGAAATACTGATTGTTACAAACAAGACCATCTTATAAATTGACATTTTAATCGACCATTCAAAGATTACGTACCGCGTTTGGCCACTTTTAACCCCTCCTCCCCATGACACTCCAAAGCAATGACGCACCGCAGTGCTAACCCATACACAAACTCCCTCTGGCATAAAGTAATATTTGAATTGGCCCATATGTTGCACACCAACATTGCCACGCGATTCCGTAATCGGCAATAATGCAAATCGTCTTATTTCATTCGTCATTGTCACAATATGAAGCAGGCTAGTTCTCTCATCATGTGGATGGGACATGGTAGTCTATTAAATCATCATTGTCTTGCCAAACATTCTTCCCTGCTAGGCTTTAATTCATTAGTGGCACATCCTGTGCATCATTTCTAACAAGAGGAAATATAATTTACTGATCTGAAGAGTTCAATCGCGGCCCTTATTTGAGTGATAAAGATTTCGGTTAGATCGGTAATTGGCGTGTATAGCCTAAGTAACTCTATACCTCTGACTTTGACCAGCTACTTAAAAGATTGAGTAACATTGAAATAGTTTTATTTGTTCCAGCATAACACGGCATACCGTAAACTATAGCGAGACACAGTAAAGGCAGTTCTGGTGATCAGCCATTGACATAACAGCATACGTTTGTGTTTTTCATGAACCAGAAGGATGACAATATTCCTATGACGACTAACAATAATGTGATTTATGGTTGGCTGCTGAATAGTTTTACGGATTACGTATGATATGTTGCATACAACTGTATGAAGATTTAAAATACTAAAGGGAAAGAGAGGCATCTAAAGCCATTTGTATCGTACATAGACGTTATCTTCAGACTCAATTGTGTAGATTCAGCTAATATATTGCCGATTTATAACAAAAATAACTTAACACTTCAAACTGTTTTTCCATGTATTAGCCTATAGACCCAGTTCAAGTAGGCAGTGGTAGGGTTATATTCCGGTAATTCCTTTCGTTTCCAATGCGTGACAAATTATATGTTCCTCCGAAAAACTCACCTTTACCTGGCCGGTAATCGTTTCAAAACCTTTGCCACGTACCTCAATTAGTCAACCAACACGACCAGCACTTTTGATTATATTTGTTTAATACCGAAGCAAACCCAGCCAGTAGGTCATGAAATCTTTCAAAAAACAAGCCTGGCGGCGGGGGAGTTGTTCAAAATACAGCGAAATGAAATAAGAACATGAAAGTATGACTTCACTTCACTAACTCGTTAAGCTTGTCGAATATATTGAAAAAAACATTGGTTATGCCTTAAAATATATTATTGATGTTTGCATGTTACTGACAACATAAAATAAATGCCAATGACTTGAGAGCAGTTGTGTTGCATCTGTTTAGTTAATCAGGGTGATAACTATGCAGGGTATCGGATTCGCTGGTTACATTGCGACATCAAATCCGCAGCAAAATTGCTCTGGATTGACTGTCATTTCAATCAAATGGACTTCCACACATGTTGACTAAGAGCTTGAACTATCAAGCTTTTCAATTACCCGAGAAGTTTGCTTGGGGCTTCCCTTGCTTTGTTTGCTTATCACGGCTATATAACCGGAAACGTTGCAGCAACAGTGATTCCGCATTTCAGCGCATCTCAGATGGGTGGCCATGAGTGACTATAATGCATGCATCTGGCAAATATTTTTATTCTAATAACAAGCAATAACGACTAGCTCATAGGACCACCCGATACAACTGGGGTCAACGTATACTATAGGATACTGGGAGTCGCCGGTCATGCGTATGCCATAGGATGACAGTAGCGCCCTCTGGCTACTGGAAGACACCCCCGTCAGCCTATTGATACGATGACAGCTCCCGAATAAAGTGGTGCACATCATCTGCATTTACCTCTCGCGGCGGGAAATTTTTTGTTTGATGAATTGTTCTCTCGTTCGGATGATATAAACACCTACTTCTTGCTACTGGGAGACGCTTCTGTCAGCGTATCAACACGATGACGTGTTCTTACTCTGATCATTAGTCCATCACTTTCCTATAACGAATAAACGTCCAGACATATGATAATCGGAAGAAGACAATGGCAGACATTATTCTCTTGCCGTGTATAAAATAATATTGCGTCAATAGAGTCAGAAAGAGAAACTCGCTAGTTAGGATGACAGAATCGCCTACTACTGGCTACTGGGAGACGCTTCTGTCAGCGTATCGATACGATGACGTGTTCTCACTCTTATCATAAGTCCATCACTCTCCTATGACGAATAAATGTCCAGACATATGACAATCGGGAGAAGACAATGGCAGACATTATTCTCTTACAGTGTATGAAATAATTTTGCGTCAATAACATCGGAAAGAGAAACTCGCTCGTTCGGATGAGTCCATCAATTTCTATGACGAATAAACGTCAAGACATATGACAATCGGAAGAAGGCAATGGCAGACATTATTCTCTTCCAGTGTGTGAAACAATATTGCGTCCATATCATCGGAAAGAGAAACTAGTCACTCTGCCCTTTCTATACATAAAATTAACATCTCCAGCATTTGTAAACATTATACTAAATATATAGTCCATCATAGGAAAATACTGCAGCATGTATTTACATATTCAAGTCCGAGGTAGGCAACATGTATGCAACATATATGCACACCAATATTAACATATGTACATATATATATATATATATATATATATATATATATAGAGATATATATATATATATATATATAGATATATATATATATATATATATAGATAGAGATATATATATATATATATATATCTATATATATATATATATGATATATATAGATATATATATCTATATATATATATATATATATTAATATATATATACATATACATATATATGCATATATATACATTAATCTCCCTATATATATATATATATATATATCGTCATGTATGTATATCCCTCTATATATATATATATATATATCTATATATATATATAATGTATATATATAATATATATGTATTTATATAAATGCAATATATATGTATATATATAATTATATTATATGTATTGCTATATATATATTATATATCAATACATAAATATTATATGTACATCTATTTATATATACATATATATATATATATATATATATATATATACATATATATATAGACATATTTATATATTTATATATATATATATATATATGCATATATATATAGATATATATATATATATATATATATATATATATATATATATATATATATATATATATATATATATATCTATATAGGCATATATTCATATTACATGGCTTATATATATGTATATAAATATATATATATATATACATGTATATATAATATATATATATATATATATTTGTTTATATATATATATAATGTGTATATAGATATATAATATATATATCCATAATCATATATTTAAAGCAATGCCGCATTATAGCGCCGTTCATGTGGTATACTTAAGTGGAAATCACTCAATTTAGCACCTTTGATCACAAAATATGATACCTCCAAAATGATATTTTCAGCTTTTGCTGTATTCCGATCAGGTCAATCTTTTTTGCTAAAGAGATATTGCTGGAATGCCACAATTGGTATTGGTATATATCATGTAATAAATTGTATCATGTTTTTCCCAAGGATAGCTTTAAGGGCCACTTAAACCAAACTGCCCATAAAGATATGCGTAATGGAAATGCTATTGCTTAGTGATAACCAGCCTGCACTGTTTGTATTAGATCAATTATGGGGTATGCAGGTGAGATGTTTACAAATTGTGATTTACGGAACTAGCTCTGTACCAAGGTCGCGCCGAAAATTGAAAGATCTGTTTCGATAATAAACAACCGGACGCCCCTTCAAAGACTCCACAATATCTGAGGGGCAAGTAATTCAGTAAGGCAACGCAGGCATTTCTATATCTTTCTGACAACTACAAAAATATATTTGGCATAAAGGTGCTTGTTGCTGCTTATAGCATTTTTTATTGCTGTGAAATAACCCGACAGTTACGTCTGTTATATTACTGCAATAATCGCCTATTCACCGAACCGTACGTTGAGCTACCATACTGGGCATTTGTTTGTCCGAACTAGTAGCGCTTGTTTTCGCTTGTTTTGTGCAATTTCGCTTCAAAACTGTAAGTTTGCTTGGTTGTTGACCTTTCTCTTCAACCGCATTTTGAGAGTTAAGCAACAGCAATAGCATAGCCCACAGACACATTTTGAGCAACATTATCAATAAAGTCTCATTTTGGCGTTAACAACTAGCGATTTCACCACCGTTTCCGGATTATCTGGGGTGTGCAGTTTAGCATATCATGTGTATAAGCTACTAGTTTAAGAAAGTTTGGTTCCAAACTGCTATGATAGCATCCATTGTTTTAGTATACCACATGCACCCACAAGATGGTGTGATAAATTATATCTGTTCTTGAAAACTACTAAGCCATATCTTTAGCAACAGTATCAATACATTCTCATATGGGCGTTAACAACTAGCGATTTCACCACCATTTCCAGATTACCTGGTGTGTGCAGTTTAGCATATCATGTGTATAAGCATCCAATATTTATTATACCACATGCACCCAAAAGATGGTGTGATAAGTAATACATATTCTTGAAAAATAAGTCATATCTTTGGCTGCTTTGATGGGTATTTACTAAGCTGAAAATGGATTCTGATTTCAATTGAGATTTTATATTTCCCCATACGATATTCGCACGTGTTGATATTGGACCGAAAACGTTCAAAACGCTTCAGCTTTAGTAACTTATCGATGGCAGATATATGCGCACGTGGCGTATCTGCGGATGAGAATCTTTCATCCGCTTTGAACCATCTCGTGGCTGCCACATCATTTGCACTCCCGTCAATTCACCAGATATTTACTTTAAGATTAGAATTACATTGCAATCAAGATGCTAACGAGAGTTCAGCAAACTGGATAAATAAGCATTATAATGGGTGAGTTTACAGCTTATGTGTAAGGTTTAGCGATGCTCTCAAAGTAATGCGTATCAGGCTTTAAGGTATTAACCAACAGATTGGATTCCGATGAATCGTTGAAACACGAAGACGCATTTCCTCATCGATAAATAAGTTTATGACAATTGTGCATAAGCAAAACACATACCCATTGCATGACCATAGATGAGTAACAGCTCTGGAGTATGTATCACTTGCAGACAAGCTATGCTAATATTTTCAAACCGAAATACGTAGGGGATGATTCTGCCACACGTTGGACAGTCTGAAAATCACAGCAGTCACATTAACGCGTAATCAGGTACAACGGCACCTTTAGTCAGGTAACTGCCTCATAACAGGTAGCTTCCATGCGATTCGATTATCTAGAATAGCAAACTGCCCGATCAATCAGCGAATATGACGAGGGCCTCAATTCTGAAACCAATAATGAGAAGAAATCTAATGATATTTCTTAAGCCTCATTTGCATTTTGATTGGTAGTTAGCTCAAATGGCATTTGTCACAATTCACGATCAGTGCGCTCGCTTAGTGACTACAAAGCATGCAATGTTGACAATAGGTCATATTACCATTATTTGTAAATACAAAGCATAATCAGCCAATTAACTGTATGTAATTCTCATCAAGCTGCTGGATGGTCTTTAAATCTGGATTTTGTGGGGCAGGATGTGTATGTCGTTATAAACATAAAATAATAAGAATAAGCCATCCGTTATTATTATCATCATAAATACATTGCACACCATGCTCTTATTAAATATAGCCCGATATGTTTTGATACATTGTTAAAGTTACGTTGCTATGGTTACTAAGTCGGCTTGTCTTTCGTGGACCGCTGCATCCAATAATGGGGTTTCACAAGGTAAATGTCTCGTCTCCCACTTGTTCCCAAGTCTGCATATCTTGGCTGGTCATCTGGTAATATATAGCGCGCTACGCTGTCTGCTGTTTTTTCTCGGCATTCCGTTGTTGGCAAAGAAATTTTGCCCCTGAAAGCCTGGCTTACTACTAACGATCTCTTGAAGGGCCACCAATTGTTACCACTTTTTGCCATGCTTGAGTATCAGCCTATTACCGGCTGTTGTTTGTATTGCTTTATGATAACATTAAAGACATGGTTCACATGCCCGTTGGATTGCGCCGTGTGTTTTCTAGGTAGTAAGCGTCGACCACTCGTTGGTATGCGCATTCCGTATTAAATTATTTGGATTCTGATCGGATTTAGGACAAAAGGATTGTGGATTAACATTTCCCCACGCGAGTTTGTTTGCATGGGTAAAAAACAATGGTCGAATACAGAGCTTTGGTAACTTGTGTTACGAATAAACAAGTTGACTGAACATAGTAGCTTACTATTATCTGATCGACAAACATATAAAGCGTGTTGAGCTATCTTAGCATGTCGTAAATTGTTGGATATGACCTAACTTGAGCGATATCAGGATCGGTTGCGTTATTTATATAGGGTAACGAAAGTAAGATAAGCCGCATTGAACATAGATTTACGATTGACACTGCACTTCCACGCCACTGGTCTAGTGTTGAAAGAGAGAGCTGATGCCCAACGATATTTATGTAGGTAGAACAAGTCACGTGAAGGTCAGTACCTCATTTGAAAGCGACGAACTAAAAACATATGACGGGTAATTTGCACTTGGCTTAACATAATATTTCTGACATTCAAATAAAAGACATAGTTACTCAAAGATGTCTGGCATCGGTAAATATTCCTGTTTCTAGGTTGAAGACGTGCGTACTGAGAGGCCGACTGGAGACTTGAACAGTAAAGTGAGTTAACTATGTCTATCTGGTCTTTTATTAAATTTTTTCTCGCTTGTTCTTGCTCTAGCACATGATACTACTTACATACGGATAATTGGGGATCTTGGTAACTGAAGCGTTGACGATGGCTGGGCCAACCGTTGAACTACGAATAATATTGAGCGACTTCATCAGCAGTTAGCCCGTGAAGAGCTACGTGGTTTGAGGCGAGTGATTCAAGTCACTATGTTACTAGAATATACCTTCAAGTGGGTACCAACAGGCTAAATTACTTAGGATGATTATGCAAAACTTAATTTTCGATATCAGCAAATAATGAGAATACGGTAACGTTTGTAATGGGGTTCTGGCAAAAGAGACACGATCAAGAATATATCAACGAGCCCCCTGCTGTACATGCGCGTGGCAAATGCATTCTCGTATCTGTTGTATGGTGTAACACCTAGATGCTTTTATAATCAAAGCACTGAAAGTGCCGGTGGACGGTGCCGTCATCTCGCCCTGCGCAGTAATATATTCGATGTTTTGAATTTGTAGATATATCTTTTTACACACGTCCTTTAAACAAAAGCACACACACGCATTTTCTCTTTGTTTTGGTAACACGCACATTAAGTTTTCAGAAAGGAATCTTTTATTAGGTACAGATTTTCGTCTACAGACCAGATCTATTTCCTGTTAGGTAATTTGGTTGGTAGCGATGGTAACCACTCAAGCGGAACGGCGGTTTGCGTATGAATACTTTATCATATTTAGCCTGTATCATCGAGCTGCATTTATCAAAATATGCTAAATAGATGAATTTATACTTCATTTTATCATATTAATTTGGGTTTGCCATGTGTATTTAAGTATAGAAAACTGCACTATTTTCTTCATTGCAGGAAACTGTGTGGCTGTAGTTTGGTTTGTAGATTTAAAATCAGTTGTGCACCGTCCAAAAAGGAAGCTGTTCCACAGTACTCACTCACGATGCCATATGGCATATAAGAGAGACATTTCTAATCGATAGATGTACGTTGGTCGGCACAAGCTGTTGTAGCTAGAGCATAAGCTCGTTGTGAGTGTTAACTACGTGATGCTGTGTTTAGGCCCGCTTATGTGTGATTCATTATCATATAAGATCTGAAACCTGAAACACCCTTATCGGCTGCACCCACATATCATGTGTTATGCTATAGAACTTTGACTTTGATTAATAGGGAACGTCGTTTTGTGTGTGCATGTAATTACATAGAGAAGGTGTATATGCTTGCATTGTGCGAGGCTGGTAATCTGCGAGGCTAGCACATAACGTATCATGCAAAACCACAAATCACACAGCTTGTTCATACGATACTATTGCATGTGAACCAATGATAAAGAATGCAGCCTAAGGATGTGATCCATTAGCATATGCAGGCTCAGTCCATTTCAGAGGTCAATACATCAACCAGACAAAACAGCTCAACCAGTTGATGGACAAAGCAGAGCGAGGTCGGCAAATAGGATTACAGTTTGATGTAAATTGCTTCATCTGCGCTTCTGTGAAAGCATAAGAAACGAGAATGATGATGCTTTTTTGCATAGTGTGTACAAACAAACGTACAACTAAATTAACAATGATAATCATTGATGATAACATGTCATGGAGATGCTTTAGATATGTCAAACAAAACTCAATTGTTGCTCTCTGATGGATTTACACAACACCGCCTCAGTATGATGCAACTTGTTGATTTTTGTACCCCCTCAATAATAAAATTATACTGATAAAGAATAAACGTTTTTGAGCTTGTCATTTAATGAATAATCCAACTTTCTGTCCGATTACAGGAGAGAAGGAAAGAGGGGATAGAAGACAGTCGTTCCCATTGACGACAGTAAGACAAGAAGCCTTCGCTAGCAGCTAATATCCTTAACGAGAGTACCAGAAAAGACAGTCGGAAGACGAGGAGGGTGCACAATTAGAGTGCACACATTCGCAGAGCTACTAATGGGATGGGATGGGGGGGGGGGGGCACTGTTACCTGCCAGATTCCACCTATGCGTTACATTGAGGGATATCGTTAAGCGACATGGTGATCGTAATATTGAATGCAGATGAAATGGTCGTTTAAAGACTATACTACACTGTTCACGGATTAGATTCTGCACGCTGCACGTCCTCCTTTTCTTCGGATTAAAGTCATAATGCATCGATCGTGCAATCTAAAACCATTATCCAGAACCGCGAATCGATCACTAAATGCGCACTATGATGTCGACCGTAGTTATCGCCGCCGATGTTTTGTTATTTATAATTAATTGCTTTTATAATTGTTATTGCCTGGGTACCATTAATAGATGGTCGTATTGTGCTTTACCCGTCTCTATATACACACCATTACTGTATGATTCAATAATTGTACATAATAAGACCTTATCAAACCGCATTGCATCCCCTTACAATGTCATCTTGCAACATGAGTATGTGATCAAATGGTTCTGGTAAACTGAAATGATTGCACTAATTTCGTGGTTGCAACTCTCAGGTAGGCATTGCAGGGTCATACGTAACAATAGCGAGCATCATCTTTTCTGATTCACTATATACAATGGCTTGTGAGAAATGTTGGAGATATAAAGTACCATCTTACACTCAATAACGACATAGAAGAGACATTCACGCATGCGTCGTTCGAGCTAATTCTTCATCCATGCGGAACGTTATCAGTTACTGATTGAAGAGAGCCGTCGGTTTCTTCATTGAAATAACCAGCTCGACCAGAGAAATCGCTTTCAACACAATTAATGGTGGTGGTTTCAAAACCTTGCGTTCAAAGTCAACTATAATACCAATACTTACGTTACTTCATTCATTACATAACTATAACAAACGAGTCTATGCAATATAATATGACAAGAATTACGAATCGATAGAATACTTCACGTATGTACTAGAACATAACCAAGGAGCATGACAATCTGATCTGAATTGCAACTATTCATCCACATGGCTTCTGAATTCAAAGGAGAAGTAATTTCTTTCACGTACTGCAGATAATTAAAGGTGCATTGAGTTGTAAATTTGGATAAGAATATAATTTTCTCTTGGTGATGGTGTTTGCTAACACAGGTGCGCTTGGGTTTTTGGAGATGTCATTTGCTAGTTATTAATAAAAGCAAGTCAGATTGCAGATTAAAAAAAATAATAGGAGTGACATTTGCGTGCTGCGAAAGACGTCATATATTGTAATTGAATCATTTAATCGTGATGCTGGCAAATTAATCATGCATTACAAATAATATATCCACAGAAAGATTATTACATAACATTGACGAGGTGTTATCCCAGTGAACTTATCACAGATAAACATGATGCATTGATTAATAACTTGAATAAGACCAATGACTCTCATTTGTTTGTCTGCTGCTATACGCATACATGGGTAAGTTGCTCTCTAGAAAACCTAAGTATACGTTTTTTCCAGACCCTGTCGCATCGAGCAAAGCTTGTTGTGAAGTTGCATATTATTTAGGGTTGTGCGCTGTATTGTCACGCAAATATATAACATCACAGCACACGTACAGCAAATCGGCTTCTTTACAAAGACACGCTATATTAATAGATGTGTATGTAACTGCGCTTCTTTGGTCTGACGGATAACAATGCATGATACATACCACTAATGATCGTATGTAAAGTTCTAAGTGTTTTGTTGATTAGTACTCAAGTGGTCTTTCCGGCATTCCGAAGCTGTAGTTGAATCGGCCACTTCTGTGAATGATGTGTGCTGTACATTACTTGCAATAGTTACAAGCAAATCCTCCGGTATTTTCATGGTTAAGATTAAAAGGCTATGATATTATCTGACACTACGCAGATTAGGTTTTTCTGTATAAACCAAATAATAATGAATATTCAAATATCCAACACACTGAACTATGCCTTTGGATGTGTATCGTGACAAATCTTAGCACCCAATTTAGAGTGAAAATGACCAGATTGTGCTTAATGTCATTCAGAACCGGCGACCAAAGATTCGACAGCAAGTGAAGTAAATTACTTGGTAAGGCCAGGACTTGATCACCCGTTAACGGGTTAGTGAGTGGAAAACATCAATTCCGGCATGGTCCAGAATTTGAGCGTTCAAGACCAGTGTGGACGATACCAGGTACTCTTTGACAAGTGAGATTGACTGAAACTTACAAAAAAGTACATTTCCTCGAATGACATAAGTGACTTCATTTATCGAAATTGTCCGCTTATTTATGTGCATGTTATGAATTGCACAAAGGGGACTATTACGGTTCACTGACTACAAATGTAGACACTGACAGTGATTCATCGGCATACCGAAATCTTATTCAATGGCCGTTCTTATAAACACTTGAAACCACGGCACTTCAGAATTGCTGCAAGTACCACCAATTTGCACTATGCAGTTGGGTCCCTACAAAACTTAACGCACTCTATACCGAACCAAACGTGAGACAATCACAATGATAAATTACCAACTGGTGGGTTAATTGCAAAGGAAGCTGTGTAA
>CM067351.1:28112177-28135475 GCA_034190875.2 Urechis unicinctus | reverse complement strand
ATTGGATAGTTAGTAGTTCGATCCCATGAAAAATGGTATTCTAGAAGTACACGTCTATTGGGGAGAGTATTAGCATTACTTGTCTTATCGAAGCGCACGACGGCAGTGGTTTCATATGAAAAGTATGATATTTCTGCACTTATAGAAGATATTTAAGTCTTATTAGATATACATCGCGCGGTTTATGATACTGATAAGTATACTCTTATATGGACCAAGATCAGCGACCTGATACTATGTATTTGCTGCCATATACCATAACTATGTTATTCCGTTTGGTGATAATTCCGATGCAATATGACAATGGGTTGAATTTGAAGGTGCACTTTCAATCAGTCTTGATGGTGATATTTGGAAAACTGCAAAGACGCTGAAAATGTTTGCTTGCCTGCATTTGTTAAAACATTCACAATGACGGTCTTGATGACCCAATGGCGATGGGCGGCTATGACATTTGAATTACATTTCACGGCCCATTTACCAAGGTAATTGGCAATATGTAGCTTTGTTTGTGTAATCTATATGAAGTTCGTCGCATTGCATGAGTTGCTGGAGTACTTGCCAATTATTTCGGAATGGACCCTTGAGGACTGCCGCCATTATTCATGTCCAATCTGATTCTGCACCATTTATCACAACACTCTCCGCCTTCTGCTCGCGAGCCGTCTCTTTTTTATTAGCCAAGGCTTTACCATTGATATCGAGCGCTAGCACGGAAACACCCCCTAAACATTCCTAACAATTTGTACGAAGAAATATCTTACGCCTATTGTCATGTATATATTTCACTCAGTATGTGGTGAATGTTAGAAAATCAATACCAAATAAGTACATTTAATGTCTACAATTAGACATATATCAGTATTTACAAGCGTGGAATTTCCCCACCAAGTAAGCTCTCATAGATTGTTGCCAATATCCCGCTATTGGCTTTAGGGACTGAAAATGAATTTTATCTTAAGATCCTCAGCACTGACATTTTAGTCCGCCGGGAAAATGCGGAGTCGCTCTGCAGCAAGCACTTACGACAGTCACTCATTCAGTTGGTAAGACCGGCGCTTTAGCAAACCTCGTATCATCAATCAAGAGCCATAGTTTTGTGTATGAAGATTACTGTTGGTTACCACTTGATCTCATTTGAGCGTGCTAACCCTTATTTACTACCAACTGCGCAAATTCGCCATGCCGCAATGTTATGAAACTAATGTGTCTAAGGTTTAACAATGTTACTCGACATGATGTAATATGACTATTTTCTAACGTTCCATGTCAACGTCATATGATATTTCCATATCTCTACAAAATCCCTAGTCTTATTTCGTATATAAATGTATCCGCTGTTGCTATCAAATACCGTGTTCGTCACCTTCCATCGTATTCAGACAACCAGTGAGCCGTTGACCAGTTACTGGACTGAGTATTGCTTTAGCATGTTAATCTACATTTTTATTGTGGGTTGTTGAACCAACCCTTAACGCTTTAGGCCGATACGTGCACTCTAATGTTCAACTGCAATTGGCTGTAATAGTTTTATAAATATTCGCTTTTTCAGCTTCAGCCTGATTTCGAATTAGAAAAGAACATGGCGAAACCATTGAAGAGTATAATCTAAAGAGATGATTTCTAGATCTAGGATTATAACTTTGGTTCTGTAGAAATCTCAAAGGTTTGGGAACTTAAGTGAATCAATCCAGCGCAGCCAATCGAGAGATATGGACAAATCAATGTTGATGCTGAATATGGCGTCTTGGTGCTTGTACTGCACCGTCCTAGTAATACAGAGGATATTCACACAAGTTCTGTTTCGGTTACGCAATACGCATTATGTTTGAAGTGAGTTTAACATTATTGAACAGGGTGACGGGAAACTAATTAAAAACGATTATGAACATAGTTTATATGCATTTATATAGTGACAGTTAAATGCACACTAGCTGAGATACAACAATATCATTTGCGGTCAGAATATAACCATCGAGATCGTGTGAAGCATCTCAGTAAATGGCAGTGTGACGCATAAGCTAAATTCTTTAGAATATAATGTTTGGATCCAACACAAGGGAACTACTCATCATGAAAATTGTCAGGGCAGACGGCTATAAGGCCAGCAATCTATGGATAAACCCCTTTTCGTCTATTGGTGATACATGGCTAGGTCCGTCCACATTTTAATGTTTACTTGTTACAACCCCTGCGACGATGTTTGTCTTCTCTATTAACACAAAATAGCACTTCTACCAGACGAATTTGCTGTGAACTACGTAGAATGATATCAGCCTTACCCGTTCTTGTTTATCGTGCGCGCTATCAGTGATTCTTTTCAGCAATTCGGATGTAGTTTGGCGTGGCAACTATGGTTAGGATCAGACCTTGCAAATAAATTACTTAAATGAGGCCTGGGACTAGTATTGATAACGTTAATGAATGAGTATGTTGTTTACTGCACGAAATATGAATTAGACGTCTTAATGCCTATGTTTCTTTATTGTCTTTCCCTTTATCCATTTCAAGAAATATAATATGATTCTCCATACACGTCTAGCCTGGCATATGCGTTGTGCCTTGCACGGCGTCGTGTCATTCTTTAATTATCAGCGAGTAACACGGCATTTGTCTCTGGGAAACATTTTTTCGTCAACTATACAAGTGTCCTGTCTTCCAAAAGCGATATAATATTGTGACTCTGATGGTTAACGTTGATTGTGATGCTTTGACAGCGCTCTTAAGTGTCAACGCCCAAATTGCAGGTTGCCGCTGCGACGAATGCGATTTGACATTATTTCACCATTGCGTGGGTGTCTGTTCCGCATATGAACCACTACTTACGAATTGCAATAATAAAATCGTCCGATATGTGATTCTTAATTAATATACGAGCATTGTTATATATTGAATTGCGGTAAGGCAAATTTATATGGTGCTTTCTAGCAATATTGATTACTTTCGGTAGTGGTTCAAGAGGCATTCTCCTTTTTAACTAGCATATACTGAAATATGCCAATCATTGGAAATGAAGAAAACGACACTTTGTTTTATTTGCTTCCCTACATTACAATGAGAAGGTATTTGTACGTCAAATATGCAAGAAATAGTCTGTTAATTTTTTGCCCAAGATATTTTCGTTGCAAACCTAAGTACACCTCTATATGATAAATGATGTGACCTTCGTCATGTGTTGTATGAATGGAACATTATAAATTGCCTTGGTTGGTACAAATATCCGAAAGATTTATATACTTTGCATTAATGCCTGCGTTTGACAAATTTTCGGCTTTCAACAAATCGCCGGCACCAAATTGGTAATTAAGATCAGCGAACGTGTGGTGACGCAAAATATATGGTGAAAAACTCTCGTGCACTCTCTCATCTCACTCACCCCCTCTCTCACGTTTCCTCTCGGTTTTACAGCCACAAAATCTCATATATATTCTTTTTTTTTATTTTGGACCCATGTGAAGCTTTGTATTGTCTTCAATTGTTTCGACTCGTAATCGGTTGCCTAGTGAACTGCTTCATCGACATGCACTAGTAAAGATATATAGATATATATATATATATATATATATATATATATATATAGATATATATATATATATATATATAGAGAGAGAGAGATTATATATATATATATATATATATATATATATATATATATATATATATCTATATATATATATATATATATATATATATATATATATATATATATATATATATATATATATATATATATATATATACTCAAGATTTGGTGACCATAAAGGCTAAATATATATCTATCGTCAACACAGCAATCAATTGCGTCTTGAATTATTTATGTTAATTTTGGGTTTTTAATGTTTTCAGTGAGATCATTTTGTTCCGAAATGCGATCATATCGGGATCAATAGATCAATATGGAAAGATGGACAGGGCTGCTGCCATATGACATATGATCTCAGTCGCCCGAATTGGACAGGGCTGCTGCCATATTTACATATGATGTGTTAAAGCCCAAGGTCCATAATTTTCTTTTATGTATTCTGCCACAAACAATATCTTGACGCCATGAACATAAAAGAGAATCAAACTACACATTAACTGCTCCAAATTTCCTCGCAGAGCCATTTGATTCTAGCTCTATTTGATGCCTGGAAATTCTTGATTACTTAGCTATTTATAAAGCGGTTGGTGGTTTATTGGCTCAGAGTTATATTGCCATTTGTGTTATTGTGTTAGGTACTAGCAGCACGTTTATGGTCCCCGAGATCTAACTGATTGGTGTGTTGAATTGACTCTCACTAAATAAACTAAAGTAAACCGAAATCGATAGATTGCAGTCGGCAAGTACAATTAGAGAATGAAGCGAGACCAGGATGAAAACAAGATGAATGTGCCATTAGTAGTTTATTTAACAATAATTCAATACGTTATTCGACCACATGATAGATGACATGGCACAAACAAACCTACGACGATGTCTGTGACATTTGCATAGGTACTTGAAGACTGACCAAACTTCTAATTGCGGATCAGTACGTGATAGATGACGTGGCATGTACAATGTGCTATACAAATGTCGTTTTGATCCAAAATACATAAGCATTTAGCCGACATATTAAGTGATATACCATGTAGCGTACTTTATTGAGCAATAGTAGACAAATACGTCGGTGGGTGAAATAATATGATAGACATTAGTCATTATAAGAACGGAGTTGATTGAATTAGGTTAGGCCTATGGGAGTCAACATGACTGCGTACATTAACAATACCCTGATAAGGGCAACCTAAACGAGGATTTACTTCTCTATTAATATTGCATATGGTAGCGCGTTGGCGGGCGGGGGGAAAGTTAGGCACAATTGATATATTATACGCATCATGGTGATGCTACAGACATCAAACCTACTTCTCGCTGGAAATCAGTCTACTGCATTCAGAGGTCCTTCACATACGACATCACTACGCAATATAAGAACTAGTTGCATTTTTCTTCTTCTTTAACTTTGCAGAAGACTTTCCAAACTTGAACGAGTTTATGGGGGCAAAAGTAATCTCCTGCTCAAAAATTTTACGATCCTTATGAAAATTCCATATCATTGTCATGTGAAAGGACCTATTATGATAAGAAGGCGCCCGCATGTAATGTTGAGTTCAATGACTGTGTGGATTGTGATTATCTTATGAAAGCGGGTAGCCAGATAAAACTTCGTTGCTCAAATGAACTCTCCAAGCGAAAGGTCAAACTTGATCGCTTGCCATTTGAAAAAAAGACAAAAGATAGCTCATACCGTAGTATGGTTGCACATTTTACTAAAGCTCCAAACACGAACAAATACAGCTATGTACAGAGTTGACGTTGGGGAAGCCCGTGAAGCCGCATCCTTTAAATAAATTCCCTCAGGCGAGGAAACAATGTAGACAGAGGTGTTTCACGTGTTCCACCATGACATCATTGTCCGCGATCGGTTGAATGAGAAACAATGAAAATAAGATAGATAAAACGAAATGATTGGGTTTAGGCCAAAGCCAATACCTATTCCTTCGGAGCCTCTTAAAATATAATTATTGCAATATCGCCGAACACAATACCTCTGACAAACAAATGATGTCATATTCTGCTTTGTCCAAATGCTGACTGATATCACTCTGGTCATCGACAAAAGGATTGGCAAGCACCCAAAGGTATATAAAGCAGTCTCTAAACGTTATCACAAATATATCCTGTTAAGAAGCGACGGCATTGAACCATATAACGGGCGTAATAAAATACAATTGTTGGCTTACCGCTTTCTCTGCTGAACGTGGCAAAATGTTTACTTTTAGGGTTATTAGGAGCGACGGTCATGAATAAGCCATTATGACATTACCGGTATCAACAAGTGAAGCTTTTTATGCAATAATCCTTTGACGGTTTGATTGATTGTGCCATTAGTTGCTGTTGAATATTAAAGCACGACTTCACACCTATATCAGTTCGTACATTCACACCAAACAACAGAAATTGTTCGAAAGTTACAAATGATGTCATCGCTTAAGCAATATAATTATGCCTGTAATGGCTCAAATAAGCATAGGACTTAAAATGATGGAACACTGCTGAGCCTGATTAGCAGTAAACAAATTAGAAATAGCTATGACAGTACTGGATCTTAGTATATGGCAGTGCTACGCCTAGTCTACATTTGTTAGAATATAATGTTTGGTTCCAACCAAAGGATTCAGCCCATCGCGAAGCATGTCATGGCAATATGTTATAAAGCCACCACTCGGAAAGTTAACCTGTTTTCCTCCAATGTTGATACCATCCGTCCATGTTGTAATGTTTACTTGCAACCCCTGTCTGATTTGTTTCAGCTGAATGTTCGCACCGGGATGAGAGCTCTAACGCTATATCTCTTCTCCATCAACACCAAATAACACCAAATGTGCGACGACGTAGAATGATATCAGCCTAAACTGTCCTGATTCATCGTGCTTGCTATCTTGTCAAGTCTATTTGTGTTTCATGGGGTTACTGGAGCGTATTTCTGGTTATTTCTAGCAGCATTCTAGCTTAATAGATCTTTCTGATATAATTGCACTTTATAGGTACTGTAACCACATCTAAATTGTATCTTTTCTATGGGACCGTAACATTTTTCACATATTTCCCTAAATGTTGAACGTTCATACGTTTAAAGAGGGATAGGCATTGGCACTTGAGTGCGATGATTTGTGCCAGGTATTATGACGTATATATCATTATATTCTATTATTAGTCAGGTTAGCTGTGTCCTGTATACTCCGTTCTTAGTTCGTCTGCAAATACTCAAACACGAGAACAGAGCGTGTTTACACACCCCCTCTATCATGACTGTAGCATGAAATAAGAAGGGTATGCCACCTGCAGATTAACCATGGTGACAACAACCCTTCCTAATATGTATCTATTAATGTTTTTAGAATCAGCGTGCTGTGCGTAGTTTAGTATCTAATTAACTTTTGTTTACCTTGTAGATATGTGTGATATATGTTTTCTTTGTTTCTGAGAATGTGATTAACAGATAACTTCTGTTATTACAGAATTCTATATTTGCAAATATCGTTTACAGTCGTCGATAGCATCTTCCATGAGCATCGGGCGCTTGTGTTTGTCTTCAATGCAATGTATAACGAATACACCGTGAATCAACTGCATTGACATAGCTTTATTAATTGCCAGTATTAAGATACTTTGCTTGAACGACATTAGTGAAATCAATCAACATTGTAATATTCTCGGACTCCAGCAGTCAACGGTTGTCAAAGACGCGATTCTTTGATATCTGTTCATTAGATATCCATGTGGTCACATGCATGTTTTGGGTGTCAATTTCTTCTTAGCTGTCATATTCTATGGATCAGTGTCTAAATCTCTGTCTTGCTGTCCCTATATCTGCGTTTGGTTGTGTCTCAGTTGCTGTCTCTTTCAAAGTATCCGGATCCTGTAAAGATTAATGAGGTCATATAGATCAGCTTAATTCTTATTTGACTGAAGAACCGCATGTACGCTCCATTTGAGAACAAATCAGATGAATTAAAGATAACAAAGAAGACGATGTAACCCGTCTTGGCCTAACTTGACACCGGTTCTGGTATCCGGGTTACATAACGTGCAATCGATCTAAACTAGATATCTTATTTTATGTAAAACTACCGTTAACTGTTTCTACGAAATAAAGTTTTGTTTGAACAATCAATCAATGTTTTGCATTAATCAAAACAGAATTATAGAGGTTATATTCAAAACATTATGTGTCATTGCGTAATGTGCATTGTGCGTTTCATATCAAATTCATTGAAATTTTAATGTAGCAAATAATGTTCTATAAATTCATGAAGTATTTAGCTTGGAATAGACAGAAATGTCTTCTGGGTATGTCATAACGTAGTCTCAATATTTATTCAACAAAACCATTCTCTTCCTGTGTTGCTTTGATTTTTACATTGGTATTTTTTCCCTCCTTCTGCATTGCTATATCGGCTGATGAACACCGAGGATGTCGGTACCGATAAACATGGATGATGTGTTTATGACGGTGATATTTGTTTTCTATTCAAGGTTACAAGGATGAGCGTGACAAAATGACACGCGCTCAACGCTGCTATGGCATAGCGTGTTAATGAATCAAATGATTAATATCAAAGAAAAAATTCCTTTGATTTGATTATGTATTGTACCCTAAACGATGATAATGTCAGACGATGAGTTTCGCATCCAATTCAGCGATCATATGCACACGTTATCTGATAGTCATCGAATCCGGCTCGGTTCTGATTTGTGGATTAGAAGACACCAAAGGGCAACTTCTGAACAGTTAAACATATTGCCTTACCTCTGATTGTCGATTGATTTGTACGAAAAGTGCACAAAAGCTCGGACGTTTGTACCATCTCAGTTGATATATGAATAAAAACGACCTCTTGGCAACGGTCACCTCGGCTTTATATGCCATTGCAGTGTACGACATCTTGTTGGTAGACAGATAAACTTTTGTCGGTTGCATACATATATACGACATCCGCGCAAATGGAACAATCTAACTGCACGTGTAAGCACCAAATATTATAGACCCTGTGCAACTTACCTCCTGGTTAATACAATGCATAAGATGTTTAGTTCAATTGCTCAGGCAGCGCAGTTCATCAATAACTATGCCGATGGTTCGAAGCATATACATCCACATATAACTTGACCTTTACCAAATCAACTCAACATACAATATCTGACACTAAAATCCAAATGTTATCACCAATGGTTGAGGGCGATCTTCATTGTACCAATACCCAAGGCCTTGAACAGATGATATAACAAGAGGCTGCTACTCCTATAAAGTTAGCTTGACACACAGCCTACCGTAATTTGTATAAAGCAGTGTTTATCTAATGGTTGAGGATCGCTTGTTAGAGTTCAATGAAATATTTGCTTTGCATAAATCCTTCAACGACTCACGTAAGTGATATCAATCAAACATTGCGTGGAAAAACGCTATATTATATTTTACATTGATGTTCCTCATAAGAAAGTCGTATTGGTTGAGTCGTCAGTTATGGTTTGCAATAACGAACAAAACATACAATCTTAAAGTTTTCAAACTTTCAAATCTTTCAAAGGTAGACTAACTAGTGCAATATAGACAGATATAGAATAAGTTAAATAGCTAATAAACCACAACAGCTATAAACGGGTAGCGGGTCTGAGGTCTTTTTGTGGTTTTTTGACGACAAATATTATTTGCATTCAAATGACCATAGCAAAGAGGGCATATAACTAATAAAAGCCACCTGGATATGACCGCAATTGGAAGTAATGAACATATCGGCTGGATAGTTATTTCCATATATATTGAAATTTATCAAGGGCACACTCCTCTCTTTATGGCAACCAGTGACCCCAATTAGGTATGGGTCAGCTGCAAATAGCAGATGACAACGCTATTCGCATTACTCGGCTTCGCCTTCCATAATCTGAATCAACAAACTTCTCACGTTTTGATAAATGCATAGCGTCTAGCTACTGGTTATGCATCATTTTGTCAGTTGAAGTGTTGATGTTGATTTGTATACTGGATGGCATATATGGCTCGACAATCATCCGGAAATGCCGGATATAGGCAAAATCTATATATGTAATTGGATGCATTAGGTTTATTAATGTAGCCACATCGACACGATTGCCGAAGCCTTTTTTGTCGAAACATCCGAGGACTCCAACATTAGTTATATAGTGTGATGTTGCTGCATATGTTATCTAAACGAAATAAATGCGGCAACGGAATACATAAGTCACTGTTATCAAGCAAACCATGAATTAAGTATAAGCGTGCAGCATGAACAGGAGAAAAATACCCCCTTTAAAATAACGTAGTATTAATTGCCAGAGATGTATCTGCTACTATGCCATGGCAATGATGGTGATATTTTAAAGCAATTTTAGAGTTATCGACTTTGTGACACATGTTTGTTTAATATTAACATATCCATCTCTCCGAATATTTTCAAGCAACTCTTTAGAGAGATATAACGTATATAATTATATATAGAGATGTATCTGCTATATATATATATATGATATATATATATATATATAACGTATATAATATAGAGAGATATATATATATGTATATATACTATATGACACATATATATATATATATATATATATATATATATATATATATATATATATATATATATATATATATATATATATATATATATATATATATATATATATATATATATATCGATGCGTTATATACTATCGATATATAGAGATATATATATGTACGTGGTAAATGAATGATGAGGCCGGTTTAAACTTTCAACAAACAAGAAAATACCAAAAAGAACAGTGGAACAAGTACAATTTCGATGATATTGATAATAAGGAATTATAACCTACCGGGCTTGATATGCATAGCTGCATGAAAAGCAATGGGATACTAATGCACGTATTGGCGTTAGGCATTCACTGTGGAGACCTAAACGTGGGAAATATGAAAGAGCATAGTGACAATACAATCGAGCATTGTTGCAATTTGATTAAGCGTTGTGGCAATACGATAGAGCATTGGCCATCAAGCCAGTAACGGTTTGCAGTTAGATAACCACGATAACTTTGTTCGAGAATAGAGCAGTAAAACGGAAATATAAGTCTAATAACGTCTTAATTAAGTATATTGGAATCACTCAAACCGTGAGTGGTGCAGGCCTATTGGTATGTGATCTTAAATTACGCGGATAATATGCACTTTTTCAGTGTTGGTTAATTTATTTTGAGGATGATTGGCTGTCAGACACGCACACCCACGACCCTCATGGTTATCTTGTAGCATGTTTTATTAATGACTGGTATAAATCGGTGCTATATTATTTCACTCTATTTAGGCTATGGTCTGAGGTATAGCCTTTTACGTAAATACAAAATGCTAAGATGGTTGTGGGCAATACTGTTCTGATCCGTCCAATTGATACTGTGATGGCAATGCAATTTAACACGATGCGAACGGTTTATCTGACTGCCATTGTGTTTGGACTAGATGGAACAATATTTACAAACACTTCATCAACAACCCACGGGAAAATTGGCAATACGGAATGAACAGTAATTCATCCTGCGTGTCACAACCAAATGCATATTCATCAAAAGACAAATCCACAAATACATGACCAAATCCAACCTCTCAAATTGCACAATTCAGTCTAAGCAGCAAGACACTAAATTTTTCTGATTGCCCTGTCCTGGAGTTGGTGATAATTTGTTCAATATCATTGAAGAAGAACATGCAGGTTTATTCAGCATATATAGTTCTGTATTGCACTGCAACACCTTCGCAGTGAACAGTTTCGTCTATTACCATATGCACATCACTGTTGACTACGAAAGACCCGGGACATATGTCAGAATGATGTCATGACATATTTTTATGGTACGAATCAATTACAACACACTTCACACAACTACGTAGAATCATCATCTCACAGTCAAACACCTGATTCAATGAACGTTCTTAGCAGAGCGTTTACGGTGCTTGTACTAAAAAGCATTACACTTTAAGACGTTTGTAGCATTTGCACTATATTTTGAATGCAGCGACTTTCTCCACATCTTAGGGTAACGTTGTACAGTATTCAGAGGTCAAATTGACCTTGATACCGGTATGAAATGCAGAAACTATACTTCAGTGATGAATCTAGCGTAACAAGTTATATTAATCAATAATTGTCATATGCCAAGGTGTGACAAAACGTTAATGGTGAGTTTTCTCATGGGCATCGACATCAGTAAGGTGACCTCGTCTGAGTTATGGGGTGATGGTAGGGGCGAGGGCACTTTGTATTACGCTGCACGCCGTTACTCAACGAGAATGTTACCTCTGATTTCCCGTGGTATGCCTTTTTGCATACATAAAAATCCACTCGATTTTATAACATTCCGTTTTTTGTATCATTATCATTACATCATTTATAAGCATCTCAAGGAGAAATAGATACGTTTGTTTATTAGTTTGATCAGCCACCCAGTACCTTATTTCCAATGTTCACTTATCATATTTAATAGGCTTTATTATATCATGAAATAGTGCTGTAATTCGGCGTGTAACATCGTGTGGAAAGATTGTGACGATTCTGTTCTGCAATGATGAGTATCGTCTTTCACGGCGCAATGAAAGGCTGATTTACGGAGCTAACCGTATTAGTGTAATTCCTCACCTCGACGCCCACGCTGTCCCTCGCCCTATTCACGTGGAAATATAATAGATTAAATAACGCGATTTCTATAAGACAACGGCAGGTTTTGAAGTGAAATAGCTGTGATGAAGAGTACATGATAATTGTTTCCGATTCCCGGGTCTCGGTTGAGGGACGTATTTTTATTTACGCAAAAATCTCGCTCTGAAGTAAAAGCGTTCGGCACCATAAATTTATAAGCACTACTAGAGAAAGTTTGTGAATCGGCATGTTGATAGTTTCAGTAGTAGCAGTGGCAGACAGAGAGAGAAAGAGATGCCTCGCGTTCAAAGTATTGACCAGTCCGCTGTGTTCTTAAAAGGGCTAGTATCGGCTAAAGTATTAATTATATGGATTATATTGTACGCGATTTTCGTTACAATAACTTGCCGTTCTTTTTTCGATCAAAATAAGCAAAAATAACAAAGTCAAATGTCACCAGAAGACGCAGTTTCTATTCGTGTGTTAGCTACCGAACTAATTAATCGTTATTTACAGACACTCCTCATCATTTTTGTTATCTATGGGTTCTTGAGAATCAGTAAGTGTACTCATCCTTACATTACCCATATACAGACGAGTTAAAATTCATTAGTTATGTTTCTGTGCTGATTTTGAAAACAAGATGAAAGTGAATATTGTCGCATCGGTGGAAAGCCGCCTTTCGAGAGACACTTTATCTGTGATGTAATATATTGAAAAAGGATTTTAAGCTACTACTCCCCCTTGTAGATAATTAATTTTAGTCATTCACATATCGGTAGCTTATGAATAACTGTCTCCGGTACTTGGGTAAGTGGCCAGAATTTGCACTTGCCCTTTGACAGAATTGACATGGCCGGTAGTGATCCGTGTGGCGCGGTTCTATTTGATTAGGCTGTTTAACAGATCTATCATATAGACTTGTCCCGTCGTTCAGCAATATGTAGATGTATGCTTGCCAGAAGGTAGCTTGTTCCTGTCCTGTACATTGAAAACGGTATTTATTAATATTGACTGGTGGAGTTATTTTATAAGTAGGTATATGATACAACTTTTTTGTACTGACAGCAAAGCCATTGATTTAGTAGAATTTGACATCCTTTGTAAGGCCCTTATCCAAGACATCATCAAGATGTCTCCACTATATAAAATATCTACCCTTGAAGCCCTCCAATAATCAAATATACACGATAACAAACTGGTTTCATGTGGCTCTGTCAGTATTCATGGTGTGCTGGTTTGGTATGTAATTATGTTCACAAAATTGTTGTGCACCCTGGCCCGCATTAATTTCTTGTACATAACACCTGTTTACATGGTTCTTTGCTTGTGGTACTTGAGCATTGATGTATTTAAAGATGGACACATATGAAACATTTTAACCTGCAACTCTATTAATTAAATTGTGAATTGCTCCACCGGCTATGTTTTCAATGTATTGTCGAGCTGATCTACACTTCAACCACAACAGTGGCAGACTAGCTGTGACCAGAAATGGAAGACAGCGGTTTATTCTCAGATATTCAAATTCAAGAAGGAGGAATAAAAAAAGACAAAACTCCTTCCACATTTGGTTTGCTTATTTAATACTCCATCACTATAGGAAAAACAGATCTTCTTCCATTGCCAATCCCTATGAAATAAACAAGATACAATTATGTACAGTGTATGTTTATGCAAGATATGTAGAGGGAATGATGTAGGCACTTCTTGAACAATTCTCAGCTAGTCCTACCCAGGTCTCGAATTCCATTGCAGAACTCCTAATGAACCAGGAGCATTTGCTGAAATGTATGACTACCCTCACAAAGCGGAGGCTGAGATGCAGCATATGGGGAGGCTTCTTCTTTAGATAAGTCATGTAGTGAGGTATCTTAATGTGATGAGGAATGATGGTGTGGGTTGTGGTGATGGGGTAGGGCAGGGGTGGTGATGGAGTCAATGATGGTGGTGGAAGCATAATAGAGGTGGTGTCTGTTGATATTTGCTTATTTGTACAAGCAATATCTAAACTGTTTTTTTCAGGTTTGGCTTCAGCTACGTCAAGCTTATAATATTTCATTTTATCTGTCTGCTAACAGGTGCACAATGACATAACTATATCTAACCATCATACTTACGAAATAAATGGTTAATATTTGGGCTGAAACTCACTTTCAGCATCGAAGATCATATCGTACAGTTGGATATGATGACGAAGAGAGTGTAGTTTAAGATGCTATCGTACAATGCACCACCATGCAAAGCCCACAACGATATTTGAACCTGACACATTTGGGCAACTAGACAAACATGCACACCGCCAGACCGCAGCTGTCGGCGCATCATCTTAAACTTCATTGGTAAGGTAACCGTTACGATATGAACGCTGATGTTGAAAGTGACGTCGAACAACATTATTAACCATTTTTATTTTCCAAGCCATGTGTATGGCCTCAAATCTTAATTCAAATGTTATATGGGTTTCA
This sequence comes from Urechis unicinctus, assembly GCA_034190875.2. Taxonomy (NCBI): domain Eukaryota; kingdom Metazoa; phylum Annelida; class Polychaeta; order Xenopneusta; family Urechidae; genus Urechis; species Urechis unicinctus. The sequence continues at coordinate 28,120,788 of CM067351.1, read as the reverse complement.
GGTAAGCTAAGCTGGTTAAGTGAAGCTCAATAACAGTTATATGCTTCCTCTTCGTGGTTTGCTGAGAACTAATCCTGTAAAGTTATATGTTGGACTAGAATATATATTTGGCAATTTCCATACTAACAGAAAAGTGAATAAGAAGCATAATTGAATAAGCATCACTTGTAAAACTTTGTTGATACGCAACCTTGTATTATGAGGCAGTGAAGATCAGTTTTGAAAATTGCCGTGGTATACCTCAGGAAGGAATAAATATTCTGCCGAAAATGTTATATGAGTTTTAACACACTACTGTTTCAGCAACATCTTTTGAAAGGGATACAGGAACAAGATGCATTTATTCTGCAGGTATGTCATAATCTTGGAATTGATGATTCCTATCATTTTATGCATATGAAATACACAATCAGGTGGTTTTTTGTCCCTTAATTATTTTTATGCTGGCAGTTTCAAAATATTAACTGAACTTTCCTCATGTATATATTATTTGTATATATATATATATATATATATATATATATATATATATATATATATATATATATATATATATATATATATATATATATATATATATATTATATATATATATATATATTTTAATACGAATATAAACATAGGTTAAGTATGCATATATATATATATATATATATATGTATATATATATATAAATTTAAACCTATATATATGCTTATTATTTATGTATGCATATATTCACGCACACATATACATACCTCTCATTTGTATACATATGTATATATATGTTTACGAATACATTTATATATAGTTTTGTACATATACAAATAGATTTTTTTTGTTATATATGTTTATATATGTATATATATATGAATATATATATTAACATAAATATATAAAAATATATATATATATATCTATATATTAAACAAATATATAAACACATATATATGATCCATATATATATATATATATTGATATACATATATATATATATATATACATATATATATATGTGATATACATATATATATATATATATATATATATATATGTATATATATATATATATATATATATATATATATATATATATATATATATATATATATATATATATATATATATATATATATATATATATATATATATATATATATATATATATATATATATATATATATATATATATATATATTGTATATATATTTACGATTGTCTTTGTCGTTGCTACGCCAAACAGAACCTTTGTGGCAATATGTCAGATAGTACTGATTGCTACTTAGTCAGACATATAATGGGTAACTTATCAAAATTGTCTCAAGTCGCTATGTTCGCACTCATGAGGGATACAATGCGGAAGCCTGTTTAATCTGACTCTTTTGGAGCCGGATCCGGACGAGCATGCTTTTCACTAATACCGCCTGTCGCTAATTAGCTAATACTGAAGTCCTACCATTGGCGCATGAGTACACTCACCGCATGTGCTCAGTGAGACTGAACCCACTTGACATGCCTCAGATGATTGATCGACCAGCAGCGCAGACACGAATATGCAAACAAGATATCTAGTAACGAGGAACTGAACGATCGACCAATGATTAATGAGCTACTAGAGGTGGGTCAGTGAACAAAAGGTTAATCAATGTGGAGGATATTTATTTTGAACAAGCGTATGATCGATCTGCAGAAATCGATTTCGGCACCGCTTTGCACACATGGCAGCTCGTAACACTTATTCTTCAGTGATGCATTTAATGAGGAAGCTGAAACCTTTAAAATGCGTTTGTGACCTGCGAGTTGCTTTTTCATTCATCCACAAATTGTCTATTGTGCTGCATAACATATCATCCACGAACAATTGGGCGAATATTTATGCAGGGCGAGGGCGGCAAACGACTTCAATTAATAGTAAGCTGTTACCACGTGCCAATACAAGATCCAGCTGTCGGGTCAGATTTTTTTCTAAACTCTACAAAACAGCATTACCTTTCGTGCATGTGTCACGCTGGTACTTGTTGCATCGGTTTCACTATAACACAGATGAAGCAGTGAAATATTTAGCAGCGAAAGGCATCTCACGTGGAGTCAGGCAATGACAAATATGTATGTAGAATGCAATTAAATGTAGCATGAACGAGATATAGGTTTACTGTCGCTTAGTGTCCCATGAGCACAATGCTACGTTTTGGGCTGATGTTTAGAACACATATACAGAACGGTGTTTACAGGATACACATGCGATAATATATACAGCTTAATACGGTTGTAACTAACACACGATACCATGCAATTAAAAATATAAGCGCTGGGACTCAAGCCTCAATCCTCATGTATTGCTTTGCAAAGGATTCACCAGTTCTAAATTTCCCAGAAGCACCAATCCTTAGATATCACTGAGTGGTGCGATTAAGGGCAAAACTGCAAAACAGATGCATAAGTCAAACCCACGGTATTTATCGAGTACTATCCAACGCAAAGTCATTGTCATAGTGACCGGACTGTGACATTTGTATGCACTCAGCACCCAAGATCAGATAGATGGCGCTAATATCACCGAGCAATTTCATTGAGGTCAACAGGCAAGCTGGAATGAGAGGAGAAAATCCTACCCATCGGTAAAAGCCACTATATATATTGCTCGCTATCCTACACAAAGTCATTGTCTATGTAATCGTTTTACTACAATCATTTAAGCAACGCAATTTGACTAAAGCGTGTATGTTTTGTTTCGTCTATTCTACTGTGAATGGCTTTTCTGTGTATTAAGAATGAACATCAACGTGCGTTTTCGATAGCATTAGCCGCGACAGGTTTTCGAATTTTGACAATAGCGCTAGATCATTTAGAGTAAACCGCCTTTCTCGTCGGCGCTTTCACGGCACGAAATGAAAGTTATCTCTTAATATACAGCTTGTGGTGATCGTAAGACGTTAATGCTGTATATTAAGAGATAATTTTCATTTCGTGCCGTGAAAGCGCCGAAGAGAGAGGCGGTTTACTCTAAATGATCTAGCGCTATTGTCGAAATGCGAAAACCTGTCGCGGCTAATGCTTATGGCAGCAGCCTATCTTTAGACAACGTGGCCTCTGACAGCGCGAAATCCAGTCCTTTACCACTTAGTACACTATCCTAACATTCTTTTAAATGATTCATCCCTATTATATCGCATACTTACGGTTATTGTATGTAACCTATCATTCATGTCTAATGTGCTTGTTGCGCTTTGCTTCATAGCGGGGCTTTTCTCCCTTTGACCGTGTAATTTCTTTTTTGATAGTTTTACCGGCGAATTCTCGATGCTCCAATTGAAACGGCTTATTGTGGATATACGTATTTAGCAGTTAAAAACAAAACTTGTATCTTGTTCTTTCCAACATCAAATTATCGGCAATACGAAATCGAAATCAGTGATGACCGTCGAAAGATAAACAAAAGCCACAATGAATCGGTAAAGCAGTCTCGATCCTAAGTACCATTGTGTACGCATGACACTACCAGGTACACGTTCCACAATCAGCCACGCCGACCTTCTTCGAGTACATATACACAACCACGTACACACACCACCTCCAAATATACCGACCCCATCAGTAACACGCACCTTATTGTATTAGTTGTACCACGATCATATAAATATAATTTCATACCTGTCTCAATCAAGTACACACACGATAGCATACAGTCTACATATTATCATTATCAATAAATATCACAAAAACCACTGCACACAAAAATTCAATCTCTCCATCAAGTACCTAAACCAACACAGGATATACACATCACCAGCAGGTCACATGTTTATCACATGAAGTATACATACCACCATGAGGTGTCCCTTCTGTAACGACACCTTCCTCTACCAAACCCCCAGTAAGTATGATTATCTTGTTTTTATAAAAAAACACTACCACAGCTTAGTTATATATTATTGGTGTGCACATACCATAAAAATATACTCATGCGGTCATTAGGCACATATTCATGTACAAATGGGGTCACTGGTGAATAAAGAACCCTCGGTAAATATTTAGATAGCTTTCAATCGTTCTAAAAATAAGCCTTTTTAAAGCAACTTTTAAAAATAGCCTAATTGTTTACCGCTCATTGCTATGGTTGGTAAATAATGCATCCCATCCAAATCACTAACTAATCGATTGCATATGTTACTGCATAAAAGGCACCACTAAAAAGACGAATCAAAGCGCAATAAAGCATGCGCCTGCCAAGCATATCACGAACCATAAGATGACGGTCGGACAAATCACCTCGTGGAATCACAAAGAAACAGTGTATGGTATCATGTCACATAACTCACTATGACTCCATGTAATAATACACTTATCAGCATCATAAACCGCGAGATAAAGGCTTCATAGCGACTGATGTTAATCTGGTTTAGACTCAAACCGGATCAACCGATATTTTATATCATAACGCAATGTATTGATTCAGAAGAGATAATGCAAATACAGGAGTTATTGCGACTAGTTATATATCAAGCCGATGCATCGTACGCTTTATTGATTGATTAATGATGACAAACTGCATATCCGAGGGGATGGATCGTGCGGGGGAGGCTAGAATCGATGTGGAGTGCATTCAATGAGTGCAATGTCGCCGATATAGATTTACAGTCATTATATTGGTATACTCATCATGCTATCGGTGGGAGTGAATTTATTGAGTATCAAGTCATCGATATAGAATGACAGTCTTTACCGTGGTCTACTTGCTAAGTTTATATCCATAACCCGACGGTATTGTCGGATATCACTTTGACGCGGTAAAACGCTCTCATAGCCACGTGAAGTGCCGCTATGTTAGACTAATGCGCTATGCACCGTTATTCTGACAAAATTATTAATATGGTCAGCATATTGTCTCTCTGTTTTCTGATTGGATTTGCACACCTGCGCACACACACACCAGATTTTAAAACAAAATGAGCAACCATTGGACACCCATGTTGATACAATGCATCCCCTTATATCATTCATACGAGTGTCGATCGCGACTTCTTGGGAAATCTACATGTTTGTTACCCATACAATGCAATCTAATATTCGCACGGTAAATGCAAAACACGCAAAGTAGCTGGTCTTGATTGGCAATATTTACCAGTATTCGTTTGCTACCGTCCATAAAACTTTCATCAGTGTCGAGCATGTTCCAATATAGTGTAAGCGCGTGCTAACAACCTGACCTATATGACTATAATCAATGCATGTACAAAATCAGTCGTTAAAACCGAAACCTCTGTGACTAGTCATGCTATTAAGTATATATATATATATATATATATATATATATATATATATATATATATATATATATATATATATATATATATATATATATATATATATATATATATATATATATATATATATATATATATATATATATATATATATCCAGCATAACATTTGCTGCAGTCAGACATCTAAGATGCCGTTGGATGAGCGTTACCGGCCTCCCAGAGATGTGCCGATGCGCAGCGAACTAAAAAGGCTGAACCTTCTTCAGAGTAATATAAGCATTTGGGGGGAAAACATTGCGGAGATGGGAGCAGAGCTATATGCAGTTATTTGATTACAACCGCTTCCCTCCTAGCATAAAGCGGTGTCAACTACCGCTTCTGGGTGTTCCTATTCAGTATCGACCATTCGGAGAAAGATGATCGTATTTCCAACTTGTCAAATTCGGTTTACTTATTGCCGCTTGATATGCTCGATGGCATGTATTTATCAATCATTGCAATTTCCAAATCTTGATGCGGCATTTCCAAACGCAATGGCACCTTAGGAGTCCATGTTACACAAAAACATTTGGAAACCAAAGATCCTGTAAGCAGCTCCGTCAACCGCCGTAAACGTGAGCAGCAGAATTGAGCAAATTATGCGTTTTCTACTTGAAACCGATTTGGGGCTTGCATAATGCGTTGATTTTGTTACAGTGCTTTCCTGTTTCAGCAATACAGACAACCGTATTTTGCGCGTGTTCATGCTTTGTGATGATGTACGAATGGGTCCCACGCAGCTGCGCATTGCAATAATCTATTCGGGACGATATAACTGCGTGGACAAGAATATAGGTTTTGGACTGTTTCCGTTACTCACTTGTGCTGCATAATCTTTTAATCTAATAAAAGAGAGATTGAGTTGATTTTATATCATGTGACTTTTCCAGATGGAACAAGCTTGATTTCTTCCTATCGTATGACAGTGTTTCGACAATATTAAAAAAACTGTTTTACTATTGGCTTTTTCCGCTAACTCTGTTCTCAGACACTTAGAGTTTGCTTAAACTCAGAGTGAGTAAACCCGCCGACAGTATGTCGCCATGCTCTGTCTGTCCAACGAGAACAAGAGCAACTGGGTTGCATCGGTGTTATTAGAATCATTCTACAGGGTAATTAAAAAATCCAACAATAAGCAGATTTCCCGGAGCCAACATTTTTTTTCTAAGAACGCTGCAAACTGATCACTAAACATAGCATGGAAGTACTCAAGTAATGTGTACGTCCAAGGCGATCATGTCCCATGGAGCAAACCAACTCCAATCCTTGCCGTCATATTGGTCGTTTGAAAGTAAAACACGATCACCTTCCAACAAAGGTACAAGAGAAGGAACAGAGACACAAGCGAAACAGGAGCTGATCTCATTAACTCGGCGAAAGGGCGCAGCTCATGGGAGAGCAAAAATACTGGAAAATTACTTGGCAATTAACACCCTATCAAAACATAAAAGATATAATTGTCCTGATATTTGATATAACGTCTATGAGCGCAAGTTTTCTCTTGGTCTGGAGCAATTGATGGATAATATGAGAAGAGAGTCTTCTTATTTAAAGAGGCAAACATTTTCGCTCAAGCACATGCGAGCTTGATTATCATCGCTCTTGCGCAATGCCAACTTATTCACACTGTAACACACACTGTCACAGTCGATTAGCGGAGTCGGCTGGGTGTCTCAGGGCGCAAACTTATTGGTATTAGACCTCGATGTGCAGAAAATGGTTTCAATGCGAGATATCTATGTTTGAAAATGGCGGTCATGGAATAAAGGGTCCAGCATTGAGCTACGACGGCGTTTCTAGACTACAATATCATTGACTCAATGCTGTTGGTGTTTATATCCAGAACTCTATACCACTCGAACCTCAATAACCTGCATAAAGAAGACAGTTTTAGGCAATAGCTGATCGTTATCAAGTAAACATACATAATCAATGACGGAAGACAGATATCCTGATGGGAGGTTGGCCTACTATAGTTATGATGACTATCAGGCATTGCAATAACCGCGAGTGGAATCGCTTAGACACAGTATATCGCAGTAGGTCATAGGCCGAACTTTTGAGCCGTGTAATTCTATACTTATTACAATCATAAACAACAAGGTATCGCCTACATAGAGGCCGGTAGATGTCTCGTAATGAAAAAACCTCTGCGAGATATAAACCATACATATATAGTAACAATGCGGCCCGGCATTCTTACAATATTGTCTCTTCTTCTCCTAGCTAGACGTTGTCATGGGAATAGGACACAAGAGTAACCGTGGTTGCTCTCCGTGCTCATTTCGTTATTGTTTGCGAGGGTAAGCGCATACATCAATCATTATCAGCGTTAATTCAATGTATGGATATAAACCAATGTATTTGTGAGTCTAATTATCGACAGAGACGATCGATGCTAAGCGTTGTCATAAATCTGTTCAGTCCTTGAATATCAGCCCACAACGTTCTAGCAGCATGTATTCATCGAATGAATATCGCTCAATGGCTAAAGTTATCGTTTTGGAAGGAATTCACCGCTTATTAGCCTCATTTGTGTGTAACAGTTAAAACTAATGGTTTAGTTTCGACCAAGTTGAAATAATGATAGCAGATTTCCTGGCATTTATGACCGGGCACGGATAAGCATTCACATGACTATTACTAGATTGCAAAATTGATACGGATACGTGATCCAAACTGTGATCATCAAAGGGCTTTAGAGACTCGAATTTGTGAAGTAAGTTAAAACGGCCCATGGTATGCGAGCTCGCATAATCGTTTTAACATTGGCTCGTCATTACCACTTGCATTCTTGACCGATCGCAGTGTAATGTTTATATCTAGCCTAGTATCAACTGAAAGACTCGATATCAATAAGTGAGACTTGTGTTGCGTTGATATCAACCAAATTGCGTAAGTGCTCGGTTACCCTACAGCCCTGTGTTAGTTTTTATGGATGTGCAGGATATGGTCCACATTCTTTTATTTTCATTGCATTAATAAAGCCATTTACCCGATGATAAATCTATTCTCTGTAAAAAGCTATCCGTTCATTTCCTGCTGGTTCAAATTGAATTCCTTGAGATTAACGCAGATCAACATTGCCTAAAAGTTTCTTTTTGAAGTGGTTGAATAATTGGTTGTCACTGGTTGCTTTGTGATGATTCATACCCACATCGTCTTGTAAGCTCAGTGTATGACTATGAAGGAAAAGAAATCTTGGGTTCTATTTTTAAAATCTATTGCATTCAGCAGAGGTAATATATAAAATTGCCATATGCCAAAGAAAATGATTTAAAAACGGTTAAATTGAAGTTTTGTTAACATCCATCGTAGGTCTCAGAAGC
>CM067351.1:27852066-28104764 GCA_034190875.2 Urechis unicinctus | reverse complement strand
GTCAAGTCATATGTAATTTCACATTATTGGATAGCACTGCCCTGTTGAAATAGGTTGCAAGTTGAAACGGAATACGAAAACATCATGTTTATTGTACAACAGACTCAACCAGTTATGATGGATTACAATGTTATGGATATGTACTCTTAAGGCATCTGATCAGTTGTATTAAATATATATGACACCGAAGCCATAGCTGGATGACGCGGTGCTGTTGTAAATTAAAGAACTAGTCCCCAATCAACCAACAGTGGTACACTCAAGCATTTCGATTAATAGCATCGTTTTATTTGTCGGAATGCGCTTCGTCAATGAAGTTGTCATATGAAGTGTTACATACATTTATCAGTACAGTACTGTAGAACCTACAATCTCACATACCTAACATCGTCCTCCCATTGCAAATAGGTTCAGATCCTTGCCTGGAGTATGTATCCTGATTATGATGATGTTTCCTTAGCGCACGCTTCGTTAAAAATCTATGGGTCAATCAGAATTTCGTTCATCAATCATTTTTGTGACAACTTTTCCTGTGCATTGTATGTCCCTGTCTTCTGTGACCTTTCTCATATAGATTTGATAGATTGTTAATCATCGGGAGATTCATTGATATTGATTTATTTAGGATAGTATTTATAAGCCTATTTGTCAGACCCAAATCAATTTTTGAAAATACTCTGTCAGTAATGCAATGGCAATATAGTAGATATGTTACTATATGTTTACTAACGCACATTATTTACCTTCTGTATTTGTATATTTTTCATTCGGATGTCATACCTCGTCATTGTTTACATTACTTAATGTTGAGAATTATTACCATTGAATAAGCAAATACGAAACCATACGGATACATGACTGTGGCTACTGAAATCTCCAATGTTTAGACTGCGGTCATAACATTCTGTATATCTCAGTAAAACCACCATTTGCCGCACATCTAGTTACAGTCATCACCGAAACGTAGAACGCCGGCGCTGCACAAACATATAATGAGAACTGGGGCCGAAATTTATTCATTAACAGGTACAAACAACGGTGTTGACATGGTACATAATATGTTTTCCGTGTCTTGCCACATAGTATGTAACATAGCAAAACGGCACTAAATGGCTTAACTGACTTACAATGAATACATTTTATTATTGTGCCAAGGATACCACATGTTAATGGAGCAAGTTATCTTCTCACCCACCCAGGTGCCAAGCCATTTGCCCAGGTCACTGCAACTCACTAAACCAATCTGCAGCCAACTATGTGAAATACAACTTTATTTTCAGATTATCATACGTGAAATAAATGGAAGTCGGTTTGTTGGACTGCTGTTCGCTTAGTGTATTGAGCTGGGGTAACTTTTGCACCCCCCCCCCCAAACCCCCTAATAGAGAAGTAAATCCTCGTTTAGGTTGCCCTTATCAGGGTATTGTTAATGTACGCAGTCATGTTGACTCCCATAGGCCTAACCGAATTCAATCAACTCCGTTCTTATAATGACTAATGTCTCTCATATTATTTCAGCCACCGACGTATTTGTCTACTATTGCTCAATAAAGTACGCTACATGGTATATCACTTAATATGTAGGCTAAATGCTTATGTATTTTGGATCAAAAAAGACATTTGTATAGCACATTGTATATGCCACGTCATCTATCATGTCCTGATCCGCAATTAGAAGTTTGGTCAGTCTTCAAGTACCTATGCAAATGTCACAGACATCGTCGTAGGTTTGATTGTGCCGTGTCATCTATCATGTGGTCGAATAAGAATTATTGTTAAATAAACTATTAATGGCACATTCATCTTGTTTTCATCCTGGTCTCGCTTCATTCTCTAATTGATCTTGCCGACTGCAATCTATCGATTTCGGTTTACTTTAGTTTATTTAGTGAGAGTCAATTCAACACACCAATCAGTTAGACCTCGGGGACCATAAACGTGCTGCTAGTACCTAATACAATAACACAAAAGGCCATATAACTCTGAGCCAATAAACCACCAACCGCTTTATAAATAGCTAAGTAATCAAGAATTTCCAGGCATCAAATAGAGCTAGAATCAAATGGCTCTGCAAGGGAATTTGGAGCAGTTAATGTGTAGTTTGATTCTCTTTTATGTTCATGGCGTCAGGATATTGTTTGTGGCAGAATACATAAAAGAAAATTATGGACCTTGAGCTTTAACACATCAATTCGGGCGACTGAGATCATATGTCATATGGCAGCAGCCCTGTCCATCTTCAATATTGATCTAATTGCATAAGATGAAGTTTATCCCGATTATGATCGCATTTCGGAACAAAATGATCTCACTGAAAACATTAAAAACACAAAATTAACATAAATAATTCAAGACGCAATTGATTGCCGTGTTGACGATAGATATATTTACCTTTATGGTCACCAAATCTTGAGTATATATATATATATATATATATATATATATATATATAGATATATAAGAGAGATATAGATAGAGAGAGAGATAGATATATAGAGATCGAGAGATATATATAGAGAGAGAGAGAGAGATATATATATAGAGAGATATAGATATAGAGATATATAGATATATCTAGAGATATATATATATATATATATATGATAGAGATATATATATAGAGATATATCTATATCTCTAGATAGAGATAGGGATATCTGTATATCTATATCTCTCTCTCTCTATATATATATATATATATATATATCTATATATATTATATATCTATATATAGATATATATATATATATATATATATATATATATATATATATATATATATATAATATATATATATATATATATATATATATATACTAGTGCTTGTCGATGAAGCAGTTCACTAGGCAACCGATTACGAGTCGAAACAATTGAAGACAATACAAAGCTTCACATGTGTCCAAAATAAAAAAAAAGAATATATATGAGATTTTGTGGCTGTAAAAACACATCCTATGCAATTCACGCTTGTGTTGATGTCGATGCTATGTGTGATATTCCACTAACAGTATTATAATGAGTCTGTGAAATACGCCTTAGCATAAAAAGTGTATCATGCGTACATCATGCATGTCTCATTACGTTCCGTGGTGCGTGACAATGAATGTTCAAGAAACGTTGGCGACGGAATGTTTTTGTTGTTGCTCAGTTTAAAATCGCACGAAACATGAATCGGTAAATGTGAATCAGGTCTGATTATTTGTGGTAGAGATGTATGCTTCCGTGAGGATGGTAATAGTTCTGCATTCATCTGATTATACGTTGCATGACGTTATCTTCGAATGCTGACATTACACAACAAAACACAACACAGGTGTCTTAATGAGGCAAGGTCATCATGTCGTGTGAATTTATATAACAAAGATAGCACATATCACTCATATTGTGTTCGCCAACCACAAATTAAGAAATATTCTATATGACAAAATCCGTTATGATGCCATTGCTATCATAAAGCTTTTTGTGTTTAGCAATAGCGTGTAATTGATTTTGGTTTACTCATCAGGCGACACCAGTGCTTTCATTGATATCCTTCACAGGTTATGACTCGATTATCCGATAGCAACACATTGAAATCAAAATTATTGTTGGTTCTAACGTAACAGGTAAATGTGAATCACATGGCTATGGATGAGGGCATAGTGCTAGATAGAAATGGGAGAGCAACACCTGTCATTATGCAATACTTCTCTCCAAAGACACTATGGCTGGTACTCAATAAGAATTTCCTTCACCAGGGTATTGAAATCTGTACAACTAAGACAATTATTCACGTGATATCAATGCTCAGTTAGTTATACAAATGTCAAAATTTATAAATGAATGTTCAATTACATTTCCATGCAGTAATATAATTCTCAATCTCTAGTATTTCAGTTCAGGCACATTGAGATGCAGAGGGAATGAGGGAGAAAAACCGAGAGGAAATGAGAGGTAACTCGAGAGAGGGGGTGAGTGAGATGACAGAGTGCACGAGAGCTTTTCACCATATATTTTGCGTCACCACACGTTCGCTGATCTTAATAACCAATTTGGTGCCGGCGATTTGTTGAAAGCCGAGAATTTGTCAAACGCAGGCATTAATGCAAAGTATGTAAAGCTTTCGGATATTCGTACCAACCCAGGCAATTTATAATGTTACATTCATACATCACATGACGAAGGTCACATCATTTATCATATAGAGGTGTACTTAGGTTTGCAACGAAACTATTTCTTGCATATTTGACGTACAAATACCTTCTCATTGTAATGTAGGGAGGCAAATAAAACAAAGTGTCGTTTTCTTCATTTCCAATGATTGGCATATTTCAGTATATGCTAGTTAATCAGGAGAATGCCTCTTGAACCACTACCGAAAGTATAAATTTGCCTTACCGCTATTCAATATTTAACAATGCTCGTATATTAATTAAGAATCACATATCGGACGATTTTATTATTGCAATTCGTGAGTAGTGGTTCATATGCGGAACAGACACCCACGCAATGGTGAAATAATGTCAAGTCGCTTTCGTCGCAGCGGCAACCTGCAATTTGGGCGTTGACACTTAAGAGCGCTGTCAAAGCATCACAATCAACCTTAACCATCACAGTCACAATATCATATCGCTTTTGGAAGACAGGACACTTGTATAGTTGACAAATAAATGTTTCCCAGAGACAAATGCCGTGTTACTCGCTGATAATTAAAGAATGACACGTCGCCGTGCAAGGCACAACGCATATGCCAGGCTAGACATGTATGGAGAATCATATTATATTTCTTGAAATGGATATAGGGAAAGACAATAAAGAAACATAGGCATTAAGACGTCTAATTCATATTTCGTGCCGTAAACAACATACTCATTCATTAACGTTATCAATACTAGTCCCAGGCCTCATTTAAGTAATTTATTTGCAAGGTCTGATCCTAACCATAGTTGCCACGCCAAACTACATCAGAATTGCTGAAAAGAATCACTGATAGCGAGCACGATAAACAAGAACGGGTAAGGCTGATATCATTCTACGTAGTTCACAGCAAATTCTCTGGTAGAAGTGCTATTTTGTGTTAATAGAGAAGACAAACATCGTCGCAGGGGTTGTAACAAGTAAACATTAAAATGTGGACGGACCTAGCCATGTATCACCAATAGACGAAAAGGGGTTTATCCATAGATTGCTGGCCTTATAACCGTCTGCCCTGACAATTTTCATGATGAGTAGTTCCCTTGTGTTGGATCCAAACATTATATTCTAAAGAATTTAGCTTATGCGTCACACTGCCATTTACTGAGATGCTTCACACGATCTCGATGGCTATATTCTGACCGCAAATGATATTGTTGTATCTCAGCTAGTGTGCATTTAACTGTCACTATATAAATGCAGATAAATTATGTTCATAATCGTTTTTAATTAGTTTCCCGTCACCCTGTTCAATAATGTTCAATCACTTCAAACATAATGCGTATTGCGTAACCGAAACAGAACTTGTGTGAATATCCTCTGTATTACTAGGACGGTGCAGTATAAGCACCAAGACGCCATATTCAGCATCAACATTGATTTGTCCATATCTCTCGATTGGCTGCGCTGGATTGATTCACTTAAGTTCCCAAACCATTGAGATTTCTACAGAACCAAAGTTATAAACCTAGATCTAGAAATCATCTCTTTAGATTATACTCTTCAATGGTTTCGCCATGTTCTTTTCTAATTCGAAATCAGGCTGAAGCTGAAAAAGCGAATATTTATAAAACTATTACAGCCAATTGCAGTTGAACATTAGAGTGCACGTATCGGCCTAAAGCGTTAAGGGTTGGTTCAACAGCCCACAATAAAAATGTAGATTAACATGCTAAAGCAGTAACTGGTCAACGGCGCACTAGTTGTCTGATTACGATGGAAGGTGACGAATACTGTATTTGATAGCAACAGCGGATACATTTATATACGAAATAAGACTAGGGATTTTGTAGAGATATGGAAATATCATATGACGTTGACATGGAACGTTAGAAAATAGTCATATTACATCATGTCGAGTAACATTGGTAAACCTTAGACACATTAGTTTCATAACAGTGCGGCATGGCGAATTTGCGCAGTTGGTAGTAAATAAGGGTTAGCACGGTCAAATGAGATCAAGTGGTAACCAACAGTAATCTTCATGCACAAAACAATGGCTCTTGATTGATGATACGAGGTTTGCTAAAGCGCCGGTCTTACCAACTGAATGAGTGACTGTCGTAAGTGCTTGCTGCAGAGCGACTCCGCATTTTCCCGGCGGACTAAAATGTCAGTGCTGAGGATCTTAAGATAAAATTCATTTTCAGTCCCTAAAGCCAATAGCGGGATATTGGCAACAATCTATGAGAGCTTACTTGGTGGGGAAATTCCACGCTTGTAAATACTGATATATGTCTAATTGTAGACATTAAATGTACTTATTTGGTATTGATTTTCTAACATTCACCACATACTGAGTGAAATATATACATGACAATAGGCGTAAGATATTTCTTCGTACAAATTGTTAGGAATGTTTAGGGGGTGTTTCCGTGCTAGCGCTCGATATCAATGGTAAAGCCTTGGCTAATAAAAAAAGAGACGGCTCGCGAACAGAAGGCAGAGAGTGTTGTGATAAATGGTGCAGAATCAGATTGGACATGAATAATGGCGGCAGTCCTCAAGGGTCCATTCCGAAATAATTGGCAAGTACTCCAGCAACTCAAGCAATGCGAAGAACTTCATATAGATTACACAAACAAAGCTACAGATTGCCAATTACCTTGGTAAATGGGCCGTGAAATGTAATTCAAATGTCATAGCCGCCCATCGCCATTGGGTCATCAAAACCGTCATTGTGAATGTTTTAACAAATGCAGGCAAGCAAACATTTTCAGCGTCTTTGACAGTTTGGCAAATATCACCATCAAGACTGATTGAAAGTGCACCTTCAAATTCAACCCATTGTCATATTGCATCGGAATTATCACCAAACGGAATAACATAGTTATGGTATATGGCAGCAAATACATAGTATCAGGTCGCTGATCTTGGTCCATATAAGAGTATACTTATCAGAATCATAAACCACGCGATGTATATCTAATAAGACTTAAATATCTTCTATAAGTGCAGAAATATCATACTTTTCATATGAAACCACTGCCGTCGTGCGCTTCGATAAGACAAGTAATGCTAATACTCTCCCCAATAGACGTGTACTTCTAGAATACCATTTTTCATGGGATCGAACTACTAACTATCCAATGATGTTAGCGCCAAAACGTTAGGCATTACATGAGACACATGATACATGATTGTTGAGTCTGGTAATGAGACTAAATTTAAGTTCGAAAATATTTTGCAGCGATATGCAATACTAACTCTTACTTCCTGATCATGAAGGCATCAACTGGCTTGCTTGTTGTGCATTAGGCATCATTTATATAAAGAAGCAATCGTTGACCGTGTTAAACTAATTTCCGATGATACGCTATTTAATACATCATCTTATCTCTATTGTCATTGTATCAATTTGTGTTTGTATCATAACAACCGCATCCTCTTGTGGTGATCAATAACGTGCTGGGCCGGATTGGAGCGGCCATCTAGAACATGCTTTCAAGTGAACGGCGGTGTAATGGCATCACGATGGATAGTGACAAGCCGGAAATATGATTATTTGTAAACAATATTATCTTGCAAAGTGGATAATATCAAGACAGTAGTCGAGTTTATGAGGCTATTTATCTAAGCTATAGAATATGAGATGTCAAATAATATTGTTATTACTAGATCAAATGTATTGTTAATTTATTAGATGATGATGTCCTTAATCAAAGGTGATCACACCTGAATAAGAATAAAGACAATATTTAGCATAGCGTTGCTTCATTAATAAATCGCTGTTTTTCCGTCTCGTCTTCTACATAAACCAAAGAAAGACGTACAAAATATCTATATCTCAATGAGAGAACGAAAAACAATGAAATAATGCCCGCGCAACCAAGCCTATACTGGCGATGTTTTTAGACCGTGTTATTGTTGTTTTCTGGTTAATGCCTACTGTTTCTAAAGAAGCAAATCGCGACCATAGGATAATTAATGACCAAGCAATTTGGAATACAAACCTAAAATAACTTATTTCTGTTTAGAGACCGTAAGCAGTCTTTGGATGAGGAGAAAATCACTAGCCAATTTCGAGTTCCCATGAATAAAATCCCAACTATTGTTGCTAATAATATAATTCGCTACCGCGTTCATGCGCAATAATCATGGACGGTTTTCCCTGGGACAATTCGCTGAGCCCCCTTTATATGCGATTGCATTGTGTGCAACCTCACAGCAGCATGGTAATTGCAAAACTGCGGCTCGATACCAAAATATATTCTTAGAAAGTCAATCCTTCATCACTCAAGGAACACCATTGAATCTGCTCGTGTTTACAGCTTATTTCATTGTTGAAAATAAATGTATTCAACATTGACAGATCACTTTTTTTATACGTATTCCTCCGCTTGCTTGACCCAATATTTTTATTTTCGGACAATGATTGAATTGCTGCGTGTGACCGTAGTCATTTGCTAAGTTTTACTACATGCTGTCCTCAGAAAGGGAAGCTGATACAAAGCGCAGCTTTGAGCGGTGTAGTTAAGACTCATCCCGCGTCTTATTATATCGAGCAACAAGCGGGCTATGTTTATCACTATGTTGTGATTCTGTGTGTAGTTAGGGGACATTACTATATTGACATATTGATGCTAATAACCGAGATTTAGACCTCATTTCAGGACATCACACCCCTTTAGTGCTCTTGTCATGTCTACTTCTGCTGAATGCTGTTATGCTGGATCCGTCTTAGGGTGGAATAACAAATATTAACGACACTATATTAAGCTGATTGTCTAATGGCGACAATTCAGTGCTAGAGGTCCATGACAATCAGCAATCCCCATGACGGTATATTCTATAAGCTACCACAATATGAAGTCAAAATACTTGCACTCAGATAGTCTCTTTTTTGGCCCTTTTTGTGTCTTGAGCTGCATTATTCGACAGCATTGGGACTCAATAGCCACAATGGGATCAAATAAGGCTGTCACTGTTAGCCTGAACACAAGCGCTAGGTTCCCGATGCCAAGCTTCCGAGCGCCGAGCCAGTATCTGTGTATACTACAAGGTATGCTAATGACGGGCGCTGATGCCTCATCCTTCGCTCATTCAGATGCGAAATCTGTTTCTGATGCTCAATAGAACTTTTTCGACAATATAGCATTCTGCCCTCATTGATGGACTCTCAAACGGCTAGGTTTTCTCGTTTAATCACGAACAAGCCCGTCGCAACGCAAACGTTACTCAATATTCTTTGATTTCAGCTGAGCATGTCCCGGGCTCATTTAAGCTCGCACAACATTGTTACTGAGTTTGTGAGCGACACCATCTAATGGAATCACTGCCAAATATAATGTGCGCATTGGTCAATGGTAGACTAGTAAGTGATCCATAAGTAAGTCGATCATCGAAGGCTGAATGCTCAGTCCTCGAAAATACTCTATTAAGCATCTGAAGCGCTATTCGCCTTGTGTGATGTCTCAAGTGGAATGAAGAAAAGGTGAGACAGTGCGAAACATTGGTTTCATACCGTCTTGTTATATAAGATAGCGGCTCAGCGCCCGGAATCTGCCCGGTGTTCGGACGTTTGGCAACGGGTACCGAGCGCCTGTGATCCTAATCATATGAGGCAGTGCTAATGCGACTCAATGCAGTAGTGATTCGACATGCAATGAAGCGATTAAAGGCGCCAGTAGAGTCATTTTATTTATCTTCATGTGACTAGTAAGATATGCCAAACGTAATAGACTAAGATGTCCTGGTGCTTCAATATCAAACCAGTCCATCTAGTTTATCCAGTCTTAAGGTTGTATTGTCACTTATAGCGATTTTGCAATCAACATCTGGACGGATGGTTGTGTTGTTTATGTAAATTTCTTGTCATAGTGGTCCTGATGCACAAAGTTCATTAGCTTAACGGCTATACCGAAATAGATGGTTGAATGCAATGTATGCGATCATTATTGGGCCTTTGCTTTCCAGAAGGAAAACAATGCACTAGACTCTGTTTGAACATCTTTGATTTTATGTTATGATGCCATAAATATTACCAGCAGGCTTTATTCCGACTTATCAGCCAAGAATATTCTTATATTAACAGATCGAAATTACACTATTATGACTAAGCAGACCAATTTGTCGTTGTCATCTGCATTGCATTCATGCAAGCTGACACGACATCCTATGGCGCCGCGTGTGGTTGCTGTTGTGGTTGTTGTTATTTCAAGGTAAAGCAGTTTGGCATCTAGAGGCCAAGTACTGCTGCCGCCTGATATATATATATATATATATATATATATATATATATATATATATATATATATATATATATATATATATATATATATATATATATATATATATATATATATATATATATATATATATAGAGAGATATATCTATATATATATATATATATATATATATATATATATATATATATATATATATACATTGGTATCGAATATATATATATATATCTATATATATATATATATATATATATATATATATATATATATATATATATATATATATATATATATATATATAATATATATGTATATATGTTTATATATAGACGATTTATCTGAGGCGATGTGTGAATCGTGCGTGTTTGGTCGCCATGGAACGACTATAACTTACAGTGTGTCCGTGCTATTGTGACGTCACAAGAAGAGGACAGTTGATATTTATGGCCTTGGGCATTCTGTTTTGGTTAGTCTGTTGACGTAATTACTCCCATTTGTATCATAGCACAAGTGGCCACATTGGGGAGAGCACAAAGCTTATTTTCTAAATGTATTCATATGTCTTTGTGTGACTATGATTAACCATGCTATCGACTACTTCAGCACAATACGTAGTATATGTACGTTTGCGTGATATTGCCGCAAGTCATTACTACCAAACTAATCATTTTTACGTCAGCTATCTCTTGTGGAACACTAAATGTGAACAGTGGCACTGTTTTATTTGCAATGACTCGTAAAAATTCGCTTTTCTATTCGGTTGATTGATTCACACGTCATCTAGAACGATATTAAAGCATACATTCCAGATCGACATGAGTCATTTGTCTCGGCGTCTGGAGATCTGATTAGAGATGAAGCTTCTAATTAGAATCGATGTTATCTGGTGTTGTTCTTTTCTTGCACCGCAGACAGTAAGTCATCGACACGTGTTTTGTGTCATACCGTTGTGAGGTCATTCATAACATGACCTTTTGCAATGGTTGATTTGCCAGAAGTATTACAAACTTGCATGGATTCCATTGCAGTCACAAGAATAGCATATAATGTGATGATTAGAGGCAAGATCTTGAAGTGCAAAGCGCGGACTGTGATAGTAACAATATTTCAACATCCTGTTCCAGCGATTGTAAAGATCCAAACATCAACTGACATCATTACATGTCCATTGAATGGTATGGGTTTGCATATATTCAGTTGCTGATAACTGCTTGGTACAGATGAGAGCACACTAGCTAAATCACTAATTACATTATCAAACCTTGAAGTCCTTCAACATTTTCCATGTGCAAAGCGTATCTGCACATTATGTGCACAGCACAAATTGCATACAACCACTCGTTGGTTAGATTCTCGTTTCGAGTAACTTGCTTATGCATCTCCGGTACTCTTGCATGGAGCCCTTTTGGTTTGGAGTGAAAGTGTTTAGATACAGGAATATAGCCGAAAGGGTTACTGCTCGGTTGGTATTAGTTTTGACATACAGTGAAGCACTTTGTACAGTTAATTATCTAGTTGCAGATATCAATTTAGTGCCATTCGACGTGTCATAATCCTCTGTATGACGTTTTACGAAACGACTTTCTTGGTCATGCTGGTGATATATCAATGTCAGGACAACTGTGACGAGAAATACCTGAACACTTCAAAAATATAAAAGGTGCCAACTATTGAATGGAGAGTTATATGGAAATGATAAGAGCCTGTCTAATATTGCGATGTAACTTACACTGTCGTCGCTCCAATCAAGTGTCCAAACGTTGCCTTTCTTGCAAGACAAAATATGTTTTACATTTACATTTATAGGAATAACAGATTTACACACACTATAACCATGTCCCATGTAGGATACGCGGGTTTCCGTGACGTAGTGGTATACTGCGTCATCTTTCGACCCACAGATAGTCGGTTTGATAGCAAGCTGGGAAAACATGACTGGTCCCCGTAACACGGTAAAGGGCGGTCCCATCTCAGAAAGGGGATGCACCAGACCCGGTAGCTCAATAGTACCGTACCTTTGTTCCAGCGGCGTTGGTATCGCATCCCTGTCTGGGCAACGGGTTTGTGTCAAGTGGGCGCTGACACTTATGGGGAGATGCCCATGCATCACAATCATCCTCATCCATCACCGTCGCGATATCACCTCGTTGTTGAAATTGACCGCAATATTACCATTTACCCATGTAGGATCACATAATTTGCCCGGTCCGTACTGACCTGACTTATTATTGGCAATCCATCCGATATCTATGAGATAAGGGCTCGCATGGTATTACATATACATCATTCCGATGAATCGCTTCTCTCCTGCCAATATTGACCTTAAATTTAAAAATGCAACATAGGCATTTAAAATCGATAAAATAGAACCGATGAGTTATTACATTTTGTTTCCAAGATACAGCCATTGTCACGGATCTTGCGTATTGCCATTATGAATTATGCGTCAATAATCATGACAAATTGTAATTGGTGGAACACAGGTTTTAAACTGTAAGGCGTGGCCTATTCAAAGGCTTGAAATCTATCGGCTTCATTGAAATTAGGCATTGTCCGTTCTTTGGTGGAGTTAAGCATCCTTAACAAACATGAATTGAAACCAATAAGCTCGGTGTTATGCATCATTAAATAAGGCATATGGTACCTTTGGAGTTAACACATCTCTCGCAGTACAATTATGTATCATAAAGACCTATGATATCTTCCCGATATCAGTCATTAATCATCTGTCAGATTTGGGCATCAGATGCTGCAGAGTTTAAGTGCTTGAAAGCAAAAACCCAACTATTCATCAAGGAAACGTCTTTTTAATGTAAATTAATGCTCCATTGATCTGGCAGATGTGGCTACAAGGTTATTGGCGACACTGCATGTAATAAGTAAAAGATTATATTTATACAATACTAATCAAATACCATATAGGCAGTGTCGATATCAACATTTATATTTTAATGGCGTCTTAAGAAATCGAGACAACGGAGTCAGTAATAGTAGCGTTTTATGTATGTCTTTGGTAATATATGATGGGTAATATCTGAACATATATTGTTATTAACAGGTTTTTGGCTGTACCAGGTGATAACAAGTTCTGTGTAAATGGTTTAATGGCATTGTCAGCCATTCATTGACAAATCCAAAAGAAATGTTAATGAGGGCGTAAAGTGTCTATTCTGGAACGCACGGTGACTCTCTACTGCCACATCTGTGAATACATACATATAAAAGCAATTAATATTTTGTAGTTGGGTTTATTACTTGATATTTAATATAATGCGAGCACAGGTCGATTACGCATATCTCATTTTATTTTACTAACATGCTAACGTCCGAGGTCATTTCATCTACGTGGTTAAGATATCAAAAGCATAACTTGGCCATAGGATACGGCTGCATGCCATTAATGGGATCAACATGCGTTATTTGTTTCCAAAGAAGAAATTCAAGCACCAAACATATAATACAAGAACTCATTATGTATTTTATTCAATGTTATCGTCGGGCATTCATCTAGAAGTGCCAGTTTATTTTGTTAATGTATATATTGAGGTCAACGTGTGGGCTTTAATTCAATGAGAGTGAGATAATAAAATAAATTAATTCCCAGTATTCATCAAGCGCTGTCTCAAACAAACTAACTGTCATTGGGATATGCCCTTGAGATGGTCTTATTGTATGCATAAACAGAAACATAGCGCTAGGAAGAACCCGGCTGCCCCTGTAATCATCATTCGTATTCTGCGGACAGATTTGCGCATCACTATATTGTAGTTTATATAATCATTTCACAGTGATCAGAAGTACATCCGCCTGCTCCGAGTGTTACCAACAGTATAACACCATTAAACTGTGAATAATTGTTAGTGCAGCGTCCAACTTGAACACAGATGGTACGGTTCCCCGCCAACACAGCTATTACCCGCTCAACTTTCTTCAGGCAACCAATCACCTGGCAGCGTGCTCAAAGGTGCAGTCTCCCAAACTTTGACCTCTGACGCCACAGACGCCACTGCTCGCAGTGACATTCTGAGACTAGCAAGTTTCAAAGATCGGGTAAACCAATATAAAGATTTGCAAGAGGTACTCAGACATCATGAGAGTGGTAGACAACGAAACACACCATGCATCCCTTATAAGAAGCCACCATCACGGTGACACTTTCATTTTACAGTGTCTTCCCTCTTTCAGCAGGAAGTGTGACATGGCGTCATACAAAGTACCGAACAAAGGTAATTTCTTGACATATTGTTGGTTGGATTACGACTTGCCACTCCAAGTAAGATCTCCTGTCTCTCATGTCTCGATACATTGCACGCGACAATATGCTTTGTGACGTCATGGCTAGATTAACGGCCGGGTAGATGAAGACCAGAATAAGCCGAATGGTGTGTTCTTAACCAATAAATGTAGCTCTTGAGGTATATGAACAAGAGGAGTGTATCAAAGAGCTCATCGTTCCAACTCAATAAGTTGGTTAACACTAGCAAGATTATAAACAGCAGCAATAAAACGAATAGTGCCACTGCGTTGTTCCCAAGCAGTATTTATAACCTCACCAATTAATCTGTTGCCAGCTGTTATCAAACACAATACTGTCTTTGCATATGTAAGCAAAGTATAATAATTTATCCCTGTATATATATGTTTACATGCATCTCTTCGATTGCCTGGAAATTAGAAGACCTATGGTTTGTATTCGGAAGTTTAGCTATGGTGTATGATTATCTCATGGTAGAATTTGGTGGTTGCGAATACCCATTGATTTTATGTAAATGATGGGCAAGGGGAAGAAACGACGTCACAATTGCCATTTATCTTATGACAGAGTGTCTATAGACACAACAAGTATTAAAACACGATGATAATAATAAAGCTACAAAAACTACAAACTGTCCCTAATGGCCTTGTATTTTGCAATACAGACCACATAAGACTATGGAGGCTACAATCATTATATGCATAGAAGTGCTCAAATGCAATATGGCGCAATCAGCTTCATGGTAATTAAAACAGTAAACGCAGATAATGAGATTGCTGCGTACTAGCATTGAAACCACGTAATTATGCATCTGCATATTAGATAACTTGAAAATATTTGCCCTTGCTTACTATTAGAAATAATAGAAGCACTCAATACGTCGCTTGCATTTTCGATGTTTAATTATTTTACATGATCAGAAATATCATGTTTCGTCATAAAGTTAAATGAGTCATAATTTTTTGTGAGTGTGAGTATCAACGATTCAGGTAATCATTTACTTGCTGTAAATTATCCTTTGCTTTTATGTAGCATAAGCTTTGCTTCTCGAAATTAAGGGATAAATGTCGACTATTCATGGCTTAAAGATTGAACATCATCTTGTTGAATTGTGTGGGCCATTTACTTGGCCATTACCAATGGCGACTACCGTTATCATGTTGTACCAGGCTCAGGTTTTATTACAGCAATCAAGTTTATCGCAGTATAACCAGCAACATAGCTGGCTTCTAGATTCAGTTAGATGTATGTTGCAGTCGCAAATGTAAAGTACAAGGATCAGACGCGTGCAATATTTACACAGCCTGTGCATTAAACAAATGTAAATACTCTGTATTGGTGTCAACTACAATATTGTTACTTGCTTTAACCATATTTTGATGCGCTTTGAAACTGTATCATAAACCAATGTTCACATAAGCATAACGTAATGTATTGGGCCTATATTGGTTCGACTTCTGAGTCAAATTTTTATTGTTATCTACTAATGCCCGAGACAAAAGCCACGTAGAAATGAGGCAGGGCATCCGTGGCATGAGCAGTAATCACATGTTTTAAAGAAGCTTCATTTCATGAAGAACTTTTCAGAAATATCTTGGTTTTAATGCAAAATAAGGAGTAAGTCCCACAAATAGTAGATGCACATTACATATATGCTTTCAGCGATCTATTCCCTCAATGTCACTAAAGTTTAAATGTGATTGCTCGTTTGCGTATCGTGGTCATTGTTTTCGTATGTTGGTTTGTACAAATGGCACATATACCTAGCCATACAGGCATTGGTCACATTGTCAGAGGGTGGATGAGTACATGGGAAGGCATCATTTTCTGCGTGACATTGTGTCCACTCAACACCCCGTTACTTCACCTCCAACGAATCACCACCCAAATCAACGACCGATTTTGCTCCAACTGATTCCACAATTTGTTTTTATGAGAGACAAATGGGCGAAACGATTGGATGCATTTCACTGCTGTTGAGTGATAGCATAATGCATTTACAGTGAAATATTAGAGGGCTGATTGAGTTATAGTAACTCATCGCAAGTATGCGATGAGTTATTCGTTTATTTGCTTTTGTAATGTGTGTATTGTCATTGCAATAACCTGTGCATTTGACGCTACACTTAAAGGTCATTTTTGCTGATCGGGATGACTCAAGAAAGAAAGTATGTTCTGTCAAAATTGGCCAGCATGTATGTCAAGTCATATGTAATTTCACATTATTGGATAGCACTGCCCTGTTGAAATAGGTTGCAGTTGAAACGGAATACGAAAACATCATGTTTATTGTACAACAGACTCAACCAGTTATGATGGATTACAATATTATGGATATGTACTCTTAAGGCATCTGATCAGTTGTATTAAATATATATGACACCGAAGCCATAGCTGGATGACGCGGTGCTGTTTTAAATTAAAGAACTAGACCCCAATCAACCAACAGTGGTACACTGAAGCATTTCGATTAATAGCATCGTTTTATTTGTCGGAATGCGCTTCGTTAAGGAAGTTGTCATATGAAGTGTTACATACATTTATCAGTACAGTACTGTAGAACCTACAATCTCACATACCCAACATCGTCCTCTCATTGCAAATAGGTTCAGATCCTTGCCTGGAGTATGTATCCTGATTATGATGATGTTTCCTTAGCGCACGCTTCGTTAAAAATCTATGGGTCAATCAGAATTTCGTTCATCAAGCATGTCCCTGTCTTCTGTGACCTTTCTCATATAGATTTGATAGATTGTTAATCATCGGGAGATTCATTGATATTGATTTATTTAGGATAGTATTTATAAGCCTATTTGTCAGACCCAAATCAATTTGTGAAAATACTCTGTTAGTAATTCAATGGCAATATAGTAGATATGTTACTATATGTTTACTAACGCACATTATTTACCTTCTGTATTTGTATATTTTTCATTCGGATGTCATACCTCGTCATTGTTTACATTACTTAATGATGAGAATTATTACCATTGAATAAGCAAATACGAAAACATACGGATGCATGACTGTGGCTACTGAAATTTCCAATGTTTAGACTGCGGTCATAACATTCTGTATATCTCAGTAAAACCACCATTTGTCGCACATCTAGTTACAGTCATCACCGAAACGTAGAACGCTGGCGCTACACATACATATAATGAGAACTGGGGCCGAAATTTATTCATTAACAGGTATAAACAACGGTGTTGACATGGTACATAATATGTTTTCCGTGTCTTGCCACATAGTATGTAACATAGCAAAACGGCACTAAGTGGCTTAACTGACTTACAATGAATACATTTTATCATTGTGCCAAGGATACCACATGTTAATGGAGCAAGTTATCTTCTCACCCACCCAGGTGCCAAGCCATTTGCCCAGGCCACTGCAACTCACTAAACCAATCTGCAGCCAACTAAGAAAAAAACAACTTTAGTTTCAGATTATCATACGTGAAATAAATGGAAGTCACTAGTTCTTATATTGCGTAGTGATGTCGTATATAAAGGGCTTCTGAATGCGATAGACTGAATTCCAGCG
This sequence comes from Urechis unicinctus, assembly GCA_034190875.2. NCBI lineage: Eukaryota > Metazoa > Annelida > Polychaeta > Xenopneusta > Urechidae > Urechis > Urechis unicinctus. Next base: position 28,086,604 of record CM067351.1, on the reverse strand, counting down.
AATAGTAGGTCTGATATCTGTAGCATTACCATAATGCGTATAATATATCAATTATGCCTAACTATCCTGCGCCAACGCGCTACCATGTGCAATATTAATAGAGAAGTAAATCCTCGTTTAGGCCACCCTTATCAGGGTATTGTTAATGTACGCAGTCATGTTGACTCTCTTAGGCCTTACCCAATTCAATCAGCTCCGTTCTAATAGAGACTCATGTGTTTGATTTCTATTCACCGTATTGGTCAACTATTGCTCAATATAGTACGCTACATGGTATATCACTTATCATGTAGGCTAAATGCTTATGTATTTTGGATCAAAAAAGACATTTGTAAAGCACATTGTACATGTCTCGTCATCTATCAGGTATCGATCCGCAATTAGAAGTTTTGTCAGTCTTCAAGTACCTATGCAAATGTCACAGACATCGTCGTAGGTTTGATTGTGCCGTGTCATCTATCATGTGGTTGAATAAGATATTGAGTTATTGTTAAACAAACTTTTAATGGCACATTCATCGTGTTTTCATCCTGTTCTTGCTTCATTCTCTAATTGCACTTGCCGGCTGCAATCTGTCGATTTCGGTTTATTTTAGTTGATTTTGCGAGACCCAGTTAGACCTCGGGGACCATAAACGTGCTGCTAGTACCTAACACAATAACTCCAAAGGCAATATAACTCTGAGCCAATAAACCACCAACCGCTTTATAAATAGCTAAGTAATCAAGAATTTCCAGGCATCAAATAGAGCTAGAATCGAATGGCTCTGCAAGGGAATTTGGAGCAGTTAATGTGTAGTTTGAATCTCTTTGAATGTTCTTGGCGTCTGGATATTGTTTGTGGCTGAATACATGAAAGAAAATTATGGACCTTGGGCTTTAAGATCTGGGCGATTGAGATCATATGGCATATGGCTGCAGCCCTATTCATCTTAAATATTAATCTAATTGCATAAGATGAAGTTTATCCCGATTATGATCGCATTGCGGAACAAAATGATATAATTGAAAACCTGAAAACACAAAATTAACATAAATAATTCGAGACGAAATTGATTGCCGTGTTGGCGATAGATATCTTTGGCCTGTATGGTCACCAAATCTTGAGTATATATATACTAGCGCATATCGATGAAGCAGTTCACTAGGTAACCGATAACGAGTCGAAACAATTGAAGACAATGTAAAGCTTCACTTGAGCCCAAAATGAAAAAAAGAATATATATGAGGATATGTGGCTTTAAAACACATCCTATACAATTCACGCATATGTTGATGTCGATGCTATGTGTGATATTGTACTAACAGCAGTAAAATGAGTCTGTGAAATACGCCCTTGCATAGAAAGTGCATCATGCGTACATCATGCATGTCTCATTACTTTCCGTTGTGCGGGACAATGGATGTTCAAGAAACGTTGGCGACGGGATGTTGTTGTTGTGGCTCAGTTTAAAATCGCACGAAACATGAACCGGTAAATGTGAATCAGGTCGGATTATTTGTGGTAGAGATGTATGCGTTCGTGAGGATGGTAATAGTTCTGCATTCATCTGATCATGCGTTGCATGACGTTATCTAAGAATGCTGACATTACACAACAAACGCAACGCAGGTGTCGTAATGAAGCAAGACCATCATGTCGTGTGAATTTATATAACAATAATAGCACAAATCACTCATATTGTGTTCGCCAGCCACAAATTAAGAAATATTCAACATGACAATAGCGTGTAATTGATTTTGGTTTATTCATCAGGCGACACCAGAACTTTTATTGATATCCTTCACCGGTTATGACTGCATTATCTGATAGCAGCACATTGAAATAAAAACGATTTTTTGGTTCTAACTGTCCGTAATAGGTAAATGTGAAACACATGGCTATGGATGAGGGCATAGCGCTAGATAAAAATAGTAGAGCTACACCCGTAATTGTGCACTATTACTCTCCAAGGACTGCATGGTTGGTACGGAATCAGGATTTCCTTCACCACGGTATTAAACACCGTACAACTAAGACAATTATTCACATGATTTCATTGCTCAGTTAGTTATACAAATGTCAATATTTGTAAATGAATGTTCAATAACATTTCCACACAATGCCGGGATATAATTGTCAATCTGTAGGGTATGCAGCCAATGCGATTCAACTTTTTGGAAATATTCCGTTTTCTACGAGCATCATACGATACACGTGTTAAGTGATAATTGTATTATCGTGAATGATGTGGCACGCAAAGGCACGACATTTATATTGTATTATTGTAGTGTGAGAGAGATAGAGAACAAAAGAAATACCGAGGGAATGAGGGAGAAAAACCGAGTGGAAATGAGGGGGTGAGAGAGATGACACAGTGCACGAGAGCTTTTCACCATATAATTTGTGTCACCACACACTCGCTGATCTTAATTACCAATTTGGCGCCGGCGATTTGTTGAAAGCAAAGTATGTAAAGCATTCGGATATTCGTACCAACACAGGCAATTTTTAATGTTCCATTCATACATCACATGATGAAGGTCAAATAATTTATCATATAGTACTCAGGTTTGCAGTGAAAATATCTTGGGCATAAATGAACAGACTGTTTATTGCATATTTGACGTACAAATAACTTCGTACTGCAATGTAGGGAGGCAGATAAAACAAAGTGTCGCTTTCCTCGTTTCCAATGATTGGCATATTTCAGTATATGCTAGTGAAACAGTAGAATGCCTCTCTAACCACTACCGCAGGTAATCAATATTGCTAGCAAGCACTATATAAGTTAGCCTTACCGCTATTCAATGTTTAAGAATCACATATGGGACGATTTTATGATTGCAATTCGTAGGTAGTGGTTCAAATGCAGAACAGACACCCACGCAATGCGAAATCATGTTGGGTCGCTTTTGTCGTAGTGGCAACGTGTTATGTGTGTGTTGACTCTTAAGAGCGCCATCAAAGCATCGCAATCAACCTTATCCATCACAGTCACGATATAATATCGCTTTTGGAAGACAGGACGCTTGTATAATTGACGAGTAAATGTTTCCCACAGGCATATGCCGTGTTACTCGCTGATAATTACAGAATGACACGTCGCCGTGGTAGGCGCAACGCATATGCCGGGCCAGACGTGTCCGAAGAATTATATTATATTTCTTGCAATGGATATAGGGAAGGAGAATAAAGAAACATAGGCATTAAGAATACTTATCCCAGGCTTCATTTAGGTTATTTATTTGCTTCATGCCCTCTGTGTAGTCGGGTCTTAACCATAGTTGCCACGTCAAATTACATAAGAATAACTGAAAAGAATCAATGATAGCAAGCACGATAAACTAAAACGGGTTAGGCTGATATCATTCTAAGTCACAGCAAATTCTGGTCTGGTAGAAGTGCTATTTTGTGTTAATAGAGAAGACAAATATCGTTAACGCTCTTGATCCCGGCACATAACAACCGGCACAAAACCTTGGCCCGACTTTTCGCGAACATTCTGCTGGAACAAATAAGGCAGGGGTTGTAACAAGTAAACATTAAAATGTGGACGGACCTAGTCATGTATCACCAATAGACGAAAAGGGGTTTATCCATAGATTGTTGGCCTTATAACCTTTTGCCCTGACAAGATTTATGATGAGTACTTTCCTTGTGTTGGACCCAAACAATATATTCTAAAGAATTTCGCGTAGGCGTCACACTGCCTTTTACTGAGGTGCTTCACACGATCACGACGGCTATATTCTGACCGCACATGATATTCCTATATCTCAGCTAATGTGCATTTAACTGTCACTATATAAATGCAGATATGTTTTTTCCCTTTTTACTCGCAATCAGCAAACAAGTACGTTCATAATCGTTTTTAATTAGTTTCCTGTCACCCTGTTCAGCAATGTTTGATCACTTCAAACATAATGCGTATTGCGTAACCGAAACAGAAATGGTGCGAATATCTTCTTTATTACTAGGACGGTGCAGTATTAGCACCAAGATGCCATATTCAGCAATCACCATTGATTTATCCATATCTCTCGATTGGATTGATTCACTTAAGTTCCCAAACCATTGAGATTTCTACAGAACCAAAGTTATAAACCCAGCTCTAGAAATCATCTCTTTAGATTATACTCTTCAATGATTTCGCCATGTTTTTTTCCCATTCGAAATCAGGCTGAAGCTGAAAAAGAGAATATTTATTAAACTATTAAAGCCAATTGCAGTGGGCATTTGAAAATAGTCATATTAGATCGTGTCAAGTAACAGCGTCAAACCCTAGCTAACATTATTTTGATAACATTGCGGAATGACAAATTTGCGCAGTTGGTAGTAAATGTAGAGTTTTGCACGCTCAAATGAGATCAAGTGGTAACCAACAGTAAGCTTCAAGCACATAACTGTGGCTCTTGATTGATGATGCAGGGTTTGCTAAAGCGCCGGTCTTACCAACTGAATGAGTGACTTTCGTAAGTGCTTGCTGGTGTATCAAACTGCAGTAAAAACACTAGTGCAAGGTTGAGCGATGCCACATTTTTCGGCGGACTAAAATGTCAGTGCTGAGGATGTTAAGATAGAATTCATATTCAGTCCCTAGAGGTAATATCGGGATATTGGCAATCTTTGTGAGCTGATTTGACGGGGAAATTCCACGCTTCAGTGAAAATACTGTTATATGTCTAATCGTTGACATTGAATGCACTGATATGGAATTAATTTTCTAGCATTCACCGCATATTGAGTAAAATATCAACGTGACATTATGCGTAAACTATTTTTTCGTACTAATTGTAGGGAATTTTTAGGGGGTCTTTTGGTGCAAGCGCTCGATATCAATGGTAAAGTCTTGGCTAATAAAAAAGAGACGGCTCGCGAGCAGAAGGCGGAGAGTGTTGTGCTAAATGGTGCAGAATCAGATTGGACATGACTAATAGCGGCAGTCCTCAAGGGTTCATTCCGAAATAATTGGCAAATACTCCAACAACTCATGCAATGCGAAGAACTTCATATAGATTACTCAAACAAAACTACCGATTGCCAATTACCTTGGTAAATGGGCCTTGAAATGTCATTTAAGTGTCATAGCCGCCCATTGCTATTGGGTCATCAAAACCGTCATTGTGAATATTTTTACATATGAAGGCAAACAAACATTTTCCGCGCCTTAGCCAGGTTGCCAAATATATCCATCAACAATGATCGAAAGTGCACCTTCAAATTCTACACATAGTCACATTGCTTCGGAATTATCACACAACGGAATAATATAGTTATGGTATATGGCAGCAGGTATATAGTACCAGGTCCCTGATCTGTGCCCATCTAAGAGTATGCTTATCAGCATCATAAACCACACGATGTATCTCTAGTGAGACTGAAATATCAGCTATAAGTGAAGAAATATCATAATTTTTATATAAAACCACCGTCGTCAATAACACAAGTAATGCAAGTACACTCCCCAATACCCCACCCCTCACCCCCGGCCCAGCCGAAAGTTGTCTTTCGTATAGCTGTGGCGAAACCAACGACGTACCTTTGCATTATCATTTTATTTCGTTGTGTACTTCTAGAATACCATTTTTCATGGGATCGATCTAACAACTATCAATTCATGTTAGCGGCAAAACGTTAGGAATCAAATGAATTACATTAGACACATGAGACATTGAGACATGATTGTTGAGTCTGGCAATGAGACTAAACTTAAGTTCGAAAATATTTTGCAGCGATATGCAATACTATCTCTTATTTCAAAAACATCCACTGACTTACTTGTTCCATAAATAAGCAATTGTTGATCATTTTTACTAATTTCGGATGATACACTATTCAATACATCATCTTATCTCTACCGGAATTGTATCAATTTGTTTTTGCATCATAACAACCGCATCCTCTTGTGGCGATCAATAACGTGCTGGGCCGGATTGGAGCGGCCATCTAGAACAAGCTTTCAAGTGAACGGCGGTGTAATGGCATCACGATGGATAGTGACAAGCCGGGAAAATGATTATTTGTTAACAATTTTATCTTGCAAAGTGGATATTATCAAGACAACAGTCTGGTTTATAAGGCTATTTATCTGATCTATAGATTATGAGATCAAAATGTCTAATAACATTGTTATTGTGAGGTAAAATGTATTGTTTATTTATTAGATAATGTTGTGTTTAATCAAAGGTGATCTCAACTAAATAAGAATAAAGACAACATTTAGCATAGCGTTGCTTTATTAATAAATCGCTGTTTTTCCATTTGGTCTTCTACGTAAACCAAACAAAGACATACAAAATATAGATATCTTATTGAGAGAACGAAAAACAATGAAATAATGGCCGTGCAACCTAGCCTATACTGGCAATTGGGAATGCAAAACTGAAATAACTCATTTTTGTTTGGAGACCGTAATCAGACAGCAGTCTTTGATTGAGGAGAAAATCACTAGCCATTTTCGAGAATAAAATCCCAACTATTGTTGCTAATAATACAATTAGCTACGGCGTTCATGGGTAGTAATCATGGATGGTTTTCCCTGGGACAATTCTCTGATCCTCCTTTCCATGCGATTGCATTGTGTGCAACATCGCAGCAGCATGGTAAATACAAAACTGCTGCTAGATGTCAAAATATTTTTTTCGAAAGCCAATCCTTCAACACTCATGGAACACCTTTGAATCTGTTCGTGTTTACAACTTATTTCATTGTTGAAAATAAATGTATTCGACATTGACAGATCACTTTTTTTATAGATTGATGCAGCACCTTGTATTAGTCGATAACAATGTACATCGGCGAGCAATATGTCCAATACCGCGCAGTTGACATAACTGTCAGATGAATTGTAGATTGATTACCGTATTCGTATTCTCACACTTGCTCTACCCAGATCTATAATTGATTTTGGTGCCACTAGCTTTTGCAGAGTTACCCGTGAGAAATGAATAAGATGTATTCTGGTCAATAATTTACTTAATATCGGTATAGTTTCATGAAAGTCTGTAAATGTATTCTGATATCATTATAGGTATGATGGCGAGTAAATTAGAACTAATTTGCTCTCTAGTACAGATAATACTTTTCTCAATATAGCGGTAACTTAGATGTTCGGATAATGATTGAATTGCTGAATGTGACTATAGTCATTTGCTAAGTTTTACTACATGCTGTTTGCAGAAAGGGAAGCTGATACAAAGCGCAGCTTTAGGCTGTGTAGTTAAGACTCATCTCGCGTCTTATTATATTGAGCAACAAGCGGGCTATGTTTATCTCAATGTTGTGATTCTGTGTGTAGTTAAAGGGCATTACTCTATTGACTGATTGATGCTAATAGCCGAGATTTAGACCTCATTTCAGGACATCATACCCTTCATTGCTCTTGTCATGTCTGATTCTGCAGAATGCTATTATGTGGGATTAGTCTTGGGATGGAATAACAAATATTAACGACACCATATTCAGCTGATTGGTGCAATTCAATGCTAGAGGACAATGACAATAAGCAATCCCCAAGAAGGTATTTACCGTGAATTTCCATAAGCTGCCAAAATATTAAGTCAAATTACTTGCACTTATACTCATGTAGTCAATGTTTTGGTCCTTTTTGTGTCTCGAGCTGCATAATTCGACAGCATTAGGACTCAATAGCCAAAATGGGATCCAATAAGGCCGACACTGTTAGCCTAAACAGAGTCGTTAGGTCACCGATGATGCCAAGTTTCCGAGCGCCGAGCCAATATCCATGAATACTGCAAGGTATGTTAATCGGGCGCCTATGCCTCATCCTTCGCTCATTCACATGCGAAATCCATGTCATTCGCCCGGGACTATAGTTTCGGATGCTCAATAGAACCTTTTCGACAATTTAGCATTCCGCCCTCAATAATCGACTCTCGCACGGCTAGTATTTCTCGTTTAATCACGAGCATGCCCTTCGCAACGCAAACGTTTACTCACGATTCTTTGATTTCAGCTGAGCTTGTCCCGTGCATTGTGTGATGTCTCAAGTGGAATGAAGGAAAGGTGAGACATTGCGATACATTGGGTTCATACCGTCTTGTAATATAAGCTAGCGGCTTAGCGCCCGGAATCTGCTCGGTGTTCGGACGCTTGGCAACAGGAACGGAGCGCCTGTGATCCTAATCATATTTACCAGTGCTAATGCGACTCAATGCAATAGTGATTCGACATACGATGAAGCTATCAAAGGCGCCAGTTAAGTCATTTCATTTATCTACATGTGACACGTAGGAAATGTCAAATATAACAGACTAATAAAAACCGGACCAGATGGCATGCTATTCTATGTCAAATGCCTAATTGGCAGGGTAAAGCACACTCCTTTGATTTCAATTTGTAAGACTGCATGACAAGGCAGATAACATATATACTTTAGTCAGTTTTCTTGTTGAATGCGTGTCCATGTCAGAGGGTATTTCCTAGATGCATGAATTTGCATCGTGGTGCGCATGCTGCATTTCCCGGTGATATGCACGCCAGGACTTTGACATGCTTCAATATCCAATCAGCCCATCGAGCCTACACAGCCTTGAGGTTGCGTTTGCACCTATAACAATTTTGCAATCAGCATCTGGACGGATGGTTGTTTAATTTGTAAATTTCTTGTCGTAGTGGTCCTAGTGCACAAAGTCCATCATCTAAACGGTTATAATGCAAAAAGCAGTTAAATGCAATGTATGCGATCATTATTCGGCATTTGTTTTCCAGAAAGAAAACAATGCACTAGACTATGTTTGATCATGTTTAGTGATGACTTTATTGTTATGATGCCTTAAATATTACCAGCAGGCTTTATTCTGACCTAGCGGACGAGGATGTTTTGATATTAACAGATCGAAGTTACTTTATTATGATTAAGCAGACCGATTTGTCGTATTCACCTGCATTCCATTCATGCTAGCTGACACGACATAGGTTGGTCAGTTGACTAAATGACTTCCAACATTTGTATCGTAGCGCAAGTGTCCACATTGGGGAGAGCACATCGGTTATTTTCTGCTTTACTATGTTTAACCATGCTATTTTAGCCAAATACTTAGTAAATACACGTTTGCGTTATATTGCAGAAAAACGTCTATGTACCTACCAGACTAATAATTTCTAAGTCAGCTATCTTTTGTTGAACAGTAAATGTGAACAGCAGCATTATTTCAAGTGTAATGACTCGTAGAAATTCGCTTTTCTGTTCTGTTGAATGATTCACCCGTCATCTAGAACGCAATTAAAGCATAAATTGCAAGTCGACATTAGTCATTTGTCTCGGCGTCTGGAGATCTGGTTAGAAATGAAACTCCTTAATTAGAATCGATGTTATCAGGTGTTGTTCTTTTCTTGATCCGCAGACTGTAAATCATAGTCACATGTTTTGTGTCGAACTGTTGTGAGACCATTAATAACATTACCTTTCACAGTGGTTGATTTGCCAGAGGTATTAAGAACGTGCATTGACTCCATTGCAGTAAAAAGAATAGCATATGATGTGATGATTTCAGGCAAGATCTTGACGTGCAAAGCGCGGACTGTGGTAGTAACAATATTTGAACATCCTGCTCCAGCGAATGTAATGATCCAAACATCAACTGACATCATTAACTGTCCCTTGAATGGCATGGGTTTGTATTAATACCGTTGCTGATAACTGCAAGGATAAAGATGAGAGCACTCTAGCTTAATCACTAATTACATTATCAAGCCTTGAAGTCATACAACATTTGCAATGTGCAAAGCATATATGCACATTTTGTGCACATCACCATTTGCATACAACAATATGTACCTATTTTTATTCCCGTTTCGAGTAACCACTTATGCATCTCCGGTACCCTTGCATGGATAACTGCTGGCGTGGGCAAGAACATTAATCACAGCGTTGGTCAAGAATGGATGAGAGTGAAAGCATATATACTTATATGTTGTATGGATACAATAATAGAGCCGGTTACTCCTCGGGCGGTATTAGTTTTGACATACAGTGAGGCACTTTTTTACAATTAATATTTAGTTGCAGATATCGATTCAGCGCCACTCGACCGTGTCATAATCCTCTGTATGACGTTTTACCAGACGACTTTCTTGATCATGCAGGTGATATATCAATGTCAGGACAACTGTGACGAGTAACACCTGAACACAAAAATGGAAAAGGTCCAAACCATCGAATGGAGAGTTACATGTAATTAATTACAGACTGTCTAATATTGTGATGTGATTTTTGAATGGAGGCGTTCTCATAACGTGCTATTACGATTTGTGCAAATCGTGTGCCAGGGTGACATTAATACAAACAGATAGTACTTTAATCGTGCATGACTGTTAATAATAGCTTACACTGCCGTCGCTCCAAACAAGGGTACAAACGTTGCCTTTCTTGCTAGACAGATCATGTAGTAAAATTACATTTATAGGAATGACAAATGTACCTATATTATAACCCTTTTCTGTAGTACTCAACTAAATAAGTAAAGAAAATGCGATATATCTTGGGTCTTCCGGTTCGTTGACAAACGTCGACGAGCTTGTGCAACTGTATATGGCGTAATGTGAAGCTATGTGTAGTTAATTAATAGCGTGGATGCAATGAGAAGATAACAACCCAAGAAGTGGCGTCATTCACTGAACAATCTGTAACCGCCAGAGTAAGTAATGGGTATTACAATACCACAAACACAAATTGAAAAAACTCGACGTGTTTAGAGAAATCAGCGTTTATCACGAATTACCCGGTGTTGACACGCCGACTGACGTTGTTCTGAAATGCTGCTCCCGATCATTTCTAAGTTATTTTTCTTCATCTGTCCAAGAAAGAGAGACTTAGTTTTGCTTAGTATGGGAAGATTAACTATGTAATATCTGTTCGTTCACCGCAGACCTTACACTTAGTATCAAGATCGTTAGCTGCCACCGATCATTCACAGAACGCAAACGGTATCCGCGGCAAATAATGCACCCTAATCGGTCATATGTGTGTGTATGTGAGTGTGTCTGTGTGTGTGTGTTGTGTGTGTGTGTTTGTGTGTGTGTGTGTGTGTGTGTGTGTGTGTGTGTGTGTGTGTGTGTGTGTGTGTGTGTGTGTGTGTGTGTGTGTGTGTGTGTGTGTGTGTGTGTGTGTGTGTGTGTGTGTGTGTGTGTGTGTGTGTGTGTGTGTGTGTGTGTGTGTGTGTGTGTGTGTGTGAAATCTATGAGTATGATTGAAATATTCACATGCATCAGACGATACCGTACAAATAATAGGTGGCCTATCAAAGGGTCAAGCTCAGTTTCATATATATTGATATAGCGTTATAAAACTATTAGACTGGTAATTTGGCCGGGTGGTATATACAGACTTGTCATGACTATATTGGTGCTTGGCCAATATATAGACGTATTTTGTGATATACATATAATTTACGAAATTTACTATGAAAACGCCTTTAAACATCGTATTGAGATAAACCAATGGCATAATTCCAAGTATTCATCACGCGCTGTCTCGACCGAACTAACTCTCCGTGGGATCTGCCTCTGAGCCGCATTCTTACCTTATTCTAAACATACACAGACACATAACGCTCGGGAGAAGCCTGTAATCATCATTAGAATTCTGCGGACAGATTTGAGCATCGTTATATTGTGGTGTATATAATGATGTCACAGTGATCGGAAATACATCCGCCTGCTCCGAGTGTCATCAACAGTATAACACCATTGAACAGTGGATAATTGTCATTGCAGTGTCTAACTAAAACACGGGTGATACAGATCCCCGCCGACCGCGCCGAATGACCACGACAGTTCGCCGGCTGCCAGTGCTACCCAGCCGTTCCCCGCCCAACTTTCTGCAGGCAACCAATCACCTGGCATCGCGCTCGAAGGTGCGGTCTCCCAAACACAATCAACACATTAGACCCTGCTCCCAATGACCTTCTGGGACTAACAAGTATCGAAGGTCGGATCCGCCAATGTAACAAGATTTGCGAGAGGTACTCAGACATCATGCAGAGTGGTAGACAACGAAACACACCAGGCATTCCTTATAAGAAGCCACCATCACGTTCGACCAACGGTGATACCACAACTTGCACATCATCTGATGTCATCAGAGGCATAGGTGTCCACTTAAACCAGGGGAAATAAAAAAAATCTTGGTTTCCAGACTGGATGTCCATGTCACCAAGCATATTGAACGAGTCATCAAAATGAAAACGAAGTGATATTTTGAACATTAAACAAGACATTACATGTCATTCTTTCTGCAAACGTCAAGAATTACTGGATATTCAAGTTGAAACGTACCACTTGGAATCGCCACCGTCTGAAATCGTCACGGCTAGAGTTAAATGCGTAAACAAAGCCTACTTCAGACTAGTATATTTGCTGTTAAAGCAGAATATCGCAGCCAGACATACGTGCTCGATACCATTAGGTGAGCTACTCTAACGTTTCACTAATATACTCATGAATGTGTCGTTAGTCCTTATCCATAGCATTTGACGCTAAAAAAAACATGCTCAGATATTCTGGTCAACTCCTACTGGTGTTGCCATAGATCTTTTGCTCTCAATATAAATCATGAATCTCTAGGCGCGATGTCTTGGTGCATGGCCAGCTTGTGCATAAAGTAACGTTGTCATGTAAAACTATGAGACACGACAAAGTCGCTGCCTACAGGATATAAATTTGTTGATATACAACACGACTGTCAATAATGAATGTATGAACGCTAATTAATATATCATTCCAATATGCAAGCAAGGCAAGTCTTCTTAAACGTTACACCAACCGAAGACATTGCCGCGCCTGCGAACCATCAGACTTACTTCCAAGGAAGGATGATGATTGATTGGCTTGATCATATTGTGACAAACCTATTCGAACCAGTGCATTGTACTGCCGTTTTGGTCCAACATCCTTGTAAATTGTCTAGCAAATAGCAGTTACCTATCAACACTTTTAATAAGCATAATGTGTTTTAAAGTGTCTGCCTAAAATCCTTTATGTTGTTTATTTTTACAGATTATGGCTCCTTTTTACTATAAATGCGCACAAACAATTGTAAGACGATTTGTAATATCGAAGCATCTGGTTGTGCTTGCTTAGGATTTTCACACGTTCTACACTTGATTCAACATGTTCTCAATGTCGAGAATACTTTACTGCTTTGCCATGTCTGTATCGACTGATTGCTTTATCAATACTTAAGCGAGAATTCATTATCAGCATCCAAATTCCTGTCAACCATTTTAAAGCATAGACACTTTATTTGTTGTTTCATTCATCTTGCTGTGTATTCCCTCTTTCAGCAGTGTGACAATGCGTCATACAAAGTACTGAAAAAAGGTCATTTCTTGACATATTGTTGATTTGATTACAACTTGCCACCAAAAGTAAGATCTCCGGCCTCACATGTCACGAGACATTGCACGCGAACATGTGCTCTGTGACGTCATGGCTAGATTAACAACCGTGGAGATGAAGACCAGAATAAGCCGAATGGTGTGTTCTTAACCAATACATGTAGCTCTCGAAGGATATGAGCTAGAGGGGCTTATAAAAGGGCTCATCGTTCCAACTCAATTAGTTGGTTAACACTTGCAAGTATATAAAACAGCAGCAACAAAACGAATGCGAGTCATAGTTTCACTGTGTTGTTACCAAGCAGTATTGATAACCTCACCAATTAATTTGCAGCCGTTATCAAACACAATACTCCCTGTATGCATGCATCTCTTCAAAAGAAGACCGATGGTTTGGATTGGATAATTAAGCTATGGTGTATGATTCACTCGTGGTAGAATTTGTTGGTTGCGAGTACCCATTGATTTTATGTGAATGATGTGCAAGGGGAGGAAACGATGTCAAAATTGCCATTTATCTTCTGACAGAGCGCCTAAAGACAAAACTGGTATAAAACCACGATGGTATGATAAGAGCTGAGGAAACTACAAATTGTCCCTAATGGCCTTATATTTTGCAAAACAGACCACATAAGACTATAAAGGCTACAATCATTGAATGCATAGAAGTGAGGTTGCCCCAAACCCGCATCCAATGTGATGGAAATTATCCTCAGCCATTTGATGATCACCAGGCATCGGAATTATGTCGATGTAGAATCACAAGTGTATGGTAGCCAGTCATATAACTTGTTTGGTTTAATGCAAATTTACACTTATCGGATCATTAACCACTTCAAGGAGGCGGATTAGTATCTAGTTAGACTAGAACATGTAGTTCACGAATGCAGATTCCGTGGCAGCACCAGGGAATAGATCAAAATTAGTTTTGGATGTGAGAAGGCAGCAGACCTATCAGCTGGTTTCATCCTATGGTTGAGCAATCAAATATCTCAAGAAGTACCTGGAACTTAGCAGTCATTCGCACCTTATGATTGAATGGGATATGGCACAATCAGCCTCACGGCCATATTGTTTGGTTTTTATAACAGTAAACACAGATCATTATAGTACGGTGTAATATCACTGAAACCATGTACTTATGCATCTGCATATTAGATTAATTGACAATATTTGCAAATGCTAGCTATTAGAAATAGTAGAAGCACTCGAATTCGTCGCTTGCATTTCCTATGTTATATAATTTCACATGATCTGAAATATCATGTTTTTTTTTAGTGTTACATGAGTCATCATTTTTTGTGAGTGTGGGTATCAACGGTTCAGGTAATCATTTACTTGCTGTAAATTATCCTTTGCTTTTTATATAGCATAAGCTTTGCTTCTCGAAATTAAAGGATAAATGTCGACTATTCATGGCTTAGTTGTCCCATGATAATTGTTCTGACAGATGGAAGGTAGTTGTCTATAGATTGAACATCTTCTTATATAATAATGTGGGCCATTTACTTGGCCATTACCTATGGTGGCTACCGTTATCATGTTGTACCAGGCCCGGGTTTTATTGCACCAATCAAGTAAATCGCAGTATTATCAACAACATAGCTGGCTTCTAGATTTAGTTGGATGAATGTTGCAGTCGCATATGTGAAGCACGCAATATTTACACAGCCTCCACATTATACAAATGTAAATACTCTGTATTTTTGTCAACTAAGATATTGTTAATTGCTTGAACTGTATTTGTATGTGTTTATAAGTTGTATCATAAACGAATGTTCACATAAACACAACGTAATGTATTGACCCTATATTGCATAGACATCCGAGCTAAATTGTTATTGTTATCTACTAATGCTCCAGACAAAAGCCACGTAGAAATGAGGCGGGGCATCCGTGGCATGAGCAGTAAACACACGTTATAAAGAAGCTTCATTTCATGTTTAACTTCTAAGAAATATTTTTGTTTTACTACAACAAATCGTTGTGAATACGTCACGGAAGTTATGTACAAACAATGACAAACAATGAATTGGTAACCTGACAGCAAGTGATGCCATCATAACAGCTAAATATGTACAGCTTGCATAGTCACAATGCAATACCGTGTCTTAGTTTGTATGTGTGTGAGTGTGTATGTGTGTGTGCATGTGTGTTAGTGTGAGCACATTATCTCTCTTGTGACAAAGAGCATTCGGCAATGTTATTGAATTAATAAGCAACAGACAACATAACATATCCATTCTCATTAAGTTCTGTCGAATGACCCCCTCATGTGTTAGAATCTTGTCGTCCGACCATTCATAGTAATTATGACGTGATTTTAACACGAAAACGCACTGACAACTGGTATGGACAAGGATGTGTGTTAACAGGGTTAAGCATGAACAGTCCACGAAGTGACAGTATTAAACCAGTTGATATGTTTCAGGAGTGACAGCGAGATTTAATCAACGCAATTCAAGCATGTTAGGCATCATGGGATAACCATTGTGTAAATCAAGAATTGATATCTTCAGGTTTAATTCACTATTATTCATCATCGTGACATGAATTCATAGCAATTATTCTCTTCTGGCCCCAGTATCGCGAGTTTGGTTTGCGATAAAGAATCCGTTTCTAAATAGGCGATATCCTCCCCCAACCCCCTTTTTATTTGTTTGTATGCTATAGTACGATAACGCCGCAGGCGACCAGTAAAATCATAAGTGACCGTCATCTTCCACCTTTATTTATGTCACTATGATCACTCGATCGTTAGCTTCCATAATGCCCATTGAATACGCGACGAAACAAACCGAGGCAAGTTGTGATTGAAGTGTGGAGACGACTCCGCCGACTACCATACAGAAAAATGAATGATTGTTTAAGCGTCGGACTGTACTGCTCAGCCCAAATCCTTCAATAATGCCCAATAATTACCTGACGAAACAAAACCGAGGCAAGTTGGGGCAGGCTTTTTGCCTATATGGGCACTGTTGATTGCAACGAAAGCTGCTTTAAAAAAAAATGCAACACTTTTCGCAGTCATATTGAATAGATGTTATTCGGGACGGCGGCAGACCTCAACGGAACCACTGGTTCATGCGTTGATTTACATAGATAAATCACCCCAGTATCGAATAACGGGCCTTGTCAAGAACGCATACTACTTACTGTTTTGCCATTTGTAGTTTATCTTCGGGATCAGCTGCCACACACCGAGCATAGCAAAGGAATAACATTAAAAGATGCAATGTACACGATGAATCCTTCATCGCAAAACAAATTCATACGGAATAGATTGACAGTGTATTGACGGGACGGCGGCAGACCTTAACGGAACCACTGGGTCTCAATGCGTTGATTTACATAGATATATCACCCCAGTATCGAATAACTTGGCCTTGGGTTCTTGTTCAAGAACGCATACTACTTACAAAATAAGAGCTTTTGCCATCATTGTAGTTTATCTCGGATCTGGGATCAATCAACCGTTATCGCCACACCGAGCATTGAGCAAGACCATTAAAGGGCAGATAACCATTGAATGAACCATAGTCCTGAGTAGATGTAAATGTATACACTTATGATTTCGCATATCGGTTGGAAGACGTCAGGGGGACTTTATGTTAGTCTTATGAAAAAAAGGTCTCAACCAACGATAAGATAAACTAATAGGTGATTTTATTTGAATAAAAAACGAAGGCTGAGTTATATTTGGAGATGGGTGACAGTGTATTAAAGAAACATGACTACTGAAACCAAAATCGAGATATTGTACATCAGTAGAACCCATACCCTAATATATATATATATAGAATGTATAGCGGATTATCCATATTAATAATATCAAAAACATTCGCATAAATCAAATATATTTGCCATATCAACAAACAACTGATTTCAAGCTTGGGGGTATAATAATCCTGTTAGTCATTCGCATAAATCAAATATATTTGCCATATCAACAAATGTATAATAATCCTGTTTATTGTTATTATACTATATTATCGGGCCAATTGGTTCTTCGTTCACCTTGCTTGCAGCTAATACTCTTTTGTACCACGCAGTACAATCAACGCATGTATACATTGTCTTTGCTTTGGATTGTTAACATAAATTACTCATTGTTCTCTTGGAACCAGTACAATTTTGATGAATAGCATCATTGATGTTTTCAAAGGCATTGGTTGCCTGCGCTACAGTACGGTTCGTGCGAATGAAATGTGATTGTCAGAAATATGAGCTGACGTGAAGGATATCCCATGCCAAAGCCATTGATGCATGAATAAATGTGGCATGTTTACGTGTCTGTATGACCTACGACGAGGACAGCGATGAAGACATCAGAATTCTTTCAACCCCTATCAATTGGTCCTACTTCATGGCGTAACAGGTATGCGTCATAACGCACAATGCTCTTTGTTTCCCATAGTTAATATATGTGTGGAACTGATAACTCTCTGTGCAGCCAGCAATAATAATGAAACAAATATACATCGTAAATATACGTAGACCGCATGGACGTTTGTTCGTTTTTCAATTTGCCATTGCTTAAATGTTGTGCATCTTAAATCATCTTACCGTTCGTAATCTGGAATGATTGTCGACAGTTGCTCATTGCATATCTCTGTCATGATTAGTAAATGCTCTGATTTCCGACTCAATGTAATAACGGTAGAACTTACAGAAGATGGAAAAGAAGTTTGGCGAGATGCTATGTACTTGAGTCACATATAATAGAATGTATAACGATATCTTCAAATACAGCTTTTTGAACACATTAAAATAACATTAAGCAGGCATACTGTTATACCTATACTGATAACGGTAACAAGTTATTTAATTGACTATATTGTTGCCTACTGTAAGCTTATCAAGCTTGTAGCAGGAGTCATATGGTTTTCATCGTTTGTGTGGCTGAATTTTCAGCCACAAAAGGATGGACGCAAAGTGCTATCAATTGTTTAACGTCAACACACATTTACCTCTGTCCAATTCAATATATAACCCTGTCTATTCAGTGCAAAACCTTAAGACACAAATATACAGTTTTGTCATTCCCAAGCCACTCGCAATGGATTACTTTTAAATCGATGGTATTCATTCAAGTGATAGATAAGAGCAAAACCCTGGAAGAGCTCTTCAAGCATGATGGCCCCAGCTACTTTGCTTCTGTTGCTACTGACAGGGACATGATATCACGCATAATCTTCAAACACATATATTTGGTTAAATATTTGGAACGTGAAAACTTGACAAAATATGCAACGTATTAAGGATGACACCATGATATTGATGCGGTAGTATAGCGGCACACAGTGGTTAAGTTGAAAAGCAGTGATGTATGAGCAGAGATGGACGTTAGCTAAGATCAAATCATGAAGTCATCAGCCACGGACATTCACCAGCCGAAATTGTCAAATGCCTCCACTTAGAGCGAATCAACATTCTTATTATTATGGCCACTATGCGCTAAGCAAGCTACAGAAAGCTATTTTATTGGCTTGCACTGCTAAATGGTAGGTGCAAGTTATTCATTACTCAATTGTCAAACATTTTGGTGTCGCAGACGGCAAAGAACATTATTGGGCATTTATCAAAACAATGGATGAGCTTATCAATATAAGCTTATCATATAAGCTGTAAGATATATTGATGATACTGACCAAGCGTGTTTGAAACCGCTTATCATCTTGTATCCTTTTGATTAACAAGCATGCTATTCGATGGATACAAAGACAGTCAAACTATTGGCGGAACCAATTATCCGTTATATACCCTTGTAATATCCTATATACTCAAATTGAATGAGGTAACTACTACGTCTCTAGAATTCCCTAACAGATGCACAGACATTTAAGAGACTGTTCAGCCCCATATTTCGAACGAGGTTGCCTAGCAAGCTGCTTGGCAACCGCACCATGGAAACCAAAAATGTTAAGTTTTCAGACTTTCAGTCGCTACGCGGCGCTGTGGTCTCAGAAAACAGATCCTTACTTCGGCTGTCGCCATTTATGTTGTCTGACATTATCCTTCCTGCTTGTCGGTCTAATGTGTGCACAATTATGCGCACAACTTGAATGAGCGAAGGTGCTATGAAATCTACATTATGTAACTAAAGCGGAAGAATACACATCGCTAGCGAGGTAAATTCAGAGCGCGTTATGATTTACAGCTAACATTCGTGTGGTTCATGGTTTTAGGGAGGCACCGTTATCGATGAAACGACAAAACTGAATAAAACAGATTTCCACAGTAGATCATGAATATTTCCAGTCAAATAATAATGTTAAAAACTTATCAACATAATTTCCATCATGTAAACTCTGCGGCACAAATTAGAAGATGTCATTACTTACGTCTGCGTTAATCGTAGTAATGTAATAACGAAATGATCCCTGATTGCCTTATATGCGGCTGAACAGTCTCTTTAACAACCAAGCCATAACATGCAAAATGAATTCAATAATTTAAATCAAATTTTACTGTCGGTGGATACTATCGCAGGTTTCACTAATGCGACGCTAATATTGTCTAATCGGAAAGATCCATGGACTATTGGCAAATTATATTACTTTGCATACGCAAAATTCGTTTACCTTCAATGTTAATATCACGATTACAATTCGTCAATATCGCAATTTCCACAAAATATTGAGATAAAGACAATACCCTTATGCCGCCATGTGATACCTAGAAGTCAAGGCAGAAGAATAGATTTGCTACTCATACTTTACAGCTACCAATCTCAGTGACACATGCCTTTAGAATAAAATTGCAGTGTGTTTACCGTTATTTTGCAATGATTGATACGTGGTTAAATGTGTGCTCATATTAAGTTAGCTGTTGAATAACTAGTTCCTATCAATTGAAAGTCAAATGTCAATGTGAGAACTTCATCTGAACCGTTAAGTAATTCATTTCTCACGCGCAATGACAAGTAACGATATCGCGCGATATCACATTCAGGCAAACGGAAAATATTTATTGCATCATTGCTGTTTACTAGCGAACTTGGCTTACCGACATTTATCGTCAAATGAGTAGTCGCAAGAGTTTAAAAAAACGTGATGGGTCTACAGATAAAACACTTGACGTCGTTTAACGCCTGTACTGTACCAAGATTTTATGAATATTTTTTTCAAAAGCTTCTTAATTAACAGCACTGCAAAATGATATAAACCCAGTGTTATCTGACTTTCTGGTACTTACACGTGAGACTCTATCAAGCAACACCGTTCAATATCACCGACGGCAATCGCAGATCACATTCCTCCCAAATGCCAATTGATATCACACCGCCCATCAACAAACTGTTGCCGCTATTATTCCGCTAGCGTGTCCTGCAAACAAACGTATATGGATTAATCATATTATGAGATATGATGAAGTCCATAGTATGGAAATGCATAGCTGAACTTCATGATCATGATGGTACTAGATAATAAATATAAAACGGAGTGATATATATTCTTAGGTGAAGAATTGATTTAATCGTATTATCATCTTTCAACACCAATATATTGTTCGCTAAGCTTTGTTGCCGTACGATTCGACATCTTTTTAAATATATGCAAATAAGAAGCAACGACTCCGAACCACAACGAGGGTGTTATACATAAATGTCATGGTATAATCACCAATTCCGCCGCGCGTCTTACAGTAACTACTGTCAACAATATGCAAGCCTGACTGAACAAGCCCCATAAGTCGAATCAGCTTGATCGACTTTGATTTATCGATTCATTGTCACAAGTAGGAACCAGCACATTCGCATATTTCTCTTATTTAATAATACGACAGGCAAAATCTCTTGTTTGGTCAAAACAATGCAGTTGATCTGGCAGCACTTATCTCTAAGTTGCCAAAATCAGCACAAAGACAGCCGTACTGCAGCTAAGGACTTTATAACTTAGGAGCCTCAATAGCGCAGAGCGGAGAACCTAAGGTAATTCTGTTGTTTTATCTTGCGGCGAGGAACATTTATATGCACCAAAACGGAAGCAGGGAGGCCATATAACCGATAAGAGCCACCCAATTATGCCAACAATTTGAAGTGAACAACGGCGAATATATTCTAATATTAATAGTGGTCAAGGGCGCAGTGTTCTATTTATGGCAGACAAGCGACCCCAATTAGTAGCTACAGCATAACTGTACATAACATATGACGAAGTTATTCTGATTACGTGGTTGTGTCTGCGCAGTCTGAAGATAGGAATACTGTCGTTTTGATAAATGCCCAGCCTATAGTTGCAACATATGCATCATTTTGGCGGTTTATGTTGCCTGGAATGAATAATAAGCGAGAAATGCTTTTAAATGCCATCCTAGGCTTTTAGTAGGCAAAATCGCATGGTCATTTATGAAGCCATGCTCACTAGGCAGCAGCATTGTCGTACTGTATATTTTTTATTACCCCATCTAGAATCATGCCTGATTTAACAGGATTTTGAATAACGTGTAAAGTTCAATAAACATATTGTTGCATTTTACAAAAACCTCCCTTCACTAAGTTGCACAGCAACGGCTTTATCCTTTATTCACTTTTAGAGGCCTTTATAACGAGAATATTATTGGGGACTTTTTTTAAATCAGTCGAATGAATGCATGCTTCTTCGAAGATTAATTACAATAGTCAACTAAGTTGGTATTCACACAACTAGCCATTGATGAGTGGTAAATGTGTAAGTGTGATTGAAACAGCCCCAACACAACATTGATCCCTGCACGTTTAGTTTTACAAAAATGCGTATGAGCTTGGTCGACTAGTCGCTGCGAACAAACAGTTTTATTATTTCAATGTATAATTAGGATCGAATATCGGAACCGTTTATGATCGCAGGTTTTATATCGTGGTCTAAATGCAGTACGAATCTCCTAATGATGGAAAAATTATATTGAGTTGCTGTCGATGCAGCGGCGTGTCAATCCAGCTT
Source organism: Urechis unicinctus (assembly GCA_034190875.2). Taxonomy (NCBI): domain Eukaryota; kingdom Metazoa; phylum Annelida; class Polychaeta; order Xenopneusta; family Urechidae; genus Urechis; species Urechis unicinctus. The sequence goes on along the minus strand of CM067351.1, from coordinate 28,064,340 downwards.
GAGAGCGAAGTTTCGTACCATGAATTGCTGGTACTTAAGGGGCGCTGTCGAAACTTCCCAATATGCATCGCAATCGTGCTAATCTTCTGGAAGTAAGGACAGTAGCAGAACTGTGCATGGTGTCTTTCCACAAACTCCAGACCTCATTCCGACGATTAATGTTAATCATTTCAATTGCTAGGTCTGATCCATGTCACAGTTGTTATGCCATATAGCAGAAGAATAGCTGTCGGGATATACTACAAATTATTTCACTCGCTCACTTACTCACCCACTTTCTCGCTCCCCCTCTCTCTCTTTCGCTCAGTCTTGATTTACGCAAAATCCGTCCAGCCCATTGGATTTAAGATTCAGCGCACAAAGCGTGAAAATCTGCTATTAAATAAGGGCTGCAATACTTTGTAATTAAGATAATCACGGCTAATCAAATAGTTTCGGTGCCGTCAGATTAATCGACTTGTTCCTATCAGCTAGAAATAGCTCCTCTACTTATCATGGCGAGGGCGACTGCAACATTGTTGCTGCTAAAATGAATGGAAGACCAAAACACATCCATGCATGGTAAATGAAATCGTCATTTAGGAGGGTTTTAATTTAGCATAATGCAAATATCTGTTGTTTTATTTCGGTCTACAACAGAACGTCTACAACAAATAAGAAATTTATTAAGATGGGATTGGTGAATCTAATCTGTATGTGGTGACTCATGTCAATAGCGTGACACACGCTGTACAGATCATAATATATGATATCTGAAACAAGTTGCGTAAATTACAATATTGTTAGCTCCCTTGAGACAAGTGAGGATTTGTAAGTCACGTTATATACACATTTCAGGATATTGATATTTGGTTTAATCAACCGGGCTGCTTACCTCTCACTGATGGTATAGTTCCATTGTGCTAGTTATTTGGCATAAGAACATATTTTCAGTCACACAAGTAGCCAGAATTAAGCCACCAGTGTTTGAGCTTATCCTTACATTTTAAGGTGTTACATATTCAAGGACTGTGCTGAATATCAACCAAGATTTGTGTTGCTGATGATACGGCCAGTAAGCATTTAATGTAGCTATATTCGGTGTAACGAGCAGGATATTTGAGCACTAAATTACCTCCCATTGGTAATCTACATGTATTTGCTTGAACTAAGAACGGGATCTGCTGGCAATAATTTTAGACACAGGTGAAAATGAGAAATAGCATTTAGTGATACACCCGCAAACGTATGTGTGTACGGTGACTTGTTTGGTTTAGGTGTCACAGGTGCCTTTCCCCCACGCGTTTATAGCCTCGCTGTCTCGCTGTCTCTGTCCCTACATCTGTCTCTGTTTATCGATCTGCTCCTGTCTTTCTCTCACTTTGTCGGTCTCTGCAGTTTGTGAAGAGCGATGATAAAAAATAAATGCCTCCTACAATGCGTCAATGCCACCACTGCGTGTAATTTTGTATATTTTTAAACGTCTACTTAAGCAATACAATTCATACACAATAATATATTGACGGTGTTGTTTCTGTAGTACAACGCAAGGTTGACTCGCAAACAACGATAAAATAACTTGCTGCGTATTTTCCGTTGATACGATAAATTTGATATTGTTGTTTTCTTTGTTGAGCATAGCTAGGCTGTAAGCATGCTGCGCTTCATAAACTGTTCTCTCACAAGACCCTTTTGCTTTCCGGTTGACCTGAACAATGGCCATTTTGCAAGGATAATGACATTGTTAAGATGTATTTTGTCTAGTTACAATATGTGTTTATCTACATGGAATGCGTCTAATATTATTGCAGTAACGTACCTACTTGATTTGTGATTTGCTTAATGGCGCGCTGCAGCAGCATTCATTAAATTTTAATTCCCCTGACCGTAACTGCCGTTATTGGTCTTCGTCTCACTCCGGCTTTGTACGATATTGTTTGGTGACGACAGAGACTCTTATTGTGCGCGTATGAGTTTCCAACTATCCAGAGTGCAGATTTCCGATAACAGAATATTCAATGTTTTTTTTAATTTGTAAGCATGATTATGATTCGAAGCCACCATCTAATAAGTAATGTACGGTTAGTTAATGCATATTTGATGAGGCAAAAATGCGCCACTTATGCATCGTGATTCAATATGGCAACATCTCACCATTTTCTAGCATGAGGAACAAAATAGACATCACCAGCCATGCAGCATACTGTTAGTATAATGTAATAAAACGTGCGCGCATGATTCAGCAAGTGGCTAGAAACGTCTAACGAGGTTTTCGCTCATCCATCATCTCTATGAACACCATTTGATTCATCAGTAATGGAAGTGGAAAAGCCATTAAGCGACCAGTATGCTAAGTTGGCTGTTAACGGTGGTACAAAACAGAAAATGTTAGAGATTGAATGTGCTCAAGGCCACAACACAGTTCCCTTATTCTATTTCTAGCATCACGGTCGTTCATTTGTTGCCAAACTTGCACTCCACAATTTTGTGTCGAACGAATAGGGTCTCCCTTGAAGTCTATATCAAATGCACATACATGAAGTGTTCAGAAAGTGCAAGTATTGAAAAAAAACTGATGCAATTACTGTCAAACTTCAAATAAAAACATGCGATTTGACGGGCGGCAGATGGTTGAAGTGATGAACAAAAGATACAATTATGAGAAGTGCATACGTTTTCAAATCATTAGTTTTTACGAGAAGAACTGATAAAAGTAGTGTGGGCCAATGCAATCATTAAATGCATTATGTTTTACTGCAACAGGAATGTATGAACATACGCAAAAATCATCCTGAATAGGACAAACACAAGAAATCTATGTTGCATAACATGTTAAACGCAACAGGATTAATGGGAATAGTAATGTATAATTAACCTTGTCATCAAACTTAAGCGCGCGGATGAATTATTGGAAAGTCATTAAACCAGTTCAAGACATTTAGCTCTCACGGAATTCCATCAAGATTAGGCGATGTTTTAGGGTTATAGACGACAAACGTTTGCATTGAGGAGATGTTGATATTAGTAATGCAAGCAGAATCACAGACGTCTGAATATGGGGAAATGATGAATGTGCAAAACAGTCATCCATCGACATTTGCGAACTTCCATATTCACTAAATGCCGCCACAAACATAACCGAGGGAAACTTCACCAATATGAAATACGAATTAATATTAAAGGTACTAATGGCTGAGACTACGAATTTAATTTTTGTAGATAAATAATTTCATATGCTCGACTTGATGTGTTTACGAGGTATGACACCGATATAATCCTAATGTCAGAAATAAATACTGCACCATATTCCTGTGGAGCAATTTGAATTACTAGATGATTTAGCTACTTATCACACGGTCAGTGGTGTATTTGTTTGTAAGTATGGTACCACTCGGTTTAATTGTATTTGGTACTAGCCACACGATTATGTCCATCAAATTGTTGTGGATTGTTGGGTTAAATTGGTTCTAACATAAACCAACTTAGTGACAGATTGTATTCGGCCAGTTTAATGAGTGAACGGGATGAAAAAATATATAAATGTGTGTAAAACTTTGTTCGATCACATGACGTGGTACAGCCAAACCACTCCCTATAACTATGGGCTACCTATATTAACTTCAAAACTGAATAAATGTACGATTGCGGATTGATGTTGAATGAGGAGCAATGACAAAATAAGACAGATGAAACAAAATGAAATAATGTGGTTTCATATTGGGTATTTGCATATTAGTGCAAATACCCATCATGATGCAATATATAGTAGAAATATTGCGAGGATATTCAGGTGTGAAGGAATGGTATTAGGAGCGACATTTGCGATATTAAAATCATAAGTTGTATAGATTGAACTATTGCAGCATGTTTTCTAGGCCAGATGTATGTAAGTACAAATGTAACTTACCAATGTTGACCAATGATCCCCTCTGTCTTCGTTTGAATGTTAACTAGTCAAAAGCGCCGGGCTTTTTTTGCCCCATGTTTGTCGATTTGTAGGTAGTAGCTTTAAGAATATTTGGCGTCTTCTTCGACACATCCCGTCTTTCTTTACCAAGGGAATTTGTTGCATACTATAATATATACCGCCTATATATATATATAAGATATATATATAGAGATATATATATATATATCTATATAGCTTTATTCAAGTCTATATATGCAATTATGATATAATTTAGGCCAAGATCGGATCTTGCATAAAAAATATAACCACATAAATCACCTTAATTTGTCGTGGGATATATAAATGATGTTTATATGCATGAGAACATAAACGAGAAATGAAATTAACTTCTTAATGTATGTGTGCATGTGTGTGCTTACCCAATATCAGCTCACATCCATTGTACGAAACTATATATTACCATTCATAAACATGTTGCTCGGCATTTGATTTTCGTCGTCTAGCGATGGGGCTTATCTATATTATGCAATTATCAGTGAGCATTATGCATAAGTTATCGATATATATGCATTTTACATATTGTAAGCATATAATTACATATAGCAGCGAGATGATATTTGATGGATATATGATTTTGATATATATACATATCGCTATATCTGCCATCTCTGGCACATGCCCGATATATATATCTATATATATATATATATTATTTTTCCATCGTATCTCACATTATATATTGCGATGTATACAAGCCGTAAAAAATGGGTTTGAATGTCTGGAAGTATTAATGTTAATCCTATGTTTTCCAGACTTTCAAATAATACCACTTTGTTTCCTGATGCAATCATAATCGTGATAAACGTCATCATTATTGATAGCTATTAGAAGGAAAGATGACAATGGTTTTTTTTGTCATCTGTAATATGATCTTAAGATTCAAATTTCGCTATTATGTTTTCTGACACCGTCATGTACATTATGAGGCAAACAAATTAAAAATATACCGCTACAAGTTCTTCCGATGAGCAATGTGAAATAACCTTTAAATGATGCCTTGAAATAGTAGATATTTTAGCTATATATAAAGCGGTATATTTGTTTAGAGGTGTAATGTGCCATTTGGTGTAATTCCATTACCTACTAGCAGCCCAAATACCTGATTGTAGTGTTGACTCCCATAAAGTGAACTCAAAGAAAACGAAATCGTCCGGTCGCAGTTTGTCAGGTCAATGGGATAATGCAGCGAGACCGACGGGATGAATGAAATAGATGTGTGCCTTTAATTATTTGTTAAACAATAGTAGCAAATCCTATTTATTCATATGGCGGATACTATAGAACCAAACCTGCCTCGGTGTATATGGGATTAACACAATTACTTAAATACTGAACACAATTATGATTGCGGGTTGATAACATGGTATGTACAATGTTATATACATGTCTTTTCTATCCTAAATACAAAAGCATTCCGCCTACAATATGCGTAATATATTGGGCGCCGATGAACCAATACGGTCGGTCTGTATGGAAAATTAGATCTTATACATTTGCCAGCAGTTTATTTAAGAAGTAGTCAGATTAATGGAGTTATGTGGCTGCTTACATAGTCAATACCCCGATAAGGGCAACCTACATGAGGATCTACATCTCTACTGATATTGAAGTTAATATCACGTTGCCGTAGGATAGTAGGCATAAATGATATAATATACCAAGCACTACTACAGAAATCAAACCCACATTTTCCTGGATGCCAGTCAATCGCATTAAGAAGCCCCGTACATACGACACCACTATGCCACATTGTAATTCCCGGTTGATTGTACTAAGCGAGCAACAGTCTGACGTACACTTTATTTGTTTGACAAAACGCTACATTACAATGTGGTACCATGGGCACATAATATAAAGTTATGATCGATGTTAAGTCTTAAAAATATTGGCATATTAACGTTTTGTGTAATCTTGATTGATATCTTTTCTCTATCAATACGCATAAGGCACTACAGTGGATTTGTATGGATTATGCTTATTTTATGATAATTGATGATCAGCTATAACGTGGTAGCTCCTATGTGCTGTCCAATCTAAAGGTCAAACTTGAATACTCACCATTTGAACAAAGACAAGAGATAACCTAGCTTACATCGCAGCATGGGTGCACATTTCACTAATACCCCACATTCGAACATGACATCATTGTCCGCAAGAGGTTGAATGAAAAGACGGATCAATCGAAATGATGAGTTTTATGCCTATTCCTATGCAGCCACTTAAAACGGCATTATTGCAATATCGCCGACCACAATTCCTATTACCTCTGGCAAACAATTGATGTCATATTTTGCTTTGCCCAGATACTTATTGATACCACTCCTATCATCTACAACAGTCCTGACTATACAGGTATCATCATCACACGGAATCAAAAAGTGAAGGTATATTAACGATCTTATTTTTTTCTTTATGAAATAAACCTCGATCTAATTGACTGTGTCGTTATTAGCTTATTGATGTTAAAGCACGACGTAAAACCTAAATCAGTTTATACATTATAACCGAGCATCTGAAAGTGTACGAAAGTTGCAAATGATAGAATCATTTATGCAATATAATCACGCTCTGTCGTCAGCGATACATACTTTTGTTTTATGACGATTTAATGTTTGATTCCTGCTACAGCTAAAATATTACAATTAATAGATCACAATGAGTATAAACGAGTAAGGGTCATTAGTTCGTAGCACCTCGTTACATGGAATGCTATCTGTATGCAAATAACAGAAGCAAAGCGGCCGTATACCTATTGAGAGTCACTTCGTTTTGACATCAATTGGAAATGATAAACGAGCATGCTGGATGAATGTACTCATATACTGAAAAGGTCAAAGCACGCAGTTTTGTATTGATGACTGACCAACGAATGGCATATGACAAAGCTATATTGAATACTTCCTTTTCTCAGTTAAACGATGGTCCTATGTGATTAATGTTCTATCACCTCTTATAAGACATTTCGTTTCGAGCAATGCGGCGTAATGCGAAGTAACGTGCACGTGTTATTACCAACATTCGGAAAACATGTTATTTTTGCCATGTCGCATAAATATATAAAACCAATGCAAAATAATCTGGAATCATTGGTACAGGTTGATCCGCTATTACGCCTTGACGAAGATTGTAATCGGTGAGTTTGGATCCAAATTCGTTGAATGAGATATCGAGTGCGATATTTAATTCAAACCGATTCTGGCTAATTGCTGTTGATTTGCAAAATGGACCGTCAAATTGCGAAGAGCAATCAGCATCAATGAATGTAAGGAGGAAAAGTCAGATAGATTGGTTGACGTCTTTTTAATTGAGCAGTCGTCTTTGCGGCAATGTCCGTATCATTGGATCTGCCATAACAGGCTAATCTCGTTTAAATGAGCGCCACAAGGCCCCATTTTTAATCTGCTAATACCTCCCTACAGAAATGTATATTACACTTTACAATATGTTGGGCCAATTAAGAAAATGATCTTCAGCAAAACAGACTTGTTCCAATATGTGTCAAAGAAAAGCATTACAAAGACAATCATTAACTTTAACAAAAGAATTCAGGTTGTAATATAAGCTATTACATTCCAATCCATGAATACTTTTAAGTAGCATATTATTTAAACCCTCTATTGTAAATAGTAACCCTGATTTTGTTAACTCATGGTTGTCATGCAATAATAATAGCTGGCTCACCTTAATATATATATACTTTGATACGATTGATAATATGATCAGCGTCGATGAGACAGTAGCGATGAATTTGTTATGAAGTTTTTTTTCATCGATTGCTAATATCTATAACAGTGATGGAACGATTAATTATTTAATGGTATACCCACAATGGCAGTGCCAAAAACGCGATTCAGTCAGATTGGTGAATTCACATTTATATTGTAAAGGGCTTTATAACAACCCATTAATTAATCAAAAGCAAGCGCAAAAATTGCAAAGGCTGTTTTTATACACTGATGGCACATGTAAGCACCCGTACAACCAATACACAAATAATGGTGCTACTGTAAGACGCCCAGCAGATTTGGTGATTGTATCATAAATGTTATGCAGAATACCATCAACATTTGAAATCCTGGTTGATGTTTGACGTTGATTAAGAAGTCATTGAAGAGAGCGTCTTAAATGTCGATAATATCCAGTGTAATCACTAACGTTGTGCCTTACTCCAAGCTGATCAAATTAAGACACGCCGCCAGATGATATAATGTGCAGATGGGCTACCAATGCATAGTTTCTCTGTTTGTTTTGGCACTTAATATTTCTTAAGTATTAAAAAAGGAACTATTCATCTCCATTAACAACCAAGACGATCTACCAAGAGCAATGTTTATGACGCCTACAATGCTTATAAATGGCATCGCCTCCTTCAAAAAAGCAATATAATCCAAAACAGAGTGTCTCGTAGGCACAGAGAGTTATTGTCGTATGTTTTGTAGTCTGTCCATGGGTTTTGATAGGATGCAGGGGGCATTCGCTCATTATCCAAATACAATAACAACGTCGAAACATCGTTTTATTTCCAATGTTGTATTTGTAAATAACTATTTAATATATAAGGTCATGCACACTCTGATATGTAAACGACGAAGTGCTTAATGTCGTCGCTGTGACTTGCTTTACAATACAGAAATTTCTCCATTGCAGGGATGTTCAGTTGAACTTCCTTGGAATGCGACAACATTTTACCCTCGTCGGTTAACAAGAAAGAAAAAAAGAATAGTTATACGATAAATGTGAATGCTGCTTTTATTTATAATTGTGAAACATATGCAAATAAACTCATCTACAATGTATCTGCATAATTAAATGGCAGCAATGATAGGTTGCGGTTATCTGTTTAGCCTGATGTACCTTGCTACTAGCTAGGCAATATGGCTGCGATGATGATTCCTTCATATAGCTTTCAAGCAAAAGATGGTAACTTTATATCAGTGTTCTTTAGAAAGCCATGAATTACCTCAGGATAACATATCAATAATACTAATTTTATTTAACTCCCCAGTTTTGCTTCTTAATCTGTATTAATGTGTCGTTTTAAAGCCCAAACCAATTATGATTTAGCAAGCGACGTCGATTATTTATTTATCAAGACACTTTTTGGGGCACTCTAATACATGAAGCAAATTAAGATTATCGTTTTAGAAAATGGAGCGATAATAGTGCTTTGCGAAAGTCTCAACTATTTAATACTTGTATGAAAAGTTAATCACGTTTTATTTCTGTTCAACGCACAAACTCCAACTCAATTGAAGTCAACTCGAAATCGTTAATATGTTTAATATTTGAGTTATGGCATCGTTTGCAACTGGTTTGATAAATATTCACAGTTGCAGCCACGCCACAACCAAATTGTTAACAAAATGGACTAGATCCGGGCATGATACTAATCATAAAGTGGTCCATTCAACGGAATGAGTCCTGGATCTGGGCTAATGACTTTTAATCAACGAGCGTTGGCTTCTGTGAGCCGTCACTCGCTGTGGTCGCTTACCCATGTGGACAGCGAATGGTTCATCATAGATAACAAAAGCTGCAGATTGAACCCGGTAGTAGAATAGTGCTCACATGGTACGACCAACGCATCTCGCAATGTCTTTTAAATGGCGGCATTGGCCATTGCGATGGAGTTTAAAAAGCCTAACAATTACTAAGAAGAACGCCTAGTGTGTAAAGACAAGTACGTGCTTTCCCTACGTTTAATTGGTCTGAGTCGCCATGCGCATAAGATGAATTAAACAGTAAAGCGGAATAGGCGTAAAACACACAACCTTTGTCCCACCCAGTCACGTGGTCACACAGCCACGCCATGATGACATATACTATTGACTAGCTTGAAATCACGATATTGGCTTAACTTCCCTCCTTGACTCGATGCTGCAACAACGAGCCCACACATAATTTGCAACAGAATTTGGATGGCCCGCCCATTTTTGCTGGTTACATGGCATGCTAATGAAAGAGATAGCATTTACGGTCAAAGTTATGCGAATTGTGCATATCAATGAACAGACAGGAACGGATATTCTGGATTGTAAAGAGTACACTATTTACTGTCAATTGATAACATTTCCATCCAATGGCGTTTGATTATATGAAGTAACAACGGCTGGTGTATCTATCTCTCAGACAACTTAAACACATTTTGCATATTGAAATATTTTTAAATGAGAGTTAATGTTATGCGCTTGAACGGTACCAAAGATATTGGCCTAAACAATGCAATACACATGTTCGAATAACCTTGTCTAGCATGTAATCATGTTCAGCGGTCAACATACTTCCTAATGTGGACGCATAAAGCTGATGTAGTCGGTGCTTGAAAACTTCTTTTGCTTGTAAATTTTGAGGTGCAATAATGAGGTGCATTGTGTTGTCAATTTCCACGTTACAATTAACTCCTTTAATCATGAGATCACAATCAATACTTGACAAAGCTAAATCCGAATGTTTATAGGCCGCTTGCATTGGTTTATTTGACCGGCATATGACTTTATGAGTTGCAAGATCTCAGCAATTTCCTAGATATTTGTGATATTAATTTATACACATGCGTAAAATGGTAAACCTATTGTCAGTGTAATGCAGCAATATTGATCAAATGCGTGCTTAAGTCAGATATATTTGGGCTTCGTTTGCATTATTGATTAAGAGCAATTATTTTATGTATCAGGGAATAGTACATATTTGTCAAGAATCGTTGAAAGGTAATAAGTGTTAAAACATGAGGTGATAATGCATTGCGCTCGCTGTGATGACACTAGAAAAGACAAATAAAACAAATACGGATATTGTTGATCCTTTGTAACCATCAGCTGCCTCATCCAATGACGAAGGAGACTTTGCACAATAAGTCATTATGATGTGCAAATTTGTCCGCGGAATAACAACGATGAATACAGGGAATAAAACTATTGGTTGATCTCACTGCCATCTTTGAAGCTTTGTTGTATTAAGTAAATAATATCGCACTAGGTAATTGCCCGTTGATAAGATATATTACATCGCAAATGCATAATCAGTTTTGATACTATATGCATGGTATCAGAGACAGCCTTTGTGGAAACTGAAAACCCAAAGGTCAGATGCTCGAGTTTTGTCTTTTAAAACCAATGCCACATGCAGATCTCATAAATTGCATGCAGACGTACACTATGGCCCTGTTAAGCTGTTGATGACATCACCTCGTAGATGCCATAACTAAGTATCGGCGGCATGCATCAAAACAGTGACAGCTCTTGATAGGCTTCTTGACAGTAAGATAATACATTGACTATGCCGTAATATCGTTCAACAAAAAAATCTGGCCAGTGACCAACGCTGTGACAACCTTTGGCGAGCTTCTGAAATTATTTATGGATGTGTTGTTAACTGTCCCCGGGGCAATAAGGGATATAATGATTGGTTAAATAATAGAGTTGGAGATATTGAAGCTTAATTAAGATTGCCGACAATTGTAGTAGTTTTCTTTGATCATTGTGCGTTTGATGTTGATACAGTCATTTACTCTGCTGCAACATCCCTTTGTCAGATATCTGACAGGTGATTCATGACTGAAATAGGAAAAAAGCACTGATCATAATTAGATACAATTGTACTGCCAGCGATTTGATTAATCAAAAGTTACTATGTCTCAGATTAAACGCCACCGAGCTGATTGGTTTCTATTCATGTTTGTTGAGAATGCATAAATCCACTAAAGAACGGGTAATGTCTACATTACCTCAATCAAATAAATTCTCAAGCTTTTGAATTGGCCGCATTTAACATTTCAGAAGCGATGACCCACAACGAACAATACCTCATGAAAGTTGACTACACGGAAACCCAGCCAGTAACTATATATTGGAAGCCAAAACGAAATCACACATCGGTTCTTCCGAATGAAAGTCGTAGATATTAAGACTAGTGTATCAAATCATTCAGGTGATAGATGAGATCAAAACCCGGGAAGCGCTCTTCAAAAATGATGGACCTAGCTACGTTGCTTCTGTTGCAACTGACAGGCTTTGTTAGCTTCTGATTATTATAATTAACTCGTGTAGGCTTTACTAAATACCTGACCATACAGGAACTTAGTTAATACATTGGTAATACGTCATGTTGATTAATGTTGTAACTATATATGTTCGCGTAGCGTAATTGGGCAACATAATATCATGGATACAAATATCGCTTCAGGGGTCTTCAAACTGATTTGGCTAATTATTTGAAGCATGAAAACTTGACAGAATATGCAAAGTTAGATATTAAGGATGTCGCCATGACCTAGATGCGGGCGAGTTAACGCAAAAGTATTTTGGCATACAATTGGTAAAGTTGCCAAACAGTGATTCACGAGCAGTGATGGACGATAGCGAAGAACAGATCATGAAGTTATCAGTCATGGACATTAACCAGCCGAAATTGTCAAATGCCCCCACATAGAGCGAATCGATTTGTTCATATTATTGGGGTCACTAATTTTCTTCATCCATTCAGTACTTTCTATGCAAGGACAACCTTCGTAAGCATCATTCCACTGCAATAAGTGCATGATCACGTATGGCAGGATATTAGGTTCTACGTGTATAGTATAAAATCTGTGTCATTGCCACGTACCCTCGTGTATGTTGCATTTTGTTTTCTAAGAGCAAATCAATATCTTGTCGTTTGTGTTCTTATTCGTTTTAACTTGAGACAGCTGGACAAGTGACATGTGTCACTAATGAAAAATATTATACTTATAGACAAACCTCAGGAATAAACATCAACGTGGCAATCAAATTGTTATAATTCACGCTTTGATTGCTGGAGATAGTTATGTTAATCCTGTAGGATGTCAAATCGTAGCAATTTTCAGATGAGAATTGTTGCTGTCAATCTCAATATGTATCTCAGTTGGCACGAGACATTAGATACCATCTGATTTCATTTGCTCAATTTGATTTCTTTAAGCACAGGGTCGGTAATATACCTTGATGTTTTCTGACGCCCATGATATCCTGCTGTCAAGGAGCATTTCGAAGTTGATTTCTATTGGTGCTTAACAAAATAGTTAATAGCTAAGCTATTTGTTAATTTGTAAGTTGTACAAATATGTAAAGGTACGATGTCATCCGGTGCAATCATATCATGTACGGCCAGCCCGACTATACATGGTGAAATGTATATACACAGGAGCGGCAGACTGGGTTATTTCTTCACCGTCTAATTCTATTGAGCACATATGTTCGTATATCAATATAAGCTATAAGATATTGACCGAGCGTGTTTGAAATCGCTTGTCATCTTGGATCTTTTTGATAAACAAGCATACTTTTCAAAGGTTACAGTGTGTCGAGTGTTATTATCCAAAGGCAGTCAAACTATTGGCTAAAACATTTGTCCGTTATATACCCCTGTAATATCCTACAGACTAAAGTTGAATGACATAACTACGTCTCTGGGTTTTCCTTGCATATGAACAGACATTTGCAGAGACAAGCATGCCATCATATAAAAAAATCAAACAAATAATTTAAATTCATTGCATTTTTGGCGTCAGCATGCTACTCTCGGCGGAAGATACTGCATTGGGTTTAACTAATGAAAAAATAATATTGTCTAATCAGAAAGATCCACGGAATAATGGTAAATTATATTGCTTCTCATACGCAAAATTCGTTTACCCTCAATGATAATATCGCGATTACAATTCATCAATAATTGCAATTTCCACAAAATATTGACATAAAGACAATATCCGTATGCCGCCATGCTGAAACAAAAGAATAGAATGTGCCCCTCGTGACTTACAGCTTTCGTAACCATCTCAGCGACACAGGCCTTCGTGATCAAAATTGCATTGTGTTTACCGTAAATTTGACAGTTTAAAGGTGACTGATACGTTGTTAAATTCTACTTATATTTACTAAATAACTGGTTTCTTTATATTGAAAGTCATAAGCCAATATACAAACCTCAGTTGTAGAGTTATGTATCTCATTTGCCATGTGAAATAACTATTCTTATTACTTGGTTGTGCCTGCCACAGTCTGAGGATTACCTGCCACAGTCTGAAGATTACCTGTCACAGTCGGAAGATTGCCTGTCACAGTCTGAAGATTGCCTGCCACAGTCTGCAGATAGGCATATCCACGCGTTGATAAATGCCTAGCCTATAGTGACAGAATATGCATCATAATGTCGATTGATCACGTGCGTGCCAGCTGATACTAATGTTGCATAGACTCGATAATAATCAAGAAATACCGGTGCCCGGTCAAATTTATATCAGGAATGCGTTGTTATGTACATTTATGTAGATTTTATATGGATGAGCATGATGGACTCTAACCGCTGCGCTAAAACAGTTCTAGTATTTCAATGTATATTAAGGATCGAACATCACACTCATCCATCGCGATAACATCTTCAGTAAGTAACACAGTTACAGAACGGGTTCATACCTTTTTGTGGAATATATTATTTAGAAAAATGGCTTATTGCGACTCTTATTAGTAGCCACAATAATCAGCTGGTCCGGACATGCAGGCACAATGGTATGCTATCCCTTGCTATGGATCACGTGCTGATGTAAGGTAGACATGTATAGAAAGACAGATACAAGGAATACATTGCGTGATGTCAACAACGTGTTCATTGCAACTTTCGTCTAACTCCAGACCTCATTCTGACGATTAATGTAAATCATTTCAGGTCTGATTCTGGTCACAGCTTTTACGCCATATATCAGACAAATAGCTGTTAGAATATACTTGAATGATTTAGATATCAGCATTCCACGGGGCGAGCAATTAATGACTGGCTCAATAAATCACGAATATCCATCGGCAGAAATGATCGACCGGGACATAATATCAGTAATCAAACAGAATAATGTAGTGAAGGAATTATTTTCAACATGGATAGGTGTGACTGTAAACTGCAGATTGTTCGCTACCACGATGCCATAAGGTAGCGAGGACGCATTCTTCAGCTCATTGGATCATACGAAATAGATTAGAGTTAACATATTCTTCTCAGGTCTTTACTTGATTGCAAATACGCCAAAAGCAAATGATTTTAATCTGTCAACTATGATGTGTTTTACTAAAGCCACTGGTTGTACTGAATATCATGGCTTTTACCCTTTTAATATATTTACTATTGAAAGCGATGGCGTCACAGTTTAGGCTATGGTTAATATTGCGATATTTCAACAGAGCATGTATAAAGATTGACAGATTAATGAATCAATAATATTGAACTCATCTAAAATAGGTGAGTAGAGCAATCGTTCTCTGATTCGGCATCAGATTGCACAATTTCATAAAACATTGAAGAGTGCTATTCAACGCTATCAATGTTTGCACAGTTAGAATTTTAATGTAGATATATATTTGCAAAACTTTACACTGCACTCGTAATATTATCAATTCCCCCATCCCCACCACCCCGCTTATGCTACCATCGCCCTCTCTCTCTCTGTCTTCTCTTTTCTCTCTCGATTTTTCTTTCCCACTCTCTGCCCCTCTATCCTCCCTTGCTCGCTCTCGCTCTCACTCTCTTTCATTCATTAATGCTTTGTTGTTTGTTTATTTGCGTCTCTCAATCACTCGCTATCGCGCTCACTCACTCACTGATTGAGATTATCAATACTCTCTCTAGTCTCTTTCGCTCATTCTTTTTTACACCAGGATATTGATACTTGGTTTAATCAGACAGGATATTGGACACTTTCAATGGTAGTTCCATCGCCCTAGTTATTGGCCCAAAAAGTAACCACCACCAGTGATTGAGATTATCAATACGGCAAGTAAGTTTTGATATAGCCATTGTGGTGTAAATATGGAGCAATAGTATCTATTGGCGAACCAATTGTCTAATAAGGTTATACCCAGTGAAATTGAGCAATAGTATGGTGAAAATCGACGCAAATACCCTGAAATAAGTTTTGCATAATGCATTTCTTTATGAATGGACTTGACTATAACCGATATTAAAAACATCCACCACTTTTTTGTGTAAATTTGTGAATGTCATTTACTGTCGTTAATGTCGTCCCCAAAGCATCATATAGCGGCATCGGGAGTTTTTCTGTGCCATCATTTTAAATTGATTTATTTAGCATTTCAGTGCATAATGAATAATATTGTGAGTTCAATTGATACAGCATTATTAATTGCCCATATTCTCATATTTACGCCTTATTGGTGATATCAATCACAGTGGTTATATACTCGATCTCCAACAGAGAGCAGGTGCGATCGACGTGATTAATTGAGATCTGTAAATCAGATTTGTATACGATGGCTTGTTTATTTCGGGTGTCACTGGCGCCCCCCCCCCCCCCCCCGCAGTCATAGCCTCTGAATCGGACTCGTTGTCTCTCGGTCCCTTCTTCTGTCTCTGTTTATTGATCTGTTCCTGTCTTTCTCTCACTTTTTAGGCACCTGCAGCTTGTGAAGATCAATGATATGAAATAAATAAATACAATTATGCGTTAATGCCACCAATTCGTGTTATTTTATCTATTTTTGTAACGTCTATTATAGCATTACAATTCAAAAGCAATAATATATTGACGTTGTAGCTGTAGTGCAATGTAATCCTGGCTTCAGGCTTGACTCGCAAACATCACAAAAATAACTTGCTGTGTATCTAAGACGTTGAGACGATCAATTTGCAATTGTTATTTTCTTTACTGAGTTTGGCTAGGCTATCAGCATGCAACGTGTCATAAATTGTACTCTCACAAGACCCATTTGTTTTCCAGTAGACCTGAACAATGCAATCCCGCAAGGATAATTACATTGTTAGGACTTCCACTGCATAAAGTACGTGACATACCGAAAAGGATTAGCATTAATGTGACGTGCCACCAAGAGTTTGTCACTTTGGGTTAGTTTGGAATAATGGCAGCACACACATGATCAACTGGCTGAATGTTCAGAGAAAACCATGATGATGTTAAACTGCTGACTCTAAGACTCCACGTGGTAAATATGCATGTGTATATTGTATCCAATTGACTTAAATGAGTTATTTTATGCAGAGAAACCTCCTATGTTTGCATCTCTACCACTAAGCTTAAGTTTTACTGTCAGTCTTAAGCGTTTTTGTGAACCCAGCTATTATGCCTGTTTGGTTAATGTACGTTAGCACTATGTATTCACCATATGCTCTATGTAACTGATTATGGTCATAATTTGAACGCTATTGGCCTTGAGCATTTTCATCATATAGCAACATATATCCAACATGATGGGCCGCTACCATGCCAAAGGTGTTAATATCGGTAGGAGAAAGGCCTCTCAGCTCAGTACTTTCTGTTCACCGCAATATCTGGTGCTTTGTGACGTCGAATATCCAGGCTCAATTGAGCAACAAGGATAGGTCGACCCCCTTTTTCCATACTGCCAGTTATTTGCATTATTTTTGCAACTTATCGCAGTTAACATTCCAAAAGGGATGCTTGATAATATGCGATGACGCGTGCACTTACGTATTTCACTTCAGAAACATTTACTCCACGGCCAACTATATATACGATAACCTAACTACAAGACGGGTAAAGCATGGGCGAAAACATTAACCTGATAAGACAGCAATATAAGTGTATTGGCATGTATTGTCATGAAGAGGATACATTCGATGAAAAAATGCATTTTGTCCAGTTACAATATGTGTTTATCTATATGGAATACGTCGTCAAATAATTGCGATAATGTATCTACTAGATTTGTGATAGGTGCGCTACTGCAGCATTCATATTCATTTTAATCCTCTTGACGTGTGCTTCTCTTCTGACTCTGGCTTTGTACGCTGTTGATTACGTTATTGTGTGCGTATGAGTTTCCGACATCCAGGGCAAAATTTCCGATAACAGAAGTTTTAATGTGTTTTTAATTTGAATTATGATTCGAAGCCACTATTCAAGAAGTAATGTACGGTTAGTTAATGCATACATGAATAGTCGAAAATGCGCCTGTTATGCATCGTGATTCAGAATGGCATCATGTAACCCTTTTCAGCATAAGGAACAAATGAGACATCACAATGCTATGTAGTCGCGATTATTAGTTGTCAACAATACACGTTGTTTTAACAATACAAATCTATATTTTAATGAGTCCTGGTACAGAATGCCTACACCTGAAGGTGCTATAATTGATGAGTCTCAATAGGTATATACTAGTAGAGCGGTCCACGCCCTTTCCGCCGTGTGTTATTGCATAGAAGGCAATGTGTATGCAAAGGAAGGTAGCAAGGGGGCCACAAAGCAATCGAAATAACGACACGAACTGGAAGTGACCCGAATCAGTATATGATGCCTAGCTGCAAATAACAGATGCCAAAGCTATCCTGCCTACCTTCCTTTGCCTACCACAACAAAGAACAAAGCAGTTAGCCACGCCTTGATGAGTACGCAGCCTCTTATTATACACTGTGCCTCATTTCCTCAGCTGAGCGTTTTTGTCCTAGCCGATATTCATGTTGTATGGGCATATTGTGCTCAATAGTGCGATGTAATTCGAAGTAAAGCATGCAAGTTAGTCAAAGTCTTTTTTACTTGTGATTCATTTATCTGGACCATCAAATTACCTGTTAATGTATCTATAAAGGCACAGAGTTTGTACCCAAGATTCCCAACTCACAGCAATTCGACATAACAAAATAGTAGGTGTTCATTGTTCCATCGTCAGATATTTTGGTGGCAACGTGCGTAATTATTCAGCACTCTATGACAAAGCGTATCTCGCAGGTGTCATTCCATTGCTACAAGTGCAATATCACACATAGCATGGATATCTATATGTACGTGAATGGTGTATGATGTATGTCACAACCACGAATTATCATCTATATTCTTGCGTCCATTCTTGGCACTGAAGCTTCGGTTTGTTTCGTCTTCTTTTGTTTTATTTCGTGATAGTTTTATTAGGGAATTGCTCGTCGATATGTATTGGCATAAAAATTCTCAAGCTTTGACGACTATAAAGGCTAAAATACCTATAACAAACCCAGCAATCAAAGTTGTGCAACTCATCGTTTAGATGTGAAGATGTATTTATGTTAATCCTGTGCTTTTCAGATTTTCAAATAATATCATTTGTCTGCTGATGCAATCATAATTGGTATTAACGTCACCATTACGGGAAAGCAATTAATAGTGAAGATAACAATGGCTAATGTCATCTGAAATATGATCTTCGGATTCATAATTTATTATCTGACACCAACAATATCTTGAAGTCATGAAGATTATAGAAGAATCCAATGAAAATATGCTGCTACATATTCTTCCGATGAGCAATTTGAAATTACCTTCATTTGAGCTAAGAAATATTAGATCAAGTAAAATAATAGAAAACGTAATCGCAGTTGGTGAGGTCAATAGGAGAATGTAGGGACCGACGGGTTGAAAAAAATAGATGAGTATTCCTTTGATAATTTGTTGAACAATAATAACATTTCTTAATTAGTCACACGACGGGTACTATAGAACGACCGAACCTGTCACGATGTCTATCGGATTAACACGATTTCTTAAATACTGAACAAAATTATGATCGCTGATTGCCAACATGGTATTTACAATGTTCTATGCAAATGTCTTTTCTATCCTTAATACATAAGCATTCAGCCTACAATGGGCGTGAAATATTGGGCGCTGGTAAACCAATAGTTCAATAGTTCAAGCCAGTACGTGATGCATGGAAGAATAAATGCACAAAATGTAGTTACTTAAGTAGTACCTATAATCGATGTTTAGTCATAAATATATTGGCATATCAATGTTTTAGGTAATCTTGATTAATACCCTTTCTGTATCAATACACAGGAAGCACAAGAGTGGATTTGTACGGTCATTATGAAGTTGGCAACAAAGGTGATGACCTGAATTATGTAATCTAAACGCAACATCCTTTCACTTTACATTAGGGTAAGTCATGTTTGCTAGAAAAACAGCAATAACCTGAATATTTTCTGTTAGACCGAAACTGATATCATGCGATAACTCTAGAATTAAAAAAGCATAACTCTGCAATTACATCTCGGCCAATGACTTTCAGCCTATAGCAACTCATTATTGAGACCTTTCATGTGACACATAAGTGAAATTTAACCACGTTGATAATTAATCGATTCAGGTTGGTAAATTAGCTGTACATTATGTCCACTCCCAGGGATTACATGTCGGCGTTAGAATATTGTCGGTGTCGTAATTTCTTGTGGAAATTGCGATACTGCTGAATTGGGTAGGATTATAATATGCAAATATTCCGAAGAATTAGCCAATATTCATGTCTCATTTGAGAAGCCATTTGGCATTCATAATATCCTCCACCGACAGCAGAACGCTGGCGCCGAATAAGGCATTTAATTGAAATTGCAAAATTCAATATGCATATAGTGAAGATTACGCTGCACCGCTGTTAGTCAATCCCATTGACGTAGCGGTCTACAGATTCCACTTTAGACCACAGGATTTGTTCAGTTGACGAGGGGCAATTTGAAATCACAATTTAATCTTATGTCAACTCGCCTTTTCTGTCAATGCGCTTGATTCTGTTTTTCTGTCTTTTTTTTTCTGTGTTTCTGTCCTGATTACTTTCTCAAATTAATACAATCATCAATATTATTTACATTATATATTGATAACCTCATTTCTATAAACTGTTTGTTTGTGTGTGCACTTGCAATGAATAACATGGCCAAAATATCTTAGCAATTTGTCAATCAATATATCAAATGTTGTAAGGCAGACAATTGCGAGGTGATACTGTATGGCACACCTGTTATATCATAGGCAATATCAAACATTCATATTAATTGATAATAATATTGGTATCAACAGGACCGATTGATATGTCTCTGTATCATATTGCTTCGTGTCTACTGTATTATTTGTCAAATGATAAGTAAATAAATCTGCATTTTATAGCTTGCATTACGTATAGTGGCCACATTAAGAGGAAAACATCAGTTAACTCTTTGTAAAGTCATTTGATTATCTCGGCCGGGAAACTGTTTTGCAACCAAGTGTCAATTCTTTGTTGATTGTCATTTTGCCTATAATAACTGTAATCTATATCTCTGTATTGGTAGCGCTTGTCATCTATCATTTTAATTACATCAACTAGGCTTGGCATAATGTTGGTGCTACCCAGCCTTGTAACATTAATTAATCAGCTTAGTAGCATTTAAATGAGTCGCCCGTTTCATTATCATTAATTAAATCATGTGCTGTTAATATGACATATGCATGTCATGTAGTTACTTTTGCAACAAGTATTGTCATTCAGTGTGATATAAATGAGTATTGTTCAATGCGTTTTTAATAATATATATACATATTGATAATAATAATTGATATTTTGATGACCCTGACGAACATGATTGCCATATGCTGTAAGGATTATTGAGCATTTTTGGCAGTCGACCAGATTTGAGATATACATGATTATCACGATGCACTTTGGGACGTAATACGTATCAAATGGATCACTTTTTACCAAACTTTTTAAAGTATTTAGTTGATTAATGCATGGTAGGCCTGTCACGAGTAGCGCAAAAGAACTTCATTGGTGGCATTGTCATAGTTATCCATGATGTTTTAAAGCATTACTTAATAAAATAAACCAATGTTAACGAATGGTCAACGAATCTTATTTCTGGCGGAATTGACTGCTCAACGAACAGATGACATTTGTAAAGTGTGCGAGTCTTGTCTACCATGTGTAGCTGTCTATCTTGACAAATGCCTATTAAATCAGAGTGAAACGGGGATTCGATGGCATAGCGTTTATGATGGAACACTCGTGGAGGGTGTGTTAACGTTACTTTTGCTAAAGGCAATTTAATTACAGGGTCAGGCATGACACGTACATAACGGTCAGTGAGAGATGTAGGACATAGGCTTATGTCACGAGGATGGGTTATGTTTGTGACATTTATGCTGCTGCTGCAGCGCAAAACAAATACCAGCTGTCCTTGTTAGTTATCTCAACACCGCAATCCGCCCCACAAGGTCGCAGTCCCTGTTCAGTCAACAAGTCTTTCGGCAACCATGTGAACTCGCAACGGTGATGGATAAAGATGATTGCGACGCTTGTTTATCGCCCCTTATCTGCGTATGCTTACTCATTACTTGGGGCTAACGGGGCTGCGAGCCATCGTCGCATGGGATGAACATCCAAAGCAATACCATTAAGCCATTTGATCAGAGCTATTATCCGGTCAAGATCATATTGTCACATGTTCCGCCCTGTGCTAATGTTCATAGGAGCACAATGAATACATTTTGAGCCATTAGTTGATTGCTGTTGTTCAGTTTAGACCCTAATTTCGAACCAAATGCTTTATGTGATTACGAACTGCCAAGGCCACCCCGCAATACCAAAAAAACGTCATGGAAAAAGTGTGCACATCTGCTGATAATGTGCTAACTACAGAGAAGCTACACCAATTATTATAGAAATGTACATTGCGTTAACATCTGTCATTGAGTAACTTTTTAGCGGATATATTATATTAAAATAGATAAATGTGGCATTCAACTTTTGTCGATAACCAGTTCCCGAGGAAAGTCTTCAACGGAGATTTTCATTGCCATGTGAATCCGTGGCATCTGTATTAGACAGATTAATTTTCTTTGTTGAAGTAATTAATATCAGCTAATAGACTAATTTGGTTCGCTGATATGTGCGCTCAGTAGCATGCGAAATAGTAAATAAAATATTAAAGTTGCCACCTTTATCTAAACGGAAGACCTGGAACTGCATAATTAACCGTATACGCATATTTTGTTAACTCAACTGTTGATGTTTGCGATGAAATAAAACCTTTCAGAGCACCCAACTGTCCATGCACAAAACAGAAGACATTCAGAATGCGAAATCGGTTTCTTGACAACCATCAATTTTCTTTAGGGACCTGTGACTGACACAAGACAATTCTGTCCCTTTAACAACGTAGCGATATCAAACAAAATTAAATAGGAGCGATCGCTGGACGCCGTAAATGGTGCCAGATGTAGATAATGGTGCAGGACATACACGAACTTATTATAATGGTGACCCAAAAACGGAAAAGTAAAGGCTGGCCAGGGTTAGAAGACCATTCAGTCCACATATACTCTGGTTCGTTCTCAAAGTTTAAGATGTATAAAGGCAATATATATATATATCATATCCTACTCAGATATAGATTGAAACCGTTGTCATTTAGAAACACATTTTGCGGTCATTTGAAACTGCTAAGCGATTTGGAATTGACTGTTTCGATTGGTAAGCTGTTCTTCAACATGACGTAACCAGGGGCAGAAGCGCGATGCGGAAGGAACTGATCCATATTTCGTTGAACCCTCTACCATGGTGATTGCAGATGGGCGTCCTTATCGTGAAATATTCATACAATGCGACGACATTTTTCCATCATCGGTTTAATATAAAAAAGAAACGAGAATTCGGACGACAAATTTTAGTGCTGCATTTATTTATTATTGTGATCATATGGAAACACACTCATCTAATATGTAGCTGCATAATTACATGGCTGATATGAGAGAATGTTGTAATCTAAGTAGTTGCTAGGCAATATGGCTGTGATGACGATTCCTTCATATCGCTTTCATGAAAAAGATGCGTATGATAAGTATCAGCGCTCTTTCGAAAGACTTGTAATATATAAGGGTAACGCATCGCAAATACTAGCTTTATTTAATCCCCCGGTCGTGCTTCTTAATCTGCATTCATATAGTGAATTCTCTAATCCAACCAGATAGATATCAGTCTGCATGAAGGGGATTATCTACCGGTTAATGATGCTGATAAGTATGATTTTGCATTGTTATACATGAGGCATTTTCTAATTCTTTTCATCTCCTACTGCTTCAAAGAAATCCCACATACGTTGATATGGCAAATGTTTGAGCAATGGCAACTGACTGCCATAATTCGTTTGTGCAAGCATGTCATTGGCCTCTCAGGTGCATTTACCCATATACATAATCTGCTTTGCAATGGTTTACACAGAGTAAGATATGCAATCTGTTCAAATAAATTCCCTTGATTCAGAGCAAGATAATCATATTTCGAATGACAAAACGGACACTGATTCCTACAATTGAAGTAAATGAAAAACAAAATGTCATGGGTAAGGCATTTAGACCAATTAACCAAGGATTTGGTTAACCCTTGAAAAATTTGTCTCCCGCAATATCTGCTGTTTTTCTAGCCTCAGATTGTTTACTCAGATGAATGATGTTTGAACAGCATCCTAGCCAGTACACTGCAGCTGAAAAAGCGACAGTAACAACAGATATCCATCTGAAATCAATACATACATGCAACATAGTGCAATACGCAGACAACATATGCCTTACAATAAACCTATCAAATTCAGCTTATTATTACTAGGCAAAGTTGTGGTTCATATCAATAAATAGACCTCCGTTTCTAACAACTATAACACCTGCATACCCCCTTAAGTCACAATTCTAACTGTATCTTATACATCGCCATAGTGCGGATTGTTACTTGTAAACGCATCTTTGCTCATGAAGTACACTGAAGAAGGCAATCATAAATTTGATCATAATATGAGTTAAGAAAATGTCTAAGTATTATGAGGAGGATATTAGCCGGCTGATTACTTTGTAACAGGGCAGCATTATATAAACGGTAACAAGTAGCTCTTTTGCGTTATTAAATTAATTCCCAACATTAGGGGTTCAGCATATGATAATATAATGTCAATGAAAGGGTACAACGCAACAATTGTTAGGGCCTGTGGTATGTTGCAATTTGCCACCATCAAATCAACTAAAATTTAGATATACCTCAACACGGAATATACTCCTGCAATCAAGAGATAACAATCATGACTTGCCAATGCCAAATCCGTATTTTTAAAGGCGGCTTGCATTATTAGCATAATGCAGCAATATTGCAACTGTGGGTATTGTGGCTCTTATGTTACCATCAGACGGCTTTGCACAAGAAGTCACAATGAAGTGAACATTTGTCTGCGGAATAACAACGACGTTTACAAAGGCAGCTCGCTTCCTTTGAGGATCCTGTTTCTGTACATGTATAGAATAAGGCCGGAGAGCAGCGCAATGACAGTGACTTTGCTCGAGAAGGCGCCTGGTGAATACAGAGAATTAGGTCATTGGCTTATCTCACTGCGATGTTTGAAGCTCTGGGGTCATAACTAAATTAAATGACACAAGGTAATTACCCGCCGATAAGAAATGTAACATTGCAAAAACGTACAGGTGTTGATACTATATGCATGGTATAACAGTTATTGTGATAACTTAATCTATAGCGTCAGGCATTAAGCTACTAAACAAGGTCAGGTGCTCGATTTTTGTCTTTGAAAACCAATGCCGCGTACACATCTCATAAACTGCATGCAGCCGTGCTGAATGGCCCTGTTAAGCTGTTGATGACATCACAACATAGATGCTACAGCTAAGTATCGGCGGCGTGGATCAAGACAGTGACAGCTCTTGATGGGCTTCTGACAGAAAGATAATACCTTGACAATGCCGTTATATAGTGCAAAAGATAATCCGGCACGTGACCATCACTGTGACAGGCTTTGACGAGCCTCTGAAATTATTTAATATAGCATTGGTAAATAATACTGATAATGGATGCAACACTTTGCAGAATGATTCATGCAGAGTAGAACGATAAAAATCCCAAATCTAGCACTTTATAAACAGTTATCACCATCCGCTTGTATCGCGTATCAACCTTTTGTTGCTGCGTTTTGTACACTGACTCCAGACTAGAAGGTAGCAGCAATTGATACATTTGAGGGCTATATCCGGCCATTGATAGTCTATCATAGAAATAATTAATTGGTACAAGCCAAATCGTCTTGACATTTGGAATAAGCAGCCACTGAAGGCCAACACCCGACAACGTTCATTCATAACAGCTTTATTTGTATTGACTGTCTGTATCAATATATGTTTCATAGGATATCTTATTCAGGCGCATGTTCAATTCGAATGAAGTTATTGTTACTTAATATAGAAAATTTCTTCAAAGTTCTGTGCTATGCGTGATGTAAGTCGAAGGTGACAAGCTCTAACGCAAGGCCAGATGACAGTAAAAATTGTATCAGTGACAGTGTAAAATAAATATATTTGACACATTGCAGAAGCGATCAGACGTTGCTGTCGAATCATACAGCAAGCCACAAAATTTAAAAATTTGCAAACATGCGTATATATTGTTATATCTTCGCAGTACCTGATTTTGCACTGTAACGGGTAAATTATCTACTCTTGTATACACGTTTAGTTCTAGCTATTAGAGTTGTACATATTTAAGCTACTGTGCACACTTATCTGCTTTTGTATACACAATCAACACTGCGTCGTCACGCCCAATATCAGAAGTGTAAGGAAAGCATATTACAACTTGCATACTTCCTCTGCATCATCTTACCTTCGGTAGATCCATCATCTAAGGAACATGTAAGATAACGAACCGCGAATATAGCTTTAAAACGCCCCTTGGTGGAATTGTCAACGAATGGCTGACATTCCATTAAACGTTTTATTAAAGTTCCTTGGTAACTTATGCTTTGCAGTAACCTATATTAGCTAATTATCTGTTCACAACAATATTTGTTCAAATATTACTCGTTACACATTGCAAACAACGCATACATGTAACGTTATAATCTCTGACATACTAATCGCGATTTATTACGCTCTCATGATATAAATATCGCCGACATTTAACAAAAACCACGGTTTAGTTTTCGGATATCTGACAGAAGACTAAGATCGGAAAGATATCATATCATTATGAGAGACAATTGCACCGCAGAGAATTGTTAACTCAAATGTTGCAATATGTCAAACTAAATGATGCAAGACACCGAGTTGAATAGGTTTCAATTCCTATTTTTGGGAGGATGCGTGAATCTACCAATGAACAGGCAATATATACATTGTCTCAAACCAAAAGATTCTCAAGCTTTGGAATGAATCACACTTTACAGTCGAGAAGCTATGTTTCACAATGAACAATGCTTCATGGTAGTTGACAATACGGGAACCCAGCCAATGACTATATCTTGGAAGCCAAAACGAAATCACAATTCTTCCAAATGACTGTCGTATGTTATAAGACTAGTGTATTCGAGCATACATATCAATGCCGGCTCTTGTCTTATATGATATGGATTGCCGATAATCGGTCAGCGCAGACGGAGCAAAGCCGGGCTTTTGAAGATGGGATTCTCTTATATTTATCAGGCGCTCTGGAAAGCCCTTCTGCGTTTTGTTATTGGTGAGGCTAGGGTTAATCGAAAACAAACCAGTGGCCGTCGAATAGATTTTTACAAAGCTATATCAAAAGTATGGTTTAGAGCTTTACCCGTTTTTTTTGTTGTTTGTTCGAATTATAGTATCTTTTAGCAACGTAGGCTATGTACGACTAGCAGTGAGTGTATCTCTGAGGGTGGTCACTGCCAGGGAGCACGTCGTCCTCAGAGGATCTTCTACATCCCCTTTCCGAGATGGGACCGCCATTTTTACGTGATTATCCGAGTCACGAGTAACCAGTCAGGTTGTCACACCTTGGAGTCGAACCCACAGCCTGTGGGTCGAAATGCGAGGCAGTAAACCACCACGCCACTGGGACGGGAGATGCCAAATGACAGCTTGTTGCTGTGCGAGATGTAGTACGTTTTATACACACTAGGTAATAGATCACACGCGTTGTGGCGACATATGATGTCGTGCCAGCAGGCATAAGTGGAATACAGGGAAAACTAAACATTGGTCTGTTTAATTATAATATTGGAAGATAACATGATGACCTCGATTCGTTAATATCATAATGTACTTGGCTGGTAAGTGTTAGTTATCGCATGGTCACGTGGGTGATATGGGGAAAGAACACGACGACGTGGAGCGTCCGAGTGTCTTTCCCCATATCATCCGCGTGACCATGCGATAACAAACTTATCGCAATGGCACCTACACGCGATAATCAAGCACGACGCTGTGTCCTAATAATGATAATTAGCGTGAACCTATTTTATGTAAGGTATCTGCCTGGGACCTGTAAATGTGATATGTAGTCCCTTAATCCCCCATTCGGCCTCAGCTGCCTGTCATGATGGTTTCAACTATAGGAGATCTCGGAGATTTATCTTTTTTCGACGCTATGCTTCGATAATTTGTAGTGTGAGACTTGCAGAACCTTCCCAACTCCGGCAATCAGAGCTCCGCCGACTTCGCCGTTGTTTGATGTTAGCAAAACTGTAGCGCAATTTAAACGGCTCGGTAGGTGTTACAATTTCGCGCCTCAGCATGATTCCGGGGAGATGGGATAATACTGTGGTTTCCCGATGAGCGCTACGCAACCAGATTAGCGGCTGGCAAGCAAATGATTCTTGAGAAAACCTTCGTTTTAAGATTTGTAAAGTGTGCGTGATATTAAGAACCTCCGTAGTGTTACCATGCTAGAGCAGCGGTGCTCTCTGAGGGACCATCTCAAGTGAAGTTCTTTCTCGGTGATATATCGACACAGTTGCAGTTATCGCATGGCGAACTGTGCGTTTGAGGTGATATGGGAAAAAGACTTTTTCTCGAGCTCTGATTGGCTGAGAGTAGGGTGTCCACGCGATAAGTCTGAATAAAGCGTGCTGGTATTACTTAAGGCATCATGATAGTCCAGATTCGAGCATAAATCGCATGTTACCGCCAATTACAGTATGACCCGACTAAGCTGTTGGTGACTTCATCATATGCACACGAAGGCACTGGCCAAGACTGAAGCAGTCTGTATTCCGTCGATTAATTGACCTTGTGTAATTGAACCACTATGACAAGCAACACAACCATCCGTCCATAGCAAGATCGTAACCTTTTAGCTGGATAGCCTGCTTCTATATTTAAGCATGTAGATTAATTCATCTAAGCAATACCTCTGGCAACCGAATAGAAACCCGGTACCACACATGTAACACGGATATTAACTTGAATTATGCATGTAATCTGTAGATAGATTAAGGGACTCATCTTATGTCGAATAATATGTGACTCAACTGGTTCATCCTCATACAATTAGGCTAACTGTGTATTTGATCTCAATGCAGTTGAATTATTCAGCGGAGCGAACATAAGTAACCAAGAATGATAGTATGTCAATATTGCAAGTATTGTGAGATGACTGCTCATAGACATTCGCGATAAGTACCCTCTTGGGGACATCATTGCGTCTTTGGTCTCAGTAGACTATCAACTGAACAGAGTAGCATTTAATTACTTCAATAACTGGTATCAGGCTTCGCAATAACTTTTGATAGCACCCAGCTTCTCCCATTTTTGTTATGTTATTTCATTGAGCAGTTTGCGAATAGCTTCTTCAAAGAGATATTATGTCACATGTTAAAACGCTTGCGAGTGGTTTTGTACATAAAACTTATAGTATATTTGTAACGAATTTGTGCAGTTCAACACTAAATTGCCACCGAAATGTTCTTTGACATAATTTATGTCCTACAGGATTCCAAAAATTCTTGTTATATTGATAAGCATTTGCCAGTCCGGTGAGTCATGCTTTAAGTGAGAAAAATAGGTTTAATGAAAATTAAGTTATGCATGGATACCACGTTCTGAAAAACTCCCGAGCAAACTAGGTTGCACTGCTTGGATTTCATTTCGTTTCTCATTTAGATATTAAGCTCAACAAATATCTTGTATGCAATTTTTTTGTTTACGTACAAGACGAGATAGAAAACCGCGGTAAGTTTGACATTTTGATCTCAAAATAAATAGAACACGGTTACTACTATCAAACAAACATCGCCATAAAACCGACTGCTGTCCTGATTACATCACATATGAAAGACAAATCACATATTGCTCAAATTAATACAATTTCCGGAAGACCATTAACCATTGTGGTGCCCTTTCACGTGTTATGGATAGCCTAACAAAACGGGATCGGCACATTCCTGATTGTCACTAGAGGATATGGTTTGTATCCAAAACGTTCCTTTTAAAACGAGGCATTCAGTTAATACCTCCGTAATCTGGTAATGAGATTAAACACCGACAACTCACATTGTAATCTCGTATTGCTGCGCTTAACTTTAATCTCATTGTGAGACTCACAACAAACGTCTCTCGTGTAAATCATATAAATTCTATCGTTTGCGCACTATCGCATAATTATATTTGGTAGAGCGATCCGATGAACCGTGGCATTCTAGAGAAACTCGTCTTAATTAAATGAATGCCAAGCTGTGTGTTTGTTGTGCCTTATCTAGATTAGTGACAATATCCCGCTGTGTCGGGGCTGGGGACGGGGATGTTGTAGCACTGCTTGTCAATGCCAATCTACAGGGCTTCAGTGTTATTATTTAAAAAGAATGATTTATCCTCACTTATAGCAGTCTTACCATATATACATCTCGTGGTTTTTTAAGCTGATAAGTATTATCTTATGAGGAGCCAGAGAAAGTTCTGTGACATGCTACTATATACCTGCTTCCGTGCACCATATCTATGTGATTCTGTTTGGTGATGATTCCGACGCAATATTGATGAACGTAGGATTTTCTATCAGTCTTGACGTTGATATTTGGCACCAATTCTGCCATTCTGAAAAGGATTGTTGGTCTTCGTTTAAAAAAAGACTCAATGACATATGAACATATGCTGATTGGTTGCTAAAGCAGTAAAAAAACATTTTTTTGTCCAAATAATATTCTTAGGTAGGTGAAATGGTGGACACCTGATTTAAAACGGTGAAAACAAAACGGTGTGCTAGGAATAAAGAACAGTATATTCTGCTTTAGAGGCTGCATATATTTTTATTGTAAGATGTTTTATGAAATGAGGCCTTCGTCGCCTTGTCTATAGTTTACAATTATTATCCATAAAGTGTTGAATGTTGCAGCAGGGTAAAATCATTACTTAATATATTCTTTCATGTGAGACAAATAAACTTGGTGTTTGAAAGGATTTACTGAAGTGGCGGCAACTATGACTGATAGTTTAAGTGCCGTAGGATCGCATTCACCTTTCCTATGGACTTTCCTAGCCTTAGTTATTACCAAGGGCGAAACAATATCACCGAGCGTCAACAATTGTTGGGCTGCAAAGCTGAGAACAAATATCTTTATATAAAATGTATAACTTAGCACTATTATGTTAACCCGACCCAAAATACATACCAATTTTTTTTTTAAAGATGCCACTTTCGTCAAGTAATATCCTTGCTCGTAAAATATATATTCGCCATTTTCACGCAGGATTCATTGATCCCGTTTCATTTGTCCATAATGACATCGTCTAAATCGCATACTATAAGTAGGGCACAAGACGGGCCTTCCAGTAATCTTTGTAAGAGCGTTTATTGAAATATCGCCTGTACATCTCGGAAACTAGGTTTGTCTATATTGCTTCTGCACTGCATAATTCACTACTTATCAAGTTATCAATAATTGAATTTCTTTCCTCTAACTCATTTGCCAGGATAATTTTTCATTCTGTTAATGTTTGTTTGCGTGATCCATACGAAGCTTGTTACATACCTTGAGGGTTTTGCCCATTTGCCATGTCTGAAGTCTAATGCATTAGTCATGCTCTACTGTAATTTAGGAGTCTAGTTTTCGCCCTTCATTTCGGAGAGCCCTTTGTGTCATCTGCATTATTATCACCGTGCGCCCTTTTGTCAGTT
Organism: Urechis unicinctus; assembly: GCA_034190875.2. Classification (NCBI taxonomy): domain Eukaryota; kingdom Metazoa; phylum Annelida; class Polychaeta; order Xenopneusta; family Urechidae; genus Urechis; species Urechis unicinctus. The sequence goes on along the minus strand of CM067351.1, from coordinate 28,032,696 downwards.
ATGGATCCTAAGAAGAGAGAGGTTGTGATAGTGGCTTGACAATATATACCAACAAAATACATTGAATGACTTTAACGAATATAGACACAACTCTACGGTGGTTGGCGGTGGTATACGCAACTGATAGGGTCGTATGTACGTTGCTGTTGAAGTGTATTTGAGAATAGTGCACATTATTGCACATTGAAGTAAGTTAGAACTAATAATTGTTGACGCAGGGTTCAAACCAGGAACCCCCGAAGGGCCAACGGTGATGTGTTATCACATATCCTGCCACCGCAAATCACGCTAATAGTACCACAACTAGGCCTAAAGCATGTGCTAATTGATATGGCTGTGTGTTATGCGAGCCTTTGAATACATTTTCAGCTAGAATTGATACATGGCGAAGTAATGTTTTTCGCAGTAGCATTATTGTTATACTGAATTATTTTCACCGTCAAATAGAATTGCTTAAAAGGGGCTCATAAATTTCGGTGACGAAAATGCCATTCACGTGACACTTGCCTGCACAAATTGATATAGGATGAGGCAAGATGATAGCTATTTGGATCGGCAATGGCGTAGGTGGTCGCGTCGAATGATTGTAGATATGTGAGACTGAAACACTATCTGAATGAAAAACGATATTCCCTCTATCAAACACCCAATACGACAAGATGAAAGTTTTTTTGACGTATTAGTTTTGGACTAAGTTTAATCAAAGCTGCATTTATTGTTGATTGCCCAAGAAGATACTGCCAGAAGGATGTGATAACAAATTATTTAACTAAAAAACTATTATGACAAAGGGAGATCTCTGATTAAGATCGATTATCTTGAATTATTATTTGAATGGCTAATGCAGCCTTCGAATGCCACAAATAGCAAATTTGCTGCGATAAATCAATACTAACTGTGAACCTATATACTCAATGAAGGATATCGCTCTTCATTCTTGATAAGAAGGTGGGAAATATATCTCTTTAGCGGCCAATATTGTGCCCCGGTAGTAATATCGCAGTTGGTAGATGGAATGTTTGCCAGCTATATGACTAGACAGATAAACCTTTTATGGGTATTTCCATCATTAATTGAGAGCGTCTGCCCGCCGTATACATAATTTCCGTATTTACGAAGGGAAGTAGTTGTAGGTATGATTATGCAGTTAAATTTGCTACTTTTAGCAACATTACGCACTTTGCCAATTTATATGAGCTCTTTACTACTTCCGACATTCTCACCTCAGTGCTTCTTGTTAAATGTGCATAAATGTCGTTACTTATCTTAGTGGAGAGCTCATTACGGCTGCAATTGTCAAAAAAAGTTCCATTTAAGTGCGAGTGACGGTCATATATTTGTTAACTGGCATGATATACTCATTGCATATCAGCGGAATTTGAATATTACATGCATAATAATAATAGCTTTAAAATTGTATCAATCTTTGATACCCTGCATCTTGATTAATTTGATTCGATCTGCGCGAATATGGCACTCTCGTTAGTTAAGCATAATATCGCGTTTCTTCGCAATACATTCCCTTTTGATTGAGATCAATCTGTCAGTTAAGATAATGATTTATCTTTGTCATAAAACAGACAAATATATATGCAACGAAATTCTCGTGATGACAGCATACTGTGTATATTGCTCGGTATGGCTAATCATCTCTGAGTCGATGAACAATTGCCTCTAGGCTATGTCATCTGCAACACAGAATCATCTCACGATTGCATAGTCATTTGTAACGCTTCTATCAATTATCTGTGGGTCGATGAACAATTGCCACTAGGCTTTGTCATCTGCAACACAGAATCATCTCACGATTGCATAGTTATTTGTAACGCTTCTATCAATTATCTGTGGGTCGATGAACAATTGCCACTAGGCTTTGTCATCTGCAATGCAGAATCATCTCACGAAAGTGTATAAACCGGTAAATTGCTAAGCCGCGTTTGTATCATATTACGTAGGATGGACCTGAATTACTATATATCAGCTTCTTTACTGCCTCACGCACCTTCTTGCTTGGTTATAAGCATATGTGGGTTAATAGGGATGAATGCATATAGGAATTTCATCTTACACTTTGACCAAAAATGTGTACGCACATATGAAATCATAGTAATAGTAAGCACAATAATTGTATTTAAAAGAAATGTGACGTGTAAGTAAAATAACCTTTTCAGCGACCAATTAAATCACTTGTGTGTAAACCCAGTCTTACTGACTTTGTAATAGAGCCTTGTCTTCAATAGCATGCAGTAAACTAAATGATCTGAACAAAGCGTAAAATACAATGCGATGATATTCGAATATTTCATCATTTAACTTCAATCTGCAATGACTGCATTGATTTGCATTTGCATGGGGTCGATCCATGGGTAATGGTTCACAATGAGTCGTATCGAACACAGACAATGCGTATTAGTTGCCAGATACTCGAGTAGCTCATATAGGGCACACGGCGCATCTTATTAGAGGGTTTCCATTTCATTATTTGCATAGAACCTTGCCAACGAGAGCCTAAAATCAAATGGCAAAACATAACACTGGTGTTCAACGTCGTTTTAGCAACGTGATGATTAAATGACGATGAAGAATGAGGACGAATGAAATGCTAGTGATTTGCAAACCCACTTGCACACACCCGTGAAACTTTAGTTCCCTGGTTTTACACATCGCACTATAAATTGAATATATATGCCGATATATATTTATATATACATCTGTACCTGTATATGCCTATATATATGAATCCAACTAATATTTATAAATAAGTATATGTATATATATATAATATATATATATATATTTATATATATATATATTTGTGATGGATGTCATTATTGCACTTTGATACCATATGGTCTTGGCACAAACAATATGTTGTAATTGTCTTTGTAGTCTAAAAAAGTCGACGTAGCACCATCCCGGTGCCATATGGCCCTCTCATGGCTGAAATAAAACCTGGTATGGCCTTCTGTTAATTTACCAAAATGTGGAGATGTGCAGATTTCTGGTGCTCAAAGAGGTCAATGGCTATTTGATCTGACAGAAAGCAGTTCGGTTAGCGAATACAACGCTTCAAAACACGTAGAAGGGATATACAAATACAGTCCGCAATACCTACATATGTCTGCTTTCTTTTAAATCAGAAGAGGAGTGCAACGCCGGATTCTGAAAGCAACTGTAAGCTCTCAACTCTATACATATATATTTGTACCGCTGTTTTGCGTTGCTTGTCGAATAAGGAACAGAGGAAAGATTGACGACATCCCGACCCAGACATGTAACTGTTGCAATTCAAACGGACTGTCGGATATGGTCATTGTTGTAAGAGAGGAAGGTAAAGCATTGTACCATAATAAATTACAAATTATTCTTTTGTAATTAACTCAGACGATATCGTTTTAATTAATGAGTCACTAATACATTCGTTGGCACTGCTTTTCTGACATTGATGTATTGCCTGCAACATTGGTCAAGGCGTGTAATACAATGCAATACAGAATGATTATGACCCAGACGAATGGCTCTCCATTGATTGTCATACGTGACTAACTAGCTGTCAGGTGAACGTTTTTGTGCAAAAGCCACAGCATGAACAAAATAATGACAAATGAATAATAACGTTGCGGGTTGTATTCATGTGTCATAAGGACATTAATCATACACTTGGCATTCGTCACACTGGCATTAACTCAAGGGCAATGGCACATGATAATATAATGTTGTGGACAAAACTAGTATGCTATATGCAAATATGTACGCTAACAAGGTAGATAAGTGTACCTTGTATGACATCTTGTGATATTTTAAATTTTAAATTTTTTAACTAATTAGTAGGATTCAAATCACAGTTTGATCGCCTCAGCATCTATGATATTTATGAAAATATATGAATTCATTTGTAAGGTGAAATAATTAGAAACAAGGCACAATATGCAAACAATATATGGAAACTAGATACGACCGATAACCGCATCGCAAAGCAGAGGCGAACGGCGTAATAAGGTAGTAACTTGGTGAACTTACTTGCAAGTTTTTTTTAGCAAGGTAATGAATTTGTTGCAACTTTGAAATTCAAATTCACATCGTCCCTTGTCATAGGGGCTATTCTGCTGGCATTAGATTAGTTTGTATTTCAGATTGGTGTCTAATACCAACAAGTCTAATGTATAATCTCTATCAAGCACACCCCAAATACCACTTCACAACATTACCTTTGATTAACAACGATATATGTTCCAAATATCCATCTTAAGTAAGTTTGAACATGCAAACGTATACTGGCCTATATAGCTCACATTAAGCTCGCTTTAGCCTTTGCAATAAATGTGCAAGAAATACCCATTAAGCCTAGAGCCGGGAACATCGACTACAGAAAATAACAATCAATGTTCTTTTTCAGGAGCTACCTGCTATGTCGTCTGGGCTGGCAAAACAAAAAGAATATACCGCCATAAATATTGTACTATACAAGGTGACATAAATGTAATTTACATGATTGGTAGTCTATATAAAAAGATACGATGAGATCTCTGGACCCAGCACCATTGTTGACCAGACAAGCTTACGCCAGGTCACAGATATGCCTAGCTGGCTCAAATATTTCATTAGGCCGCATTACCTCGTACCTACTGTGAGGGTGAGTTACTTTCGAATCCAGCTAGAGCCTTACCAGGCACATGTCAGCCGCCACGAAGGTTTTATGTCATGGTTTATGATAGTAAGTGTAAGCTTCCGCGGAACAAGGTCACGTTATCCACTTTTTGATAAATCTAACCTGATGATCTCGATGGCATTTGAGATTAAGCAATTAATTATCAAAGCCGAGTTAACCATTCGACTAACAGGCATGGATTAGTACCTAAGAAACATTAAATGGTTTTCAATAGATATGAATTTCGCCAGACGAATATTAAGTAACTGAATTTATTACTAGAAATATCGTTATTGTGTACGTATAATTAAATGTGCTAATAAGTAATGGTAATCCTTTGAATGCATTTTGGCGTATTTGCGCTCCAACAAAAAATAGATTCTCTTTAATATCCGTCGCTACCTAATACTGGCCGCTTCCGTAATGTATATTTCATTTTCATTGCTGAGCATCAATATCGATCTAATAGCATGTATGCACTGGATATAATTTTTTTTATGCTCATGCAAATGGATATATATATATATTATTTATATATATACATATACATATATATATATATATATATATATATATATATATATATATATATATATATATTGGTATATATATATATTAAGGCACAGACTTCTAGTTTTTGGAGATTAATCGTTTTTGGTACATTCAGTGAATCGAATTTAACCAATCTGTGCATCGTGACGTATTGTTGTCCTTGCTGACTTTTAATATCCAGTTTTAGCTCCGCTGGTTATTAGATAAGTAAGCAGCAGACAAGGTGAATCGTGGCGCGTATCATTGCTCGGTAAGGTACATTATATCTCAGGCACTGGAGTTCGGAAACAGTGATTTGTTACCCCCCTTGTATTATGATATAATATAATAGACGTTAGGCTACACCCACTGATTAGCATACCTTTTTTCAGTTTTCGGCGGAATGAAGCAAAGGGCGTCGAAAAATCATCGAATAATATGATGTAAGACATGTACGGAGGCTGTAAGCGGCACAGAAATGACGATGAATCGTTATGTTAGCTACTGGGGGATGAGAAGCGCTGCAGTTGTGTACGAATAGCGCGCTGAGAAGCGGTCTTCTGAGCAAACCCCGTGTTTTCATCGGCGGGTGCTTCCTACTTTCTATTAAATATCATAATGCTAGTGTAGGTAAATCATGATGTCCGTACTCGAGTGCCTGTGCGTTATATCATCGTTAAAAAGTCGATTGGTGATATATGGAGCAAAATAATCAATGAGTACATTAAGTGAACGCTATTAGCTTCCAGTTGCCCGCATTTCTGCGGGCCCACTGGAAACCTCTTGAATAATTGCGGCGTAACTCGACGCATTACAAAGCTACTCTCTTGAACGCATTACCATAGGAAGAAGAAGAAACTATCCACTCGCCTAAACAGAGCAAGTCATGGATTAAATGGACCTACTTGACTAAATTGTGTGACCCGTAATGAACTGTTGCTGGGCTGACAAAAGCAGCAGATATGCTACTTTTATTTTGTATCGTTCTCGTTCACCCATGACACGAGCACGTCGTTAATACTATCTATGCATTATTGCACACAGTAGATTTACTTCACATAGAACGAAGATAATTTATTTCTAATCGAATCTTTGCCCAAACTTGTCCTAGCACATGAATTTTGTCAAGAGGGCCTTTTATTGGTGATTATAAGAAAGCATTAGGGTTCAAGTGGTACCGCGACACAACACACTAAGTGATTGAATTATTATCAATGTTGGCACTTCATTGCAGAAAATATTGCGTCATAAAACAATGGGGCAGATAGTAGAACCAGGCGGCTGCTTTAGAAAGCGTAGCAATTATTGTTTGGCTGTAAAAGTAATGTCCATCATAGAATCTTTGTTACATAATTATCTACTTCACACCGTACTTGGGGCATTACGTACGGTAAGCAATGATGCGTAAGATGTAGTTAAGTGGCATTAACATATACCGGTGGAATAATTATCAGATTATTAGATTAATCAAGGTAAACAATTTAATCGATTTGCAAAGCCTATCTTGTTATATATATATATATATATATATATATATATATATATATATATATATATATATATATATATATATATATATATATATATATATAGATATATAGTATATATATATATATATATATATATATATATCCATATTTAGTAAGGCATGCATAGTTAGGTGTGCACTTATGGTTAAACACCGTTAATCTTATAGGCTTTGCTCGTTTTATTTTGCGGAATCAATTGTACAATATTCATTAATACAAATTACTGTTATATTTGGTCTACATTTAACCTTAAGTCTGACCAGAAAATCGCTTATGTTAGGCGCTCATCGAGGTAGGTAGCGGTTGCTAAAATGCCAATGTCATAAACGATGATTTAAGCATAGAATCACTGACATCGAGGAATATTTCACCTGGACCAGGTCGTAAAGAACAGTTTAGATTAAAGCAAGAGACCCTAATGCAGGCAGGCGCAGGTGGCGTCTGGCGAACCATCCGATTGATAAACTGCAGTTTTCTGCAAATGTCGACATAACGGTGCTTTTTTTAAATTCTGAATATAGGGCCTCGGTGCAGCAATCAGTCTTCATTGTGCTCATCAACAGCGATTGGTGTGTATAGATTAAAACAGTTACAAAAGACGTCACTCATACAAGGAAAGAGTTTTGGTTCAATTCAAAAACGTGTGATTTTATAGCGATGATATTGTTAATGGCCAAATACTTCGGACAGAGGATAGGGATTCGTAGCATAATACCACCTTTTCTACTACTTCGCTATCTTCCATTGACGCTTGAGCTTTATAGTGTTCAATATGTTTCATGTCCAAGTTTTTTATAGTCATTTATCTATCGAACACAGATCCCCTTTTTGGCATGCCACACCCCATAAATGCTTAGTTACAAAATGATATGTCTTGCATTGGTATCAAGTCGTTATCTGTCCCGCAATTTCGCAGACAAGCCTAAAAGCAAATAGCGATCGCCGTAAAATAATCACCACTAAAACTGATTACAAAAAGGATAAAAATTAAGGGTGAATCAAACACAATTGTTGTACTACTTGCATTGATGACCATATTGCTATTTTTCGTGGCTGTGTAGACGGGTTGTATGATCAATTGCATAGAAAACACACCCATATATGTATATATATATATATATATATATATATATATATATATAGCAGATATATATATCGTATATATATATATATATCGGTATATATATATATATATATCAGGCACTATATATATCGGAAATATATGATATATATATATATATATATATATTATATATATATATATATATATATTAGTGACGATTACAACCATTCGTGGACTAGCAACCTTTTGTGGACCAAGTGTTTTGATACATTTTTGCAGTCAGTAACTATCAATTATTTATACGGCATATTTTTATTGATATAATGAAAACGTTTAAGTCGAATAACAATCTTTTTGTCACTTTTTATTCCTGGTATATACTTTTGGTGCTCGAAAGGTCGTCCACGAAATGTCAAGACATTGATTTATACGTATAAATCCAACAATTCGTGCCCTTATATATTTTTGTATATTTGCGGAATACCGATCTTTTAAATCATCATTAAGTCATTATGGTTTAGAAATATAATATTTGTTGTCGATGTGATCATTATAAACCTTGGTAGCGTTTCGCGATCTTATTTAACACTGTAGATTGATGAATAAGGAGAAAAAAATAAAGTTTTCGGTAATGGGATTCAAATAAAGATATCCAGCACACATGGCTAAACATTATTTTGGCGAATTGGATCGAAGTATATATGGTTAGTTGTGCAAATGTTATTTCGCCATAATATTCAAAATCCTAAGCACTCCCTCGTGAAAGATTATGTTTGTACGTGACAAAAACTAGCCTATCATATTCGTATGGTCAAACGAAAACATTTTCATTTATTTTGTAAGAAAATGTGCATTGACTTTATGTGGACATACTGGTATATCCTTTCGTGGACCAGAGTCTACGAAAGGTTGGCGGTTTGTCCACTAAATGTCGCCTTCGTGCTAAATATATATATATATATATTATATATATATATATATATATATATATATCAATATGTGTGACCCGTAATGAATATGTTATATATATATATATAAAGCAGCACATATGCTACTTTTATTTTTATATATATATTCACGTTCACCCATCACACTATACACGTCTCGTAATATATATATCTATGCATTATATATATACATATATATATTTATATATATACATTGATCGCATATATATTATATATATATCGGAAAAAAAAATGGTTTAAATGAAGTCCGCAGTAATTGATCCATACCATTAAAATATGTCATGACCTCAATCTACCACTGGCCTGGGTCTTTCGTTGCCAACAGTGATGTACATATGGTAATTGATGAAAATGTTCACTGCGAATGTTTTGCAGTGCAAAACAAAACTATATACACTGAATAAGCCTGCATGTTCTTTATCAATGATATTGCACAATTCATCAACATCTTTTGGACAGGGTAATTAGAAAAAACTGAAGGTCTCGCTGCATAGACTGAATGGTGCAATTTGAGGGGTTGTATTTGGTCATGTATTTATGGATTTGTCTTTTGATGTATGTGCATTTGGTTGCAACGCACAGGATGAATTACTGTTCATTGCACATTGCCATTATCCCCGTGTGGTGTTGATGAAGTGTTAGTAAATATTGTTCCATCCTGACCAAACACAATGGCAGTCAAATAAACCGCTCGCGTCCTGTTAAACTGCATTGCCATCACAGTATCATTGTACGTATCAGAACAATATTGCCCGCAACCATCTTATCACTTCGCTTTTACGTCAAGGCGATACCTCAGACCAAAGTAAAAAAGACTTAAATATTAAAGCACCGTTTTATACCAGTCATTAATGAAACACACATGCTACAAGATAACCATGAGGGTCGTGGGTGTGTGTGTCTGACAGCCAATCATCCTCCAACTAATTTAAACAACAGTGAAAAGTGCATGTATTCTGCGTAATGTAAGATCACGTACCAACTGGCCCACACCGCTCGTAAATTGAGTGATACCCGATACTTAATTAAGATGAAATTAGACTTATATTGTCATTTCTCTGCCTAATTCTGGAACAAAGCTTGCATGGATATTTAACTGCAAACCGGTACTCGGTAGATAGCCAATGCTTTATTGTATTGCCACAATGCTCCATTGCATTGTCACAATGCTCCATTGTATTGCCACAATGCTCTGTCGTTTTGCCACAATGCTCTATCGTATTGCCACAAAGCTTAACCGTATTGCCTCAATGCTGTATTTTTGTGCCTACGTTAAGGTCTCCACAGTGAATGATTAACGCCAATACGTCCATTGGTATCCTTTTGCTTTTAATGCGGCTATGAATATCAAGCCCAGTAGGTTACAATTCCTTATTATCAATATCATCTTCGAGACCACCCACGCGCCAGATGCAATTTTGTCACTTATTTTACTAGCAAATGTCACGGGAGATAAAGAATCGCACAGTGCCCATGCACTATGCCAGGAAAATGGGTTAGTATGAGTGGCGCCATAGGATCTAACTGAAATAGCGCATGACCTATTTTCGAATATTGAGGCTAGATTTGGCTAAACGAGTTTAATCAAATTAAAAACATCCTAACCCTGCTTTAAACGGCACGATAGTCTATATTCATGAACGGTCTGGTTTCATTTTGCGGCAATTCAGAGAGATACATGAGTTTTATTCATCCATGTAGTATTGAAGTACGATGCATGGAAGCAATTCATCAATTCGGATAACACATTGTTGCATTCGCGCTGCTCATGTTTCATGATGTACGGGATCACGTTGTGGAATTAAAAACAGCTTCAGCTGTGTTTAGATTTAACTGTGGTAGCAGGGCGCGATGTCAATGGGTAAAATGCCCATAGATAATGCTACAATAATATACGCCCGTCGGATCTTGATACATTTGTATGGATTATAGTCTGTAGAAGGCGACCGCTTCATAGCTCAGAACGTTGGTCAAGATAGATAACGGGCTCTCTGTAATAAGATGGTGCTTCTGGTAATGATGTACATAGTCAACAATTAATGAGGCCGGATTAACTTTTCCACAAACAAGAATAGATCAAAATAAAAACAGTGATCGGCCAATTAGAAGCAATGAAACAGAACACCAAGTACCTTTGCTTTCGTCATGAGCAGCCAATTGATATGTTTTATTGTAATATAGACCATCGGAATTTACAGGGTACAGCCATATCCGTAAAGATAGCCTTGACATCGCCGAGATAAATGACGTTTCCGAAACTCGAAGCTGAATGCGCCGCCATTATTTCTTGTTTTGCCTGGAACGGAACAAATTTGGGCCAATATCAAGGCAGCTGATCCTCGCGGCATACCTCTGCTATTCAGATTGAAAGCGGTATAGCTATATTATATTCAAGTAACGGTCGTTGAACTGGTTATAAACTATAAATAACGGACCGACCTTCCAATCATCAATAACAGTGACGCAATTGTCATTATGAAATGAAATATCACATTGATACCGTATCCAATAATGCCAGCCGCGCTGTTGATTCATTGATCGACACGTTATTGCACAACGTTTGTGGTGAATATACCGGATAATCGCGAAATCATCAAGCCCATTCACCGTTGGGATGAGGAGTATGCGATACGTTAGTACGGGCGCTTGCAAGGTAATACAGTGAGGGGTAGCTACGTTATCAAGCTATTTCAGAGTATCATTTACCAACTTCGACTATTCAACTGACTAAGTGGCGGGGAGCCTATCGGAGGGCCGTGAGTCGCAGGGGGTAGGGGGAGTCTTGAGACGCGTGGGTAGGGGCTGTGAGCCACGAGTCGCAAGGGAACCATCATTACCTATACTACCAACCTCGAGGGCCTATCCATAGAGGTCTTCAAGTGTAAATATTCTAGGGCCAAGTCTACCTGTGTAGGTTCCATTTTTCACGCGGTCGAGGTCCTCTATAAACTGAGCAACCTTAGTGTTGTTCTGCTCGATAAAGTCGGGATCGGGAAGAGCGATTATCAATCTCATCGTTAAAAGCTTCCAGCAGTAGAACGCCCCCATCAGCCTCCCACTCGGTCTTCCCAGCCAAGGACCGCGATGCTCATGTTCCGCGTCCAGGCAACTATTAAACCTCCCATTCGCACAATAGTCGCCATCTTCGAGGCCCTCAATCGACGCCCACCCCCAAGCCACCGTCTCCTTATACTTCTTCCGATCCTTATGATACACCTGGTTATACGCCTCAGCCCTCCCCAGGTCCTCGTAGGCGCACAACCTGAAGAGGCAGTCAACAACACACCGATGGTCGCCACCAGACAGTGGTGCAACCCCAACAGAACCTGAGGCTTATGCATGTTCGGAATCACCCTCCCAGGACTCCGAGTGTAGGGCACTTTATCTCGAGCAAGACAACCTCCTCAGGATGCCCCCGACAGACAGCATCTACCCCACCCCCCTGTGCCCGCCGGATCGGGAGCACACAAAAGCCATCCGGAGAGTAGGCCGTCGTATCGCCTTGAATATAGATATTGTTTCCGTAGACCTTGGTGTCGTACACCTTCTCCAAAACCGCAATTGCCACCTCCTCAAAAGTCTGTCCCCAGAGGCAGGGCGCCCTAAAGCAAACACCCTCGTTGCTAGTTTTTTCAGTCAGCTTCTTGTTATAGCTGCTAAAGTAGTTATGCCCTATGATAGCGGAGTAGTCACTTCCTCCAACGCAGCCCTTCCTCGTGGTCTCCCACTGGTCCGTATTTTGCTTGACTCCGGTATGATCGTTGGAGAAAGATTTAATACCCCGCATCCATTATACCCCCGGCCCCATTTTTTAAATAGACAGTCAGTCGGCTGGTCTGGGGGCTCTCTACTGTTTAAATAGACCGGTAACTGGATGTCTGCCTGCTAATAAGGCCCTCTAAATACTCCAATCGCTCCATAAGATCATCCTTCTTAAACTCCAGATCTCTCACCAGTTCCACAAGGCCATCATACTTGGTCTCCATATCACTCAGTTTACACTCCAGGTCTATTTTTTCATCTTTCATATAATCTGTGTCTAACATCAACTCTTTCACACCACCCTCAAGTTCAGCAATACGCTCTTCTGTATTCATTTCTATACATTATACCCTCGTTTATTCAATAGGCTGATTCATATGAGCACGTTTTTTCACCTTAATGGTCGGCCGCCGACTGATGAATTTTCCAGCAATTATAAGTAGCCAACAAGCGGCCCCCGTAGCACCTAAGACTGTAGGAATAGGGGCAGCTACCACCGTAGACATCAGACCCGCACCACTTGCGCCAAGACACATACCCTTAGCAACTAAAGCAGTGACTACAGCGTCCACTGAGTTTACTAAACACCTATAATTTTTTTATACATAGCACCATATTTTTCAATTTCTTTCTCAAGATGCTGCTTCTTGAGACTGATCTCATTCAGCCGATAGGAATGGCCTGGATTCTCACAAGGTGGCGCAGTTGGTTGTTGTTTCATACTACCATTATTAAGTCAAGTTCAATTAGGAGAGATACTACAGACCAAGTCGCCCCTCTGTTTTGAGTGGTTGTATAAAAGTTAATAACGTTGCCTTGTTCTAGCTGTAAAGGCTGGTCTAAAGATATTACAACAGCCTGTTGGTCAACAGACTTACTTATTCCTACCGCTTGATTCGTTCCATTAATAACAGGAACGACTGTTATAGCAGTATCAGCACCAACACTCGAAGACAACCCCATGCAAATGATCCTACCATTGGATAACATGGTTATCCACACGTTGAGTCTTGTGAGTCTCGACCCCTAGCCCCTTGGCCAAACGACCACTCATATCCTCTTCAAACGGGGGCCACTTGCTTCTGCCCATATAGTAATGAGATGGTTCGTTTGGGAGCTTATGTGTTCTCTCAGGTCCCTACGTTGCTGTCTTTGTCTGTCATCAACATACTTTTTATTAGCAGCATCCTTTTGCGATATTGGGTCTCCCAACTGAACGATTTTATCATCTACCATTTCAAGGTCTCCAGTCATAGAACCGCCACCTTTATCCATGTTTTGTGAGTCTACATAGGTCTTTGTTGCATATTCGGAGAGGTCAGCGCCGCCCTGATCCGTTTTTAGTTGAGCTCCATAAATACTCGCTTTTATTGACATCTTGTAAATTGAATAACAACACCAATAGGAAAGTCGTGGTTGTTCAATATACGTCCCTTACTATCTCTTATCTGAACCTTTAACTCATTCACGGCCCCTGCACTAACACGTTTTAACACAGGATAAGCGATGTTTGTGGTTATGATATCGCTGAAAGAGACGTCCCCACAGCCTACAACTTCAAGAGGCCTAGTGGGTGCACCATCAAGTATGTTGTGCGTGGTACTGACTTAATCGAGGTGGACATAAAGTGGGTTAAAGATGCTAAAGTTCACCGGCCAGACGCCTCTGTAAAGACCTGAAGGAATCCATCCTTCACCCAGACCGGCATCAAGACCTAATATTTTTAATGCACCACCGTCACATCGTAGAGATCCAGAAGGAGGAACTGAGAGGTAAACAAACCCAGTTGCATCTTCAGCGCACAACCTAGGACCTAAAGTATCCGGAGATAAAGATTCAAGTTCCTTCGGTATAAGCTTGAAGCTCCAGAGGCCAGGCGGGAGACCAGAACCATCTGGCAGCCATAAAAGGGGCACATGTGATTCAAGGTTATACCAGCCCACAGTATACGTGTTGACCTAAGACCTACGTAGATCACCTGCACTATTGCCAATATGATTTTGCAGGGACACAGCGTCGCCGCTTTCAACATTTGACAGAGTGTGATACATAGCACCATGAATAAACAAGACTTTAGTTTCAATACAAATAAAACGTACAAACCCGGGCTGGTATACTTACCCCATATTGCCCGCGAGGGTCTGACACATCTCCTCATCCAGGTAAAATCAGATAATATCACCAATGCGTTTGGTGTAGAGTTCACCAACCTGTTCGATAAATACTTGGTGCCAAACAAAAGCGAAGACAGCCTTGTAGATGGCTGGACAATCAACCACATGCAATACTGGCAGAACCAGGTAAACTTTGTTGTATGGTGATCAACCAGTGGCTGCGGAGTTTCTGCCCTGGACCACCTCATATCTGACTCCCCAGCACTAAGTAACCTCTACAGGTTTCATGTCTACTACACCATCCGGAGACTTTCAGATGAAATGAGAATAGCACTGCTGGCTGACGCTACATGGTCGGCCACCAACAACACCTTTGACAAGAGAATCTACCACCGGCTCTGCCATGAGTTTGGGGTTGACGAAAACAGCGACTGGAGAATAAAGGGCGGTAACAAGGGCCTAGGGCGGGTCTACTTCACCAACCCTGAAACACACGAGGTACGGGTGATCACTCATTACAGAAACACCCACCTCTACGAATCTGTTATGCAAACCTTTGAGAAATCAACCGACGGCTTTGTTTTCCAGGGCGGCAAGCTGCACATTGATTTTATAAAGCAAGACCAGGATGGAGCAAACACCGCCTGGAGTACCTACATCCTGGATAAATCAGCGGGGTTCACCGCCCCAGGTATCAAACGGATAAACGACAGCATTAGGACCTATGTCTGGGCCATTCTTGGCGCTCAGGTGCAGACCCGCTCAGAGATACTAGGCGTTGGCACGTCCTTTGATGCTCAAAAGCAATTTCTGGCTAACGTTGAGGATGCCATCAACTCTCCTGTGGACATTCCGTCATCCATGCGCAGGTATCAAAACGTCCTCCAGAATGCTTCTTCAAAGGTTAATTATGTTTTTGGGACAGGCCTTTACATGGCTCCGTCTGATATGAGCTTTGCCATTGGACACGTTGCTGGGTACAACTATCTGATTATCATTGCAACTGAGGAACAGCAAATCGGCATCAATACTGATGTCAACGCAGTTGCTGTACCTCCAGACAGAGGAAGCTTTGACCCTCAGCCCGCCGCGCCATCATGGGACCCTCGGCCCTCGGCCCGCGGCCAAAGACCCTCCACCCACTACTCCACCATCTGCGCACGAGGATGAGAAAACAGCTATTGTAGGCGGAATCGTTATAGGCTTAGCTGTGCTTTGGTTTGCTACGTAGTAGGTCGCGGAGTATCAGGAGGATAACTCCCCCACTGCAACAGCTGCGGCCCATACATGTTCTGCCAACTGGCTAGGCCCTTCAGGGCCAAACCGCAACCTTTGCAGCTGACTTAAGCAGCCATGATACGATGGAGCCAATGATTCCTGGAAGGGCAGCTGCCGCCTTACTGGCTAGGCCCTTCAGGGCGTTTGCTAAAGAGTTCAGCTGCTTTTTAATACACTCCTTTAAGCCCGGAGGCAGCGGCGTTGGTGCCGGGGTTGGACTAGTGCTCCTCCCTCCACCCGTCAAAGCAACTACCAGGGTTTAGATTGCAAATCCAACCGCAGTCAGGATGGAGGCGATTGTTATGCCTTGCTCCCAGAACAGGGTGCGCACATGCTCAGCTAGTGTCTTGTCCTCGTTAAGAATTCTATCGATCGTTTCCCTGATGCGATTAATTTGGGTTCACAGACGTTCATGGTTTACAGAGGCAGCCTCAACACGGACACGCTGCAGGTCCTGCAGCTCTGCAAGCTCGTTTGCTTGCAATTTCCATGCTGGAACGTCCTCTATAAAGCTTGTTTCTTCCGCGCCACCCCCCGTCCAGGAAATGGCTTCAGGGTCCCGCATTTCTAAATTCTCTGCAGCTTTAGGAGCTGCTTGGTCAACGCCATGGAGGGCTGTTGCTTCCTTTCGTGACACCGCTTTTCGGGACCACTCAGTAAACCTCAATCCATCACGGACGGCCTTAGGCCTCCAACCCTGTCTGCTAGCTATTGTTTGAAGTGAAAGCGGGGCCTTAGTACGAGAATGTGTAATAATTAGATCAGGGCAGTCCTTCAAACGTAACTGTCCCCTAACAAGTTCAAACTTTGTATAATTGCGGCCGAGGGCGTGTGTGTGGCCTTTCTCAGCCAATGCATCGTAATAATCATCGACAGCGCCTCTAACTAATCGCCCTCCCTGTGGTATAGCGTATCCATCGCAAGGTCCTCTCCTATAGCACCCTGAGTTGGGAGAGAGGGGTCGCCGGGTGAGGGGCCTCTGGCCTTTACAATCACGCTGACATCAACCAATGCTATCCGCACCGTTGTGCAAAACCTGGGTCGCGCTGTGGTTAAGAAATTGACAATCAAGATTTCTGGTATTGAGGTCATGCCTATTGATGACAGCGATGTGTACCACTGTTACCACGACTTGTGGCGGACTGCACAGGAGAGACAGGGCCTCCAGTACCAGGGCATTGACACATCAGATGACAAAAACACAACTCAGATACGAGTGGGGGCAGGAGACAAGGATGAGACTGAGGAAGGGACAAGGCTGTAGCTGATGTGTATAGTAACAGGTTCTACGTTCCACTTGACTTTGAACTCCTCGAGAGCCACATGCCATTCTACCAGAGTGCGCTTACTGACAGACTGGAATACGAGCTCAGGTTCAACGACTACAACCGCGTAATTCACGCAACTGGCGACACCGACGCAAGCTACAAAATTGATGGCATCTCGCTGGAGTACGACATGGTTACCCAAACAGAGTTGGCCCGCATGATACGCACCCAGTACACAGGTCGGCTCTCGATTCCATACGACCGTGTACTTCGTCACAGAAAGCTTGCATACAATAAAAGAGATACACTGTGGAACATCAATCTGAACGTGCCGGCTCGCAGCATGAAGGGCATCCTACTGCTCTTTGAAGACCCCCAGGGCGCCTCATTCGCCAAGAAAACAGAGTCGTTCTACAACCCAAAGATTACGAAGGTCGAGGTGACCATTGAGGGCATCCCCAATCAGCTCTATGCCAAGGCCATGCGTGGCTACCAGCAGTGGGACGCGGTGAAGAAGGTGCTGCAACGAGTAAACGAGACCCCAGTGTAGCAATAGCAGCAAAAGACTTGGGCATTGTCGGACGTTTCCCTAGGAGAGTACCTAACGAGTAAGTATGCTCTGTGGCTCAAACGTAAAATTAAATGATGACGACCAGCTGCACGGTAGTGGCAGGGCCGTGGAGAATGCGTCTGAGGGTGTCACCATTCAGATCACAAAAAAAGTCAGAGACGGTCGGCGCATTGAACGTCTATATGTTTATTGTTATTGATGCACAGCTTAACATTAAAGGTAGCAGGTTCGTTAGCGCAGTCTACTAACAAGGATTTGATGAAACTGAAAACTGAGTTTAAATTTCCAGATGGCCCTTGTTCGGCAATTGTTTGTGGAAAGACAGGGTGTGGGAAAACCGCATTCATCCTCGACCTCCTCCAAGGGCCCTTCTTCGGTGCCTTCGAGCATATTGTAATTCTCTGCCCTACCATACGTTTCAACGAGGCCTGTCAGACGCGGTCATGGGTGTGGAATGATTCAGAGGTGTATGTGGTTGGCCCCGGGGAGCGGCTCCGTGACCACTTGAGGGCTTTCTACCACTGCTTCAGAGGCGAGCCTACCCTTGACATCATCGATGACTGTTTGGCAACAAAGGCCCTAACCAAGAAGAAAGACATGTTATCCGAACTGGTCTTTAGCGGCCGCCATGCGCAGCAAAGTGTCTGGGTCCTCACTCAGAAATTCAACTCTGTGCTGAAGGATCTACGTGAATAGACTTGTTGGATGGCACTTTTCCACACCAAGGATCGTGACTCCTTTGAAGACGCCCTACAAGAGAATGATGTGATTCCAACTAATGAGGAACGTACCACAGTATGCAATCTACTAGCAAAGACCAAGCACGCAAAACTGCTGCTGAAGACTGATCAACCCACTGGATATGCGGTCAATTGAGGTGATATTGGCTTTAATAGCCGCCGCTGCTTCAGTAATCAATTTATGTTTCTTCATCTGGGGAGCAGTGCGATATATTAGACTTCGAAAGTTGTATACGTATATTCATGAATCCTGATACCATTATTGATCAACTCCTTCAACAGGACGCAGCTTGCCCGCCGGCCACAAGGCCTGACCGAGCAGAACCCGGCTGCACCCCTGGTGAAGATATGTCTTCTAAGAGAGACAGTCTTGATGCTGTCATAGCTGGAGGTCAGGCCCGTCAGTACCTTGGCGATCAGCACCTGTCGACTGCAAAGATTGAATCAATGTCCGATGAAGAGATTACAAAGCTCTATGCGAAATATGAGGCTCGGCTGGGCGCTAGCATGACGCGGACTCTAGGGCAATTGGTTCTCCAACTGTTTTCTAGCGTTGCTTGTATGTTTCTGCCAATCCCCCCCGAACATCAGCCAAATCTGATTACGGACCTCGAGACTGACCCGTTTGTCGGGCACGCGCTAAGAACCGCCACATGTGAACTTTATCATCGCTATGGTATGATGTCGGCTCCGCTTACCGTAGCCTTAACAACCGCCACGTACTGCCAATTTGAAGCGAGCACCCCCGCCATCCGGGACCGGCCGTCCGACACCCCTCCTGCAGAGGACCTATCTGGGTGCTGTCAATTTGAGGGACAAAATTAGTAGGTAATATGGAGAACGCAAATCAAGTGATAATGGCAGTGACTAGTGATCAGCCTGTGTCTCTACCTCAACTTGCACCAAAGGAGAGACATACAAAAGACGCTAAAAAGGTTGAGGCAGGCCGCAAGGGCGCTGCGACTCGAAAAGCTAATCAAATTAGACTTCTGAGAGAGCTGTGGGAGGCTAAGTCCGCCCTACAGTCTGAAAATCGGGCCCCCTAGTTTGACCAGGGCGGTGAAGGGGGGTCCGCCGCAGGGCAGATGGGACCGACTCAGTATTGGCCAGCGTGGGTGACATTACCTTTGTTTGTTGGCGGATTATGGGCTCATTTAAAGGTTCCTTTTTACATGGAAAAAGACGACAACACCAATTACTGATAGACAAATGCTCTTCAAAGCACCGTACCACGGTGCAGTTGTTTCCAGTATATTAATAGGTTATGCCAGACTTAGTAAGATGCTTCTGGGTGGCGGGATGTATCAGCAGAAATGATCTCAATTCATCACCCTAGCAATATTACGTCTGTTGTAATAGTTATAAACAGCCAGACGGGATAACTGAGCGTGCATCAGTTGTCACCAATAATAGCACATTGTTCCAGTGGATGCCATGATACTGGATCCGGAACACCATACGTTTGATATCATTGTCACCTTTGAATGCGGCGTTGCACCACGCTGTGAGATAAATACTTCATTATGATACATAAATAGATCCAGCTGGATATCATTCACTTCGCCAAGCAGATGCTTGATATGACATATCTTGTGAAGCTAACTGTAGAGCAAAACGATATCTACCTTAGGGTAGCTTCATCACTCAGATAAAATCGTTTTGCGTCAAACTGTCACTTCAGCTCAGGTTTATGGTTTGCCCCTGAGATGCTGTTACCGGTAACGTAGGTAACGTTCTGACGCATCCCTCTTCTGTTTTCTGTGCATGAGCATATTCTGACGGGATACGCTGCGCTCAATTACACACACACGTTCATACACAATGTTACACACATACACGCACAAACACGCTGGTGGCGCTATGTCTGAGACTTTCCAAGATCGCATTAAGAAAAACCGCAAGATGATATAACTTGTAGATGGGTTACCAGTACATTGTTTGTCTGTATGTTTTGGCACTTAAGATTCCTGAAGTATTAACCAAGGAACTATTCATCTCCATCATCAAACAAGACGATCTACCGAGAGCTTAGTTTATGACGCCCCCAATGCTTATAAATGGCCTCGCCTCCTTTAAAAAAGCAATACATTCCAAAACAGAGTGTCTCTTAGGTACAGAAAGTTATTTTCGTGTGTTTTGTAGTCTGACCTTGGGTTTTGATAGGATGCAGGGGGCATTGGTACGTTACCCAAATACAATAACAACGGTGAAACCTCGTTTTCTTTCAGATGTTGTATTTGTAAATAACTGTTTAATGTATAAGATCATGCACACTGTGCTATGTAAACGACGAAGTGCTTAATGTCGTCGCTGTGATTTGCTTTACAATACAGAGATCGACTTTTCTCCACTCAGGGGGTGATTAGTTGAACTTTCGTGGAATGCGACAACAATTTGCCGTCGTCGGTTAACAAAAAAACGGAAACGAATAGCAAGCCCAGTGCTGCTTTTATTTATAATTTTGCACATATGCAAATAAACTCATCTACTGTGTAGCTGCATCATTATATGGCTGCAATGATAGGTTGTGGTTATCTATCTAGCTTGGTGTACTTTGCCACTAGCTAGGCAATATGGTTGTGATGGTGATTCCTTCATATCTCTTTCAAGCAAACGTTGGCAACTTAGTGTCAGTGCTCTTTGGAAAGCCTTAAATTACCTCAGGATAACACGTCAATAATATTAGTTTTATTTAGTCCCCCCGTGGTGCATTTTAATCTGCATTTATTTATCGTTTCTCTCTCAATACACTCTAATACATGAGGCAAATTAAGATAATCGGTTTTTTTTGTAAATGGCGTGGCGACTTTATTTATTTATTTATGAGCAGCTATATTTTGAAACTAGATTAAGCCCGTCGGAATGGCCCAGGGAGCGATAATATGTGATAAACGCACATTCGTCACACAGTGTTTTAATGCTTGTATGAAAAGTTAAGCATGTTCTATTTCTATCCAACACACAAACTCCTACTCCCTTAAAGACATCCCGAAACCGTTAATATGGCAAATGTTTGAGTGACCGCATCATTTGCAATTGGTTCAATAAATATTTACTGCAGCCGCGCCACAACCTAATAGTTAATAACATTGTGCCTTGTACCGACACTCTGAAGCAAAAAGTGTTTAAAATATATTATCTGTTTTGCTACTCAATGCTGATAGGAAAACTTTGTCAAACTACTTTGCTTCATAAAAGGGTTGATCTCATTTCTTCTGCCACATCCTATGATTGATCATAATAGACTGACGTGGACCAACGTATTCTAATGCACTGTAGAGCGACCATAACGTTGCCCCTCCGACAGAAAAGGATATTTCTGGATTGCAAAGATTACACTATTTACTGTCAATTAATAAATATTAATTCAATTAAAAAGATAGATAAAATAGGCTTTATGAGCTCTATTCATAGCAGGAGGAATCCACCCACGTAAGCATGCAAAATGCTGGAACAAAGTCGTCTGAGATGTCCAGGTCAAAGGCCCAAACTTTAAGTAATGGCTTGTATAGTACTAAGGTAGTTGCGTGGTGCTCATTGTAGAATCATTCGAATATACACACCTTTCTTGGGCCAAATGCTTGTATCGCGTATAAACACCTTTCGTTGCTTTGTATCGTACTTTGACTCCAGATTAAAAATATACCAGAAATTGATACCCTTGAGGGGTATATGTGGCCATGGATAGTATATTATAGAAGGGAATAATTGGTGCACTGCAATACCTGTTTTTTCACTGTAAAGGATAAATTATCTTATCTTGTATGCACTTTTTGTTCTAGCTATTAGAGTTGGACATATTGAAGCTATTCAAGATTGGCGACAATTATAGTAGTTTTCTCGATATATCATGGATGGTGTTGATACAGTCATTTACTCTGCTGCAACATCCATTTGTCAGATATCTGACAGGTGATTCATGACTGAGATCGGAAAGATACCATTGATCATAACGAGAGACAATTGTACTGCCAGCTATAACAATGTGTCAAATTAAACACCACCGAGCTGATTGGTTTCTATTCATGTTTGTTGAGAATACATAAATCCACCAAAAAACGGGTAATGTCTACATCACCTCAATCCAATAGATTCTCAAGCTTTTGAATTGGCCGCAATTAACATTTCAGAAGCGATGTCCCACAACGAACAATACTCATGAAAGTCGACAACACGGAAACCCAGCCAGTGACTATATAGTGGAAGCAAAAACGAAATCAGACATCGGTTCTTCCGAATGACAGTCGTAGATGTTAAGACTAGTGTATTAAATCATTCAGGTGATAGATGAGATCAAAACCCGGGAATAGCTCTTCAAACATGATGGACCTAGCTGCGTTGGTTCTGTTGCAACTGACAGGCTTTGTTAGCTTCTGATTATTATAATTAACACGTATAGGCTTTGCTAAATACCTGACCATACGGGAACTTGGTTTATACATTGGTAATACGTCATATTGATTCATGTCGTAACTATATATGTTCGCATAGTGTAATTGAGCAACATAATATCATGGATACAAATATCGCTTCAGGGGTCCTCAAAATGATTTGGCTAATTATTTGAAACATGAAAACTTGACAGAATATGCAAAGTTAGGTATTAAGGATGTCGCCATGACTTTGATGCGGGCGAGTTAACGCAAAAGTATTTTTGCATACAATTGGTAAAGTTGCCAAACAGTGATTCATGAGCAGTGATGGACGTTAGCGAAGAACAAATCATGAAGTAATCAGTCATGGACATTCACCAGCCGAAATTGTCAAATGCCCCCACCTAGAGCGAACCGATTTTTTCATATTATTGGGGTCACTTTGCGTAATGCAAGCTATAGAAAGAGGATTTATTGGCTTATTGTCAAACATTTTGGTGTTATTCAGATTCTACAAACATTTCGTCGCAGACTATTCTTCAGTACTTTCTATGCAAGGACATACTTCGTAAGCATCATTCCACTGCAATAAGTGCATGATCACATATAGCAGGATTTAGGTTCTACGTGTATGTTATAAAATCTGTGCCATTGCCACATATCCTCGTGTATGTTGCATTTTGTTTTCTATGAGCAAATCAATATCTTGTCGTTTGTGACCTTATTCTTTTTAACTTGAGACAGCTGGACAAGTGACATGTGTCACTAATAAAAAATATTATACTTATAGACAAAGCTCAGGAATCAACATCAACATGGCAATCAAATTGTCATAATTCAGGCTTGATTGCTGGAGATAGGTATGTAAATCCTGTGAATGTAGGGTGTCAAATCGTAGTAATTTTCAGATGCGAATGGTTGCTGTCATTCTCAATATGTATCTCAGTTGGCTCGAGACATTAGATACCATCTGATTTAATTTGCTCAATTTGATGTCTTTAAGCACAGGGTCGAAGTTGATTTCTATTGGTGCCTTAACAATACTTGATAGCTTAGCTATTTGTTAATTTATAAGTTGTACAAATATGTCAAGGAACGATGTCATCCGGTGCAATCATATCATGTACAGCCAGCCCGACTGTACATGGGGAAATGTATATACACAGGAGTGGCAGACTGGTTTATTTTTTGACCGTCTAATTCCATTGAGCACATATGTTCGTATATCAATCAGAATTAATTAAAGACTAAGCCATTCAAACTGCTTAAATTAGACGCCACTCTATATGAAGTACTGTCTCGCAAGTTCCCAATCATTGTGATAATTGCTACAGGAATTATTGGTCACTGTGATGCGTACATTTTCCCCACTTAACATAGATGCTTATCATTGTTTGCCAAGTGAGCCATACAATACCTCCTTATCACTGGCTGTCTTACCATATTTGGTACATTTAGTTTATAACGGATTGAATTGTACGTTGCATTCATCGAAAAAGTGATCACATTTTATCATATATTGCAATAACACATAGACAAATTAGGGTGATATTGTCAGCACAACCTGCATAATATCATCCCTTACGGATAAGCCTATCAGTATAAGCTATAAGATATTGACCAAGCGTGTTTGAAATCGCTTGTCATCTTGCATCTTTTTGATAAACAAGCATACTTTTCAATGGGATACAGTGTGTCGAGTGTTATTATACAGAGGCAGCCAAACTATTGGCGAAAACATTTGTCCTTTATACGCTTCTAATATCCTACAGACTAATGTTGAATGACACAACTACGTCTCTGGGATTCCCTAACAGATGAACAGACATTAACATAGACAAGCATGCCATCATATAAAAAAATCAAACAAAGGATTTAAATTCATTGCATTTTTGGCGTCAGCGTTCTACTGTCGGCGGAAGATACTACCATGGGTTTAACTAATGTAAAGCTAATATTGTCTAATCAGAAAGATCCACGGAATAATGGTAAATTATTTCCTTCTTATACTCAAAATTGGTATACCCTCAATGATAATATCACGATGGCAATTCATCAGTAAGTGCAATTTCCACAAAATATTTACATAAAGACAATATCCTTACGCCGCCATGTTGATGCAAAAGAATAGATTGTGCCCCTCATGACTTACAGCTTCGTTAACAATATCAGCGACACAGACCTTTATGATCAAATTGCATTGTATTTACCGTAAATTTGACGCTTTGGTGGTGTCTGATACGTAGTTAAATTTTACTCATATGTATTATATAACTGGTTCCTATGTATTGCAAGTCATAAGCCAATATGCAAACCTCAGTTGTAGAGTTTTGTTCCTCATTTGCCATGTGAAATAATGAGGAGCGATAATGCGAATCCGAAACAAATATTTATTACATCACATTCAGGTTATTGTTGTATAGTAGCGATCTTGGCTAACCGACATGTTAAGTGAAATGAGATGTCGCAAGAGTAAAACGAACGTGATGGGTCTATAGATCAATATTTGCCGTCGTTAAAGCCTTTACTGAATGCTGGGCACTGACTAGCTGAGAGATTTACAAACACAAGGTAAAACAGAAACTACTGATCGCCCAACCCTTTTGAAATGTTCGGTGTATTACCTACCAGATAGTTGGATCTTCCATCATTTAATCGATATTCTAATGTGGAACATTTTACACCAGGTATGAATGCAACCACCCAGTAGAAATCAGATATAGTGGAATATAACATCAAGTTAGTAACTACCACCAGTGAAGCATTAGGCAACTGGTAGCTTAACATTGGAAAAAAAGCCTGTCAATAATGACGAGACGGATCTTTAGCAGTAAGATGCTATGACTGTAAAAAAATCGTGACAAATCATGTCTTTTAGACAACTTGGTTACATCTAAAGCAGAAAACACGTGAACTTAATGGCCTCAGGCAAATGTTATTGAACATCAATCATATGTGCAGGGTCTAAGTATTCTGCGATAACATATACTAGGTACCTGTATGCTTACAGTGAAAGGTCTGCTTAATAACACATTTAACAAAGTTTATCTTCACGAGATTTATTCACACATTACTTAGGAGGTTCATTGACACACATTTTTCATGCTTGGGTAGGGGCTACCATTGTACTAAATATATTGCAGTTTAACACTAAATATCAGAAACAAATATCCGGTCCTCAAGCCATTTGATTTCATTGCTCTTATCGAGTAAGTTGCAGGTGAAAATTAACGAATTGAATCAGATCATGACGATAAAGAGAATATTGACGAAAACAAATGTTATTGAAGATATTATTTAATGTTGTAATTAGAAGCTTACTAAAATTAAAAACAAGTTAAAGAACCAAATGGTGCTGCAAGTGTATATTAGCATTGTCGATAATCACTTAACTAAATAAAGATCCAAATGCAATCTCCTTTGAAAATACAAAGTTTAAATTTTGTCCATCTCTTTACAGATTTTGGAGTGCAATTTCTTTTTCTACGGAGAAGAAGACTTGCATCACATGATATCAGGTATTTTTCTAACTATTGTACCTTGTCAACACGTGTGTCAGTGACTGTCAAAACAATATAATGAAGACTTCTGAACGACACCTTGGCGTTCAACAACAACTTCCTTAGAAAGGTTTATACGAAAATGAAACGCGTTTATAAAGAAACGGATTGTTGCACTTTCATACGCAGACATTTTAATCAACGTTAAACATCAACCTGTATTGAAAACGTATCGAGTATCGCACATTATCGCTCATCTGTGCAACATATAGGTGTATAGAAAATATCTTACTGCGGCCGTTTAATTAGTATTCTGAAAATTTGTTCAAACGCTGCTTAATTAATCCATAATATCAATAATATCACTTGCATGTGAAACTCTATCAAACAACACTAGTTCAATATGACCAACAAAATAACCAAGTTCTGTCCAGTTACTGAGATCACTCTGCCCAAATACTAATTGATATCATTCGTCCATCAACAAACTGCTGTTGCTCCTATTCCGTTAGCCTGGCCAGAAAACAAACGTATATGGATTTTAGTACTTTTGTGAGATATAATGAAGTCAATGGTATGAAAAAGTACAGCTGAACTAGCTGCTATAAGTCATAACTATTTCGATTATCTAAGATTAAACACACAAACATAGTGCGGTAAAATTAAATAACATGATGGTATTAGATATTGAATATAAAACAATGTGTTATACAATCATATATATATATATATATATATATATATATATATATATATATATATATATATATATATATATATATATATATATATATATATATATATATCAAAGTAAATATTATGACTACTCCATTATATGATAACACACACACATGTTTACAAACATATTCTAACAAGAAGCAACGACTTCGACCATAACGAGAGTTTAATGCATAAATTTCATGGAGTGATCACCAATTCGGCTGCGCGTCTTATAATAACAACATGCGTTGTGTTTCGTGGCAACTATCAACAATATACAATCCTTACTGTGCAGCCGCATAAGTCAAATCAGCTTGACCGACTCTTTATCGATTCATTGTCACGAGCTGAAACCAATACGTGTAGCTAAGTTTTCTTGCTTAAAAATACAAATGTACGAAGAACGAACGTCATGCAGCCAAAGGTGTTTATAGCTCACAATAGGACAGAGCAGAGAGACCCACGGTCTTTCTTTAGTTTTATGTTGCGGTGAGGACCATTTGTACGCACCGAAACGAAAGCATCTTGGTCATATAACCGATAACAGCAACCCAATTATGACAAAAAATTTGAACTGAGGAACGGTGAATATATTATAATTATTGAAAGTGATAAAGGGCGAAGTCTTCTATTTATGACAGACCAGCGACCCAAATTAGTAGCTGCAGCTTAACTGCACATAACATGTGACAAAAATATTCTTATTACTTGGTTGTGCCTGCCACAGTCTTAAGATTTTCTGCCACAGTCTGAAGATTACCTTCCACAGTCTGAAGATTACCTGCCACAGTCTGAAGACTGCCTGTCACAGTCTGAAGATTGCCTGCCACAATTTGCAGATAGGCATAGCCACATTTTGATCAAATGCCTAGCCCATAGTGACAGAATATACATCATAGCGTCGGTTGATCACGTGTGTGTCAGCTGAAACTTATATTGCATGAACTCGATAAATAATCGAGAAATACCGGTGCCCGGTCAAATTTATATCAGGAATGCGGTGTTATGAACATTTATGTTCATTTTAAACCTATGAACATGGTGGACTCTAACCGCTGCGCAAAACACAGTTTTTGTATTTCAATGTATATTCAAGATCGAATATCACACTCATCCGTCGCAATCGCGATAACATCTTCAGTAAGTAAGCACAGTAGCAGAACGGATGCATATATTTTTTCCAGAATATATTCCTTAGTAAAATGGCATATTGCGACTCTTATGGGTAGCTGTAAATAATAAGCTGGTGCAGATATGCAAGCACAGTGGTATGCTATCCCTTGCTATGGATCATGTGCTGATGTTAGATAGATATGTATAGAAAGACAGATATAAGGAATGCATTTTATATTGCGTGATGTCAACAAAGTGTTCATGGTGACTTTGTTCTAACTCCAGACCTCATTCCGACGATTAATGTATATCATTTTAATATCCAGGTCTGATCCAGGTCACAGCTGTTACGCCCTATAGCAGAAGAATAGCTGTCAGGATATACTAGGAATGAGTTAGATAATAGCATTACCACAGGGCGAGCAATTAATGACTGGTTCATCTAATCACGGGTATCCATCGGCATAAATAATCGAACGGGATAGGTATGACTGTAAACCGCCGATTGTTCGATTACATGATACCATAAGGTAGCGAGTTCGCATTCTGCAGCTCATAGGGTCATGCGAAATAGATTAGGTTAACGAATTCTTCTCAGGTCTTTACTTAATCAAAATAGGCCAAGAGCAAATGATTTTAAAATGTTAACTATGGTAAGTGTTTTACTAAAGCCACTGGTGGTACCGAATATCATGGCTCTTATCCTAGTACTTCTCTAACAACTTTTGATATATATACTATTGAAAACGATGGCGTCACAGTCTGGGCTACGATTAACAGATTAATGAATCAATAATATTAAACTCATCTAAAATAGGTGAATAGAGCAATCGTACCCTGATTCGGCATCGGATTGAACCATTTCATACGAATTGAAGGGTGCTATTCAACGCTATCAATGTTTGCACAGTTAGAATTTTAATGTAGATATTCTTACAACACTTTACATTGCACTCGTAATATTATCCATACCCCCATCCCCACCACCCCGCTCATGCTACCATCGCCCTCTCTCTCTGTCTTTCTCTTTGATAACTCGATCTTTCTTTCCCACTCTCTGCCCCTCTATTCTCCCTCCCTTGCATCGCTCATGCTCTCACTCTCTTTCATTCATGCTTTTGTGTTTGTTTATTTCCGTCTCTCACTCACTCGCCCTCGCACTCACTCACTCACTCACTCACTCACTCACTCACTCACTCACTCACTCACTCACTCACTCACTCACTCACTCACTCACTCACTCACTCACTCACTCACTCACTCACTCACTCACTCACTCACTCACTCACTCACTCACTCACTCACTCACTCACTCACTCACTCACTCTTTCTTTCGCTCTCCCTCTCTCTCTCATTCACTCAGTCTTGTTTTACACAAAAAACGCCCGCCCTCATTGAATTTAAGATTCAGCGCACAAAGCGTGAAAATCTGCTTATATATAAGGACTGCAAGACTTTGTAATTGAGATAATCACGGCTATTCATGAAAAGCCAAGTTCACTTTATTCCATACAGCCCGTTGATTGCATTATTGAAGCAACTTATTGCAGCTATCCTTCCAAAAGGGATTCTTGATAATATGATGACACATACACTTCATTTCAGACTCATCTACTACAGGGCCACCCATACATATGATAAGCTAACTGCAAGGTAAATCATGGGCGATAACTTGTACCTGATAAGTTAACATTATTTTACGGAGAATTGGCATGTATTGTAATGAAGAGGAAAAATGCATTTTGTCCAGAGTTTATCTATATTGAGTGCGTCGAAAATAATTTCGGTAATGTATCTACTAGATTCGTGATAAGCCTAATGGCGCGCTACTGCAGCATTCATTTCAATTTAATCCACTTGACGTCACTGGTTTTCTTCCGACTCTTGCTTTGTACGCTATTGATTACGTTATTGTGTGCGTATGAGTTTCCAACCATCCAGAGACAAGATTTCCGATAACAGAAGTTGTAATGGTTTTTTTAAATATGAAAGCATGATCATGATTCGAAGCCACTATTCAAGAAGTAATGTACGGTTATTTAATGCATATATGAATAGTCAAAAATGCGCATCTTATGCATCGTGATTCAGAACCATTTTCTAGCATGAGGAACAAAGGAGACATCACCAGCCATGCAACCATACTGTTAGTATAATGTAATACAACGAGCGAGCATGAGTGGGCCAGCGGCCAAGAATTCAATCTGAGACCGTCGCGGTCAACAACTTCTAACGAGGTTTTCTCTCATCCATCATCTGTATGAACACCATTGATTCATCAGCAATGAAGGTGGAAAAGCCATTAAGCGACCAGTATGCTAAGATGGCAGTTTACGTTTGTACAAAACAGATAACGTTACAGATTCAATGTGCTCAAGGCCACAACACAATGCCCTTATTCTATTCATAGAATCACGGTCGTTCATTTGTTGTCCAAACTTGCACTCCACTATCTTGTGTCGAACGAATAAGATCTCCATTGAAGTCTGTATCAAAGCACATACATTTACTGAAGTGCATATGTTTTCAAATCAGCAGTTTTTACGAGGAGAACTGACATGCGTACTGTGGGTCAATACAATAATTGAACGCATTAAGATTTACGTGAACAGGAATATATAAACTTATACAAAATTCATTCTGAAGAGAACTAAACAAATAATCGATGTTGCATAACATGTTGACCGCGTTGGGATTTATGGGAATGGTAATGCATAATTTGACCTTGTCATCAATATCAAGCGCGCGGATAGATTACTTGAAAGTCGTTAAACCAATTCAAGATATTTTGCTATCACGGCATTTCATCAAGATTAGGCAATAGTTTTAAGGGCTATATATGACAAACGTTTGCATTGAAGAGATGTTGATATTATCAATGAAAACAGAATCACAGTCGTCGGGATATAAGGAAATGATAACGGTGCAAACCAGTCATCCATCTACAGTGGCAAACATCCACATTTACTAAATGCTGCCACAAACATAACCGAGAGCAACTTCATCAATATGAAATACAAATTAATAATAGAGGTAAAAATGGCTGCGATTACGAATTTGATTTTCCTCGATAAGTAATTTCATTTGCTTGACTTGATGTCTTTACGAGGTATGACACCGATATAATCCTGATGTCACAAATATATACTGCACCATATTCCTGTGGAGCAATTTGAATTACTAGATGATTTAGCTATTTATATAACGGTCAGTGGTTTATTTGTTTAGAAGTATGATACCGCTCGGTGTACTTGTATTTGGTACTAGCCACACGATTATGGCCCGCAAAGTGTTGGGGATTGTTGGGTCAAATTGATTCTAAGATAAACTAAATTATAGACAGATTGTAGTGTGCTAGTTTAATCAGTAAACGTTGCGTAACCGCATGACAAAAAAATGAATGCACCATTAATATTTTGTTCAACAATATCTTATTCAATCACAGGAGAGATGACGTGGAACAACAAAACCTATCCCTATGTATATGGGCTTCATATATTAACTTAGAAACTGAATTAATTTATATTTGCGGATTGATGTTGAATAAGAAGCAGTGACAAAATAAGACAGATGAAACAAAATGAAATGATGTGGTTTCATACCAGTGCCAATACCTATCATAAAGCAATATATAACGGAAATATTGCCCACTCCGGCGAGGATCTTCAGGTGTAATGGGGTGATATTAGGAGCGACAGTCAAAAATAAACAAGCTGAAATCAGCGATATTGATATTATATGTGGCATAGATTGAACAAACGAAGCTCCAGAAGTTTGATATTGTTTTATGAAGCGATCATTTTGAGTCCTAATTGATTGTGTCATTAGATGCTGTTAAGAATAAGACTTAAAATCTCCTTCAGCTTATAAAGGTTTAACAAACAATATTTTTGCGTTTAAACTGACCTAAAACCTATACATTACCACTTAACCAAGTAAATTGTTTGACAGCAACAAATGGCAAAATGTTTGATTTTATATAGTCGCAATTATTGGTTGTAAACAATACACGTTGTTCTACCAATACACATCCATATGTTAATGGCAAGTCCAGGTTCAGAATGCCAACACCTGAAGGTACTATAATTCTCTCAATAGGTATATACGAGTAGAGCGGTCCAAGCCCTTTCCGCGGTGTGTTATTGCATAGATTACAATGTGTATGAAGATAGCAAAGGAGCAATCGAAATAACGACAAGAACTTGAAGTTACCCGAATCAGTAGATGATGCCCAGCTGTATATAATAGATAGCAAAGCTATCCTGACTACCTTGCTTCACCTGCCACAACAAAGTACAAAGACATTACCCACGTTTGATGAATACGCAGCCTCTTATTATAGACTATTCGTCGTTCCCTCAGCTGAGCGTTTTTGTCCTAGCCGATATTCATGATGCATGGGCATATTGTGCTCAATAATGCGATGTTATACAGAGTAATGCACGCAAGTTATTGAAAGCCCTTATCATTGGTGATTCGTTATTCTGGACCATCAAATTATGAAATGCAATTAGTACCAGTTAATGTATCTAGAAAGGCACAGCGTTTGTACCATTTTTTGCAAGCCATATTGAATAATCCATGTCTCACGCGGCAATGGATCGATCCACTTTACCTGCACAACCGTTCAGATTTTGTCATGTCTCCCTTCGATTGCAGTTTTGTGAAATCAGACCGAAATGTTCCTTTGACTCATATAGCAGATTGCCGCATGATCGATTTATTGATACGTCATCCGGATGCTGCAATATTGAATGCGAATAAACAGCGTAGAAGTCACTGTATTTTGATACTGACAGTATAATGCATAAAAGAACTTAGATACGGGAATATCATATGCTGGCAGAAAATAGTTATCGTGATGCATCTGATTAGATGGCAGTGAGACGCCGTGTAGCATATCATAGCAACATGTATTCTCGGCTAGGTGTCCATAGGTACAAATCTAACCTGCCAATGTTCCCGTCATGGTCCCGTCTGTTCCCGTTTAAATGTTTACAAGTGCCATGTCTGTCGAACCCGGGTATGAGCAATTGTGTGTCGGGGTCAAGAGCTTGAAGAATATTTGGCGTCTTCTTCAACACACAATAACACCTGGCACAGGGAATGAGGCTAAAAAAATCAACTCAATTTGGCCTTGTACTCGTAATAAAGACATTCATCACATCACGAAAGCGGAAATAAACTTCTTGATGCACATGTAGGTATGTGTGCCTACCCAATATCAGCACACGTCCATTGCAAGAAACATAATATTACTGTTCGTACAGGTCTGGCTCGGCATATCATTTTCGTATAGCAATGGGCATTATGCCATTATCAGCGCGTATGATCGCATTTGCTTGAAGAGCGTGTCTGCTACAAATGTTTATGCATCAGTTAAAAACGATTGTCCTGCCTTACAAAAGATGGATAGCGGGTTTGTTATTTCAGCAGCGATATGATATCGATGGATAACGTTGATTGTGATGCTTTGACAGGGCTATTAAGTGCTAATGCCCACATGGCACAAGCCCGGTACTGTTACAAAGAAAGCGACTAAATATCAATTTGCCATCATGGTTTTCATTCACATTTGCATCACAACTTACATATTGTGATCATAAACGAACTCAACATGGGTGTCGTAATGTACACAAAAGTACTGTCAAATATTGCAAGGCGGATAGTCTAATTTATGCAGCACGCAGCATCTTTCTAGCAATGTTAATCACCTGTGATAAGGTAGGGGTGCAATGTGAAAGATTCCCAATTCACAGCAATTCGACATAGACCAAATAGTAGGTGTTCATTGTTCCATTGTCAGATATTTTGGTGGCAACGTGCGTAATTATTCAGCACTCTATGACTAAGCGTATTTCGCAGGTGTCATTCGATTGCTACATGTGCAATAGCACATATTGCATGGATATCATATTCACATGAATGGTGTGTGATGTATGTCACAGCCACGAATGCTCATCTATATTCTTGCGTCCTTTCTTGGCATTAAAGCTTTGGTTTTTTTCATCTTCTTTTGTTTTTTTCGTGGTAGGTTTACTAGGGCACTGCTCGCCGTTATGTATTGGCATAATTATTATTAAGCTTTGACGACTATAAAGGTTAAAATACCTATAACAAACCAGCAATCAAAGTTGTGCAATTCATCGTTTCGATGTCTAGACGCATTTATGTTAATCCTGTGTTTTTCAGATTTCAAATAATATCATTTGTCTGCTGGTGCAATCATAATTGGTATTAACGTCACCATTATGGGAAAGCAATTAACAGTGAAGATAACAATGGCTAATGTCATCTGAAATATGATCTTCGGATTCATAATTTATTATCTGACACCAACAATATCTTGAAGTCATGAAGATTATAGAAGAATCCAATGAAAATATGCTGCTACATATGCTTCCGGTGAGCAATTTGAAATCACCTTCATTTGATGCTAAGAAATATTAGATCAAAGTAAAGTAATAGAAAACGAAATCGTCAGGTCGCAGTTGGTGAGCTCAATAAGAGAATGTAGCGGGCCGACGGGTTGAAAAAAATAGATGCGTATTCCTTTAATAATTTGTTGAACAATAATAACATTTCTTAATTAGTCACACGACGGATAATATAGAACGACCGAACCTGTCACGATGTCTAACGGATTAACAAGAGTTCTTAAATACTGAACAACATTATGATTGCAGATAGCTAACATGGTATGTACAATGTCTTTTCTATCCTAAATACATAAGCATTCAGCCTACAATGGGCGTGAAATAATGGGCGCTGGTAAACTGTATTGTCTGTAGGCAAAATTAGATCTTCGACATGTCTCTATAAAGAGGAGACGGATTATTGGAATTAAGTGAGGTATCAGTTGTACGATGTTTATATATCATAGTAGAATTTTGTAAGAAAGTATTACAAAAAAATGTAATGCAATATATGACAAGAGAACGACGAATCATGCCTTGTCAAATCCAGGGTTATATTCAAGCAATGAAATATTAACTGGTAAGTAATTCCTCGTCAGGAAAGTCCAAATATTTGAGCTGCAGTTTCTAGTAGTTCAAGCCAGTACGTGATGCATGGAAGAACAAATGCACAATATGTAGTTACTCAAGTAGTACCTATATTCGATGTTTAGTCATAAATATATTGGCATATCAATGTTTTCGGTAATCTTGATTAATACCCTTTCTATATCAATACACAGGAAGCACAAGAGTGGATTTGTACGGTCCTTATGAAGTTGACAAAAAAGGTGATGACATGAATTATGTAATCTAAACGCAACATCGTCGGGAAAATTGAATCATGCTTTTGTTGAAGAATGTGGAATCATTTAATCCAATAACCGTCTTGACTGTGCTTGTTTGATAAGAACTGATGGCGAGATATAGCGTGGTAGCTCCAATGCGGTGTCCAATATAAACGTCAAACTAGATCTCTCGCCATTTGAAAAAAAGACAAGAGACAACCTAGCTTCTATTGCAGTGTGGGTGCGAATTTCCCTAATGCCCTAAAACGAACGAATACTTCTGTGCACAATGTTGAGGTAGAAAAAGCCTGTGAAGCAGCACCCTTCATTCAGAGAAGAGCATTTAGATAGCGGTTTGTCACACATTTAAACATGACATCATTGTCCGCAAGAGGTTGAATGAAAAGTAATGTCTAAAAAGTCAGAAGAAACGACATGATAGGGGTTTTAAGCCAGTGTATATACTTATTCCTTAGCAGCATCTTAAAACAGCATCATAGCAATATCGCCGGCCACACTACCAATAAGCTCTGACAAACAATTAATGTCATATGCTGCTTTGCTCAAATAGTTATTGATATCACTCCTATCATAGACAAAGGGTTGACAAGCAGCCCAAAGTATATAAAGCTATCTTTAAAAGTGATTACAAATATATACTATCATGGAGCAACGCTTCGAACCATAAAAAGTGTGTAATACAATACAACTGTTGGACTATAGTCAACTTTGCTGAGCGTCTTCAGGTAGCCACATGTTTAGCGTAAGCGTTATTAGAAGCGACTTATGAATGAACCTATATATTGAAAAAGGCTCTAAAACCACCCATGAATAAATTAAATGAAACTATTGAATTAATTATAGCTGTTAGAATAAACGGATGGCATCAAAATGATGTCATTTGTAAGTTTCCATTAACCATCGCCATTTTCAACCCCGGTTGATGTTTGACGTTGATTAAGAAGTCATTGTAAATGCCGTTAATCGTGTAGAAATTAACGTTATTTACTGTGAACTGTTTTAGCTTTGTATAAGCTTTACCAAGAAATGCAATGTTTAGCACAGATATTGTTTCTATATATAGTTGCTTATTTGTGATGTCCACTGTGAAGAGCGCATGAATATCATGTTTGTCAGCAACGAGTTATTTGTAGCACCGTCCGATATTTAAAACTGATTGGTATGTAATCATCAATAACATATGTTATCGTCGATCTTCGCTATTTTTGTCATAATCTGATTCAACCTTTTTTGCACCTTCAACCTACACGATAGACGCACATTGATAGCCCTTACCTCAGTACGACAAATTTGGGCGAATGAACTTCTGCAATAAAATCTGATGTGTTTTTGTGATGCTTAATATTATAAGCCGTATCATACGTGTTATAAAGCAGATCTTCAAACAAAATCATACAGATAACTAGTATTATGGTTCAAGGACTGATGGTTGTTTCTGCAGAATACTCATGCGTTTTTCCATGATTGATATTCTGTACCATTTACCTGCTGCCTTCTAGTTTATGTGATTTCTAGTTTTGATTTAACCAAGCGGTTTAAAAGACATGATTGTCACGAGT
This sequence comes from Urechis unicinctus, assembly GCA_034190875.2. Lineage (NCBI taxonomy): Eukaryota > Metazoa > Annelida > Polychaeta > Xenopneusta > Urechidae > Urechis > Urechis unicinctus. The sequence goes on along the minus strand of CM067351.1, from coordinate 27,995,695 downwards.
GTGTCATAGCCATAGCACTGCTTCAAATCCGTCCGTCATCATCGACAGTGACTGTAGCATTATGCTTCACTAATGGTAGTAACTAACTTGATGTTATATTCTACAATGTCTGTATTCTACTGGGTGGTTGGTCACATTCTTTGTGCTAGGTTTCGCACATAAAAATAGCGATTATAGGCGTGAAGTCCAACTGTACGGTAAGTAATACACCGAACATTTAAAAAGGCTGGGCGTTCAGTTATGTTTTAAAGTGTGTTCGAAAATCTCCCGAATAAGCAGTGTCCAGCTTTAGGTACAGGTTTTGACGACGGGATATATTTTATCTGCCAACTCATCACGTTCTTTTTACTCTTGCGACTACTCCTTTCACTTTACATGTGGGTAGGTCAAGTTTGTTAGAAAAACAGCAATAACCTGAATATTTTCCGTTTGATCGAAACTGATATCATGCGATAACTCTAGAATTAAAAAAGCATAACTGAATATTGAGACCTTTCATGTGACACATAAGTGAAATTAAACCACGTATCAATCATGGCATAAACCGCCCAAATTACGGTAAACACGATGTACCGTTGGTAATTAATTGATTTAGGTTGGTAAATTGGCTCTACGTTATGTCCACTCCCAGGGATCACATGTCGGCGTTAGAATATTGTCGGTGTCTTAATTTCTTGTGGAAATTGCGATACTGCTGAATTGTCATCGTGATAGCATCATCGTAGGTAAATGAATTTTGGGTACAAATAGGATTATAATATGCCAATATTCCGAAGAATTAGCCAATATTCATGTCTCATTAGTGAAGCCATTTGCCATTCATAATATCCTCCACCGACAGCATAACGCTGGCGCCGAATAAGGCATTTAATAAAAATTGCAAAATTCAATATGCATGTATTGAAGATCACGCTGCACCGCTGTTAGTCAATCCCATTGACGTAGTGGTCAACAGATTCCACTTTAGACCACAGGATTTGTTCAGTTGACGAGGGGCAATTCATAAGCCTCAAAATCATTCTCATCTTTGACCGTCAAAATATTATCTCATTGATGAAAACACAATTTAATCTTATGTCACCTCTCCTCTTTTCTGTCAATACGCTTGATTCTGTTTTTCTGTCTTTCTTTCTGTGTTTCTGTCCTGATTACTTTCTCGATCAATACAATCATCAATATTATTCATATTATATATTGATAACCTCATTTCTATAAACCGTTTGTTGGCGAGTGCGCTTGCAATGAATAACATGTTCAAAATATGTTAGCAATTTGTCAAATGTTGTAAGGCAGACAATGGCGAGGTGATACTGTATGGCACACCTGTTATATCATAGGCAATATCAAACATACATATTAATTGATAATAATCTTGGTATCAACAGGACCGATTGATATGTAACTAAATCAGTATTTCATAGCTTGCATTACGTATAGTGGCCACATTAAGAGGAAAACATCAGTTAACTCTTTGTAAAGTCATTTGATTATTTCGGCCGGGGACTGTTTTGCAACTTGTAACCAACTGTCAATACTTTGTTGATTGTCATTTTGTCTATAATAACTGTAATCTATATCTCTGTATTGGTAGCGCTTGTCATCTATCATTCAAACAACATCAACTAGGCTTGGCATAATGTTGTCGCTGCCCAGCCTTGTAACATTAATTAATCAGCTTAGTAACATTTAAATGAGTCATCCGTTTGATTAACATTAATGAATTCAAGTGCTGTTAATGTGACATATGCAAGTCATTTAGTTACTTTTGCTACAAGTATTGTCATTCAGTGTAATATTAATGAGTATTTTTCAATGCATTTTTAATAACATACACTTTGGGACTTAATACGTATCAAATGGATCACTTCCAAAATTTTAACGAATGGTTAACGAATCTTATTTCTGGCAGAATTGACTGCTCAATAAACAGTTGACATTTGTAAAACTGCGCGATTCTTGTCTATGTAGCTGCCATAAATGCTGTAAAATCAGACTGAAACGGGGATTTTAGCATAGCGTTTAGTGGACCAGATTTGAGGGTGTGTTACATGATTATTTTGCTAAAGACAACTTAATTACAGGGTCAGGCATGACACGTACATAACGGTTAGTGAGAGATGTAGGACATAGGCTTATGTCACGAGGATGTGTTGTGTTTGTAACATTTATGCTGCTGCAGCGCAAAACCAGCTGTCCTTGATAGTTATCTCAACACCACCATCCGCCCCACAAGGTCGCAGTTCCTGTTCAGTCAACAACTCTTTCGGCAACCATGTGAACTCGCAACGGTGATGGATAACGATGATTGCGACGCTTGTATATTTCCCCTTATCTGTTAAAGCTTACTCATTACTCGCGGCTAACGGGGCTGCGAGCCATCGTCACAAGGATGAACATCCAAAGCAATACTATTAAGCCATTTGATCAGAGCTATTGAACGGTCAAGATCATATTGTCACATGTTTCACCCTGCGCTAATGTTCATAGGAGCACAATGGATACATTTTGAGCAATTAGTTGATTGCTGTTGTTCAGTTTAGACCCTAATTTCGAACCAAATGCTTTATGTGATTACGAACTGCCAAGGCCACCCCGCAATACCAAAAAACGTCATGGAAGGAATGTGCACTACTGCTGACAATGTGCTAACTATAGAGAAGCTACACCAATTATTATAGAAATGAACATTGCGTTTACATCTGTCATTGAGCTACTTTTTAGCAGATATGTTATATTAAAATAGACAAATGTGGCTCTCAACTTTTGCCAATAGCCAGTTCCCAAACAAAGTCTTCAACTGAGATTTTTATTGCCATGGGAATTCGTGGCATCTGTATTAGACAAATTAAAATTCATTGTTGAAGTAATTAATAGCAGCTAATTGACTTATTTGGTTCGCTGTTATGTGCACTATGTAGCATGCAAAATATTAAATAGTTGCCGTCTTTATCTAAACTGAAGACCTGGATCTGCAAAATTAACCCAATGCGTATATTTTGTGAATTCAACTGTTGAAATGAAACCTTTCGTCGCTCCCAACAGTCCATGTTGTACAAAACAGATTTCATTCAGAATGCGACCTCACTTTCCTGACAACCATCAACTTTCCTTACTAGACTGCGCAAGACAATTATGTTCCTTGATAAACGCCGCGATATTAAACAAAAAAACAACAGAAACGTCCTAAATTAAATGGCAGCAATCGCCGGATGCGGCAGATGGTGCCATAAATAGATTATGGAGCAGGGCATTCACAAACTTAACACAATGGTAACCCTAAAAAGGAAGGTAAAGGCTAGCCAGGGTTAGAAGACCATTCAGCCTACATTTACTCTGGTAGATTTAAGACGTTTAAGGCAACATATAAATCATTAAGCAACACTCTCTCTCCGATATTGATTGAAACCGTTGTCATTTAGAAACACATCATTGTGGTCATTTGAAACTGCTAAGCAATTTGGAATTGACTGTTTCGATGGGTAAGCTGTTCTTCAACACGACGCTACCAGGGGCAGAAGCGCGATGCGGGAAGGTACTGATCCATATTTCGTTGAACCCTCTACCATGGTGATTGCAGATGGGCCTCATTATCCTGAAATATTCATACAATGCGACGACATTTTACCATCATCGGTTTAATATAAAAAAGAAACGAAAATTCTGACGACAAATTTTAGTGCTGCATTTATTTATTATTGTGATCATATGGAAACACATCCATCTAATATGTAGCTGCATAATTACATGGCTGCAATGAGAGAATGTTGTAATCTTTGTAGTTGCTAGGCAATATGGCTGTGAGGACGCTTCCTTCATATCGCTTTCATGAAAAAGATGCGAATGACAACTTAGTATCAGCCCTCTTTCGAAAGCCTTGTAATATGTAAGGGTAACACAACGCAAATACTGGCTTAATTTTATCCCCCGGTCTTGCTTCTTAATCTGCATTCATATAATAGATTCTCTAATCCAACCAGAAAGTTATCAGCCTCCATGAAGAGGATTATCTAGCGGTTGATGATGCCGATAAGTATGATTTTGCTTTCTTATACATGAGGCAAATTAGGATAATCGTGTTTGAAAATGATGTGGCGACTATATTAATTCTTGAGCAGCTACATATAGACACCAGATTCAGCCCATCCGAATGGTCCTTGGAACGTATGTCGTGCCCCTTCTTCAAGATGGTCTATAAGTCTATAATGTATTTTTGGTTATAACTGGGTTACCTCAGCTATATATGATAAACGCACAACCGCCATACATTGCTTTGCAAAAATCTCAATTATTTAATACTCATATGAAACGTTAGTCATGTTCTATTTCTATCGTACTCCTACTGCCTTACAGACATCCAACATACGTTAATATGGTAAAGCTTTGAGCAACGGCATCGTTTGCAAATATTTCAATCAATATTCACAGTTGTAGCCACGCAACGACCAAATGGTGCTCAAAAATACTTACCTACCCTACTTTCGATCAACGAGCGCCGTCTTCTGTGAACCGTCACTCGCTATGGTTGCTTATTTATGCGCACATCGAATGGTTCATCGCTATGAACTCCTTGGTACTAATATGGTAGGATTAACGCATTTGTCAATTTGTTTCAAATGACAGCAATGGCGATTGCGAAGGAGCTAAGAACCGCTAAGAATTACTATGATGAACGTTTGGTGAGTATAAACACATTACATGCAGTAACTATGGTTAATTGGTCTGAGTCGCCATAAGCATTCGATAAATAGACCGATGGAGTGGAATAGACGTAAAAATTACAACTTTTGTCCCACCCAATCACGTGGACACACAGCCACGTCATGATTACATAGACTAGATAATGGCTTGAAATTACGAGATTGGCTTAACTCCCTGCCTCGCCTCGATGCTGAAACAGCTAGCCCACACATACAATCAATATACACAGTTGTAGCCACGCCACAACCAAATGGTGCTCAAAGATCTTCCCATATCCGGGCATGTCACAAATCATAAAGTGGTCAATTTAAAGGAAAGAGTCCTGGATCTGGGCTAATGACTTTTAATCAACGAGCGACGTCTTCTGTGAACCGTCACTCACTGTGGTTGCTTATTCACGTGCACAACGATGGTTCATCGTTGATAAAAGAAGCTGCAGATGGACTCGGGAGATCAATGGTACTGATTTGGTAGGAGTAACGCATTTGTCAATGTGTTTCAAATGACACCAATGGCGATTGCGAAGGAGCTTAAAACAGCTAAGAATTATTACGAAGAACGTTTGGTGAGTATCAACACATTACATGCAGTAACTACGGTTAGTTGGCCTGAGTCGCCATAAGCATTAGATAAATAGACCGATGGAGTGGAATAGACGTAAAAAATAAAACTTTTGTCCCTCCTAATAACGTGGACACACAGCCATGTCATGATTCATGATTGGCTTAACTCCCTGCCTCGCCTCAATGCTGGAAACAGCTAGCACGCACATCTTCCTCATAAGAATTTGGATGACCCGCCCAATTGCTCTAAACAAATGGCATGCTAATATAAGAGATAATAAGCATAACATTTACGGCCAAAGTTACATGTGTATCAACGGGAATCGTGCATATCAATGAACATACACGGTAAAAACATCTTTTGCACTTTACCGACTCTGCAGCAGCATGTTTATTTGATATTGATCTGTTTTGCTACTCAATGCTGATATCTACAGAATGTAGGAACAGCATCGTCTGAGATGTCCAGGTTAAACATTCAAACAAGCAGTGACTTGTACATTAATTATGCAGCTTTTTAGCGGTAGAATTATTCGAATATACCCACTTTTCGTGGGCCAAATGGACTTTAGACATTAACACAAAATAATTGTTTGCTCCAATCGTGCATTAATTTTTGACAATCAAAATATTTTGAAAGTATGAAACAAAGAATGCAATATGAAAACGAAATATACATGGACATTTCAGGGTGTACACCACGAATCATGTGGATCAATGCCTGTGTCAAATACTATTCATTGGTACTAACGATGCTAATAGAAGCATATCAGCAAAACTTACTAATGGCTCTGAACTTATTAATGTATAATTGCGATATTTATTCTAACGTAAGTGAGCTAATTTGATGTCAGCTTTGCTTGCCAAACACAAACTGTCATAATTCGTTTGTGCAAATATGTCATTGGCCTCTCAGGTGCATTTACCATATACACAATCTGCTTTGTCAATGTTTACACAGAGTAAGATATGCACTCTGTTTAAATACATTCCCTTGATTCAGAGCAAGATAAGCATATTTTGAATGGCAAACCAGGCGCTTTCCTACCATTGAAGTGAATGAAAAACAAAATGTTATGGGTAAGGCAATCAGGCTAATAAACCAATGATTCGGTTAACTCTTGAATAATTGGTTTCTCGGATATCTGCTGTTTTTCTGCCCTCGGATTGTTGACTTCGATGCATGATGTTTAAACAGTAGACCTCTCAGGCATCCTAGCCAGTACACTACAGCTTAAAGGGGATAGTGACAACAGATATCCATCTGACATCAATACAAACATGCGACATAGTACAATACGCAGACAACATATTCCGTACAATAACTCTATCAAATTCAGCTTATTATTATTTGGCAAAGTCGTGGTTCATATCAATAAATGGACCTCCGTTTCTGACAACTATAACACCTACATACTCGCTTAGGTCTCAATTCTTACTGCATCTCATATGCCGCCATAGTGCGGATTGTTACTTGTAAACGCATCTTTGCTCATAGAGTATAAGGAAGGGGCAATCATAAATTTGATCATATATGAGTGAATAAAATGTTGCGTCCAAGTATTTTGAGGAGGATATTAGCCGGCTGATTACTTTGTAACAGGGCAGCATTATATAAACGGTAACAAGTAGCTCTTTTGCGTTATTAGATTAATTCCCAACACTAGGTGTTCAGCATATGATCGTATAATGTCAAACAGGGGATATAACTCAACAAGTTATAGGGCATGTGATGTGTTGTAATTTCCCACGTTCTAATTAACTAAAATACAGATATACCTCAACACGGAATATGCTCCTTCAATCGAAGAGATAACAGTCATGACAATGCTAAATCCGTATGTTTCAGTCAAATATGTTTGGGCTTCGTTTGCATTATTGATTAAGAGCAATTGTTATACATATCAGGGATTAACGAATATTTTTTAAAGAATTGCTGAAAGGGTATGGGTGATAAAACATGTGGCAATGATGCATTGCTTGCTGTGATGGCCATATAAAAGACAAATAAACAAATGCGGGTATTGTAGCTCTTATGTTACCATCAGGCGGCCTTGCACAAAAGGTCATAATGAAGTGAATATTTGTCAGCGGAATAACAACGATGTTTACAGGGGCAGCCGGCTTCCTTGGAGGATCTTGTTTCTGGACATGGATAGAATAAGACCGTAGAGCAAGCGCGCCTGGTGAATACAGGGAATTAAGGTTATTGGCTTACCTCATGCGAAGTTTGAAGCTCTGTGGTATTAATTAAATAAAATGACACTTGGTAATTACCCGCCTATAAGATCTATTACATTGCAAATACATAATCGGATTCGATACTTTATGTATGGTATAAGAGAAAGCTGTTGTGATAACTAAATATGTAGCGTTAGATATTAAGTTAAACAAGGTCAGGTGCTTGCTTTTCGTCCTTGGAACGAATGCACGTACACCTGCCTGCAGCCGTACTATATGGCCCTGTTAAGCTGTTTATGACATCATAACGTAGATGCTACAAGTAAGTATCAGCGGCATGGATCAAGACAGTAACAACTTGTGATTGGCTTATGACAGAAAGATAATACCTTGACAGTGCCGTTATATCGTGCAACAGAAAATCCGGCACGTCACCATCACTGCGACATGCTTTGACGAGCTTCCGAAATTATTTACGCTTGTGTTGTTAACTATTCCTTGGAAAACAAGCAGGATGATGATTGAGGGTTGTAATGTAGCATTGGCTGAATAATACTGATAATGGATTGTATAGCGTATCAACCTTTTGTTGCTTCTTATTGTACACTGACTCCAGACAAGAAGGTAGCTGCAACTCATACCCGTGAGGGGTATATCCGGCCATTGATAGTCTATCATCACAAGAATTAATTGGTACAAATTAAGACTTCTTGACATTTGCAATAAGCAGCCAATGAAGGCCAACACCCGACTACGTTCATTCAATACAGCTATATTTGTATTGACCGTCTGTATTAATTTATGTGTCATAGGACATCTAAAACAGATGCAGCTGATTTTATGTGATACGGCGACCATCTATGGTATAATATTCAGAATACTCATTGTCATAGTGTGAATAGATATGTTTAATTCAAATAAATTTATTGCCACTTAATATAGAAAATCGCTTCATAGTTCTGTGCTATGCGTGATGTAAGTCGAAGGTGCAAAGTTGTTACGCGAGGCGAGAAGACAATTGAAATTCTGTCAGTGACACATTTCAAAAGCAATCAGACGCTGCTGTCAAATCTTACAGCCACTCAAATTTTACAATTTGCATGCATGGGTATTCATATTTGCATCCTATCAATACCTGATTTTCCACTGTAACGGGTAAATAGGGTAAATTATACACTTTTAGTTCTAGCTATTAGAGTTGTATATATCTATATAAACGTATATATATATATCATATGTATAATATATATATATATAATATATATAAACGTTATATATATATATATTTATATATATATATATATATCATATATATCTATAGATATATATATCATATATATTATATATATATATATATATAGATATATATATCTATTTGTCTCAAGATGTATATGCTGAAAAGGATTGTTGGTCTTCGTTTAAAAATAAGAATTAATGAAGGCTTTTTATGAACATACGGTGATTTGTAGCTAAAGCAGAAAAACACCTTTGTATTTCCAAATAATGTTTACAATTATTACTCGTTGGTAGGTGAAATGATGGACACCTGATCTATATATGAGAACAAAATGGTGCGCTAGCAATAATGGACAGTATTCTACTTCAGAGGCTGCATATTTGTATAATAAAAATGTTTTATGAAATGAGGTCTTCGTCGCCCGGGGCCTTAATTACTATAATATACATAAGGTGTTGAATATTGCAGCAAGGTAAAAGCGTTACTTAATGTCTTCTTTCATGTGAGACAACTTGGTGTTTGAAAGAATTCACTGAAGTGGTGGCAACTATGACTGATGGTTTAAGGTTCCATAGGATCGCATTAACCTTTCCAACGGTCTTTCATAACCTTTGTTATTACTAAGGGCGAAGCATATCACGGGCGTCATCAATTGCTGGGCTGCAAAGCTGAGAATATATATCTTTTTATAGAATGTGTAACCTTGCACTATTCTTTTGAAAGGTGCCACCTTCAGCAAGAATTTTCCTTGCTCGTAACTGAAATATATATTTGCCATTTGTACGTAGCATGCCTTGGATCCCGTTTTATTTGTCCACAATGACCTCGTCAGACTCTAATCAGGGGAAAATGCGGGCCTTCTAGTGTTTGAATAATCTTTTAAAGAGCGTCTATTGAAATATCGCCTGTACATCTCGGAAACTGTTTGTCTATATTGCTTCTGTACTGCATTATTTACTTCTTTTAAAAAAATAATGACACTTGAATTATTTTCCTCTAACTCATTCATCCATTCTTTTAATGCTTGTTTGCGTGATCCATATGAAGCTCGTTACATAGTTTGATGGTTTCAAAGCATTTTCCATATCTGAAGTCAAATGCATTAGCCATGATTTACTGTAAGTTGGGCGTCTGGTTTTCGTTTCGGAGTTCCCCTCTGTGTTACCTGCATTATTATCGTAGCGCGCCCTTTTGTCAGTTATGGAACCTAAGAAGAGAGAGGCTGTGATAGTGGCTTGACAATATATACCAACAAAAAAGCGTTGAATGACTTTAAGGAATATAGACACAACTCTACGGTGGTTGGCGGTGGTATACTTAACTGGTCGGTGTGTATGTACGTTGCTGATGCTAGTATATATATTAGTTATATTTGTACTTGATGGTGATCTTATTACCAATGTTGGTCAATATTGTATATAGATAGATGAAGTAATGTTCACTAGCAGATGCGTCTCATTGTTATTCATTCGTGTATGTGTGCTAGATAGTGACACCAGTTCTATCGAATGGTATGTCTCTCTGACAGAGTATATGACTTGATGGTGGAAAGAGTATTCATGGGGCTTTCGAAGTAATTGGTTGCCCTTGTCCACTGTATGAATCGTACATGTTATAGCAAGGACCGAATCGGAACTGACATCACCCTTTGCCTTGATGACATAACTGCTCTTGAAATATGAACCCATTCAAAGGCCTGGTTCCTTTTAAATCACATTAAAACACGCTTTCGAAAGTGATAATATATACATTACACGTACCGATACATTTATCTTAACATTATGTTCAGCTTGGCTTGGTCAATATACGCAATATACGACATAGTATCCTATATGTGTTATCGTATTTCAAAGGATATTTTCTGAAGAAAACATATATCAATCAAAAAATATAGCAAAACTTTATTCAAATTATGTAAGGGATTGCCTCACAAATAACTCGTCATTCAGTTGCAGCTATCGTCCGGCAGCCATAGATAACACAGTAAGGCAATACATACGCCACAAACCAAAACCTTTTGCGAATTAAGCTAGAGTTTGTCCAGTTAACGCTTGAAACTGGTTACTCATGAATCCCGTGATCACGTTGAATAACGGTCCTATTTCAGAAAGGGGATGCATCTGAGCCGGCGGCTTAATGGTTTAGTAGTGGCACTTTGTCTCAGACACGTGGGTTTTTCAGCCTGGTAACGGGCTTGGGCTGAACAGTACCTATGGGTCGCCATTCAAACATCTCAATCATACTCATTCATTACCGTCGCGATATCGACTAGTTATTGGAAGTGGCTCAGAATCCCTATATTACTGTTACCGTTATCACTACTGCAACCTGCAGCAGCGTCATGTACGATCCAGAAAGAGACGTTATTTCTCTCCATTTATGATGCTATGTTGAACAGCCACTTTGATATAGATCTTATAGTTATAACCGTTGTAACAATTGAAAGAAACAATTTTCGGGGTATACAATTCCTCATCTGATGATGAACAATCAGACAACTATTGAGCAGGAAGTAAATTGAATCGCTGAATGGTATTGGATACTACCGGGGATAGCTACCAAATGTCTGTTTGTAGGCTGAATTAACAATCAAATAAAAATAGGCAAGGTATACCTCTGGTATTCGATAATAAAGGACAGTAATAGTGTTATATTCAACGAGCACAATTCTGCAGGTCAGGCCAAGATGCCAACACGAACCATAATAGCTGCACTAATTGCACAACACCAAATCAGCCAATTACTTACAGAGCGAAGTAGTTATAAGAATGGCTGAACAGCAGTTGGCATCACATTATGACAATTATTCACTGCATGTCGTTCAGTTCTGTAGAATACCAGACTAAAGGAAAGCAGCACCTGATACATTCATTTCTTGCTAGCGTCGTTTCTCTTACCAGACTAGCAACAACTTGCAATAACCTTCACATTAACTTCAAAACCACCGAATAAATAGCTTATTTTGCCAAACCACCGAGCTTGCACAAGTGTTATTTGCTACATTTTCAGCTAGAAATGATACATGTCGAATACTCGAATAGCTTATATCGGTCATACAATGCATCGTATTGGAGGGTTTTCATTTCGTTATTTGCATAAAACCTTGCCAACGAGAGCCTGGTATCAAATGGCAAACACTGGTGTTCAACGTTGTTTTAGCAACGTGATGATTGAATGACGATGATGGATGAGGACGACTGAAATGCCAGTGATTTGCAAACCCACTTGCACGCCACCGTGAAACTTTAGTTAGCTGGTTACATACCGCGCACTTGTTAGATCCGAGTTCCTGACCCTTAGCTTCAAGCTACTAACAATGAATCAAATTAATGTCAGTAACATTAGTAAAAGCTTATTAAATGATAATTCTACTGCAATGATTTTTCTAAATAAACACACTGTTGAAGGAGACCCGTATAAGCAAAATATATATATCCAATAAACAAAACACCGCCCTTCGATATATATGTAAAGACTATCTCCAGGCCAATCTGTCAAACGGCTTTGCATCTATTCTCAACATTAATCATTGATCTCATTGCTCGAATAAGGCCCTCCTCATCGTTAGATTCCCTACAGATAGTAGATTGATTCCAGATGCAGTGGCATTACGACACAACAAACCAGGCACACATCTTCAGATGAGCCCAAATATCGCTATCGTCAAAGCATCATACCCCTCGGTGTGTCAGGAGGAGGAGGAGTTACTAGTCGTAATATATCCCACGGTATCATGTTTATGATATCAAAGTACGAGATACATTTTTATCTAACAGATGATGTCTGGTGGTTTATGATGGCGGTTAGTGTAATCGTATATGGAGCCAAAGCAAGTTATGTGTCCTGCTGCCCCATTCATTACATTTGCTATTTTATCTACTATGAACATATGTAATTTCTATAGCCATAAAATGGTCAAGTATATGCTGTGTGTATGTTACGCAGACATTCGGATCGGTGATGCTTGTTGACATTATGTAGTCACTATACAGGCACTTATCATAGCCATCATTGCGCATGTTAAAGTGTTACAATAGGTGGTAATTGTAAAATTAGAATACAGCTGAATATATGATAATGGTGCAGTTGCTATCGCAATCCTCAAAACGATTTCAGGAATGGTATTTCCCAAACAGGATAGATGTACTAATATACCCACATTAGACCAAATGTGTCAGAGACCGACTCAGCATCCATCATATACAAATATATACAATTTATATATATATATATATATATATATATATATATATATATATATATATATATATGCATATATATATACATATATATATATATATATATATATATATATATATATATATATATATATATATATATATATATATATATATATATATATATATATGAAATAAACACCTCACCAATGGCACTCTCCGTCATTATATATATTTATATATAATAATTGACAATATGCAGGCTCTTAATAGAGCCATCATTGCGCATTTACCAAAATATTTCATAATTTTACAGTTAATATAAAAGTGTGATAAATGTCATTGGTGCAATTTGATGCCATATGGTCATGTTGTTGGTATACGTATTCGAAAACATATTTACACACTTTAATTGGTCGAGTTTGGAGCTGCTGGTTCCTACAATTGCTTTTCATTCTGCTATCAAGCCCGATGGCATTTAGTGTCTAAGTGTTGGTTCTTTGAACAAAGGTAAGGTGAATAGATTTAGTCTTTTCCTCAGTTTTAGTATATTAGCACAAACAGTATGTAGTATTGCAGGCTAAAGAAGTCGACAAAGCACCATCCCGTTGCTATATGTCCCTCTCGTGGCGGATATAAAACCTGGAATGGCCTTCTGTTCATTAACTAAAATGTGGAGATGTGTAGGTGCTCTATGTGTAGATTTGAGGTGCTCTAAGTGATCAATGGCTTTTTGATTTTACTTAAAACAGAAAGGTTAGTGAATCCAACGCTTCAAAATACGATATACAAATGAAGTCTGCACAACCTACCTATGTCTGCTTTCTTTTAAATCAGAAGATGGGTGTAATGCCGGATACTGAAAGTAACTTTAATCTCTCTGCCATTAACATATATATTTGTACCGCGGTTGTGCGTTGCTTAAATCACATTGGTCGAATAAGGAACAGAGGAAAGATTGACGTCATCCAGACCGAGACATGTACTGCTGCAATTCAAACGGACTGTCGGAGATGGACTTTGCTGTAAGAGAGATAGATAAAACATTGTAGGTTGAACCATAATAAATTACACATCATTATTTTGTAATTTTGTAACTCAGACGATATCGTTTTAATTAATGAGTCGCTAATACTTTCCTTGGCACTGCTATCATGACATTGATGTATTGCCTGCAATATTGGTCAAGGCGTGCAACACAATGCAATACAGATTAATTATGACACAGATGAATGGCTCTCCATTGATTGCCATAACTGATTAATTAGCTGTCAGGTGAATGTTTTTGTGCATAAGCCACAGTATGAACAAAACAATGACAAATGAGGCCTTACCTTGCGGGTTGTATTCGTGTGTCATAAGGACTCGTAAGTGATTTATTAATTCCTTCGAACTATCACATTAATCATACACTTTGCATTGGCATTTACTCAATAGCAATGACGCATGATAATATAATGTCGTGGACACAACTAGTATGCTTTCTTAAAGATCGCGTATAATTATTGTAATCAAGTGAATAGAATGGACTATGTTTTGCCTGAATCGTTTAATAGAGTAACAGCAACCTAATAGCAACCTAAAGCAAATATGTACGCTCATAAGGTAAATAAGTATACCTGGTATAACATCTGGTGATTTCCAACTAATGAGCCGGATTTAAATCATAGTCGGACCGCCCCAGCATCGATGATATTTGCGCGAATATATAAATGCATTTGAAAACTGAATTCATTAGAAACAAGGCAAAATATGCAAACGATATACGCAAATTAAACCCAACTGATAACCGGATAGCAAAGCCGATGCGATCTGCTTAATAAGGCGGAAACTTGGTGAACTTACATGCATGTTATTTTAGTAATGAATTTGTTGCAACTTTAAATTCACATCGTCACCTGTCATAGAAGCTATTCTGCTGATATTAGATTAGTTCGTATTTCTAATGCCAACAAATCTAATGTATATTCTCTATCAAGCAGACACTAAATAAAACATATAGCACCTTTGATTAACAACGATATATGTTCCAGATATCCATCTTAAGTAAGTGTGAACAAGGAAACGTGTTCTAACCTATATAGCTCGCATTAGGCCCGTCCTTAGCCTTCGCAATAAATACTCATACAGCTTAGAGCAGTTATCCTGTGGAAATAGGTCGGGAACATCGACTACAGAAAATAACAATCAATGTTCTTTTTCAGGAGCTACTTGCCATGCCGTCTGGGCTGGCAAAAAAAAAGAATATTATACCGTCATAAACATAGTACTTTTGGAATACAAGGTGACATAAATGTGATTTACATGACTTGAAGTCTATATAACAAGATACGATGAGATCTCTGGACCCAGCACCATTGTCGTCCAGATAAGCTTACGCCAGGTCACAGATAGGCCTAGCTGGCTCAAATATTTCATCAGGCCGCATTACCTCGTACCTACTGTGAGGGCGAGTATCCAGCTAGAGCCTTGCCAGACATGTATCAGCCACCACGAAGGTTTTATCTCATGGTTTATGATAGTTAGCGTAAGCTTTCGTGAAATAAGGTCACGTTATCCACTTTTGATAAATCTAACCTGATGATCTCGATATAGCCTTTCCTGCAATAAGCCCCCAGCGAGACGCTTATGGATACCTACATGTTGCGCTCAAAGATGGATTCCTTTGGTTAGTGGCTGAAGTAAGCATCTTATATTTTGAGCGGCAAAATACAATGTGAGTTCTCGTATTTCCCCATTTTTGGCCCACAGTATGTTTACTTGAGTTAAGCAAATGAACATGATGGTCATATGCGTATTTGCTCATGGTTCCAGTAATTGATTGTCTGATCTATATATGTTGCTATTACTGTGGTATATGTATTTGATTGTAATGTGTACTTGAATATAATTCTGGCAAGTATTTTCATATTCCGTAGTTACGCATCTTACTGCTATGTTTAGATATTAATTCGCAATACATACATTGATTATATCAACTGGCATTGTTCAACATATTGGAGTTCCAGGCGCCTTACGCGCAAAATAATAAGCACTGACGGCATACTGAATGCTCCAACTGTGTGCTGTGGAACTCGTAGCTCATAAGTCTATGAAGCGTAAAAGACCATAGCTAGATGGATTCGGGAAACTTTCATTAATGCAAAACACTCTCTATAGCATTACACTTAAACGCACCAAGATAGTGATTGAATGCATACGAATTAAGTCACACCAGTGATGGTCACCTTCAATGAGCAGCTCGAAAATAACAAACAGCGGCAATATTGTATTATGAGACAGAGTTTGGGGCAATAAATGATTATCCGAATAATGAATACCCAGCCACATTGTCACACCTAGAGTTCCAACCAACAATCCGTACGTCGTAAGGCACATGGGATGTGGTATTTGGTGCTTGATATATGTTTGTATTAATTGTGTTGTCACACGCGCAATGTGTGCCAACCGAGCAGAAATGTGTCAGAAAGATGATTAATCACTATTAAGGGTGCCAATGGAAATGTCAAAATTTTGTGAATATATAAGTTACTACATGCTACATTAAATGATGCAAGAAAACAAGCTAATTGGGTTTTATGAACGTTCGTTGCCGACGCATAAATCCACAGAGTTAGGGATACTATTGAAATATCTCTTACGAATACTGAAACACAGAATGAAAGACATTACTGCTTCCGCTTGTTATATTCTCTGCTGTTAAGGTCCGCTTATCAAACTATCCATTGCTTGCACATTGTGTCACTTGTGCATTTGTGCATATTCTGTGATATAAGTAACAACGATCACTAATGGATTAGAAGCACTATTACGATGCATCCTACATCTTTCCTACATCTTTTATGTTTTCTATTCATGATCATAATGTGAAACGTTCACTTGTCATGAATACATTACAACCACTCTTATCCTTATTATGGTCGCCAATATTGTGAACAGTATTAGAACGTTTTGATTTAAACATATATGGGTCTGTGTAAATGTGGCCAGGCTCGAAAATGCCTTTCGCGTTTCTTAGTGAAAACCATGGGTGGATGAATTGAACTTGACAAAGTTGTATGCATGACAGGAGGATGCTTAATGTTTGAAAATCGTTTTAAGTCAAATAGTGTGTGCTATGTATTCAACATATCTCTAAATCATACACATAGGCTATATTTCCACCGTGAATCTTAGGTGGATGACTTGTCACTGCTCGTCTGACATTGATATATCACCTGCAATCCTCCCTAACCTGACAAAACCTATGACTATCGGGGATTATTTTAGGGGGATCAATTCATGTATTCAAACAAATTTACTGATTTATGAATCATTTCATGACAATACAGTCATCGAGCCTTTGTAAGTGTTGTTCTCACTTCAAGGCAATGATTCCACTCCGGCAATGCCGCATGATAGATAACCAATGATACAATACCAAAGTAATTGTAGCTGTTATAACGAAGGTTACATTCACATTGGTTGACACATCGACTTATATAACTTCATGATAACTGTGAGTAGCTTCCCTGAGAAAATATAGAGGTAACTGCAGACACTGCAGAAAGGCCTGTGACGTTTTTACTAGTGACTATTGTTCTACTGTTGTTCACTTAACGCCCGACAACAAGGGGAAGTCATAGAATACCTAGCTTTATTGCGTGCTTAAGCAGACCCTGATCTAAACACTGTAATTTGATAAACGTGACTAAACTAGGTGGCCATCTATCGCTGGATTAATCACTGTTTATATACGTAAATCTTAAGCTAAGCTTTGGTTAACAATAGAAAAGGATATGTGATGGTCATGTGCACAATGCAATATACTGCATAGTTAGTACTCAATATCCCGTTATCAGCTTATATGTTGTTTATGCGGCCACTGATTTGCCAGCTACACATGAGTGTGTCTTAATGCATTAACAAAGTAAGAATTAATGTGTCATAGTGAGAACGGTGCGGTTTAGTGTGTTGCAAGACATTCTTGTAATGATATCCTTTCACAGCTTGGTCGAACATTAGTTGACAAGAGACATAAACATGTGTATGTTAATTGTTTACCCGAGGTATAAAATTAACATACACATTGATGTGGCACTTGAGATTAAGCAATTAATATCAAAGCCGAGTCAAGCATTTGACTACAATGCATGGATTAGTATCTAAAATTCATTAAAAGGGTTTTCAACAGACAGGAATTTCGCCACACAAATTTTAAGAAATTGAATTTACTACTAGAAATATCGTTATTGTGTACGTATAATTAAATGTGCTAATAAGCGATGGTAATCCCGTGAAGGCATTTTGACGTATTTGCGCTCCAACAAAAAATAGATTATCTTTGATATCCTTAGCTACCAAATACTGGCCGCATCCGTGCTGTATATCTCATCTTCATTGCTGAGCATCAATATCGATCTAATAGCATGTAGGCTACACCCACTGATTAGTATACCTTTCGTTAAGTTTTCGGCGGAATGATGCGACCGGGCGTCGAAAAATCATCGAATAATACGATGTAAAACATTAACGGAGTCTGTAAGCGGCACAGAAATGACAATGAATCGTTATGATAGCTATTAGCTCATGGGGGATGAGTAGCGCTTCTGTTATGTATGAATAGCGCGCTAGGAAGACGTTTTCTGAGCAACCCTCGCGTTTTCGCGGGTGTTGCCTACCTTCTATTAGGGAAATCACGGGTCGATTGGAGATATATGGAGCATACAAATCGTACCAAACGCGAACGGTATTAGCTTCCAGTCATTCCTCAATAGTGTGTTGCCCACATTTCTGCGGGCCCACTGGAAAGCACTTGAATCATTGCCGCGCAAGTCGACGCATTAAAAAGCGTCCCTCTTGAACGCATTACCATAGGAAGATCAACAAATAATTCACTCGCCTAAATAGACCAAGTCATGGAATAAACCGACCTACTTGACAAAATTGTATGACTCGCAATGAACTGTTGCTGAGCTGACGAAAGCAGCACCATTTGAATATCGATGTCGGAGGTCATACTGATCATCCAGGTAGTATTGATGTTATTTTCATTATTGCTTCGCATGCAACATACATTAATACTAGCCGCAGTAAGGCATGCATAGTAAGGCGTGTTACTTATGGTAAAACACCCCAGGTAATCCTATAGGCTTTGCTCGTTTTATTTTGTGTAGTTATTTTGCTACATATTGCACCCAAAACGTATAAACAACGACGCAAAGCCATCGTTATATAAAAATAAGATAAAAACAGTTGGTACCGCGCGCTATCACCATACTATTGGCGGAGTCATTAATACAATCTACCGTTATTAAGTCTGCATTTACCTTCAGTCTGACCAGAAAATCGCTTATGTTAGGAGCGCACCGGGGAAGCGGTTGCTATAATGCCATTGCCATAAACGATTAATTAACCATAGAATCACTGACATTGCAGAATTGTACACCTGGACCAGGTCGTAAAGAAAAACTAAGATTAAAGCAAGAGACCCCAATGCAGGCAGGCGCAGGTGGCGTCTGGCGAACCCTCCGATTAATAAACGACAGTTTTCTGCAAATGTCGTCAAAACGTTGCAGTTCTTTTAATCTGATTATAGGGCCTCGGTGAAGCAATCAGCCTTCACTGTGCTCATCAACAGCGATTTGTGTGTATAGATAAAAACAGTTTCAAAAGACGTCACTCATACTAGGAAAGAGTTTTGGCTAAAGGGTTCGATTTGAAAAGCGTGTGATTTCATAGCGACGATATTGTTACCGGCCAAAGACTTCGGACACAGGAAAGTGATTCGTTGCATAATACCACCTTTTGTACTGCTTTGCTATCTCCCATTGACGCTTGAGCTTTATAGTGTTCAATTTGTATCATGTCATGGTTGACGTATTTGCAAGTCCTGACGTTTTATAGTCATTTATCTATCGAACACAGATCCCTTTTTTTGCATGCCTCACCACATAAATGCTTAATTACAAAATGATTTTGCGTTGGTATCAAGTCGTAATCCGTCCCGCAATTTTGCAGACAAGCCTAAACGTATATAGCGATCGCCAAAAAATAATCACCTCTAAAAATGATAAAATTTAGGGTGAATCAATCACAATTGTCGTACTATTTGCTTTGTAGACCTTATTACTATTTTTCGTGGCTGTATAGACGGGTTGTATGATCAACTGCATTGAAAACACACCCATATATTTTACTGCCTCGACCATCACATTAACACCGCATTAAAGCATTACCTATATATATATATATATGTATATATATATATATATATATATATATATATATATATATATATACATACATATATATATATATATGTACATATATATATATGTATATATATACATATATATATATACATATATATATATATATGTACATAGACTGAATGGTACAAGTTGAGAGTTTGTATTTGGTCATGTATGTGTGGATTTGTCTTTTGATGTATGTGCATTTGGTTGCGACGCGCAGGATGAATTACTGTTCATTGCGCATTGCCATTATCCCCGTGTGGTGTTGATGAATGTCAGTTAATATTGTTCCATCCTGACCAAACACAATGGCAGTCAGATAAACCGTTCACGTCGTGTTACATTGCATTGTCATCACACTATCAATAGGAGGGATCAGAACAATATTGCCCACAACCATCTAATCAATTCTCTTTTACGTCAAGGGCGATACCTCTAACCATAGTTTAAATAGACTTAAATATTAAAGCACCATTTTATACCAGTCATTAATAAAACACACATGCTACTAGATAATCACGAGGGTCGTGGGTGTGCTTGTCTGACAGCCAATCATCCTCCAAATAAATTAACCATCAGTGAAAAGTGCAGGTATTCCGCTTAATGTAAGATCACGTACCAATAGGCCCACACCGCTCATAGATTGAGTAATACCCGATACTTAATTAAGATGAAATTAGACTTATATTGTCGTTTTTCTGCCCAATTCTGGAACAAAGCTAGCATGGCTATTAAACTGCAAACCGGTACTCGATGATAAATCGCAGATATCTCAGTAATATGACGGATTCATGTTTTTATTGTTATTTCTAGGATTTTCTCTACTCTGTTGATTACCTGTGACAAGAGAAAGACATGGTCCAAACTGATAATCGATTTCGGCGTCATTGTTTAGACATGAATGTGATGGTACCCTTTTATTCGCTTCTCCTTTTCAGTGCTGCTCACGCATTAGCCAATAAACCGCAAATACATGTCGACACGTCAGTATTTAACGGGCGGCAAATGGAATAACATGCTTTTTCATTTGCTCAAGGGCCGCTATCGCTTTAGGTATAATTGACAAAACTCGCACAAAAGAACCTATGGCATCGCACTGATGTGCACGCATTCTCACATCATTACTGTCCCGACAAATGTTGTAACGAACATCTGGTGACGATTGCATATTATGCAGCGAATTTGAATGAACACAGGCACCGAGGAAGCCCATAGATAATGGTACAATACTATAAGCCAGTCGGATCTTGATACATTTGTATGGATTATAGTCTTTAAGAAAGCGACCGTTTCATAGCTCAGAACGTTGGTCAAGATAGATAACGGGCTCTCTGTAATGAGATGGTGCATAAGCCAAAGGTTTAAACAGTAATAGATATCCCTATCTGTGTTCATGTGGTGCGTAATGTGCTTCTGGTAAAGATGTACATAGTCAACAATTAATGAGGCCGGTTTAACCTTTCCACAAATAGAACAGTGATCGGCCAATTATAGGCAATAAAACAGAACACCAAGTACCATTGCTTTTGGCATGAGCAGCCCAGTTGATATGTTTTATTGTAATATAGACCATCTAGAGGTACAGCCATATCCGTAGGGACAGCCTTCAGATCGCCGAGGTAAATGACGTTTTCGAAACTCGAAGCTGAATGCGCCGGCATTATTTCTTGTTTTGCCTGGAACGGAAAAAGTTTGGCCACTATCAAGGCAGCGATAGAAAGCGATATTGCTATATTATATTCAAGTATCGGTCGTTGAACTGATAATAAACCATAAATAACGGATTGACCTTCCAATCAACAATAACAGTGACGCAATTGTCATTATGAAATAAAATCTCACATTGATATCAAATCCTTTAATGCTTGCCGCGCTGTTGATTTATTGATCGACACGTAATAAAGTCAGGGCTAGCGACATTATCAAGCTATTCAAAATGTTTTATTACACAGCATCAACTAGTATAAAACAATGTGCCAGTAAATTTAACGTACAGATGTTGCACCGTTTCTGAAGATGCTCTACATGACAGGAGAGGACAACACCCATCCCACGATAAACACTAAAACTCTTACTTCAGCTAATATGCCAATATTAAATCATAGACGCGTCTATCAATTTAATGAATATATTTGACCTAACTCCGTTTTAATATGTCAATGTTAAATCAAAGATGCAATGATCAATTTAATGAATATGATTGACTTAACTCCGCTTCGCTACTTGACATATGTTAAATCTCTGATTACACGAGCATTTACGTCAGTCGTAGCATTTAAAGAGTTAAATGCTTCTGCTTTATATAAACCTCATCCAAAGCAGCAAATATGCACACAGTTTTAAAGCTCACGAGAATGTTGCTGGTTCATCAAACACAGTTATATACATTTGCTGCTGTAGACTCAGGTGGCTAACAACCAATTTATTAATGACTGAAGCTTATAACTCGCAGAATCATTTCCTGGGACGCATAAGCAGTTGTGGCAAATAAACAGTTAAATGAAAATAACATTATTCGCCTCGTTCGGTTTCTAGGTCACCTGCTCTAGAACTTGGGTTTATAAGCAGATTACCGGCCATTAATATCTAAAGCTTCGGATAAAGCTAGTAGTATCTTTGGGATGCGCAACGTGGCATAGATGAAATCATGAACTGGGCAAGAGGTGGACAACATATTCAAAGTATTTGATCATGCAACCATGCAATTAATGATCATTGATTATTCCTTACAGCTGTAACTGCAATGTGCGTGCGATAATCATTTATAACTTAGCACAAAGACGGCCGATAGGCGTTGTGTTACGTTACCAACGTCGAGGCTTTAAGTTGCGTCATTCAAAACAAATTGAGATTGTTAGGGCAATGAGCAAATTTAATAAGAAAATGGATCTTCCCGATGTAGGTTAATTGCGTAACTGGTCTTAAATGCCTGTCCTGCGCATTGGCCCAGCATTGCGCAGATATACCTCATAAAATAGAGCACGACTGTTTTCACTTTCATGTTGGTGGGTCCTCACGCCGGGGCAGCTCCCGACCATGATTGCACATCCAGGGCCGTGATGACCAATTTGTTGTACACAAGGATGCAGTGCCGACCAGCTCTGATTTACTCTATTCCACCCGGTAGTAAATTGCATTTGATAGCGCATAACGGTAGTTATTGGTGACAGGCGGATGACATCTAGCTTTGCTTCGTTTCATGCTGTTTGAAATGCTGGTAAATATAAATGATAGTCTCAAAATCACAGTCATATCAGCAAGAAGCCATGCTAACGAAAATCTTAGCTGGGAAGTCGATATTACATCTACCTTTTATATTTTGGCTGCAGGAACAGCGATATACGTTTATGCCCGTTACATAAACAGTGCGTGGGCGTGTGGTTGAGGCCAAACATTAGCTTTAAAGTTATGAGAAGACTGACATTCAGAGCGCACAACCCGATTAACTATTCTGGATAAAGTAGCTAGTCTAACTTTGCGTATATGCGCAAGATTTTATTGTCCGTTCCACATACCTTTATATTTTCTGAAATGTTTGCACATTGTAATACAATACCGTAAACGCCAGTGAGTTTGGATCTTCCAAGCCTTGTGAGTTTCAATAATTTGCTTAATCCCTTCAATTGACAATAGAACGCGAGCAACGTGTGAGGCTCGATGGCATTTTGATATAATTTTTTGTCGCGGCAAGAACACACTAATGTATTCGTGCATTTGACGATCGGTAGAATCAAAGAGCTTCCAGCTAAGCTAAAAGAGCTTATTCCGAAGGGTCAAATGAATGAAAAACACGCCTGTTGTCAGGTGGCGAAATGAAATGTTGGGGCCAATCGGTAATATGCTAATATAATATGATAAGGGCTGACCCATCTGTTTCCATCATACCTAAACATATACTTTTTGGTTTGGATCTCATCCATCACCGAAATACGTAGAAATGATGTGAAAGTACTGAAGTGGAAAATCGATTACTCGGTTGTTAGGAGCCTGAGGATGATATTAATTTATATTTCCGCCGTACGGATTTGTGCTGAAATGAGAGTTATATATCGAATGTGATAGAGAGAACTGTGCGATATTATTCTGGTTATTGCATCTTATGACCTTTCTCTTATGGCTGAACAGACGACCACCGGAACGGACGTCGGACCAATTAAATACATAGTAAATATACATATTAGTTGTCTGTTGCTTTGTGGCATGTAATATTGACAGACGGATTTCTAAATATGTTTGTACAATTTTATGAAAAAGGGATCGGTGTCCGTATTAGGTTTAAAAAACATATATGGTTAAGGTATGCATGAGCCGCATGAACAGACCAACATTCTGTGATAAATAAATCCGAATGTTGGTTGTTTTTTAAAATAATACATGAACTACCCATGTGATAACTACCCCATGCTAGCCCTTACTGAAATTGACAAATCAGCATGTAGACAACATCTATGAATCGATCCATGATTAATGACCTATCAGATATCTATAAGGGAGATCAAAGATGTCAAGGTTACGACCTCCAAAAGAAAAGTCGTTTCAAGAATAATTGATGAACGAGTTTTTATCGACCCTAATGTTTTAATGTGTACAGTGCAGCATTACCCTCGTAGCATGCAAATAAGGAATATCACCATCAGGATATATCACTACGCCAGACGTTCACGGCCAATTCGTCATGGCAGGACATAGTTGGAGACGTCAGCGCATCTCCTGATTGTGGGTTCTATAGTTCTGATGAATGTGTTCAGCACATCACATGACAAATTGTTAGATGCAGTGTATACTGACATATGACATATGCTTAATTGTACCATCATTAATTGATTAGATACGTGGATAAATTGTTCTCTATTGCACACTTCGTAGCGCCATCGAGCTTGTGCTTCCGTATCATGCAGTTATGTCGCCGTTATTTGTTTGGTAAGTACTGACGGTTTATTTACATACACTTATAATACAACCACATCGAAGAGCATCATTAAATTGCGTTTTATATCCCTTAAGAATAGCCATTTTTTCCAACAAGAGCTCCGAAAATGTCAAATCGTATTTGACTCGACATGTTGCTGCCCAATGCATGCAAACCATGCAGTCTGTATTGAGTCGACAGAAACATTTGACACATGTCGTGCACGATACATCATTGCGTTATGACAGTAATATCATGTGTGTTATATTGCGTTGAAAAGCTTTAATCAGTTAATTCATGTTAATGAGGTACAATATATCAATCAGACATCTATTCTTCCACGCCAAGTACATTGCGAAATCAGGCAAATGCATCCCATAGCTTCAGATAGACAATGGTACAAAAATAAAGCAGCATGGAGTGATTGTTGAAGCAAACTATTATTTTTACAATGTATATGCTGTAAAAATATTGCGCGCGTCTGATCATTGCACCTGACATGTGCTACGGCAAAACTCATCCAATTAGGCTTAGAAGCCATCTATTTTGTTGATTATACCGCGATTATCCTAACGGCTTCAATAAAGCTTGAGTCTGGTTGTTGTGACTGGTAATTACCAAAGAAATGGTCCACAAAATTCAAGACGATGGTTTAAAATCTCTAGAGAGTGATATTCCATCTGTTAAGGCAATTATCAAGGAACAGCCGAGCAATAAATAGTCATTTTCTATCTGCATAGCGAAACGTTAGCTGCATTGCAGATAATACATCAGACAATAAAGAAGGGAAGATGCAACCCAACGCGAAGAGTATTCGTATTGATTGAATGACAGCCTCAACACGGTCTAAATCCGATAGAATAAAAGACTAAATCTAATAATTCTACCTTTTGAAATCAAGCTATTTGCGGATATGAGGTCTCGCCTCCGGTAAGATGCCATATTAGTAAGTGATTGAAGCCAAAGCTAACGTGTATCCATCAGAATAGTTCATGCATCAGCAATAGTCATTCCCAGTGGCGCCATTACCTTGCAAACTCATACAACTTCATTTTTGGCAATGTGTAATGTTGGGTATATTTGAAACCAAGCATCTCATTTGTTTATGCTTAATGAGTAAGCAAATGTTCAGTGATTTATATACCACAAATAGTTATCTAATTTTGCAGCTTCTCAGTCCAAAAAAAACACTTTGGGGACATCTAAGCAGCTATAATAAACCTAGGACAGGGACAAATCTGCAACTTGGGAAGAAATGGATTCTCAAATCGAAATGTGCCTACACGAAGAAGCAATCCGATGCAATTTCTTGTTAATGTAAAGTTATAACTTGACTACATGAGGTATTTTTTAATTTATAACTATATCAGATGAATACGTCAGATGATAACGCCACTGCAACTGCAGAAAACTATTCATCATAGTTGCTCAAACAACTACAATTCTAGGGTAAGTCGTTTTTCCTAGACGTTGGTATAGTAGTGGTATACGCTATATCAGTAGTGTTCATTCTTATGCTGAATTATATACTAGATATTAGTTAAAAGTTCAGGACAAAGAATTATCTGATACGTGGATCAAGTTAAACATTACACTTTCATTGACTAGCGTTTTATTCAATCAAATCTGGCTTTGTACTTGGTTACGTATATCATCTGTTTCATATAACTCTTAACTTTGGAATTTACATCGAATGTTTCGTATTCAGTATGAGCAAGGATGCAGTTTTGTCAGGGTTTCTCTGCTTGATCGTTGCCGAGTTTGCCTACCCTTAGACAGGACAACTAAGAGGCGTTGTCTCGCATGATTTCACGTATCAGCGAGCAACCGGGGAAATGGGGTAGCACCGTTACTTCCCGATGAGAGACACGCAAACGGATTAACGTTCAGCAAGCAAAGCACTTGTGCCAAAACCCCTGCTTAAAAACTTCAAATGTGTGTCTGATGTCAGGCGGCTCCTCTATCTATGTCTAGCCATATTAAAGCTGCGCTGCTCGCATGAGGGACTTTCTCAAACCGACAATAAGGCTGGGTGATATAGAGACGCTGTTACAGTTATTGCACGGCTATCCGGTGATATGAGAAATAGGCCGAGGGTGCCACGCGATAAATCAATATATCGATTTATTAGTTATTTCTTACAATCCATTGAAAACGGACCAAACTTGAATTAAAGCGTTTGTCGGGCAGACAGTATGAATTAATATTCTCAACTATTTAATACAATTATAACAAATTAATCAATAATGTTTCTATCACACCCATCAACTCTTACTTCCTTTATGTTATCTATGCACAGGATGTGCAAATTTTAATCGCTGATTGACATGAGGGATATCTGCACTAGTATATCCCTACATTAAAAGATATTAGCGGGTCAATAATTAGAATGTATATTCTACGCCTGCCGTTCATTATATTGATACTTCGCTGCTGCTGCCAAATATCAGCCTGTGGGCTGTTCACCGTTCCTGGTAACGCCCCATATTTATCATGTACCTCATGGCAATCACATTCGTGGTGTATAATTATGGATGCCTATTTGAGACAGGTGTCCATAAATAGGAACCGTCCTATAATTGGCGAAAGTGATCCCATCATCGCAGTCGCCGCAATAATCTAATGCTACAAGAACATATTACTAGATTCAGGTTTGAAAGTAATCATTGATTAGTCAATCAAAAAGGAATGAGTCCTGGATTGGAGTTAACGATAACCGTTACCCGCTGATGTAAGCAGTTAATGGTTCTTAAATTGCAGCGGGTTTCAGTTATAAATGCATTGCTGTCCTTTTACAAATGCAGTAGACTATAAATTACAGCAGGGTTAAAGCCTCCCTTGATACTTGTGTTTAGCACGGTTGACCTAATAATCCATCAAACACTTTAACATTCCGTTTGAACAAATATCCATTATATATTTAACATCATTGTCTGTTCGTGATTTTATTGTAAGTGTGATTCAAGTATAAGTTATAATTGTTTTAAGAACATTATCTGAAGGCACCATTAGTGCATTAGGCAGTTATCATATCAGTATTATGAGTGCATTACGCAGCTGACATTATGTGACACGGCCACTTGTGACGTCATGTGGATGATTGGTTGTTCATCACAATATGGTTATATTGCTTAGTGCAGCGAAGAGCTATATCGCTAATCCTAACCATTGGTTTCCCATCACTGAGCAGACAACCAGATGTACAGAAGGTTATTCAGATGGTGATGTCCTACATGACATCCCTGTTATTTTGTGAGGCGGCGCCAAAGCATACCGGGAAGGTTATAAATGCTGCTTTGGAAAAGAATCGAGGAAAGCATGGTGTTCGCTGTTGGATATCGTACAATGGAACCATCGTACTTGTATATGGGCACAAACTGCTCTAAGTGCTCAAAGCTCATATTTTGTTAGTCAGCTTGGGATGAATGGAAAATCCTTCAAATAAGAGCGTAGCATAGCCTTTAACATGGGTATTGGTAATAATGCCTGTGGAAGCCGAACAGTATTGGCCATTTTGCTTATATTCACAATATGTTACACCAGTATAAGATATAGGTACAAGATATCTATTGTACCATGTATGCACACACACTTCGTCAAATGTGTGTTATATGGCAGCTATGGTAACAAATTGATATATGCTAATTGGCAGGGATACGACCTTTCAACTATGAATCTTAACATAACTTGACTTCTGTATTATTCTAAGCAGTTTTGCAGTAACGGGATTTAAACCATGTGATTCAGCATATCCTTAAGCTGTGACGAGGTGAATATTTGAAATATAGTCTTAACATTATGTACGAAGACATGATGTCAGAAGATAAATTCGGAGTCAGAGAAAACCTAAATAGTTCCGATTGATATAATCTTATTTAACGCAAGAGCGTGAAAAGAGAGCGGAAATCAAGACGAACCCATTTAGCCTCCCTGTGGTATTGGACATAGTTTTATAATGTTTTGTACCCTGTATGCATTCTCAATATTGGTTCGCCCATTTTTGTGCTGACTTTTTATACACATCCTGCGTTAAACTATGGTGTTGTGTAACTGCAAAACTGCAAGGGCTTACCTACCATACATCATGTTTTATGCCTGTCATGTGGCGTCTAATTCATCGGGCGATTAGTGGTTAGCTCGACTTTTTTTACGTAGGTGAGTAGTATGTCCAGAAATGGCATGAGGGTAAGGCACGAGAACAGAAGGCTGGGAATGCTCTGAGGAAATGGTGGAAAGTCGGTGCTGAGTTTAGTAGCAGAAGCTCAAGATCACGTTAAGGTAGTCATTATTACCTTTTTGACGTGTTGGGCTGTTCTCCTCTACACCTGTTCGAGAATCTGGATACTGGATATGGTGTGGGTGTCCCAGACGGTTGAGGCGTTATTTTAGTATTGACAGTGCCATTTTTGAATAAAATACTGGTCCAAAGAATAGCAAACAGTTATCAATAATACTCCCGTTTAAAAAGTAATCAGTAGTTCGTTTAACGATTAACACAGTTAGCATTCAATCTAGCGAACCTCGTTACAATGGCAGCACACAACATACATAGGTATGCAAATCTGTTCTTATGGTAAAATATGCATAAAAGGTCCCAAAACATACTGTGAAGATAAGACAATATGATGCATCTACACATTTTAATGTAACACAAGTTTCACAACACATATAAGAAACTTATGGCCTGTTGCTAAAGCAGCGACAATAGTAAATATTACCTCAGATCAATTTTTGACGTCATTGACAAGTATACCATGTCTCGAATAACGCGTACGGAATTTCTGCTGCTCCCACACTCTCGGTGGGGTAGGCATCGCACTGGAATTCATCAAAAAATACTTCACGCTTCCGTCATCCCATCCCGCTAGCTATTAGAATGGGTGAGGAGTAATGTAGATGGAGTCCTTAGAGATGAGAACGTTCAGAAGCTCATTGCACGCGCGTTTATCAGGATCCACATAATCCATGGGCCTCTAAGTACCTATTCACTGTTGACGTGAAGGATATCATTGTGTAATGACGCGAATCAATATCCACTTTTACCCAAACTGATTATTTCCATGCAAGATGTATCTGACATAAGGGTTATCTGACCAGTAGTGTGTATGTAAATCTGAGGTTGCCAATCATATAAATATGAGGATTGTTTGGCCGTATCAATCGCCAAAATCATGAATGGCATGAAATATCAATACGAAGATTAGAATAACCCTAACATATGGTATTTAAATGTGAGCTGCATTCCCACTGTGTACATCGGCTGCCTAGCTGCCCGACATACAAATGTTCTTCACAGATAGTAGCCAAGCTGACCTAGTTTGAAGGCGATTATGCGTTTTTTCTGTGTTGAATGAATTCCCCGTGGCGGGCAAGTATAAAGCATATGATATGTCATGTCGAGGAAAACCGTTCAACAGACAAAGTAAGTGAGGCAATCATCAGGCTGCTCAATGCAACATCAACAACCGACAAAGATGAGCGCACATCAATCATTCGTGGATGGATTCCGATGTCCTTTTATTGTTTGCGACTAAGCAGACCAGACCAGGGGCACCACTAACCAGTGTTTTAATAAAAACCTACATCAGTTCAGACCGATTGTCACAATCGGTCAACCTTTATGACATGCTTCACTGATGTGTGGTAATGTCACATTCAGGTATCGGTCGGGACATTGAGGTGTGTTCTTCATATTACCATCGG
This sequence comes from Urechis unicinctus, assembly GCA_034190875.2. NCBI lineage: Eukaryota > Metazoa > Annelida > Polychaeta > Xenopneusta > Urechidae > Urechis > Urechis unicinctus. The sequence goes on along the minus strand of CM067351.1, from coordinate 27,964,991 downwards.
TAGTTGCTTTGCCGCGCAATAAGACGTGACTATAACACGGAGGATCTTACGTCGATTATAAATGTATTACGGTACCTCCGTTGTGCAGCGTTATAGGAAAGACATTTATGTGAACATCCTTGGGCATCATTGTCACACTTCACTTTGCGATAGAAAATAAACTTATTTCCGTAATTGATTATAAGACGGAACACATGCCGTGAGAAACTGATATGTTATTGTGTTCATCGTGCTGTAAGAAACAGACGGAGCGACGTTTTGTGCACGCACTTTTTCTATGCTGCAATCAAATGTCCTAGTAGAAGTCACGATAGCATGTCACCGCTAGAGCTTTAACCCACTTATCGCTGCAAATTCGTCTTTATTATTCTGATTAAGAAACATTAACATGGCAATACAGTATTTGCTAGTCAAGATCAAGCAATCCAAGTGTTTGGAGGGTTGCATAAAGATGCAGTGTAGTTCGATACGCATTGACTGCTTCTTCTGACAGCGATGACTCGTCGTTGGCCAGAACCTGTCGCATTTGTTTCATGTATTTGTTTATCCGAAATGTCACGGTTTCATAAACTGGTCGATATTCCTCGGCATTCATGCCGTACACATCCGCCAAATCATCGACTGTACGAGCATCTGCAACAATGAGAAAGGAATATAACTATATCACCGGTAAATTCACTATTGTTTTATTCAGCAATAATTAATTCGATGGGTATTTCATAATTGGTAAGTTAACGTTTGGGATTAGATGGGTTAGTTTACCTACCTGCCAGCCGGCAGATGATATCGTCTGACAGGATGTCACCCTGACAGGACAAAATGTAAGTATATTCTCACGCGATATGTAGGTTATTGTTAACACGAGACATACCATTGCGCAATGTTAACTTGTCATTATATTATCAGCTGAGTACTGACTTGGAGGTATCGTGTGATAGCTTGTTTTAGCTGCGCACATCTCGTGATATATAGATGATCTGGCGTTAGCCTGGATTGTATTGCTTGGCGTGGCGGGAAAAGTATCCCATCACCTGCATGTAACAAGGCCAGGGATTGTAATATAATTGCATATGCAGCACGGAATAACGGTAATTGTATATCTAAGCTTCCCACCGTATGCAGTAAATCATATATACGCGTTTTTGCAACATCAGTATGTTTAATGATGATCACTTAGCCTTACCTTGATTGCATTGAATTGCCAAAGCAATGAGTATTAGTCCAAAAGTTGGTTGTGACATCGTCGTCCTGGCTGCTGGGCGGCTTCGGTTTGCCGAATGCTGACGATTGTTGTAACCTTTACCTTCGTCACTAGTGGTGGGTAGATTGTAGGCTCAAGACAAATTTAACGATCTGTATTGCAATGAATGATTGCCTCCGCCTGTCAAATTTAAGCATGAGTAATAGTATAATGGCAGGGCATTACCGGGGGAGTTACCGAATTTTGCGTTTAGTGTTGGAGCATTATAATGCAATCATTGTTAGTTTTCTAGCACCTATAACTGCAAATTGTGCAAAACAGCTGTATCCGCACACGGATCATGAAAATGGATAACATCTGGTCGTTGTGGGCGTTGGTGAAACTGCATACGCTTTTGAACGATATAATGGTACCATACATTTGCCAATCGTCATCTAGTGCTAGCCGGTGTAAGGTAGTGAAATTTAGCCGATGCTATAATGGCCCAGATTTTCCAAAAGTAGGCTGCCCAATTGAAACCGCCTAGTCAAATATGCGGTGTTTTTCTAAGTAAGTGATAACATTAACATGCCCGCGTCCGACTCGATGCCGTCCAAATAGAACTGCCCTTCGGACGGAACCGCACAGATACAATGGCTCGGGCAAAATGAACCACATCTTACTTTATGTGTCTAACGTTTTAGTGATAACATATCTAGTACACATGTATAGCAATTATAACAGTAACCACAATACCAATTTAAGTGTCAACTCCGATATTCAAATATATGTTGAGTTGCATTTTAGCATGTCGATCGCTCTACAAATGGAATATATTAATGCGAAACATTGTGGTAAAAAGTAGTTCTTCGTGCAACCCATTGGCCTGTTACGCAACGTTCATCGATGCAGTAGCCACTCCCCAGGTTCCCCTGTAAAGCTGTCTTGAGTTATGTACGTTACGATGGAAAGAATCTGTGTATATGAAGCGTGCTGCATTGTCGAACATCAGTTGAAAGCATTACTATCTGCAGATCAATCAAACGCTTGCTAATCACTAATTCTTTCTTTTCAATTACTGTTCATGAAATTAATTCATCCCTCAGCACATCAATTGCAAATTCGCTATCCATTAACGCTGCTTTGATCGGAGTGCTAGGTGCATTTAATTAATCGTTCATAAATAGACATATCTTAAAATCATTACCACGAGATTCCATACAGCAATATTCGTGTATTATCTTGTGCAATATTTGCTACTCTAAGTGCCGGGACGCACTATGTCATATAATGTCAAGGTCGATATAATCGCCACCTTTCGTCAATAAAATTCGACTCGTGTGAGAGCTAGCAAGTTGAATAGTGATAGGGACACCTAGTCGGGTAACTGGTTTATGGAGGTTCAAGAGGCAACCCGACTTAATAGTTCACCTGTCAACCTGAAACAATTGAAGGCAAGGAAAAGCTAAAAACCTAAATAATTCAACTATTTATGTCAATATTTTTCAGTAGAAAAATATATATAAATCTCGGCACTAAGCGATGATTGATATGCAAGGTTTAAGTAACTTCACCGGGCATTTAAATTAGCAGTCAAAATGGTGATCATGAAGACCTACCCTATTGTTTAGTTACTCGCATGCAAAATCTAGAAGGCAATTCTGTTCTAGAAGACAAGTCTGAATAATATTCTTAACAATAATATTTAAATGGCATTGTGGATACGTAAACACACCCACTTGGAGTTATACAAGATCTAACTTAAGAGTTATATATAGGGAGAATATATGTAAGACTATCACAAATAAGTCACATCTAATACCTCGCTTTAAGTAAGTCCCATATAAGTCAAAGTCATTAAATCAGCATTGGGGTCTTCCATACAACACATTAGACAGAGAGCGGGATCAGACACAAACCATACAGTCTTTCCCTCCGAGCTTATGGCGTCCAAATCGACAGTTGGTTTTGCAGTTTTACCTTTATTTCATCATCATCAATAGGAAAATGTATAGATCCGACAAGCTATATCCGGACTCGGGAAATGGCTTAGCACGCTATAAATAAAGCAAATGGAACCCTTTATTTGTTCGAATGGTTCTTCTTTGTGAATAATGCCAATTCTCACCATGCAGAGGCACGATTTCGTAAAGATACTCGATCTTTATGGCGTTGTTAAAGCCCATCTCAATGGTCATGTTATTGGTCCATACATATTTCACAGTTATCTCCACGGCCTTATCGGTCAAACATATTTGATTTGCTGACAAGGTTTAGTTGCGATAATGGCGCTATTTGACCAACTCCCTACTAAACCTCGAAAGAATGCATACAAATTATTCCCACTCAATTGGGTAATGATGTTCATGAAATAATTAGAAAACAGCATATAAACCCATGTGAGACATACATTAGTCGGTAAATCTGACGCCATACTGCTCTTCATTCTTCAGCAAACCTAAATATAGCGGCATTTGAAAAGGGTTTGCAGAGACTGCTGGCAATCGTTGGACCTAAATGATATCAACCATTGAACTAAGATGAAAACGAGAATACTCTAAGCATTATGATTAAACGTTGGCAACATGCTCTCTATCCGCCTCACTCCAAGTAATGATCTTCGTAATTTATATGACAATTCCATTTGATAATTCAATGCATTTTGTTTGCTATATATAGCATCGTGTCGTGCAGCATAAACATTTTCGTTGTTGTTTGCCGTCGGGGTCACGAGGTGCCAGGCTTAAACGCTTTATCTTCAACGCGTATAAATGCCACTGGAGTAAATTTACACATATTAAGTTAATCAATAACTTAAACGATGACTCAGTAGAGCATAAATATGTTCTACACATCGTGATACATATGTACGTTCGCAACATTTGTACAATTTGTGTCACAATTACGTAACACTATCTAACCAAGTTATTACAATGACCCAATTGCTATCAGGTGTTCAACGCAAGGAAAATGGCAATGTCAACCAATAAATTGGTTCGATTTGCTTAATAGTTCAATAAGCCAATTAAACTGAACGGAGAATCAGGTGAGCTGACATGGCGCCGTCTACAGAATGAAGATACATCAACCATGTCTTGATAATGACCACATTAGGCAATGGTTGATTAAACACTTTGTCAATCTTGGGAAAACATGACTTCTGCCCCAAGCCTAGTGGTGTAGGCATTCAACTGGGATTCAACAACAAATGATGGACTCATCCGCCATACCATCTATTCAATGTTTCTCTTATTGCCTGTTTGATGGATATTATTGTTTAATGGCGCTCACCGCTGCTGATTAATCCACTGTTAAATGATGCTGACAAAAACTAATCATACCAGTGGTGCATACGTTAATATCTGCCAGAGTGCAGAATAACGTAGAACATCGAAAATTACTGCTTGACTCATACAATCTTTTGATTGGAATATATCAATAACGTATATACTTGATACGTCGCCAATTAAATACCTTGGTTTTGATTACGCTGTAATGTTGCTTGTTTGCGTTAGAGATCGCCAAAATCGGTTATTCCATGTAGCTTGCTTCCAAGCGAATATGATTTTTACAGATAATATAGGCGATAATCCAAATATAAAGGCAATTCATTAGTGTATGTGTTGGATCATCAATTGCCTTTGTGAATGTGAATGAAGCGAATGATGTGTTCGCCATATTATGACAAGCTAGATCACTCGACAGACGCAATAACTAATGAAAGCTGATGAAAGAAGCATACTCAAGAGATGGTACGATGACATCAGGGCAAGCTTACAAATCGAAACGGCCAGGTGAATTTAGGGTATTTTTTTCTAAGCTAATAAGATTTTACCATTTTTAATTCATCCTCTTCGGACAATATGCCATATAATATATCCAGAGTTTAATATAGATTAGATGGGTCAACCAGAGCCACGTATAGTTGCTCATTATTTTAATGAGCGTATAGGCACAAGGCAGTCTTCATTCTCCCCCCCCCCCCACCATTAGCAAATGACATAATGAATGACGGTAAAGGTTGCGATTAACATCTGGATGAACATCGCAAGTTCACATAAGTGATTATTTATAGACAAAACCACTGTGTCTGCGTTGTGTTCAATAAGGAGTAAGAAGACCCGTCTCTTCTTAAAACTTGATATTACTGGTGAGTTTCCGCGATATTTCCGTAATATCATTTGAATGGATATTGTACACTAGAAAATTACAAATGATCAAGCAAAATATACTGCACGGAAGTGGGAAGTATTTGGTGGCTTAGCATCTCAAACTTAATCTATTTTTGTTGGTGCGCAAATACGTCAAACTGCAGTCATGGGAATAACTTAAATTATCAGCACATTTAAATACGCGCGCACAAAAATAACGATATTTCTAGTAATAAATTCGATTACTTATAATCCGTTTAGCGAAATTCCATATCATGTACCTTAGATTTTCATACATGCCTGTTAGTCAAATGCTTAACTCTGATTTGATCATTCATTACTTAATCCCTAACGCCACAGCACTGTATATGTTAATCTTATACATTTGCCTTGGTTCAGCTTAGGTTCGACCAAGCTGTGAACGGATATCACTACAACAATGTCTTACAAGACACTATACCGCACCGTTTTTACTATGACACAATGGAACGATCATTCTCATCGTGTTAATGCCTTAAGACACACTCATTAAGTACACCCTGAAATCTTATAAGGGACCGTGATTGCAACTGCACCATTGTTATTATAAATAGTTATATTCTAATGGTAACGTCACCCACTATTGTATTACTTGTGCCTGCATAGTGGCTGTATATTGCCTGAATAGTGCCAACACGCATCATCAATCCAAATGGCTTCGTAACGTAACATAGTCAAAACATATACCTGACTATTTGATGGCTATCGAAATTGCCTATATATGCAGTAGTTAGAATCACAAGTGTATTGGATAGGGCAGCTTGTCAATTAATTTTCTTTGGTTCCAAATGAGATTACACTTATCACCATCATAAGCCACAATATAAAGTCCATTTCCATGTTAAAGCATATCCGGCAAGTAGGAAAATTCTGTTGATAAAGAAGAATCTCGTACTATGATATCATAAAACTGACACCGTGGGATATATTACGACTAGCAATTCCTCCTCCTGACACACTGGCCTCAGCTGAAGATGTGTGCCTGGTTAGTCGTGTCGTAATGCCACTACATCCAGCAAGTCCGTCGTCCTCATCCATCATCGTCATTAAATCATCATGTTGCTAAATCGAAGTTGAACACCACCGTTATATCTGGCAATTGGATGCCAGGCCCTCGTTGCAAGATTTTATGCAATTAATCAAATGTAAATCCTCCCCTGAGATGCGTTGTACGATCGAAATAAGCTACTCGATTATTGCACAAACAATGCGCATTGTTTAGGTAAGATACGGCATTATGAGCAATAACCCATAGATCCACGCAATGCAAATAAAAAAAAACAGCTCAATAAGTGCCGTCATCGCAGATGGAGGGTATACTTGGAAATATTCGACCGTTAGTCGATAGCTACAAATGTAATCACACGGGATGATGTACTGGCTTTGTTCAGTTCATTTAGTTCACTGCATGCTATTCGAAACTCAGTGAGGCAGGCTTTAAAGTTGAACAAGTGCTTTGATTTGTCGCTGAAAACGTCAATACACTGATAAATTACATTCGTATAAATAACGACATCATTTTTGGGCAAAGCGTAAGATGTTATGTTATGTATGCAGTCATATCTATCAGTCCGCAAATGCTTAACACCAAGCAATTGATTTTACCATACAATGTTGCAGCACCATATAGAAATTTCTATAATTTTGCATTTATTTGTACCCGAGAAAAACAATTACAGTCAAACGTTCATATATTTGACTAGGAATTGTTCATCGACTCACAGATGATTAACAGAGGCCTTACAAATGACCAAACAATAAATATAGTATACCTTTACTGTGTGATAGTTATTACACATATGTTTCTTTTATATGAAAAAGATAAATCATTGTTGCTAAGAAGTGATTTATCAAATCTGGCGATGTGTTGCATGGAACTACATGTTCTTAATGCTGATCTACTTTCATTACCATATTTCTGCTGATCGAAGCACATTTATCAAGATTCAAGATGTATAAGATTGGTGCTATTGTAAACTATCATTAGCTGATATGCGATGAGCATATCATGGCAATTAACAAACATAAGACGCTCGCACTTAAAATGGAAGACCAATACCGGTCGTGTACCGAAGGAATAATTAGCTCTGCAAAAAGGTATTTAACGACATTTTTGCATATTTAAAAGATGACATTTAGTTGTGAATGTCAGAAGTAGTTTAGAGCTAATATAATTTGGCGAAGAGCGTAAAAAACATGAAAGTAGCCAATTTAACTGCATAATTATACCTCAAACTAATTCCCTACGTCAAAACGGAAATTAGGTACATTATTCACGGCGAGTAGACGATCTCAATGAACTACCAAAACACTCATAAACGGTATATCTGTCAAGTCATATACTTGATAATCATTCCGTCTACAAGCTGCAATATTACCACCGGGGCACAGTATTGGCCGCTTTGATGATCAACAAAAATGAGAAATAATGGATCTATTTGCCATAATTATTCATTAACGGTATTAGAAAATAACAGATTGAATGATCTACTAATGATTTATAAGTGAAATGAGGAACCTGATAAGTGATAAGCGTCCGTCAATATAAATAATACTGTGTTTAATATAAGTGGCAATAAGGTATTTAATTATTGTACGAAGATGCATCATGCATCATTCTTAGTGAATTTTCCCGTTGGGATTCAACGGATAGTATACGTAAGTCACGTTTGATGGTAACCCTCATTAACATAGTCGCTCTCGTGGCTCAAAGTATTATCTTGCAGTGACGTGTGAGTACATAATGTTTTACACAGCACATTACAAAACCACGTAAAACGTCACAGTTTACCAAAAGCGGCACACATTGTCAATGTGTGGTTTGCATCATGCGATCATAAGGTTTTCGCTGAACCACGATCTGGTCTCCCTACCTTCATTTATATACGAACAGAGATTGAATTAGGTTCAGAGTTAGATAATGAGTGGATGCAGTATATCTTTACCCATTTACCCAGTGACCGAGTTTTAGTCACCACTTTTTTAAAACTACACACTTCATTACTAATGCCATAACGCATTCTGCTAGAGAGGGGAATCAGGCTCGGGCGGAAATGGAGAGATCACGAAAAGTCAACTGAATTGAAGAACTTTTGAAAAGTGATGTGTCATGTATTAGACCTCGATTTAGAATGACGTCAAATGATTGCGGAGAGGAAATGTCCTGATCTAGTGCGTGCAATTTTTTCCTACCACTTAGCCCATCTTACTGCCAAAGTATCCATGCCTGTAGGGAGTGCAGCCCAACTTACTGCAAAAGTATCCAGGCCTGTAGGGAGTGCAACTGTTTATGTTTGTGATACAATACACTATGCTAAGCACAAGTCTGAACATCTAGTACAACACAAACATCATGGGGCAGTACATGAGTATTATTCAATTACAAACTCAACCTCCCGGCGACCCAAAACGGCTCGGTAAAGTCTGGCCATGATTTGCGATACTGATTATTGTCATCTCATGATAATAAGAGGATTAAATCAGCGTTGACTCAATAACGCGGCGATAATTGATTTCTGAAACTCCTCACAACTCGTTAATATTACTAGTAATGACACGGCATCATACAGCACCTGGAATAACTAACATATTTCGCACCGCATCATAATTGCTTTTAATTGTGCAACTTCTGTCAAGTTCATTTATCAAAGTTAACATCATTCAGTATTGGACAGTGAATACATATATATATATATATATATATATATATATATATATATATATATATATATATATATATATATATATATATATATATATATATATATATATATATATATATATATATGTGTGTGTGTGTGTGTGTGTGTGTGTGTGTGTGTGTGTGTGTGTGTGTGTGTGTGTGTGTGTGTGTGTGTGTGTGTGTGTGTGTGTGTGTGTGTGTGTGTGTGTGTGTGTGTGTGTTTGTTCATTTCGGTGAATGGCAAAGTACAATGCACAGTGCAACGTCATAATGCCGCGCTGCTTATATTTCCCCGAGTTGATGTCTGCCACACAAAGCGAGGCATATGGGACGGTACAATATATATTGTCATGCCATTTCTAATACTCTGTCATGCAGTTTGGGCTCTCCGCATTCTGTGAGTGCTTATGTTAACCGGCGTTAGTGTTAATTAGTAGCCATCAAAGGACGATAATCGATAACGTGATAGCATAACGTTTCAAAAGTTTGCATTCTTTGTCAAGATTGCGTGTTGTCTGTAATCGTCTCGCTTAGTGCCATTGTATTATGGTTTCAATTTTAAAAAAAAATTGATGTTGCAATGTTTTTTCCGTCATTATGATCATTATGTGGTAGGTCATGTGATGTAATTAATGTCAACATTTGCATATATTTGATAATAGTAGTTGACGGAATAGACAGGTCGCTTTGTTGATCGGTTACATGATGCTCTTGGAGTGATAAAGACGGATGGATTTCTAAATATAAGATTCGACTTTTCCTTCAAAATGGTAGTCTGCTGCAATTAAACATCGAATAGTCGCGCAAAATTGCTTTTAATATCCTGTAAAAATGTCAAATGTCTACAAAAAGTTGGTCAGCTCCGAAAATGTCAAGTTGTATATGATTCGACATGTTACTGGCTGATGCAAGCAAACAATGCATTCAATTTTGAGTGGCCAGAAACATTTGACACCTGTCGACATGTTACTGGCTGATGCAACGGTTAGCATTCAGCTTTGATCGCAGTTAGAGACATGTCGTGTACGATCAACGGTTAGCATAGCTTTATCGCAGTTAGAGCATGCGCGTAATATCGAGTCTCTCACGCTAATTCATGTTAAAGGACAATGCACCAAAAATCGAGTCATCCTGCATATTTCAAATAGACAATGGTAGAAAAATAAAGCAGCATGATATGATTGTTGAAGCAAACACAACATGATGTTTGCATTGGACTATATCAAACGAGAGTATGTGACAAGTGGTAAGTGCTTAATTATAAGGGAATCAATTGCAGCAACATGGTAGGGTTAAAATGCAAAAGTTATAAAGTTAAATCAAACTTACTAGTTATTTGTGCCTTTCTTATGTCTAGAGTTATCGTATACAGCTATGACATTTTCCCAATGTGGTCTAATGACTATAAGCACAATATGCGAGGTTATGTTTCTTGAAATGTGAGTTATAACAATGTTAATGTACAAATAAAAATAAAATTAAAGCAAGTTATAATATCGCAAATGGGCAACAAAATCTAATACTAGTTTTTGTACAATGTATATGCTGTATAAATATTGCGTGCGCCTCATCATTTTACCTAGGATAGCTATTTTGTTGATTATACTGCGATTATCCTAACAGCTTCAATAAAGCCTGAGTCTGGTGCAGCATGATAACGGTTGTTGGGATTGATAATGACCAAGAAAATGGTCCACAAAATTCAAGAAGATGGTTTAAAACCACTTAAGAATGATGTTCCATCTGTTAGGACAAATATCGTGAAACAACCGAGCAATAAATAGTTCGTTAATTCTGAATGGTTTAACGTGAGATGCATCGCAAATAATACACTAGTCAATATAGATGGTACGATGCAATTACACGCGAGGAGTATTCATGATTATTAAATGTCAATCTCAGTAAATGACACCCACGAAGTCAAAAACCGATAGCCTGTAGAATAATTGACTAAAGTTTATATATCTTACCATTTAAATCAAGCCTTTTGAGGATGTAAGATTATGCCTCCTGAAAAACCCCTTATGAGTTAGTGCTTGAAGCCTAAGATAACGTTTATCCATAAGAATAGTTCATGTCCCATCCATAGTCATTTCCAGTGGCATCATTACCTTGCAAAACGTATCCAACATTATTTATGGCAGTGAACCGTGTAGTGAGCCGCCCAGAAAACTCGTACACGGTGTGATTTATTTCAGATGCAAACAAATACTACACTTCGGAAATCTTTTAAACCCAGAATCACAATTGGTTATCCTGAATAAGTCAGCAAACGACAGGTAGTTATCTATTTTTGCAGCCTTTCAGTCCTAAAAATACTTGGGGGACATCCATGCACCTAAAATAAACATAGGAAGAGAAATTGATTCGCACGTCGAATTTTTCCAACTTGATACACTTTAACAAGATTGTATTAAGAAGCAACCAGACACATTTTCTTTGTTGAAGAAGGATGTTTATGTTATGTTATAACTTGACTATCTTAGTGTCTTTCAATTCATAATTAAATTGTATTAAAACTACCAGCATTAAGGACCTGTGTTTGGTTACATGCGAAGGTAACTGCCACTGCAGAAGGCTATTCAACAAGGTTCCATATACGACTACAATCCTTTGGGTACATCATGTACATCAATGAAAATTAAAAGTTCAGGATAATGAACGACCAGTTGCGGGAATCAAGTTGTAAAACACAATTTCAGTGAGGTGGGTTTCATTCAATGTGTGATTATATTAATTTGATATCCGTTGTGTTTTTGGTTATGTAGGTGGTTTCATGTGACTCTTGACTTTGAAATTCACTTTCAATGTTCCGTATTCTGTATAACCCAGGATGTAGTTTTGTCAGGTGTCTCTACTTGATCCTTGCTGAGTTTGCATTCCCTTAGACAGGACAACCAAGCGGCGTTGTCTGGATTTGCAGATGTTATGGTTTCACATATCAGCGAGAAACCAGAGCAATGAGGTAACACTGTGACTTCTTTATGTGGAACACGCAACCGCAATAACGTTCAACAAGCAAAGCACTTGTGAGAAAACCCCTGCTAAAACACTCGAAATAGCGTTTGATATCAGTCGCCTCCTTAGTCTAGCCCTATTACAGCTGCGCTACTCGTTGAAGGACTTTCTCAAAACAACAAGTAAAATGGATGATATTGCGACACTGTCCCAGTTATCGGACGGCAAGCCGGGGATATGAGAAAAATCAATCATCTTAGGCGGCATCTGTTATATCAAACCATAACTATAGGTGCCGTAGATGTGTGTATATATCTCCTAGCAGAAATGACCACATGTCAGTTTTAAAATTAGCTTTTGCTGACATTTGAATAGGCTGTTGACTTTAATGCTCCCACATAGTGTTTATGTAATAGACTATCGACATGAGCTTGCATCATGTCATTTTTGTCTGACCTAAAGTACAAATTATGCAGGTAATTAATGTGTTATAGCTTAAAATCATTACCTACATTACAGCAGGCGTTTTGCAGAAGCAGAAGGAGTTGCAGATTCGATATGGACTGTTTGCTCCGTTGGCAACAAAATCTCGGGATACTGTGATCTTTGGGTCCAACACTGATTAAACGAGCAGAGCTGACGCTGATAAAGTATTGAGCTCCTGTATAGGTGTTACGCAACGACTTTTTTTTAAAATTCAAAAAGAGCAGAAAAAGTCAGCTTGGGAGGAAACAGAAATTCTTTCAAATAAAGCCACAGTCAAATATGCCTCTTGTTTAATCAAATAAAAAAAACAAAGTCTTTATGTTATATGATAATCAGGAAATGGATCGGTGTTGACCACAGCAGCTATTCTTCAGCATCGATTGTTGTGCATCTCATACAGTCTACAATGCTTGTTTTTACACACCACAACAAAGCTATAATCAAGACAATTCACGACCACATAATGTAAAGCTAAAATAAACTGCCGAAAGAAGCAATTTCACCTGAGAAATTCTCATCATACAACATCAAAATGTTTGATACCAAATGAGCGGTACAGCTTAAATAAGGTACAAAATGCCGAGCAGCAGCTGCACGGAAAGACAGCTTTCCCAAAATGATCACTGATTCTCCGACAGGTGGAAGTAAAATAGTTGTTATCAGCCTCTACTATGTGTAAATCTAACCAGGTTGCCACATCTCCAATGTGATTTAGACAGTAAGGTTTCAATGGCGAGCAGTAAGTTAGTCAAAGATATGTCTTATGGTATTACAGATGATTTTGTCCAGCTGTTATTTTGCTCTTCACATCGTTATTCTAACTAGGTTGAATCATGTTGAAGCGAGCGGGAGTGATAGCAGAGTTAATTGGCAACATCAATTTCTCTTAGCCCCGAATATTTCGGTTCAATAAGGGAGGCTATATTACTAATAAGTAGGTGGTCAATGCATGGTGTCCATGCAGTATACGTCCGGCCGATTAGAGTGATTATATGAAGGCTGTTCACACACAGGAGCGTAGCATAGCCTCAGACACGGCATGCCTGCGGAAGCCGAACAGTTTTTCTCTTTTATCATTTATGCTCAACAAGGACGCGACAACATGCGCATCAGTCAATGGCTACTTTATCCAATCTGGATACCAGTACAAGATATTGGTACATGATAGCTATTGTATCATATATGCACACATACTACGTCTAATGCATTGTTTTTGGCAGCGTTGGCAACAAATTGAAATATGCACCCTAGAAAAGACAGCCAATAGGCAGAAATACGACCTCCCAGTTATGAATCATAACATAACGTGACTTCTATATTATTCTACGCAGTTTTGTAGTAACGGGAATAAATCCATATGATTCGGTAAGCCGATGTCATCACCAGTCTGACATATAGTTTATTCCTGGTGTCCTGTGTCAGATATTTATTTATCATCAGAACAAGCCACGCATAACGAAACATCAGTAAGGCTATAATTCACATTTTGTTCATATGTGTATGAAATAATTCCTGTTACGTTCAACATCGTTGCTCTTAAGCAGTGATACAGGGAACATTTGAAATATAGTCTGAACATAATGTACTCAGACATGATGTCAGAAGATATCAGGAGTCAAACATAACCTATATAGTTCCGATATATATAATCTTATTTAACGCAAGAGCGTTTAAAGAGCGCGTAAATCATGACCAAGCGATTTAGCATCTCTGTTAACGGTTTAGTTTCGCTGTTTAAGCTTTATTCAATCATCATCCACGAGGCCATATATTGATCCAGTAATGCTATAGTGGTCTTCGTGGAAAGGTTAAGTACGCTTTTAATTAAATAAACGACCTCTTCGATGCCCACTAAGTGGTCGTTCTCTGTGAATGATGTCTATTCTCAACATCCACTTACGCCAAATACTAACGCAGGTACTATGGCATGTTTTGATACAGCTATTCAACGTGATCTTTACAACGTGGAAAAGCATATTCAATCACCTGTGCAGCGTCGTTGTATGAAACACCATACATTTTATGGTTAGTTCAGCTTTCTTTACTGTCATACGTTTTGATTTGCTTAGAAGATACAAGGGTAATAATAGCATTCATTGATTATAATAGCGTTCATCCAAATTAATTTCACTTTTGGCACAAAAGTTTGACGGATTTATATTTATGCTTTTGGTAAGTACATTGTACGTAACTTAGTCGTCAAGTCTCAGTTCATAACAAACATCTGGTACACTAGTAAATTTTATGTAGAAGGTATTATTTGAACCTTTTGCAGGGGCTTCCTAATTAGTTTTCACCAAGTATAAGTAAACCTACTTAACATAATGTGAGGCCAACTGGTTTAATTGCTGTATGTCATTAATTTGGATGTGCAGTATTTGTGTGAGATCTCCCTCTCTATTTCTAAACAAAGGAGGTCATATATTACTATAGGGATGTCAAACATACAGATTAAAGCATTGCGATGAATAAAAAGGATTCCTGCGATGAACCTGTGATACCTGACATAAGTTTATACTGTTTTGTACCCTTAATGTCATTGCAATATTTGTTCGTCCACTTCTGTGCTGCCTAATAATACATATCCTGCGTTAAACTATGGTGTTTCTTAACAGCGAAACTTCAAAGGGTTACCTACCACACACCATGTTTGATGCCTGCCATGTAACGTTTAAGGCATGGGACGAGTAGTGGTTTTTTTTTTCTAAACAGTTTTACATAGGGTAGTAGTATGCCCAGAAAATACATGAGGGTAAGGCACGAGAACACAAGGCTGTGAACGCATTCTAGGGTCTCACAGGAGCGCATATTTCTGAAACCATGCTGATTGTCGCAAAGGACGTCGTGCTTGTCGAAGTGCGTTATCACAATACTGTGAATAATGTGCTCAAGTAGCTTGCACGTCACGGACTGTCAAGACACGGGTCTGTAGTTTGCTGCATGATGTCTATCGCTTTTTTTGCAAGAGTGGCACAACTAACGTGTCTCCTCAGTCGCTAGGTACTTCTCCGATGTTAAGGGAATGTCGGAAAAGCTTAGCAGGTGAGAGATGACAGTTCGGATTCTGTTTTGAGATAAATGGTGGAACTTCATCAGGTCCAGTTGCTTTATGTTGTTTCAGCTTGATGAGTAGTTTATGTATCCCTTTCCAGTCAAAGTTCATTTTCGCCTTTGATGGTGTGGAGCTTTGACCCTTACCTGGCACGTTGGTCTAGTCCTCTCCTTGTGAATGCCGATGCAAGCTGATCGCTGTGGAAGTTTGCCTTAGCCTTGTTATCCCTCTGCAGAAATCCATCTGTGGATTACTCCTAACGATTCCATTACCCGATGACTGTGTTAACAAGGTTGCAACATTTGGCTTTTTCGTGAGGTATTGGGATTTTTTCTAGAGTCGCTTATAACTGTCGACGTCTTTCGTTAGTTCTTCTTGCTTTGTTGTATGCTAGTTGTTTGCGTTTTATTGCTCGTTTCATCTTGGTACTCAGCCGGGGTTATATGAACCTGAATGCGGTCAATTTTAATTGGACTCGCTTGTCAATACAGTTGAGTACGGTCGTCATCAAGTTAACCCATGAATTGTTAATGTCGGCATCTGAAGTGTCAACTAACTCAGATAGGTCCGACAGATCGTCGTTGATACCCGGGATGTCTGCCTTCTTCCACAGTTTCATTTTCTTCTCGGTGGTTTTGGTCTACGAAATGATATATTTGTCGTGGTCATTGCATTTAATGGATGGCATGGTTTTGCATCACTGTTTCAAGCTCGGGAGAGTAATAAGCATTAGGTCTATGGTGTGTTGTTAACGGTGTGAAAAATCTACGACCTGTTTGCCACTGATATCTGCTACGATATCTATGAAAATATTTAACCTAGAGTATACTGGATTCCAGCTATGGATCGGATTCCAGTTGGTGTCAGGTATTTGGAAATCACCAGCGATGAGAAGTATGCTCTTCTTTACCTTAGATCGCTAAATTCTTCTTTAACATGACTGAGATATTCCTCTTAAGTTTTGTTTGGTGGTCTGTAGTAGGCCGCAGTGAAGATTTCTTTCTAGATCGCATTGAATGATGCACTGATGCGCTCTATATGACAGCTCACAGTGATATCGGTCAGATTCAGGTGATTCATGATGGGGCTGGGGCGTCAATGGGCCGGTCTCTGTGGTGTGTCTCGTAACCAAGCTCGATTGGTACTATCTCGGACGACCGTATGTCGGAGTCGAGTCAGGTTTCTGTACCAATAGTGATGTCAGAGTTTGTGTATTACCACGGCGGACACTGTAAACATGCTCGGACTTCCATCGTGCCCTGTTAATGACAAAAAACATTCTGCAGAAATGATTTCAGACTCGTAAGTTCGGAAGCACTGACTCAACTGCACACGCAATCTTGGGAATACAGAGAGGCACTAATGCATACTCAATGCAGGGAATATAGAGAGGGGCCACTGCACACGCAATCTGGGGAATACAGAGAGGCGCTACTGCATGCTCAATCTAGGAAATACCCAGCGCCGATACTTCACATTCAATCTAGGGAACACCGAGAGGCGCTACTGCACACGCAATCTGGGGAATACAGAGAGGCGCTACTACATACTCAATGCAGGGAATACAGAGAGGGGCTACTGCGCACGCAATCTGGGGAATACAGAGAGGCGCTGCTGCATACTCAATGCAGGGAATACAGTGAGGGGCTTCTGCACACGCAATCTGTGGAATACAGAGAGGGGCTACTGCATACTCAATGCAGTGAATACAGAGAGGCGCTACTGCACCCTCAATCTAAGGAATACCGAGGGGCGCTGCTGCTACACACAGTCTAGGGAATACCGAGAGGCGCTACCGCACCCACAATCTAGGGAATAACGAGAGGCGCTACTGCACATGCAATCTAGGGAATACCGAGAGGGGCTACTGCACACACAATGCAGGGAATACAGAGAGGGGCTACTGCGCACGCAATCTGGGGAATACAGAGAAGCGCTACAGCATACTTAATCTAGGGAATACCCAGAGGCGCTACTTCATACTCAATCTAGGGAATACCAAGATGCTCACTTGCACACACAAGCTAGGGAATACAGAGGGGCGCTACTGCACACTCAACCTAAGGAAACCCGAGAGGTGATACTGTGCGTATAATGTAGGGAATACTGGTCGGAACTACTGTACAGTCTATCAAGGGAATACCGAGTGGCACTACTGTACATTCACTTCAGGGAATCACAGGTGGCACTACTCTTGCACACTTAAGGTGACGAAGCCCTGAGGATTTACAAATCATTTTATAAACCTTAAAACATTTTACCGTAATTACAATTATTAGTAAAGCCCGAGAAATATGAAGTATGTAAATAATTAAATGATATAAGAAAGAAGTGGAAGCAAGATGGATTTATACTTTGAGTGATATGATGGTTCCAATTAGCGCTTTTACCAATACATTGTGACATGGTGTGTTTGTAGGCGCATATAATATAGTAATCATTTTAGGTCTCTTGCTATAAGATATTTGATAACCGATAGTTAAATATGACATGACAATATCCCTAACATGCACGCACTTCAATATCACAAAATTATCAGATCATCAGATTATCAGTTGAAATCTAGCATGCAACGATAAAGATTGCAAATCTTGTCTGTTTATTCTGTCGCATTTGGAATTGTACTTTTTAGTAGTACCTTATAGTAGTTGACACTCCCTCTCTTAAGCAAGCATTTAGACACGACCAAATTGTAACGGCCGTATAATCGCTGCATCACAATGCTATGTGATGCGGGCTTTGCCATGAAGACATCCATCTATTTCTCGACATCGCAGGTTTTATTTTTACTACCGGCGCTATGGATCCCTTTCACTGCTTGTTTCCCAATATATTAGCTGATCTTTAAATGAAAACTGTGGCCATTGCGGGTTTGCATAACTTCGGACATCCTATGGTAATAAATTGCATGTGAAAAAACAGGGGCATTTCCACATGTCTGCGGTTGTCAAAAAGAGTAGAAGTTAATGATTGCGCAAAGAAATACACGACCCATTTGCATTGATGCTTAACTTGGATCATCTTGATGGCAATTTGTCGGTGGAAAAGCCAACAACCTATTGCCAAGGTAATTACTCTAAAGTACGGTGACTGCGAAATAAATTACACCATTAATGACATGGGTTCAGGTAATGTAAATGGGAACTTGCCGGAAGGGGGACCACAACCATACGCCCAGGTCACATGAGACTAACGGGCTGTCAATGAGCCAAATCCCTGCGGACCACGTAGAGCATATAGCCGAAAGCTGAACATTTCTTGCAGACACGAGCTTCTTGCGGGTGTAAGCCCATATTAGCCCCGTAGGCAGTCACAGGGCCGCACGGTTTTCGCGCGGGTGCTCTATGGGCCCGGAGGTAGCTGGGGTCCCTTTGACCCTTACGAGCCACACACAGGCCCGGTACGACTCAATACAACCATTTAGTTGCGTCCTTGTGACGTATATATAATCGCCATCGTTTTGCAACCCTGTGTTCCGGCCTTGTACAAAATATCATTACCCGGTGATCATATAGAACTATCTGAAATAAGAATTATATACACAAAACTGGCTAAAATGCTTTGATAAATAAAAACAAACATGGATTAAAACCATCCGATAATACTTATTATGATAGCTGAACTGTGGCAACTTTATGACAGGTAATCTTGTCTGAATTACAATTTTGTTGATATATCTAAGAAACTATAAAGAGCCTTAAAGCCGTGCGATGCCCATAAGCACCTAGTCATTGATTGACGATGCACAAAGCTACACAGATAACAATGCAAACAATGCAATAGCTATATGGTCAGTTATCATTGCTTTAGCTTTTGGCGTTGACGCTAAATGACGCGACAGCAGAGGAATCGTGCATTTTTTTAAGGCGACCACCATGGCATCCCAGATACTCGAGCCCAACGAATCTGGGCGAGGGATATGAAATGTTCTCAATCATTTATGATGTCAAGACGGAAGACCCCACATATGTTTTATATCGTTATCAAGGCTAATAATCAATAGCCATGCACTAACAGGGACTCGATGTTAACGAGCGCAATGACGTACAGTGAGTAGTTGCTGTCGGATCCAATTTCCCGCTTCATTGGCTTTCCTTCCGGTCGAACAACAAGCAATAAAACCGAACATGCACAGAACGGCGTCATCATAGCAGGCAATTAAGACAACGTTTCCTCTCACGTTTAGTTAATACTAGGATCGCCCATTCGAATTCTGCGTTTTTTCTACACTCAGTTTAGTTTGTTGAGCATATTCTCCGTCGGCCTTAGCCGTTTAATGAATATAGCATAATTTTAACTTGTGAAACGATTTTCGATCCTCAATCTATAGAACGTCTGTAACATTTGACATCATTTGGACTTCCTGCTTCAATCATGATGATTAAGAAAACGATATTTGTGGACGCTTAGAAAAACCATTTTATGTAAAAAAAACATGATGATTTTCATGTGGATATGCTATCCACATCCTTATTCAACGCTATGTTTACTACAGATATAAGGCTGACAGTTTGGTAAACAAATGTTAGTTGGAGATGGCCTTTGTAAAGATATTAAATCTAATATCACATCTTTAATCATTCTATGTTGCATATAGCAGGTATTTGAACTAATGTTTCGTTGGAAATCCTCTGATAATACAATTACTACTAGACTGACTAGACACTTTATTTTACCTTAACGTGAATCACAGGTTGCCTATAATAGCGTACGCTTGAGAGGCGTGAATGTCTGGAACGCAAATTGCACGAAGTTTGATCTATATTGTTCATTGCATTCTTTTAAAGAAGCTCTGCGTATTAATTTTCCTTGCATTGTATGAAGTATTAACTCGGGACACATGCTTTTGTTTTATTTTTTAAGTACTATACCCATAAGTGTATGATCAATTATTCTTTATTCTGTTCAATGTCTTTTTCTTAAATGCAATTTATTTTCTTGAACTTCATTTACGTAACTCGTTCAGCTTGTCGAATGTATTGAAAAATACATTGGTAATGCTTTGGAATAAATGTGGAGTTGATATTTTTGACTGTTGTCTGCATGGGACTGACAATATAAATCAAATGCAAATGACTTGAGAGCAGTTTTGCTGCATTTGTATAGGGAATCAGGGTATCGGATTTGCTGGTTACATTACGACATCAAATAAACAAAATTGCTTCGGAATGATTGTCATTTTAATTAAATGGGCTTCCACACATGTTGATGTGGACTAAAACTATCAGAATTACCCAAGAAGTTTGCTAGATGCTTTCCTTGCGTTGTTGCTATCACGGCTATATAACCGGAAACGTTTCAGCAACAGTGATTCCGTGTTTCAGCGCTTCTTCGATGCGTGGTCATGAGTGACTATAATGCATTCATCTGGCAAATATTTCTTTTCTCAAAACAAACAACGACTAGCTCATAGGACGCATTAACCAAGCAATAATTGTTGCATTCACCGTCGTCTAAAGCATGGTTAACTTTCAAGCTAAAAGAAGCTAGGCATTTAAACACAGCTTCTGGCAAATCAACCTGTTATTCACATATGCCGTGATATTTGTTGCGTTCTTTATTTATTAGTATGTCTTACGAAGATGATCCAAACACCGCACAAAAGCTGAACACCTGCGTTTCTCAGAATTGGCCAAGAAGTGGTTTTTAAATGGCATCATTAAGCACGTCTCTTATGAAGTGTACAATGATAATATTGTTCAGTCTTGGCGATTGCTCTGCTATCTGGAGCCTAATGTTTACATTGTGAAGTTATACTTCATCTATCTGCAAGAATGGCGTATTTTAATGGGTTGCGTATCAGATATGATCTTCTTACTCTTCCGCGTAAGAAGCAGATCTCTTTGAAGGAAAACAATCGTTTGAAGGTGACAGTTTACCTCTCATGATATCGTATTTGATGATGCCCTATGTAAAAGAGCTACTTTTGTTGTCGAATCTTGGCAATTGCTCCGGCTCACATAATTATTAGAGCAAACGCTCGGAATTAAACGATGATATTTGGAGCTCCGACACATCTCATGAGTAAATATTCGGAAATTAAAATTAAAGATTTTGAAATAAATAGCAGAAAGCCTGCTAACAACCGTGATACTTTGAAATCAATGCAATTACGACTCATAGACAGTACTACTTTATCAGGCTTCCATCTGCTTTGTGGATGAATTGTCGGGCGAAGCGTAGGATGATTATTCAAGGTCGAATGCAGATAATATTTTCAAGATCATACAGTGTATATGGGGAAATTATACACGGTTAATTATCCTATGAAGCCAGCCAAATATGTATGCCCATCTCTATAAACACCAACAATATCGGTATTGAAACTTGAAGGTAGTTGTGAAGCCCTGTTGTTTCATTAATCTACAAACGTCAATGGTCGTCAATGAGCGTGTTATGTACCATGGATGTAACCGTTAACCAAACCTATTACTATAAACAATTCAACTAGTTTTTACAAGAATACAACGAAGCACGATAAGGGTGAAGATAAAAGCAGCCCTTCCCTCAGTTATGTTTTTGTCAATTTGAGTCTTTCGCTTCTATTTTCAAAAAGGTCACGCTGAATCGCTACAACTCACCGACTGCATATTGTTTTAATACGCTGATTCTCATCATTCATCTGTAGATTCTCCATCAATACCTCACGCAGGTCTGTGCGAATGTAGGGTCCCATCCAGGTGCATCACCTGTTTTACAAGATTATAGAGCACTATCTTCAACTATTCTCTATTCTGATAAGTTCATCAATAAACGCCTGGCTGCCTCATGCGAAGCGCCTTGAGATCATTCAACCAACACCACTGGCTGTTTTATTCATCACCATGATGCTTTGCAATAGCCTACCCGAATCGATTAGAACCCACATTGCATGACTGTAGACCAATCAAAATGCCTTGCACATTTTGGGAGTGTTTGATACGTATGCATTAGTAACGACAATCACTAGCAAATACTATCAAAAAAAGAAATAATGCACGGTTACTGGTGTGATCAATGAACATGCTATGTCTCAATTTAAAAGAACTTGTAATATTCGAAGGTATGGAAAGAGTGAATAAGCATGGTGTGTGCCTGGATGAGAGCAGGGTAAGGTGTAGGGTCCGGTAATTGTGTTAACGCGTAAGAGCAAGTTAAAAAAAATCTGTGTGAACGTTTAATGTGTTCCTTAAGGAACCGTCAAGGCGTGATGATAACTTGGACCAAATATTTTCAAAGTCAGAGGAACAATAATTGCTGATTTCGATTCATCTGTTTACTTATCTCATCATCAATTGTGCTGAACCGAATAGGCGCTCCCTTTATAAATGAGCAAAGATAATTAAGCGGAAATTTTTTACGTTACCAAAGTGTAGTAAAGATTCAGTTGTTAGTTCGCGACGTTTCTCATGCTTGTGTGACTATGAAGACGATAGTTCAAGCTTTTGGCGATATAAAAGTTGGTTTTTCATTTCTGTTTGAGACCAAACGGATTCTTTCCTCAGATTGTTCGCCAGAATTTTTGCTACAGAGGTCATTGACTTTAAAAGGGATAAAATAACATACTGAACTTCGATATTAATTACATCAAGTATAAAAAGCTTCAGGTAATGCGCTTTTGATACTTAAGGGGAGCGGGAGAATATATGTACACCACTTGAAAACGCTGACAATAAACACATACACTAAAGTACTACTAACAGTGGTTTCGATCAAAGCATACCACCATGTTTGATGCTACGTTGGAAGAGACTCGCGCGCTCTTCATTTCATATAAACTTTCATGCATCCCATCATGAAATGAAATTGTTAAATGAGATTTATATATGTGCGTAAAAAATTATAACAGTTAAGGTAAACCTCAAAAGCAAGTATTTCTATCTATAATCCATGCTTGACTGGGTCAAGGATAAGGCATCACATATGTCCCTTGTTTCAAGTGACGATTTAGAGAGGTTGACTATTCTCCAACTCTCATTTATAAGCCAATTAGTTTTATTGATATCGATTGAATTCAGGAACAGAATATGCGCCGTGGCGCATTCTGCTGGTTTTGTTAGCACCTCGCGGAACATTCAACCGTTCATTGCAGGGATGTCTAGGTTTCTCAAGCATGAGTCTATTCTCATATGAGCTGTTTATCAAGCTTACTATTTGTAAAAACATTGCAGCAATTTATTTTTCTACTGTTTGGACCGGAATCGAAATGATTAATCGAAAAGCGCCTTATCTTTTATATTGATGTGGAATATGCGGGAACACCTGCGATCCAGACTTAATTGTCGTTTACCTTTACAAAATAAATGTGCCTGAATAAAGGCAAATCTGTTGTATCTTGAACGCATCACGAATAAATCTTATCAACGTAAATAATTAAATATTCGATTTAAAAGCAATGCCCCTAATGTGTTAGGCAAGTCTTACACAAAGCCAGCTCATGCACGATCTCTATTTGAGCACACCAAAACGCATATGTTGAACAGTTTACATAACGAAGACTAAACTTAGTGACCATGATATTGAACTCAGGAGAGTAATCACCTAAAATCCCATTTCTTCATAAGACAGATCGAAACAGAGCAGTCTTGTAAAACTGCTTATATAACGGAACCTGCGGCAGTTTTAATACCGCATAATGTAGATTACCAAATCAATCGTTATCAATCATTTACAAAAGGGAAAACCGACCGCAAACAATTATTCCTAAAGGTAAATTAATCGTAGTCAACTTTACTAAAGAGTAAAACAAGCATAGTCAATGATTTCCCAATGGTAAGGCAATTGCAGTCAATCATTTCGAATTGGTAAATACATCAAAACTTTTTTTTCAACGTCTTTATCGGCAGATCTTTAGTTCTTCAAATTTGTTGTCTGAAGATTTAGGGAAAACAAACTACCTGCTTTATTGACCAATTGAAATATATATAGCTATAGAAGCAAGTTCGTCGATACACGGTGTGTCGATCTTTTACAAGGGAACAGATGGTGCGGGCGCCTCCGGATATATACCATCAGGGAGACGGTCCACTAAGTAGATACTCTTGATTGGTCGCTACATTAAGATTGTCTGCTTTGGTGAGTCGCATGATCCATGTGTATGTGCGCGGTAGTCTTAACAGTGGTGACCAAGAACGCAGTAACCGAGGGAAAATGTTTATTTCCCATGCAGCGAAACTTGGGAACATTTGCTGCCAAATCGGTTGTAGCACGTTTCAGATAAGCATTTCATAGAATGATGACTCATGTTGCCGGGTTTAATGATTGCAATAAATGTGCGAATCATCCGGAGTACGCTCACCTGTCTTAATGAGCATGTGCCCATGTGGTACTCCAGAGCAAATTGGCGAGTGATCAATGTAATTAACTCGACATAATGCCTTGATTAAACTCTCGATATTAAACAAATAGGTCCAAACGTTACAGAGGCAAACACAGAACAACGAGAATATAACATCCGATTTGTCCTCCATGTGATGACATGGTATTCATAATATCTGCTTCTTATGTATCCATCAAATTAATTTATCGTCTAGCCAGGAGATTCATGAACCACCGCTCGATTTTTACTATTTAAGATCAAATTCCTGTTATGCAAGGCCAATTTGATTTAAATTGGTTTAAGCCGACCAGCTGACGCTGCGTCTTGCAATCGAATGATGAAGTTATATATTATTCTCAATTCATTCTTAACTATCTAATAACGAAAACGGGATAAAACATTCCAGCAGCCGTAAATTAAACACCATACTTTCTTATTGAAGATCAAAATTCCGCAAGCCCGATGCAGTTCCACAATAAAGCACAAACTAGGCGTGAAAAGATATGCAGAACTATAAGATGAGAAATAGGCAACATTTTGTCAGCGGTGCTGCTTTACTTATGCAAAATATAAACACATTTGTAACCAGTCAGCGTCATTAATACCCGGATGTTTTTGATTTGTCATTGAACATAAAAATACAGGGGGACGCCTAACGGTTGTTCAAAACGTGCAACAGCGATTATGGTCAAATTGCATATTCTATTAACACTACTGTTTGCATTCATTCACAGATAATCGAGTAAAAGTGCCTCCCAATGCTCAGGTATTCGTAGCGCATGTGATCAGTGTTATTAGTTGTTCTTTTTTTGGTATGCGCTGTGGTGATACCGAGGTGCGAAACGCAAGTGGGATGTATTAATTGCCTGGTGGTCGATATTAACGATCTATAACTGAACGCGCAGAGATGAAATTGATGATCCTCAGCTAAGGTTGAAGTTAATGGCAAACGATGGGGAACAGAAAGATGTTGTCCGACATGATGTAATTCCTGTATATTGAAAAAGAAAATCGCTGGAACAGCTCTTAAGTTGGATATGTTAAAGCAATAAAAAAATATACTTTAGCGTGCGGGGGTGTGGGGGGGTTGAGTTGGGGAGAGGAGGGGGTGTTGACGCGGAATGTGTACTGAAATAATGATAGCGGAAGCTCTAATATCCATTATGTAATCAGCATAAATGTTAGAAGGCTGTCTTGATTCAATTGAAAATGCATCCATCTGCGTCGTCGAAATTAGACGCAATCTACCTCGTTTGCTCCCCATAAAAATGTATGCAGTTAGTGACAAGTGACATAATTATAGATTATTCGTATAACATTCTGAATTTCCAATGCTTTACAGTGTAAAATCAGTGACGATACAAAAGTGTATTCTATTGAGGGTTTGTCGGATAACTTTTGACGTTTAGAAATCTATAGAATAGCGTGTAAACATCGCACACCAAATCATTTGGCAAAACCGATTACATACAATGGATTCCCAGCTTTCCCTTTAAATTTACCAATAATTACGGTGCCGCCATGTAGTATTCGTGGGGCCAATAAACAAGCATTCAGTTGAATGCTTTATCCACCGTAATGACTGCAATAAACCGACCCTTTTATTTACTGGCATATTGCGTGGTACAATTACATTGTCACGAAATACCTCAATCAGCTTTGATGCAAACCTCTAATTTCATTCGTCAAAATATGGCGAACACAATCATCAAGATAGAGATCTATCAAGCAACTAATGCGTTTGCAACTTCAGACCATAAAACTTGGCTTCAGTCGATGGTTTTCGCTTATATTCCTGTTTGAGGAATGATATTTAAATGATTTTAAGAGCTCAATTAAAGCCAAGCAACGAGTGATATATATTCCAAAACATTTATCGAGAACACCGTCAATTCCAAATGTAGGGCTCAAGCAATTATGACATATAATCATTGTAAAAAGCAAACTGACGGCTCTGCATTGATTTTATGCTATCAATTCAATCTGCCTTTCAGGTGATTTTGACCGATAGATATTTTGGCACACATCTGTTCATTAGCAGGCGTCGCTATCAAAATATCGGTAACCGATAGCGGCCAACATGTGATTATGTGTGCGGCTGAGGAATGCTGTAACTCCGGAACACTTTATATTCTATATTCCACAATATTCACCAAGCATATTGGATAAGTAACAATAGCCCTTACTAAGATCTCTAGCTTGCCACATGTCAACTTATTGGTACATTATGTGCTTCACAGGGTCGCAGTATTGCGAACTCGCTTGAAAGACAATTTTCGCCTACATCGGGCGGTGCATTTTAGGAAATGTACCACATATTCTCAATAGACGTCGGACAGGCAGAATATTGTATTTTAGGACCTGTACCAGTTTAAACTTGGTTGAAGTAGTGCTTTTAATCATAGGAGGTTACGGAGTTTTTGCAATGACGCGGTGTACTCCTCTAGTTGATATGTGGTATTACTTAAATGTCCTGATATATGGAAGTGTGCAATATACACTTACATATAGACGGTCAGGGATGAAGATTAGTGCACCTGCATTTGTAAGTCAGCAATTACGTACCAAAGGGTTGGAATGCATCCCCATTTTCAATACTGCTAATACACACCTACTTTCGTTAATGCAATAATAGTTGCATTCGCTTTAGACGCATTGAGCAAAGCTGAAACGCCGCCATGGGTGAATTTTGAATGCTGGTGTGTTTGTTAACACTACATCTCTAATTCTTCGTATCTGAAATTGTGCATTGATATAAAACAGTGGTAAAATCAAGAATATTTAGATTTATTTAGTTTTCGTACGCTCATATTGGTCTTACTGACAAGGGAGTGTTCGGAAATAAAAATGTTTGCGAGGCAATGTGATGTTGATTTGTGCATTCAGTCGCCAGTGCTTATGCCAACCGCTGATTCATTTCTCCACCAAACTTTGCTTCAAGTCCAATATTCGTCAGCATCAAAGAGAAGGAGACAAAGGGGCCTTATGGATTTTGTTTACAACAGCAGCCATGTAAAATATATCCAGAACGACGGAGGCAGCTCGTAAATAAGGTAAAGTGTTCTGATTGTTTATTTTAAAGATATACGAAGGGGACGAAACCAATAGGTCTACGAAAAATATAATCATATTCCACTTATCTTCCTTAGTATAAGGAAAAATAACATCGAGCAACGAATATCATTGGGTTGCCAGCAAAAGCATACATAGAACGTGACAATAAATTGCGCACAAGCAGTGATTAACTAGCAAGAATGCAAGGCAAATAAATGGCATAGACCTTGTTATGTTGGAGATAACTGGCAACTGCATTGTTCTGACACTCTTGCAAAATTGTGACTTAGTCATTAAATTTGCTCGGAGCTGGAATTTGCAAGAATTATACAAAAAAACTATCCTAGGGTTTCTGATTTATGTACGCCGTACTATTTGTTTTATTTACTGCATACTTAGCTATTCCAAGGGTCCAATATAGCATATCGCATTAATTTAGTGTCCCATTTACGGCGATTAAATCAAGGTTCGTGAGGGCAAAAAATGTAGACAATGGTTTCGCACAGTATTCGACTTTGACCTTTCTTATTAGAACATA
Organism: Urechis unicinctus; assembly: GCA_034190875.2. NCBI lineage: Eukaryota > Metazoa > Annelida > Polychaeta > Xenopneusta > Urechidae > Urechis > Urechis unicinctus. Next base: position 27,936,553 of record CM067351.1, on the reverse strand, counting down.
AATACCTATGTTTTAACGTCGGAATGACCAGCGAAAGTCAAGTCCATGCTGGGTGCAAATGTATTGCCTGGCATTCTCCTCGTCGATAAAAAGCTTCGAATAGCATAGCATTGTGCGTAAAGGTGACATATTCAACGTCGATGCTCGGCATATCGTGGCTTATGAATATTATTTCAACACTCTACTATCCCCAATTTGAACCCATGTGTTAGCGCCGACAACAAACTAGAGGTACGTTTATAGTACTTTGCCAAATGCAGGTCATTATTGTAAAGCCTAACCACCACTTGCCAACGATAATGTTCATATCTGGCAGACACTAGAGATCCCATTGCTTGCAGGACATGATAACTATCGGACTATTAGCGAGTAATACCTTAGTAATAATGTAACTGGCTCATTGAAATATGTGGACTTATTCATAATGGGCCGGTTGTTTCTACGCATTTTGACTGACAAAACTACTAATCAGGAAAGGGTGCTCAACAAATGACAATTTGACGAATTTGCGTGTGATCTTGGTAACGCACGAGATGATACTATACCTATGCTCGCTAACTATTGCGTGAAACGTGGGTTCGCAGCAGTGTAGTTTTACAGGTCGCTCGTGATATTTTACGTCTGTTCTTGTCATATAGCGTGCTCCAGAGGAGAGATTTGGAATGCTTTCGGGGGTAAATGGCATTTTGAGCCGGTAATGTGCCATTTGTTATATCTATTAGGGCCAAACCAAATTCATTGGTCTCGATATAGCTGTTGATGATGTCCATGAAACATAGACTTATAGGCAAAATTAGTTTCGGAGATGTGCAACAGCTGGTGCGTCCGGTATTATACTGTGAACCTTCCAATAGGCCCATTGAAACATGTGCCAATATGGCCGGTATTGTACTCGACAGGGCAATAAAGGGACTACATAGAATTATCTCAATTACTGAATTCTCTAGTTGGTCTTATGTAACAAGATAATGGCGATTCCTAGGTTATTATTGCAACAATCTTCAGCATATGTTTATATGAATCCCAGATAAGGCAAACACTACGTATAGGTATTCCGGTCATTGAGGAGTTGTTAAAGACCTCATCCTGGTTGATGTATTAAGGGCCAGCGACATTATCGTGTCTCATTTCGTGCTGGTCAGCATTGAGCTTAGTGTAAATATATTTGATAAAAAAATCGTAGGCAAATTTGTCCAGCTGAATCTGCGCTACAGGACATTTACAAGCACTATCCAAGCATACAGTAGACATACTTGTCTTATGTTTGTCTTTTAGTTTGTTTTTCATATAGGGCCTCTACATAACGTCGCGTACTTACTGCAACCACAAATTAATAACCACGCATATTTAGATGCAGCACATTTACCTCAGTTTTAGCGTTATACAAATTCCAGATGAACGATATAAATGACCAATTACACGCTTATATATATAAACAGTGGCATAATCACACGAACTTGTGGTTGATGCGCAGAGTAGATGTGTTGGAAGTAAAACGATTGGAATAACGACTCATGGAAAATTATAGCAGCATAGCAAAATGAGTATGTGCAAGAAGGATATGAATATGTTGTTTGTGCAAAAAACTTGAAATGAAAGCCGTTATGACAAAACAAATTGATATCGGATCGAAAAATTGATGTCTGCTTTATTTCAGCAATTGTTGTTCTCATACCCCTTTATGTACAAAACAAAAGTTGACTGTAGAAAGATGGCAATTTTCACTGATCGAATGGCAGAGCATAACAATCGAATGACACAAATTGCATAATACTTATTGGATCAATCACCTAACTTTATTTTTGTCCAGGTTGAATCGCGCGGGTTAGATAATGCCCAGAACACTACTACAAGAATACATGGCTGTAACTCAGCGAACGATCCGTTAGATCTATACTATATTTGTGTTGCTCTCGTCTGTACGTTAGGATAAATACGAGACAAATATGAACTGAATAATGTCATACATTCAAAATTAGCAACGACATATATTCAACTTATGTTTATTTCTAAGCACAACCGACTACTGTTGGAAACATAGAATAAACAAACCCCTTGTTTTCAGACGCTGGACCTGTATTACCTATCAAGGAAACTAAATGGCATCATACTAGACTTCCGTGCCTATTGAATATCCAAGTTATATGCCTCGAATTATGAATAATGGTTCAGCCAAGATGACAGCCCTATTCTTAATATGTTCTTTTGGTGACCCCGGCGTGATTGTGTCGTAAATTGTACAACCATGTTAAAAAACAACTTTGTCACGCCAACCTTGGATCGATGCTCCAGCTAGCCATATGCTCACATACTTCACTGTCACAATATAACACCGATTTAATCCGTCTTCAAGTGGATTTGCCATGTAATCGGATGTGGAAATCGATCATCAAAATATGGTATTCAAAACACATTCAGTCCATGGAAGTAATAAGTGATACATACAGTTGCAACTGTAACGCATATTTCACATTTTTGAAAACATGTTTGCTACCATAATTGACCCATATTCGAACCATGACATGAGTCTCACATGTCGGTCATTATGGCAGGATGATGGCATTTGCCTGATTACTGCGATAAAAAACTCTAAACCACCTTCCCGCCCTGACCAAATCACACGAAGGCTTTTGTGGATGTGAGTTAACGGTTAATGTTTGCTTTCTTAATATGTAATTGGTGACATAAAAGGAGGAAAAAACAATCACAACACCAATCGATCCTAGGGCAGGATAAATTAACTGAACTAACCGCATTAAGTACGCTTACGTAGCAGGGGAGATCTGATAATGTGTTTCTACTAGTATTGGTGACCCAGTCGCTAATCAGCTAATGGAGCCGCATAGTGAGCCAAAATAGTACAGTCCGACCTTTGTTTATCCTAAATCGACTAGGTTCACTTCCTCGGGAATCTCCTAAAATTGGTATATGTCGGTAGGTCGTCTTTTCTGCGGAAACAACGAATCCTCGAAATTATTTAAGATAGCCCGATATTTAGGCTGTAATGTAATTATTTGTAGGGAGAGCGCAGGTACGCGTTGTGCACAATAACGTGGAATGGGCAGATAAACGGCAATTATTGACCAGAAGTGAATTTGTGTTGGATTCGTGAGCAATAAAGGGCCAGACACAAGCATTACTGGACCTCATTACGCGTAATGAAGCTTCGGTGCTGGTTGAGAATAGATGAGAAGGGGGTAAATGCATGTGATTACTGATAGGTGAGAGAAATGTGTCTTGCTCATAAGTTCTCATCATCGTTCGTAGCGCAGTCTCATCAAGCTAATCTGCAATCTGCAAACGAACTCTTCGTCGCTAACACTACACATTTGCAGTTGCGAGTTTCACTTTTCACAATTGCTTTAAGTGCTTAACTGCCACGATTGTAGGCGGTGGCTCGACAAGGCAACCTTATGTCATATTAATATTCATATATATTAAAATGTATGCATGTACATATTCATATTTATATATATAAATTATATTATTATATATATATAATTTAATATATGTATGCAGTTATATATATATACATATATATATATATATATTTATATATGTATACATATATATATACATATAGATATATAAACATAAATATATGTATATATACACACACATATACACATATATATACATAATGCTTATATATCGATGTATATATTTATATATATGTATATATGTCCACTGTAAATATTCTAAAACGTATGATTATCAAATCATGCCACCATTATTCACTATAACAGTATTCTGACATATTCCGAGACATTGTTGGTACTAGCCGAGTGAGTAAAGCTTGTACCTCAAACATTGAACTAAGTGTCCTGTTATCTAGGTCAAATTACATACAGCACCATATGCTGAAATCCTCTCCATATGGGCTCGATGCAGATTAAAAAATGCAAATACCTTTCAAATTCAAAACTATTTTCAATAGTGTATGGTGGTATGTAAACATTTAACGTAGCACGACTACTGACCAATATTCCGCTCGCAGTGCAAGATGGGAGATATTAGGATGCGCATCTTTCCAATGTGTACTGCGGAGCTACCCTTACTGACTTATCCATAAATGTGTTTACATTATTATCTCTGTAGACGCATGCTGATTTTCACGATAAGACATATTCAGCTTTATGAGGGGGCTGTTTGAGCAATACTGCGGGAGAAACCATTTTTAAGTGATAAAGCGGCCAAAGATAAGAAAATTATTATACATTATGATCTTTTCCGTGCTTCATGAAGAAATAAATACCAAATAATTGCTTGACACGGAATGCGTTTGCCGATGCCTCATGAAAACGCCATCTCTAATGTGCACTGCGGGTCACAGAACATCGGGTATTATAAAGTCTACCTCTGCTGTATTATAGAATAGGTTGGATACCATTTCAAAATGAAACATGAAACCGTCAAATCATTGCATCTTGGGTCGCACAGCGAGCATATTATATGAAACCTCACTCGTCTTACTCCTAACGGATATTCAACTCTTTTGCGTGGCTACTTAAAACTAATCTACCATACCCGTGGTGAGCTCAGTGCAGTGCACCTAAGAATTGCATGGTAAGATTTGGCTTAAAAGTATGTATATATATATATATGTGTGTACATTTGCGGTTGTTTTGTAGCTTTAGCTTCGTATATATCATTTCCCTCGCGCACTCTTTTGATCAAATCAATATCTGCGATGCAGAGTGTGCGTCCACACATTGAGCAATAAAGTTCATCCACCATCGTGTCAATGTGTTCTGACAAATATTAATTGAAGTAACAACGAGAAATATCGTTAATTATTAATGGTCATTCCCTGTTCATTGTATTGGTTAAGATATTCGATATGTAAAAGTTAATACTAAAGTATATTGTTAATGTGATGTTTGCATCAATATGATGTGTATTGTCCAAATGCGTACAAAAACCCCCCAAAAACCACTGTGGCAATATTGCCGCAAGCAAAGGCCATGTTGTGTTTCAAGATGATGTTTCTATAGAACGCTATTCTTCTGGGCACACAATAGTCGTCCTGCAAGTTCAAAATTGAAATAAGAATTGTCACCACTTCTACGCAGTGTGCCCAAAAATGAATTTTGCCAGTTTGGCGACCTATGGAATCACTTTCCGAGTGCGACGCAAACGATGTGAGATAACACATTGAAAACAGTTGTCCCTCTGTATTATATTCACTACTGCCTGTATATGTTAAGGCATTTTATTATGCCTCTATTGAAAAAGGTACGCGTTGAAAAACATATCACATGCGCGTTTGATGCGTTCAAATAAACAGGCTGAATCTGGAGGATAAATTTAATGGGAATAATGAAATAAAAGAAATAAAAGCTTAATATACGGGTGTTGCTGTATGCAATCACCCTATGTAGATATACAGTTTGTCTTGCAATCATGACTATCCATGTTCAATATGTTTGCACATGTAGATAAATTCCGTTTTATTTGAAGAGGAACGCTTCTGAGTCCACATAAGGGAAAAATAGCGGGGCTCGCTCACTCTTAAAATTAAGCGACAAAAGAAAGCAAGGGATCAGGTCAGGGGTGTATTAGACCTAACGGCAAACCAAAATGGTATCAAATTTTTTCCTCAGTTTTTCAAAAGGCACCATCGAACAAATACTCAGTTGGGGTTGCCCAGCAAAGGCAGACAACAAACGTGGCAAAAAACTATGGCGATACTAAATTGCATACAAGCAGCAAATAACCAGTAACTATGCAAGCCAAATCAATGGTATATACTTTTCTATGTTTGAAATTACTGGCTGCTGCGTTTTTCCGAAACTGCATATTTAGCAGATAAATTGCATAATTTATGACTCGCTTATCAAATGCGGGTGGATCTGTGTTTTGCATGAATTAGCAGAGGGAACTATATGAGCATTGAAATGTGATGTTTGAAATACGTGCAATGGCATCGGACACCGTGATAAGAGTGACGATAACGATAGGATTGTTGGTGCTGCTTCATAAACGTTCATTATGATCAATGTTGGTTCAATTCATTTAACTCAAAATAATCTGTTTGACCTGTTCTGTGCTTTTCGCGCGTAGTTTGCACTTGTATATTATGCGTACAGTGGGTCTCTAAGTTAATTAAATCGATCCATAATTGACTAGATAAGCCACCGTCAAAGTAGAAAAGCTTCGGGATTGCCTTATAATCTGTGCAATATTCTGACCTGAATGTGTAATAATTTAGGCAGACGCATTTACAGATAAGGTTCTACCGTCCTTGGTATTTTATGTAAGTTGTATCAGAGGGATAGAATAATTCATCCATAGAAACCATTTCTTGAAACCTAAACTTGCTATTTGTTCTGTTTACTGCCTACTTGGCCATTCCTAAGGCCCGATATAGCATATCGCAAAGATTTAGTGTCCCATTTATGGCGATTAAATCAAGGTTAAACAGCGACAATATTCTCGACAATGGTTTGGCACAGTATTCGACTTTGTCCTTTATTATTAGCACATAAATACCTATGTCTGAACGTCGGAATGCTCATGTTGGTTGCTCGTAAAAAAATAGCAGTAACATGCATAGAACTGTTTCTAATGAGGACATATTCTGCGTCGTTGCTCGACATACCGCGGCTTATGAGTGATAGCAAATCTCTACATACAACCGAGTGTGTTACCGCCGTTGATCAACTACAGGTTTCTACTGCGTTTATAATAACATTTTGCAGGCTGCACGGCTTTAAATTATAGGCTTATTCTACCAGCACTTGCCAATATCAATGTTTTTATTCGGTAGACAGTCGAAAAATCAATGCTTGCAAGGACTAGACAACCTACAGACAATTAGCGAGTAATACCTAAGTAATAATGTAACTCTAAATTAAACTAGCTAATTGAATTATTAAGACTTAATCATAGAGGGCCACTTGTCCCTACACAGTACGACAGGCAATGAATATCAGCTAGGATCTGGGAAGGGTGCTCAGCAATTTGATGAATTTGTGCGTTTTACTAATTTCTACCATGTGGACCGGTTTCGAAATGATTAATCGATAAGCGCCTTATCTTTTATATTAATGTGTAAAATGCGGGAACACCTGAGATCTAGACTTAATCATCGTTTACCTTTTAAAAAAAATGTGCCTGAATAAAGCCAAATCAGTTGTATCTTGAACGCATCACGAATAAATCTTATCAACGTAAATAATTAAATATTCGATTTAAAAGCAATGCCCCTAATGTGTTAGGCAAGTCTTACAAAATGCCAGCTCATGCACGATCACTATTTGAGCATATATTGAACAGTTTACACAAAGAAGACTTAAACGAGTGACCATGATATTGAACTTAGGAGAGTAATCACCTTTAATCCTATTTCTTCATAAGACAGATCGAAACAGAGCAGTCTTTTAAAACTGCTTATATAACGGAACCAGCGGCAGTTTTAATACCGCAAAATGTAAATTACCAAATCAATCGTTATCAATCATTTACAAAAGGGAAAACCGATCGCAAACAATTATTCCTAAGAGTACATTAATCGTATTCAGCTGTTCTGAAGAGTAAAACAAGCATAGTCAATGATTTCCCAAAGGTAAGACAATTGCAGTCAATCATTTCGAATTGGTAAATACGCCAAATCATTTTTTCAACGACTTTATCGGCAGATCTTTAGTTCTTCAAATTTGTTGTCTGAAGATTAACGGAAAACAATCTACCTGCTTTATTGACCATTTAAAATATTTACAGCTATAAAAGCAAGTCCGTCGATACACGGTGTGTCGATCCTTTACAAGGTTGCAGATGGTGCGGGCGCCTTCGGATAGACACCATCATGGAGACGGTCCACTAAATAGATACCCTACTTTCCAATGCAGCGAAACTTTGATTGGGAACATTTGCTGCCCAATCGGTTGTAGCACGTTTCAGATAATCATTTCATGCAATGATGACTCATGTTGTCGGGTTCATTGATTGCAATAAATGTGCAAATAACCTGGAGTACGCACACCTGTCTTAGTGAGCATATGCCCATGTGGTACACCAGAGCAAATTGGCGAGTGATCAATGTAATTAACTCGACATAATGCATTGATTAAACTCTCGATATTAAACAAATAGGTCCAAACGTTACAGAGACAAACGCAGAACAACGAGAATATAACATCCGATTTGTCCTCCATGTGATGACATGGTATTCATAATATCTGCTTCTTTTGTATCCATCAAATTAATTTATCGTCCAGCAAGGAGATTCGTGGACCGCGGCTCGATTTTTACGATTTAAGATCAAATTCCTGCTGTACAAGGCCGCTGTGTCTTGTAATCGAATGATGAGGTTACATATTATTCTCAATTCATTCTTAACTATCTAATAACGAAAACGGGATAAAACATTTCAGCAGCCGTAAATTAAACACCATACTTTCTAATTGATGATCATAATTCTGCAAGCCCGATGCAGTTCCACAATAAAGAACAAACTAGGCGTGAAAAGCTGTTGGTATTTTAGGCCTCATTGTTCTGATATGCAGAACTACTAGATGAGAAATAGGCAGCATTTTGCCAGCGGTGCTGCTTTACTTATGCAAAATATAAACACATTTGTAACCAGTAAGCGTCATTAATACCGGATGTTTTTGATTTGTCATTGAACATAAAAATACAGGGGGACGCCTAACGGTTGTTCAAAAACGTGCAACAGCGATTATGGTCAAATTGCATATTCTATTAACACTACTGTTTGCATTCATTCACAGCAAATCGAGTAAAAGTGCCTCCCAATCCTCAGGTATTCGTAGCGCATGTGATCATTGTTATTAGTTGTTCTTTTTCGGCATGCGCTGTGGTGATACCGAGGTGCGAAACGCAAGTCGGATGTATTAATTGCCAGGTGGTCGATATTAACGATCTATAACTGAACGCGCAGAGATGAAATTGATGATCCAACCTCAGCTAAGGTTGAAGTTAATGGCAAACGATGGAGAACAGAAAGCTGTTATCCGACATGATGTAATTCCTGTATATTGAAAAAGAAAATCGCTGGAACAGCTCTTATGTTGGATATGTTGAAGCAATTAATAAATTTACCTTAGCTGGGGGGGGGGACGCGGAATATGTACTGAAATAGTGATAGTGGAAGCTCTAATATCATTTATCTAGTCAGCATAAATGTAAGAAGGCAGTCTTGATTCAATTTAAAATGCATCCATCAGCGTCGTCGAAAATAGTCGAAATCAATAGGATTTATTCAGTTAGAGACAGGTGACATAATTATAGGTTATTCGTTTAACATTCTGAATTTCCAATGCCATACAGTGTAAAATCAGTGACGATACAAAAGTATATTTTGAGGGTTTGGCGGATAACTTTTGACGTTAAGAAAACTATAGAATAGCGTGTAAACATCGCACACCAAATCATTGACATTGATCCTGAGAGAGGCCCATTGTTGGCCAAAGCGAATACAAACAATAGATTCCCAGTATATGGGCTCTCACCCACAGTGCTCTCCCCTTAAGTTTACCTATAATTACGGTTCCGCTATATAGTATTCGTGGGGCCAATAAATGCTTTATCCACCGCAATGACTGCAATAAACCGACCCTTTTATATACTGGCATATTGCGTGGTACAATCGCATTGTCACGCGATATCTTAATAAGCTTTGATGCAAACCTCTAACTTCATTTGTCAAAATATGAAACAGGCGAACACAATCATCAAGATGATGAGATATAGCGATCTTTCAAGCAACCAATGCGTTTGCAACTTCAGACCATATAACTTGGCTTCAGCTGATTGTTTTCGCCTCTATTCCCTTTTGAGGAATGATATTTAAATGATTTTAAGAGCTCAATTAAAGCCAAGCAACGAGTGATATATATTGCAAAACATTTATCGAGAACGACGTATATTTCAAATGTAGGGCTCAAGCAATTATGACATATAATCGTTGTAAAAAGCAAACTGATGGCTCTGCACTGATTTTATGCTATTAATTCACTCTGCCTTTCAGGTGATTTTGACCGATAGATATTTTGGCACACATCTGTACAATATCGGTTACCCAAGGCGCCAACATGTGATTATGTGTGCGGCTGAGGAATGCTGTAACTCCGGTACACTTTATATTCTATATTCCACAATATTCATCAAGCATTTTGGATAAGTAACAATAGCTCTTACTAAGATCTCTAGCTTGCCACATATCAACTTATTGGTACATTATGCGCTTCACAGGGTTGCAGTATTGCAAACTCGCTTGAAAGACAATTTTCGCCTACATCGGGCGGTGCATTTTAGGAAATGTACCACATATACTCAATAGACGTCGGACAGGCAGAATATTGTATTTTAGGACCTGTACCAGTTTAAACTTGGTTGAAGTAGGGCTTTTAATCATAGGAGGTTACGGAGTTTTTGCAATGACGCGGTGTACTTCTCTGGTTGATATATGGTATTACTTAAATGTCCTGATATATGGAAATGTGCAATGTACACTTACATATAGACGGTCAGGGATGAAGATTAGTGCACCTGCATTTGTAAGTTAGCAATTAAGTACCACAGGGTTGGAATGCATCCCCATTTTCAATAACGCTAATACACACCTACTTTCGTTAATGAAAATAATTGCATTCGCTTTAGACGCATTGAGCAAAGCTGAAACACCGCCATGGGTGAATTTTGAAGGCTGGTGAGTTTGTTAACACTACATCTCTAATTCTTCGTATCTGAAATGGTGCATTGATATAAAACAGTGGTAAAATCAAGAATATTTAGATTTATTTAGTTTTCGTACGCTCATATTGGTCTTACTAACTAGGGAGCCCGTGCCTTTGGCACAATTTGCGTGACTGTTCGGAAATGAAAATGTTTGCGAGGCAATGTTGATTTGTGTATTCAGTCACCAGTGCTTATGCCAACCACTGTTTAATTTCTCCACCAAACTTTGCTTCAAGTCCAATATTCGTCAGCATCAAAGAGAAGGAGACAAAGGGGCCTTATGGATTTTGTTTACAACAGCAACCATGTATAATTTATCCAGAACGACGGAGGCAGCGCGTAAATAAGGTAAAGTGTTCTGATTGTTTATTTTAAAGATATACGAAGGGGACGAAACCTATTAGTCTACAAAAATATAATCATATTCCACTTATCTTCATAAGTAGATAGAAAAAATACCACCGAGCAACGAATATCATTGGGTTGCCAGCAAAAGCATACATAGAACGTGACAATAAATTGCGCACAAGCAGTGATTAACTAGCAAGTATGCAAGGCAAATAAATGGCATAGACCTTGTTATGTTGGAGATAACTGGCAATTGCATTGTTCTGACACTCTTGCAAAGTTGTGACTTAGTCATTAAATTTGCTCGGAGCTGGAATTTGCAAGAATTATCAAAAAGAACTATCCTAGGGTTTCTGATTTATGTACGCCGTACTATTTGTTTTATTTACTGCGTACTTAGCTATTCCAAGGGTCCAATATAGCATTTCGCATTTATTTAGTGTCCCATTTACGGCGATTAAATCAAGGTGTGTGAGGGGAAAAATGTAGACAATGGCTACGCACAGTATTCGACTTTGACCTTTCTTATTAGAACATAAATACCTATGTTTTAACGTCGGAATGACAAGCGAAAGTCAAGTCCATGTTGGGTGCAAATGTATTGCCCGGCATTCTCCTCGTCGATAAAAAGCTTCGAATAGCATAGCATTGTGCGTAACGGTGACATATTCCGCGTCGATGCTCGGCATATCGTGGCTTATGAATATTATTTCAACACTCTACTATCCCCACTTTGAACCCATGTGTTAGCGCCGATAACAAACTAGAGGTACGTTTATAATAGTACTTTGCCAAATGCAGGGCATTATTTTAAAGCCTAACCACCACTTGCCAACGATAATATTCATATCTGGCAGACACTAGAGATCCCATTGCTTGCAGGACAAGACAACTATCGGACTATTAGCGAGTAATACCTTAGTAATAATGTAACTGGCTCATTGAAATATGTGGACTTATTCATAATGGGCCGGTTGTTTCTACCCATTTTGACTGACAAAAAGGGATAACTACCATCAGGAAAGGGTGCTCACCAATTGCCATTTTGACGAGATGATACTATACCTATGCTCGCTAACTATTGCATGAAACGTGGGTTCGCAGCAGTGTAAGTTTACAGGTCGCTCGTGATATTTTACGTCTGTTCTTGTCATATAACGTGCTCCAGATGAGAGATTTGGAATGCTTCCGTGGGTAAAAGGCATTTTGAGCCGGTAAAATGTTATATTTATTAGGGCCAAACCAAATTCATTGGTCTCGATATAGCAGATTTAGCTGTTGATAATGTCCATGAAACATAGACTTATAGGCAAGATTAGTTTTGGAGATGTGCAACAGCTGATGCGTCCGGTATTATACTGTGAACCTTCCAATAGGCCCATTGAAACATGTGCCAATATGGCCGGCATTGTACTCGACAGGGCAATAAAGGGACTACATAGAATTATCTCAATTACTGAACTCTCTAGTTGGTCTTATGTAACAAGATAATGGCGATTCCTAGAGTATTATTGCAACAATCTTTAGCATATGTTTATATGAATCCCAGATAAGGCAAACACTACGTATAGGTATTCCGGTCATTCAGGAGTTGTTAAAGACCTCATCTTGGTTGACGTATTAGGGGCCAGCCACATTATAATGTCCGATTTCGTGTTGGTCAGCATTGAGCTTTGTGTAAATATATTTGATAAAAAAATCGTAGGCAAATTTTTCCAGCTGAATCTGCACTACAGGACATTTACAAGCACTATCCAAGCATACAGTAGACATACTTGTCTTATGTTTGTCTTTTATTTTGTTTTTCATATAGGGCTTCTACATAACGTCGCGTACTTACTGCCACCACAAAATTAATAACCACGCATATTTAAATGCAGCACATGTACCGCAGGTTTAGCGTTATACAAATTCCAGATGAACGATATAAATGACCAATTACACGCTTATATATATAAACAGTGGCATAATCACACGAACTTGTGGTTGATGCGCAGAGTAGATGTGTTGGAAGTAAAACGATTGGAATAACGACTCATGGAAAATTATAGCAGCATAGCAAAATGAGTATGTGCAAGAAGGATATGAATATGTTGTATGTGCAAAAAACTTGAAATGAAAGCCGTTATGACAAAACAAATTGATATCGGATCGAAAAATTGATGTCTGCTTTATTTCAGCAATTGTTGTTCTCATACCCCTTTATGTACAAAACAAAAGTTGACTGTAGAAAGATGGCAATTTTCACTGATCGAATGGCAGAGCATAACAATCGAATGACACAAATTGCATAATACTTATTGGATCAATCACCTAACTTAATTTTTTTCCAGGTTGAATCGCGCGGGTTAGATAATGCCCAGAACACTACTACAAGAATACATGGTTGTAACTCAGCGGACGATCCGTTAGATCTATACTATATTTGTGTTGCTCTCGTCTGTACGTTAGGATAAATACGAGACAAATATGAACTGAATAATGTCATACATTCAAAATTAGCAACGACATATATTCAACTTATGTTTATTTCTAAGCACAACCGACTACTGTTGGAAACATAGAATAAACAAACCCCTTGTTTTCAGACGCTGGACCTGTATTACCTATCAAGGAAACTAAATGGCATCATACTAGACTTCCGTGCCTATTGAATATCCAAGTTATATGCCTCGAATTATGAATAATGGTTCAGCCAAGATGACAGCCCTATTCTTAATATGTTCTTTTGGTGACCCCGGCGTGATTGTGTCGTAAATTGTACAACCATGTTAAAAAAAAAAAACAACTTTGTCACGCCAACCTTGGATCGATGCTCCAGCTAGCCATATGCTCACATACTTCACTGTCACAATATAACACCGATTTAATCCGTCTTCAAGTGGATTTGCCATGTAATCGGATGTGGAAATCGATCATCAAAATATGGTATTCAAAACACATTCAGTCCATGGAAGTAATAAGTGATACATACAGTTGCAACTGTAACGCATATTTCACATTTTTGAAAACATGTTTGCTACCATAATTGACCCATATTCGAACCATGACATGAGTCTCCAATGTCGGTCATTATGGCAGGATGATGGCATTTGCCTGATTACTGCGATAAAACCTCTAAACCACCTTCCCGCCCTGACCAAATCACACGAAGGCTTTTGTGGATGTGAGTTAACGGTTAATGTTTGCTTTCTTAATATGTAATTGGTGACATAAAAGGAGGAAAAAACAATCACAACACCAATCGATCCTAGGGCAGGATAAATGAACTGAACTAACCGCATTAAGTACGCTTACGTAGCAGGGGAGATCTGATAATGTGTTTCTACTAGTATTGGTGACCCAGTCGCTAATCAGCTAATGGAGCCGCATAGTGAGCCAAAATAGTACAGTCCGACCTTTGTTTATCCTAAATCGACTAGGTTCACTTCCTCGGGAATCTCCTAAAATTGGTATATGTCGGTAGGTCGTCTTTTCTGCGGAAACAACGAATCCTCGAAATTATTTAAGATAGCCCGATATTTAGGCTGTAATGTAATTATTTGTAGGGAGAGCGCAGGTACGCGTTGTGCACAATAACGTGGAATGGGCAGATAAACGGCAATTATTGACCAGAAGTGAATTTGTGTTGGATTCGTGAGCAATAAAGGGCCAGACACAAGCATTACTGGACCTCATTACGCGTAATGAAGCTTCGGTGCTGGTTGAGAATAGATGAGAAGGGGGTAAATGCATGTGATTACTGATAGGTGAGAGAAATGTGTCTTGCTCATAAGTTCTCATCATCGTTCGTAGCGCAGTCTCATCAAGCTAATCTGCAATCTGCAAACGAACTCTTCGTCGCTAACACTACACATTTGCAGTTGCGAGTTTCACTTTTCACAATTGCTTTAAGTGCTTAACTGCCACGATTGTAGGCGGTGGCTCGACAAGGCAACCTTATGTCATATTAATATTCATATATATTAAAATGTATGCATGTACATATTCATATTTATATATATGAATTATATTATTATATATATATAATTTATAT
Organism: Urechis unicinctus; assembly: GCA_034190875.2. Lineage (NCBI taxonomy): Eukaryota > Metazoa > Annelida > Polychaeta > Xenopneusta > Urechidae > Urechis > Urechis unicinctus. Next base: position 27,921,468 of record CM067351.1, on the reverse strand, counting down.
ATATGTATGCAGTTATATATATATATATATATATATATATATTTATATATGTATACATATATATATACATATAGATATATAAACATAAATATATGTATATATACACACACACATATACACATATATATACATAATGCTTATATATCGATGTATATATTTATATATATGTATATATATGTCCACTGTAAATATTCTAAAACGTATGATTATCAAATCATGCCACCATTATTCACTATAACAGTATTCTGACATATTCCGAGACATTGTTGGTACTAGCCGAGTGAGTAAAGCTTGTACCTCAAACATTGAACTAAGTGTCCTGTTATCTAGGTCAAATTACATACAGCACCATATGCTGAAATCCTCTCCATATGGGCTCGATGCAGATTAAAAAATGCAAATACCTTTCAAATTCAAAACTATTTTCAATAGTGTATGGTGGTATGTAAACATTTAACGTAGCACGACTACTGACCAATATTCCGCTCGCAGTGCAAGATGGGAGATATTAGGATGCGCATCTTTCCAATGTGTACTGCGGAGCTACCCTTACTGACTTATCCATAAATGTGTTTACATTATTATCTCTGTAGACGCATGCTGATTTTCACGATAAGACATATTCAGCTTTATGAGGGGGCTGTTTGAGCAATACTGCGGGAGAAACCATTTTTTAAGTGATAAAGCGGCCAAAGATAAGAAAATTATTATACATTATGATCTTTTCCGTGCTTCATGAAGAAATAAATACCAAATAATTGCTTGACACGGAATGCGTTTGCCGATGCCTCATGAAAACGCCATCTCTAATGTGCACTGCGGGTCACAGAACATCGGGTATTATAAAGTCTACCTCTGCTGTATTATAGAATAGGTTGGATACCATTTCAAAATGAAACATGAAACCGTCAAATCATTGCATCTTGGGTCGCACAGCGAGCATATTATATGAAACCTCACTCGTCTTACTCCTAACGGATATTCAACTCTTTTGCGTGGCTACTTAAAACTAATCTACCATACCCGTGGTGAGCTCAGTGCAGTGCACCTAAGAATTGCATGGTAAGATTTGGCTTAAAAGTATGTATATATATATATATGTGTGTACATTTGCGGTTGTTTTGTAGCTTTAGCTTCGTATATATCATTTTCCTCGTGCACTCTTTTGATCAAATCAATATCTGCGATGCAGAGTGTGCGTCCACACATTGAGCAATAAAGTTCATCCATCATCGTGTCAATGTGTTCTGACAAATATTAATTGAAGTAACAACGAGAAATATCGTTAATTATTAATGGTCATTCCCTGTTCATTGTATTGGTTAAGATATTCGATATGTAAAAGTTAATACTAAAGTATATTGTTAATGTGATGTTTGCATCAATATGATGTGTATTATCCAAATGCGTACAAAAACCCCCAAAAAACCACTGTGGCAATATTGCCGCAAGCAAAGGCCATGTTGTGTTTCAAGATGATGTTTCTATAAAGCGCTATTCTTCTGGGCAGACAATAGTCGTCCTGCAAGTTCAAAATTGAAATAAGAATTGTCACCACTTCTACGCAGTGTGCCCAAAAATGAATTTTGCCAGTTTGGCGACCTATGGAATCACTTTCCGAGTGCGACGCAAACGATGTGAGATAACACATTGAAAACAGTTGTCCCTCTGTATTATATTCACTACTGCCTGTATATGTTAAGGCATTTTATTATGCCTCTATTGAAAAAGGTACGCGTTGAAAAACATATCACATGCGCGTTTGATGCGTTCAAATAAACAGGCTGAATCTGGAGGATAAATTTAATGGGAATAATGAAATAAAAGAAATAAAAGCTTACTATATATACTATATATACATACATATATATATATATATATATATATACATATATATATATATTAGTATATTAATATATATATATGTATATAAATATATAGATATATACATATATAAATATGTATATATATATATATATATATATATATATATATATATATATATAGAGAGAGAGAGAGAGAGAGAGAGAGAGAGAGAGATAGATAGATAGAGAGAGAGAGAGAGAGAGAGAGAGAGAGAGAGATAGAGTATCACCATCAATCGTCTCGAAGCTACTCCTGATTAATAGGGGTTTGCGTTGCGTTATTGTCCATTGTATTCATATATTCATATCTAAATGATAATTGAGACTTCCCAACTGTTATTATGCAAGTGGCAGATGTTTGCTAAATCTTGAGCGCCCGGCGCATGCACCGGGTGTTGCTGTATGCAATCACCCTATGTAGATATACAGTTTGTCTTGCAATCATGACTATCCATGTTCAATATGTTTGCACATGTAGATAAATTCCGTTTTATTTGAAGAGGAACGCTTCTGAGTCCACATAAGGGAAAAATAGCGGGGCTCGCTCACTCTTAAAATTAAGCGACAAAAGAAAGCAAGGGATCAGGTCAGGGGTGTATTAGACCTAACGGCAAACCAAAATGGTATCAAATTTTTTCCTCAGTTTTTCAAAAGGCACCATCGAACAAATACTCAGTTGGGGTTGCCCAGCAAAGGCAGACAACAAACGTGGCAAAACTATGGCGATACTAAATTGCATACAAGCAGCAAATAACCAGTAACTATGCAAGCCAAATCAATGGTATATACTTTTCTATGTTTGAAATTACTGGCTGCTGCGTTTTTCCGAAACTGCATATTTAGCAGATAAATTGCATAATTATGACTCGCTTATCAAATGCGGGTGGATCTGTGTTTTGCATGAATTAGCAGAGGGAACTATATGAGCATTGAAATGTGATGTTTGAAATACGTGCAATGGCATCGGACACCGTGATAAGAGTGACGATAACGATAGGATTGTTGGTGCTGCTTCATAAACGTTCATTATGATCAATGTTGGTTCAATTCATTTAACTCAAAATAATCTGTTTGACCTGTTCTGTGCTTTTCGCGCGTAGTTTTGCACTTGTATATTATGCGTACAGTGGGTCTCTAAGTTAATTAAATCGATCCATAATTGACTAGATAAGCCACCGTCAAAGTAGAAAAGCTTCGGGATTGCCTTATAAAATGTGCAATACTCTGACCTGAATGTGTAATAATTTAGGCAGACGCATTTACAGATAAGGTTCTACCGTCCTTGGTATTTTATGTAAGTTGTATCAGAGGGATAGAATAATTCATCCATAGAAACCATTTCTTGAAACCTAAACTTGCTATTTGTTCTGTTTACTGCCTACTTGGCCATTCCTAAGGCCCGATATAGCATATCGCAAAGATTTAGTGTCCCATTTATGGCGATTAAATCAAGGTTAAACAGCGAAAATATTCTCGACAATGGTTTGGCACAGTATTCGACTTTGTCCTTTATTATTAGCACATAAATACCTATGTTTGAACGTCGGAATGCTTACATAAGTCATGCTTATGTTGGTTGCTTGTAAAAAAATAGCAGTGACATGCATAGAACTGTTTCTAATGAGGACATATTCTGCGTCGTTGCTCGACATACCGCGGCTTATGAGTGATAGCAAATCTCTACATACAACCGAGTGTGTTACCGCCGTTGATCAACTACAGGTTTCTACTGCGTTTATAATAACATTTTGCAGGCTGCACGGCTTTAAATTATAGGCTTATTCTACCAGCACTTGCCAATATCAATGTTTTTATTCGGTAGACAGTCGAAAAATCAATGCTTGCAAGGACTAGACAACCTACAGACAATTAGCGAGTAATACCTAAGTAATAATGTAACTCTAAATTAAACTAGCTAATTGAATTATTAAGACTTAATCATAGAGGGCCACTTGTCCCTACACAGTACGACAGGCAATGAATATCAGCTAGGATCTGGGAAGGGTGCTCAGCAATTTGATGAATTTGTGCGTTTTACTAATTTCTACCATGTGGACCGGTTTCGAAATGATTAATCGATAAGCGCCTTATCTTTTATATTAATGTGTAAAATGCGGGAACACCTGAGATCTAGACTTAATCATCGTTTACCTTTTAAAAAAAAATGTGCCTGAATAAAGCCAAATCAGTTGTATCTTGAACGCATCACGAATAAATCTTATCAACGTAAATAATCTAATATTCGATTTAAAAGCAATTTCCCCTGATGTGTTAGGTAACTTCTACAAAATGCCAGCTCATGCACGATCTCTTATTCAGCACACCAAAACGCATATATTGAACAGTTTACACAAAGAAGACTAAAACTAGTGACCATGATATCAAACTTACCAGAACAATCACATATGATCCCATTTCTTTATATGACAGATCGAAACAAAGCAGTCTTGTGAAACTGCTCATATAACGGAACCTGCGGCAGTTTTAACACCGCAAAATGTAAATTACCAAATCAATCGTTGTCAATTACTTGCAAAAGGGAAAACCGACCGCAAACAATCATTCCTAAGGGTAAATTATTCGTAGTCAAATTTTCTAACGGGTAAATCAAGCATAGTCAATGATTTCCCAAAGGTAAGGCAATCGCAGACAATTATTTCGAATTGGTAAATACACCAAAACATATGTTTTTCAACGTCTTTATCGGCAGATCTTTAGTTTTACATATTTGTTGTCTGAAGATTAATGGAAAACAAACTACCTGCTTTATTGACCATTTGAAATATATACAGCTACAGAAGCAAATCCGTCGATAAACTGTGCGTCTATCCTTTACAAGGGGGCAGATGGTACGGGCGTCTTCAGATTGATACTATCATGGAGACGCTCCACTAAATTGATACCATTGATTGGTCGTTACATTAAGGTTGTCTGCTCTGGTGAGTCACACGAGCCATGTGTACGGGCGCGAAAGTCAAGAAAGTTGCGACCCAGAAGGCTGTAACCGAGAGAAAAAAAATTCAATGCAGCGTAACTTCGATTGGGCACATTTATGGCTATTTTCAGATAAACATTCCATAGAATGATGACTCTCGTTGTCGGGTTCATTGATTGCAATAGATGTGCGAATCATCCGGAGTACGCACACCTGTCAAAGTGTGCATATGCCCATGTGGTACTCCAGAGGATATTGGCGAATGATCAATGTAATCAACTTAACATAATGCTTTAATGTAACTCTCGATATTAAGCAAAAAGTGCGACCGATACAGAGGCAAACACAGAACAACGAGAATTTAACATACGATTTGTCCTCCACGTGATGACATGGTATTCAAAATATCTACTTCTTTTGTATCCATCAAATTAATTTATCGTCCACGGCTCGATTTTTACTATTTAAGATCAAATTCCTGCAATGCAAGGCCAATATAATTTAAAATTGTTTAAGCCGACTGGGTTACGCTGTGACTTGTAATCGAATGATGAAGCTATATATTATTCTCAATTCATTCTTAACTATCTAATAACGAAAACGGGATAAAACATTCCAGCAGCCGTAAATTGAACACCATCCTTATCATTGAAGATCAAGATTCTACAAGCCCGATGCAGTTCCACAATAAATCACAAACAACGAGTGATAAGCTGTTGGTATGTTTGGATTCACTTACAGCAAATCGGGTAAAACTCAGCGCTTCCCAATCTTCGGGTATTTGTAGTGCATGTGATTGGTGTTATTAGTTGTTCTTTTTCGGCATGCGCTGTGGTAATACCGAGGTGCAAAACGCAAGTCGGATGTATTCATTGCCAGGTGGTCGATATTAACGATCTATAACTGAACGCGCAGAGATGAAATTGATGATCCAACCTCAGCTAAGGTTGAAGTTAATGGCAAACGATGGAGAACAGAAAGATGTTGCCCGACATGATGTAATTCCTGTATATTGAAAAAAAAATCGCTGGAACAGCTCTTATGTTGGATATGTTGAAGCAAATAATAAATATACCTTAGCTGGGGGGGGGGGGGGGGGGGGGGGGTACGCGGAATATGTACTGAAATAGTGATAGTGGAAGCTCTAATATCATTTATCTAGTCAGCATAAATGTAAGAAAACAGTCTTGATTCAATTTAAAATGCATCCATCAGCGTCGTCGAAAATAGTCGAAATTAATAGGATTTATTCAGTTAGAGGCAGGTGACATAATTATAGATTATTGTATAACATTCTGAATTTCCAATGCTATACAGTGCAAAATCAGTGACGATACAAAAGTATATTTTGAGGGTTTGGCGGATAACTTTTGACGTTAAGAAAACTATAGAATAGCGTGTAAACATCGCACACCAAATCATTGACATTGATCCTGAGAGAGGCCCATAGTTGGCCAAAGCGAATACAGACAATAGATTCCCAGTATATGGGCTCTCACCCACAGTGCTCTCCCCTTAAATTTACCAATAATTACGGTACCGCCATGTAGTATTCGTGGGGCCAATAAATGCTTTATCCACCGTAATGACTGCAATAAACCGACCCTTTTATATACTGGCATATTGCGTGGTACAATCACATTGTCACGCGATATCTCAATAAGCTTTGATGCAAACCTCTAACTTCATTTGTCAAAATATGAAGCAGACGAACACAATCATCACGATGATGGGATTTAGCGATCTATCAAGCAACATATGCGTTCGCAAATTCAGACCATATTACTTGGCTTCAGTCGATGGTGTTCGTATCTATTCCTGTTTGAGGAATGATATCTATATGATTTTAGGAGCTCAATCAAAGCGAAACAAGGAGTGATATATATTCCGAAAGATTAATCGACAACACCGTCATTTTCAAATGTAGGGCTCAAGCAATTAGGACATATAATCGTTGTAAAAAGAAAACTGACGGCTCTGCACAGGTTTTATTCAAATCAATTCACTCTGCCTTTCATGTGATTTTGACCAAGCGATATCTTGGCACACATTTCTACACAAGCAGGCGTCGCTATCAAAATATCGGTAACCGATGGTGGCAAACATGTGAATATGTGTACGGCTGAGAAATGCTGTAACTCCGGTACACTTTTTATTCCACACTCCACAATATTCATCAAGCATTCTGGATAAGTAACAATAGCTCTTACTAAGATCTCTAGCTTGCCACATATCAACATTTTGGTATATCATGCCCTTCACAGGGTCGCAGTATTGCGATCTCGCTTGAAAAAAACAATTTCGCCTGCATCGGGAGGCGCATGTTAGGAAATGACCACATAGTCTAAATAAACGTCGGACAGGCAGAATATTGTATATAAGGACCTGTACCGGTTTTTGCAATGACGAGGTGTACTCCTCTAGTTGATATGTTGATATATGGAAATGTGCAATGTACACTTACATATAGACGGTCAGGGATGAAGATTAGTGCACCTGCATTTGTAAGTCAGCAATTACGTACCACATGGTGGGAATGCCTCACCATTTCAATAACGCTAATACAAACCTACTTTCGTTAATGCAAATGATTGCATACGCTTTAGACGTATTGATCAAGGCTGAAACGCCGCCATGGGTGGAATTTGACGGCTGTTGAGTTTTTTAACATTACATCTCTAATTCTTCGTATCTTGAATGGTGCATTGATATAAAACAGTGGTGATATCAAGAATATTTAGATTTATTTAGTTTGTGTATGCTCATATTGGTCTTACTGACTAGGGAGCCTGTGCACAAATGTCCTTGCCTTTGGCACAATTTGCGTGACTGTTCGGAAATGAAAATGTTTGCGAGACAATGTGATGTTGATTTGTGTATTCAGTCGCCAGTGCTTATGCCAACCGCTGATTAATTCCTCCGCCAAACTTTTTTATAACAGGTCCAATATTCGTCAGCATCAACGAGAAGAGACAAAGAGGCCTTATGGATTTTGTTAACAACAGCAACCAAGTTTAAATTATTCGCAAAGATGCTTATGCAGAACGACGGAGGCAGCTCGTGAATGAGGTAAAGTGTTCGGATTGTGTATTTCAAAGATATACGCAGGGGACGAAACCTATTAGTCTACAAAAATATAATCTTTAACCACTTATCTTCCTTAGTATATTAAAAAAAACATCAAGCAACGAATATCACTGGGTTGCCAGCAAAAGCATACATAGAACGTGACAATAAATTGCGCACAAGCAGTGATTAACTAGCAACTATGCAAGGCAAATAAATGGCATAGACCTTGTTATGTTTTAGATAACTGGCAACTGCATTGTTCTGAAACTCTTTCAAAATTGTGACTCATTTATCAAATTTGCTCGGAGCTGAAATTTGCAAGAATCATCAAATAGATCTATCCTAGGATTTTTGATTTAAGTACGCCGTGATAAGAGCGATGATGACGAATAAATGGTTGATGCAGCTATATCAACGATGTAGTGTCCCTGGTGATCATATTGCTGATTCGCTGATCGTCATTTGATCTGTGCGATCTGTGCTGTTCGCGCATAGTTTGCGCTTTTCATTGTAAATTATGAGTTCAGTGATTCTCTAATGTAATTAAATGGATTCACTATTGGCTAGATATGCCCCCGTCAAAGTAGAACCACATTGCAGAAGAGATATCTCAAACAAAAGCTTCAGGATAACTTTATTATCTTATATGTTCATTGCTCTTATATGACTGTGTGAGAATAAAACAAGGCGCATTTACAGATACGGGTATATAAAGTCAGAGTATGTGACATTTGTACCGCCTTTGGTATTTCATGTAAGTCAAATCCGAAGGGCGGAATAATTCATTCATAGAAATCATTTTATGGAACCTAAATGTGCTATTTGATCTATTTACTGCGTACTTAGCTATTCCGAGGGTCCGATATAGCATATCACACAGATTAAGTGTCCCATTTACGGCGATTAAATCAAGAATAATGAGGGAAAATAATCTAGACAATGGCTTCGCACATTATTCGACTTTAAACTTTCTTATAAGAACATGTCGGAATGACGTGACGTGTGAAAGTCAAGCCCATGGTGGGCGCAAGTGTATCGCCCGGCATTCTCCTCGTCGATAAAAAGCATCAAATAGCATAGAATTGTGCGTAACGATGACATGTTCAGCGTCGATGCTCGGCGTATCGTGGCCAAAAGACAATGTTCTGGCAGACACTAGAGATATCATTGCTTGAAGGACAAGACAACTATCGGACTATTAGCGAGTAATACCTAAGTAATCATGTAACTGGCTCATTGAAATATTTGCAGTTAATCATAGTGGGTCAGTGGTTTCTACGTAGTGACAACTAGCATCTCGAAAGGGGGCTCACTAATTGCTAATTGGACGAATTTGCGTGTGATCTTGGTAACGCGCGAGATGATAATATTCCTATGCTCGCTAGCGATTGCGTGAAACGTGGGTTGGCTGCAGTGTAGTTTTACAGGTCGCTTGTGATATTTTACGTCTGTTCTTGTCATATAACGTGTTCCAGAGGAGAGACTTGGAATGCTTTCGGAGGTTAAAGGCTATTTGAGCCCGTAAAATGTGCCATTTGTTATATTTATTAGGGCCAAACCTAATTCATTGGTCTCAATATAGCAGATTTAGCTGTTGATGATGTCCATAAAACATAGACTTATAGGCAAGATGAATGTTGGAGATGTGCAACAGCTGATGCGTCCGGTATTAGACTGTGAACCTTCCAATAGGCCCATTGAAACTTGGGTTATTACATTCCGTTCTCCGCGTATCATTACGAGGTGAACAGAAACTCACAACGATGCTCGGATAGTGATTCGTTGAATATGTATAACCTTGCAAGGGCAGCAATGTGGCTATCGCAATTTACATGCATCTCAATTTATTTCAGTGCATGGCATATACTTCAACTCAAACATAGTGGCTTCGAACATTTTGCCTTTTTGGGCAAAACAGATTGATTCAGCGATACGCACTCATAACAACGTTAATGTAACTGCGACCAGAGGCACTTTTGCCTTATTTTCTATCCATCGTGTAACGAAGCTAATAAAGTTGAGTGTATTACTTATATGTCTCTTGTACAACGATTACTGAGTCGTCGCAATAGATAATGCCCAGAACTCAACTACAAGAATATTTGACGGCAGGTTGTAACTCAGCGGACAATCCGCTTGATGTATACTATATATGTGTTGCTCTCGTCTGTACGTTAGGATTAGTACGAGACAAATATGAACTTAATAATGTCATACATTCAGAATTAGCAACGGAATATATTCAATTTATGTTCATTTCCAAGCAAAAACGATTATTGTTGCAAACATAGAATAAACGAACCTGCTTGTTTTCCGATGCTGAACCTGTATTACCTATCAGGAAATACTAAAGGTATCAGACAAGACTGCCGTGCCTTTTGAATATCCAAATTTCATGCCTCGAATTAAATATAATGGTGCAGCAACGATGACAAAACAATTTTAAACATGTTTATTCGGTGACCTCGGCGTGATTGTGTAATAAATTGTAGAACTACGTCGTAATACAACTTTGTCATGCGAACCTTAGATTAATGCTCTAGCTAGCCATATGCCCTCATGCATCACCGTCACAATATAAAACCAATTTAACACGTCTTTAAGTGAATATGCCATGTAATCGGATATGGAAATGGATCATCCAAGTATGGAATTCAAAGCGAAGTTCGAGGCTGACCAGGGGCTTTTCGTGATACATAAAGTAGCAACTTTAACGCATATTGAACATTGTATGAGAACATGTTTGCTACCATATTTGACCCATAATCGAACCATTACATGATGTGCACATGATCCATTCCCTGCTTCAGGAAGAAATATAATACCATGTAATTGCTTGATACGGAATGCGCGTTTGCTAATGCATCATAAAAACGCCATTTCTAATGCGCGGGTCACATAACATCTAATATAATGGAAAAAGTCTATCTCTGCTATATTATTGAATAGGTTGGGTGCCATTTGAAAATGAAACATGAAACTATCAAATCATGGAGTCGTATGTAGCTTGGCAAGCATCATGTTTATATATTCTCTCGTCTTAAAACTAAGGGATATTCAACTCTGTTACGTGGCTACTTAAAACCTATCTACCCTACCCGGGGTCAGCTTAGTGCAGTGCACCTGCGAGTTGCACGGTGAGATTTGGCTTAAGAGCACTGTATGACTGGCAAACTAGTAGTCGCAATCGTAACAAATAGGTTTATAATTACGGTGACGCAAAATCCAGTTATCAGCACCTACAACTCTGAACTAGATTCCCCTTTAGATTGGTCTAATCAACACTTGCAGATGGGGATTTGCGTCAGGATTGATGATTGAATCTGATAAAAAGCACATTTAGAAAAGAAAACGGCATGGGTATGCTACAGTGACTGGTCGACGTATACTTACAACAACTGCATATAACTCAATCGATGGCACAAGGCAGCAGCAGCTAAATAACAAGCTAACATTGCATTAAAAAGGCATTATCTACTGATATTGTTAGCTATTTAAAGGCTCCCAATTCTACCTTCACTACATAACTCCAGGACCAAGTTAATAGGTTGCGAATGCCAACAACGTCTAGGGCACGACGCACCAATTCCTACAGCATTATATGACAAACGGGGAGAAATATCCAATTGAACTGGACTAATGGATCAGCAAAAATACACCAAAAGCACAGCAGGCACATATATATATATATATATATATATATATATATATATATATATATATATATATATATATATATATATATATATATATATATATATATATATATATATATATATATATATATATATATATATATATATATATATATATATATATATATATATATATATATATATATATATATATATATATATATATATATGGTAGTTTTTGACGCATCTATGTTAACTTTTAAAACTTCTGGGATGAGACATATTGAATGGCCTCCAATTAACCGAGTATCACCGTCAATCGTCTTGAAATTACTCCTACTCAATAGGGGATCGCGTTGCGTTATTGCTTTCATACAGCATACATATATATTCTCATCTAAATAATAATAGTGACTTCCCAGTTGTCATAATGCAATAACTTATCCTTAGAAACCATTCCATTTACTGCGTTCTCAGTAATTTCTATTGTCCGATATAGCATACCGCAAAGATTTAGTGTCCCATTTATGGCGATTAAATCAAGGTTAAACAGCGACAATAATCTAGACAATGGTTTGGCACAGTATTCGATTTTGTACGTTATCATTACCAAATAAATACCTATGTTTGAACGTCGGAATGACCGGCATAAGTCATGTTCATATTGGTTGCTCGTAAAAAATAGCAGTGAGTTGCATAAAACTGTTTCTAATGAGGACGTATTCTGCGTCGTCGGCATACCGCGGCTAAGGAGCGATGGCAAATCCTTATATACAACTAAGTGTGTTACCGCTGTTGATAAACTACAGGTTTCCACAGCGTTTATGATAAAATTTTGCATGCTGCACGGCTTTAAAGTATACCCTAATTCTACTAGCAATTGCCAACATCAATGTTTATATTCGGCAGACTTTCGAAAAATCAATACTTGCAAGGACTACACAACCAACAGACGATTAGCGAAGTTAAAATTAATTGGATTATTAAGACTTAATCATAGAGGGCCACTTATCCCTACACTATACGACAGACAATGAATATTAGCTAGGATCTGGGGTGGGTGCTCAGGAATTGCCCATTTGACGAATTTGCGCGTTTTCTAGGTAATATTCCTATACTCGCTGACAAATATGTCAAACGTAGGTTAGCAGCACGGCAGTCTCTATATAGCAACCAAACCTGCCATATTATTGCGTTCAAAAAATTATCATATTAGAGATTATATCTAAAAACTTTCACTCACGACACACAGCAAACCGATTACAAAAATTGCCATGCAAAAATTTCTTTCATAAGTTGCTAGCGGGAATTTGACGTTTTAAACCTATGTATTTGGTTACAATATGCCGCCAGGCTTCATGTTGTAAGAATCCTATAAAGACGAAGAAATGGCAGCAGCCATTTGCATGATATAGCGACGATATCATGTAATATTTATAACGAGACCACTACGAGGGTCACAGACGACATATAATGGCGCAATAAAATATATGTGATTCAATAGTGAATGTGGATAAGCCTGACTTGCTTCAGATTATATGGCAAACTGAATATTTTGCATAATGGAGGGATGTCTCGTGGGTGCTCGATATTGACATTCTGAGTGGTAGTCATAATGCAAGTGCTGCAGAATATGCAATATCGCTCATCGTGCATGATGGCTAGAGTTTTTTTGTAAAATATGTATATATGCCATGTGATAACATATTGAGCGTGTTTCACTGTGGCTCCATTGGCTGCAAGGACTCATACCATTGGACTCAAATTGATTATGTTGTTACTGATTGGCGCACAGTTTGTTTGAATGCTTCCAAAATAATTGTTCCAACGACGTAGCCCAAGAAGCACCACAAAGACAAACGGAACGCGGTAACCCCTTTAAAGCAAAACGCAATGTCATGGCATGAACTTTAAATCGAAGCAGGACGTCCCTTTGAAGGATTAACAACAAAGTACAAGAAAGTAATACTATGAATCACACCCGATTGGTTTCCTGATTTCCAACATAAACCTGTAGTTCCTCAGACTCAACTGCCTTGCCGATTGAACAACCAAAATATACGCCTTGAATTAAGAAAAACGGTGCAGCAAGGATGATAGCCATATTCTTATCTATTTATTTTGTGGCCCCGTTGTGACTTTGTCATAAATTTCAGATCCACGTTCTAAGGCAACTTTGTCACGCCAGCCTTAGATCGATGCTAACACCAGACTTATGCTTTCATACCTCACTGACAAAATATAAAATAGACTCAATATGTTATAAAATTGGTATGCCATGTAACAGGTTGTGAAAATCAATTATCCAAAAATGGTTTCATATCACCGTCAGTCTATCGAAGTAAGAAGCTAACCAGCGCTTTGTTTATTAAACTTTGTGCATTGACCTTGTCTGAAGGGGCACTTAAATCAAATGTTTCATGGTAATAGTAACGCTTATATAGCATTCTATTAGGACATATATGCTAGCATATTTGATTCATGGTATGGTGCGCACATGACGATCTTTATGTAACGGCACAAGCCTGCTATCATTAAACAAACTCCCAAGACTCCTTGTATTCACGGCACAATCCCTCTCCAGATCCGCTATAGGCCCACTGATTTCTATTTTATACGTAGGCTTTTGTGGATGCGCAGTCAGGTATAATGTTTAATGATTGCGTTTTAATAGGATTTGGTGGCATAGAAATGAAAGAGTAACAATCACCAGGAACAGCAACTATCGATACGGGTAAAGGATGAATGAACTAATGCCACCTAATAACGTAAGCTTACGTAGCCGGGGACATTTGTGGTGTTTTTTTTACTTCCTGCGTAGTCGACCTAATACTATCTAATTTGGTACAACACCTGATAACGCTCACAAATCAAATAAACATATGGATATTTATTCTGTAACTATGGCTGATGGATTCATTTACAATATCTACAGTATTTACGGTATCTACATTATCAAAACAATAACCGCTGATGTGTACCCAGTTATTAGAGATGGGCTTTTGTATATTGTGGACCAATTAGTACTGTCCGATGTCCTAGGTTAACTTCCTCCCAGTGTAAGTGTCGTTCTCTCTGCGGAAACATTGAATCCTCGAATATTATTGAAGAGAACCCATGTAGTGTTTTGAAGATGAAGACATCGACATCAAAATCAAAAATACTAATATACTCGATGACAATTAACTTTTCAAGAGGAAAGCATACACATTAGTCTGCGTCCCAGACTCCAGGGGTTCAGCTACGCTTCTCGCCCTAGAGTCTACGACACGACCAGCTCTAAAAGTGGCGCGTCCGAATATTCATTAGACACGTTCGTTAATCTTCGTGACCAATCAACGCAAAGGTTGTGACCCGGATTGACCTTAATTGCGCGTGTCTGGCTCATGGAACTGGCTTGTGATATGCACCCCCGGTTCTATGTGACGTCTGGACATTGTAGTGGTCTGCTGCCAATGAGAACACATTGAATGTGTTCTGGAATTATGGGGCGTCCCAAAAGTTCAAATTGGCACCACATCAAGCGCTTTAATCGCTTAGCTGCACGATAGTATGTTTACGTGATAGTAAGTTAAAAAGAACCAGTTGTGTGTCTGCTTCTTTCGCCGAATGTGTGATTAACGGTGCCACTCAGCGTGAAACAACAAATCTGAGTGTTGTAGAATGTGTGCCCGGCTCATAAAAGTCACTCAGCCGGTTGGACAAGTTATTTGGAAATTGTAGAACTGACCAATGAGAGACAACTACTCAAAGGTACCCGAGAGTGACCAAGAGACACGGCTTGTGATTTGAGCATGCTCCGTCCAGTTCAAGACATTAACCTCTCCTAGACTGAAGGCGAGACTAATGAACATCAGTAACATGTAAACAGCGCCCGCAGCCATCAGGCTAGGGGACCCTTGACTACCTACACATCGAAGATGAAGGAAAACCTTCATATAGGGTTTTGTATATAAATGGTTAGGGAACAAATATGTTGGTTATAAATTTTGCACAGCTTGTTAAATCTTTAACGTTCGAGGGTCCAAACATTAATTATTTCGTACAGTCGGCTCACCATTAGCCACTGACAGCAGCTTACCCGATATTTAAGTGGCTATGCATAATAAACTGCACTACAGCAAATGAACTGTAATCATTGCTTGGCAATAGCTAAATAAGGGGTAAATGAGGCATGTGATTACTGATAGGGAGTGGAATGTTGCCTTTATCGCTCACTGCGCAATTTACACATCCCAATTCGCAATCTTTAACAGCTAACAAACTCTTTTTCGTTAACATTGCACATATGCGGCTGCGTATTTCAGATCGAAAAATCACAAGATAAGCAAGTTTGTCGAGATTATAGGTGGCGGGTGAATAAGGCAACCATATAATGACCAAATAATTTTAAGCAGCTCAACTCGTAATTTATATGATAATATTTTTTTTAAGCAATCATTGCCCACGTACAAATTGTGAGTGATATCACACAGCTCGTAGTTTTTTATGGCTGACTGTAATTCTATCCGGGTAAGAGCAACATACGGTGGCCGTCAACTAATTTGCTGAATCCAGCTGACATAATCCATGTAGAGACTAAGAGCTTAACTTGAAACCGATATGAATTTCTGGAGTGTAGAATGTATGCCGATCTTCGCATATATCGGCAGCTTGCTGATTTGCTATTACTTATTAGATGAGTATAGGAATGAAACCAAATAGAAAAGCATGAAATACGTAGGGGAAATATTTCATTTATATTTATTTAAATTGCCAATTTGGGCTGTGAAGCAACCGTGGCTTGCTTATTATTGTAGTACACTAGCGTAAGCAAGACACGGTTGTCTCATAGCCGACAGCCAGGATCAGTCATATCCCTGCTGCAAGATCATAGCCTAACGAACCATTCGCCCATGCGCTATTATCATCCATTTACGCTCACATTATAATCGGTTTCTGATTGAAAATGTAATCGTCTCACTAAGAGTTGTATGTTTATGTTTAAATCTCGCTTCTTCTGTACCGTAGAGCAACCGAATGTTATATGCTACGCATATTGGACATGGCCAATGGTTGCATGGACTCCAGGCATACGGTACAGGAGCACTTATTGTAGAAATAATCATCAATCAAATTTCCTTGCTCATTCAGTAAATGTCAGCAGACGTGAAGCGAGATTATTATGTAAAATATGAGTCTTCAAAATGAAGAGGTGTTAAACAAATCGTGCAGACTTGCTTGCAGGCTACATTCAATTATAACTAACAGTTTGGAACCGGTATTCTGCCCATGTAAATATGATTATGTGAATCCGTCCCAGTAATGCAATTGTTAGATTATTGCGCACCGCATTGTTTTTGCAAGTCAAATCACAAACATCGGCAATGCAATCTTACAGATTGTGCTAATATGTCAAAGCCGATCTATACATATTTTCGTCCGGCCACATCAGCAGCAACGATATGAACTGAAAATTTAATTGCCAGGTCCTAGAATCTGTGTCATATGCCCTGGAGAATAATCATTCGATTTCCCCCCCTTGAAGCAACGCATTAAGTATTTGCAATTCTATTCGTACCTATTGAATCGCTGCAGCTGCGCGACCTTTATTAATGAAATATTGCTGACCTTCAACGCAAACGTGATATGATTTGGCAGCACGCGAGGAGCAGGAATATCGTTCACAGAATCTACTCGGTAGATGCAGCTTACCTTAAGGATTATTATGGTCCACTATTTGTTGCGCGATTGCTTCCAGCTATGCTATCAATATTGAAAGATAGTGCAGAAAACGTTCGACATGGGTCACGGAAACATACATTTAAGAATATGGAAAAGCATGCTTGTGCAAACATTCAACGTGAATGCGAAGCACAAAAAAACCGAGAGTTCAGTGAAGTGAAGGGCACAAAGAGGTAGTGGTGGGGCCGCGGTGGGGTGGGGGAGAGGGCCACAACCGGAGGTTGCTTTGATATTGATATCATATCAAATGATATTGTAAGAATTGGCGCTGTTGACTGTTGTTACTTGCGACCTTCATTTCGGTACGCTATTTCGAACACCGGTGAAGCGTCAATCGTTGTCCGTTGAACTTATTCTCTCACACCATATGCATTATGATTATCACAAGCATTGAGCAATAACTACGAAACGAGTGCTTGGTTTCTTCTTATGATCAACAGACGTACCCATATATCTGCTGAATAAGCTGCTTGAATATCACATTGTTGGATGAAGATAATGCATTGCGTTGCTGCGCAATTATGGGGTGAAGATGGATTGTGTGTCTTAAGAGATCATGAAGAAAACTCTAGGTTAAAACAACTAAGAAGGCCTGATTGAATTAGTTTTCACACTCTTGCCGGGTTCCTTGCGCATATGGCGCCTGGCCAAGATGTCTTTTGCAGCCGTTATGATATACGCCATAAGTATCCAGCATATAATTGGTTGTATCTGTTGGTCAGTTTTTTATGCATCCATTGAATTGTAAATTGGCTCTCTGTTGCAGAATCCGACGTATTTGAATAAATGGCATTTGGAAGTGTCATATATTTTGACAGCGTTTGTTAACGTGTATGAAGGTATCATTCCGTTGCACGAGTCGGTTGGTTCTTGGTGCTATGATCGAAACTCGGGGCTGATCAGTTATCCCGAGTAAGCATATTCAACAACTAAAGGGAATGATGTGTTCTCTGCCAGGAGAAAGAAACAAGGTCATATGTACGGAGACCTGCAAGGTAAAGCAAGCAACCAACAGGCTTCAATGGCTAATGATCTATTTGAGCTTCTCAATTGTAAATATATTTCAGTTGACCTGAACTTGGAGAGGCTGGATGATGGCAGTGGCATAGTAGCCACTTTGATGACCTACAGGCCCCAGTGGTACCAAGAAAGGCGGGTGAAATATAACAATGCTGCTGATGCATCTAAGATTCACACGCGATTCATATTCGTGTCAAGAACTAGGAGCCAACATGCTTCTTTTGATATAAGGCAACTGGCTCTAAGGTGCTCTGAGTGGTATTAACAAAGCAGCAAGACAAGAATGTTTGTTAGGCTGCCTTCAAAATAGAGGGCATTGAATTGATTACGGAGCGTACACTGATAGGGTGATTTCCCTGGGAGCAAAATATCACCTCAAATGGCTCTAGATGCTCTAAAGTCAGGCGAGATGGGCAGCTTAAAGATACGGACATGAAAAACAGGACTCATTTCATACTATTGCTCTTGCTGAGTTTATGTTCAAAGTTTCATATTAATACGGAACATGTTTTATGATTTTGCCATACTATAACTTCTAATACCTAGCCTATCGGCATAGTGGGCAACCACTTGCTGTTATTGTAAATTATACACTCCAACCAACCGTGATAGTTCTAGCGCAAAATCATAGTAAGCTAGAGCAAACTGCTTGAAGTGGTGATTGTGGTATTTCGTAATTTTGTCTTCGCTTTTTGTAATTGTCAGGCAATTATTCAGCTTTATGTAAGCTCTACTGGTCGAATTAGTAATCCCTCTTCAGCTGCATTTAACATAGGATAAATCTGCAGCGGCACACGTCGTGCGCGCCATTGCACAATAATATCCTTCATCTCATCATTGCATAGCGGACTAGAAACACATGGGGCATGTGGATCCGGATAGACGCGAGTGCAATAGGCTTCTGGTCGTTGTCCTTCACTTAGGACCCCATCTGTATAACTACTTAGCCATACTAATAGCTAGCAAGGTGGGCTATCGGAAGCGTGAACCATTTTATTTGAAGTCTTATCTGCCCGCAGCATATAGACACTTGGATACCACAACGGATCATCTCGACATAATGCTTATTGATATCCGCCGACAACATGGTATGTTGCCCTTTCATTCTCGGTGCAGCTTGTCACATGTAAATTGTCTTCGCTTCATAAGTCCTGTCATGCAATTCAAGTTAAAATGGTTTTTTTAAAAGACTGTGAGATCCTAAGAAATGTGTATTTAAGGGCAAGCAGAGTGTTAAAGTCACTTGAAAATTAACTATTGCAACTAGAAACGGTTCATAGAGTGATTATCAAGAGTGACGTTATCACTCGGCGTAAAATATCCAGTGGTTTTGCTCCGTTGAGATAAAATATAACTTCCCCATGATGGAATGCGACTTCCGTTTCCACTCGCTGAACTTATAAATTATCAACGAATACTGACGACGGCAACATTAGGCCATTAAATGATATGTGGCCATACAAAAGCGCCGTTCATCGCCGGTAATGAAATAGAAATCGATTCACTGTGGCATAAATACATTCGGTTACAGCATGACATAAGACCGTTGTGTCTGAAAAAATACCGCACTTTGTCTCAAAATAGTTCTGGCGCTGACCTTCTGGTCATGTAGAAATGTTTATGGCGTCCCAATCCGATGCCATTTTGTGATAGGTTTAATGGGTGAAACTTTACTTTGACACTGTTACAAAACAATATTATTAATACCTCCAATATGGTGTATGCATGCCGTATTTTGTTTCCTTAAACGATATGCGTGTGAGTTTATCGTGCCTCCCTGAACTACCAAGAACCTTTGCTGCAGTCCCCATTAACGCAATGATTCGCTTATGAATTTCCTACATCAGAGGCAATGATACGTTTCCTTCGCCATCGATTTGTGTAAGAAGTGGAAAATGTCCTAACTAAGGACAATATCACAGCACATGATCAAGTTAATGCAAGCATTAGTCCTGAGTAGCACATCCTGTACGTCCAGTCGATGTAATTATTGATTTACATTTATTTGGTCTTGTAAAATAACTGTTTGTAAGCTATTGTAACTGTCGCCACAACACAATAAACGTTGGACAGCTTAACGATATTTTACGACTGTACCAACCTTGGTTTGTAATGCAGGTAAACAGAGCGAGTCAGAATAAGTGTCACAAAACACCCATTTTGTGGAAATAAAGGGCGTTATTTGTTTTATTTATAACCTGTTACACCATTCCATGGGAGCCGATATAGCATATTGATTTATATATTGCCCTGTTGGCTGTCATAAAATCAAGGCGGAACTGCGACTGCAACCTTATTCTCTTTTCTATGATCGCATTAAAACTAAACCCTAATTGCAATTTCTCCCCGATTGCTGTTTTCTTCACAAGAACGGACACTTTTAAGGGTTTCTATTAAGTGAAGTGAATATATAGTTTCGTTATAACTCCCATTTATGCGGTTAAAACTTGCTGTTAGAAGGATTTTATAAATTGCTCTTGCTACAACATGTATCAATAGCAGTTAAAATACTTGTGCCGCAAACTAATGTAAAAGTGCACATCATTGTGGACGTCAGACTTATGTACAAACATCGCTACATGCGCCATATTTTAGAACGTCGAAGGCGTTGGTCCGTCAAATTAAAGCGTTACAATGGACCGATATTCCTTCACAAAGCGTCATTGACAATGCCTGGTGTATCTTCAACTTGTATTGCTTCCATAACCCTATTTAATGTGTAGAACAGAGTCCCAGAGGGCAAATAAAAATATCCAATTAAGATTTAATACTTCCGGTTACATTAATAGTTGACATAAACCATCATAACATACGGCTCTCGTTTATTTTATATAAGCATTGCACTCGGTTCGCTTAACACTACTTGTTTTAGTTGTAGCATCATGATTACGTAAGTGTCCTCTTTTGGTATTACTATTAATCTATCGAAACGTTTATTATTCTTCCCGCTTTAAATGCAACTCTTTTGACACTAACTCGAAACGCCGAACTAATAATGCTTGCATTAGCAAGGTTACCCTGATAAAATTATTGTTTTTATTTTATTTTCAAATCTATATTTTACCACGCAACTATTGTATTTGACCAAATTGCCTCCGTTGTGTTTAACATCAATGGACATTGCCTCTGTTCAATACATCAACAACCGATATTGCCAAAATTGGTGTAAGCTTTACAAAAAAATATACATAAACAAAGTGGCATAGATACACGCATTGCGCTTTTATATCTATATCAAAATAATTATAAAGGCAATATAAACTAATTTGACTATGAAATCCATTATATTGACATTATGATAAATGTTAGGCGGTATGAAATATTTGATAACGATGAAACAGATATCACTATATGCGTACAATGGAAAAAGGTGGATTAGTACGGTGGTTCACATGATATTGCATTTCCATTCGTCAATCATTTTCATGCAACAATACTAAGCCTGCGAAATACCCAGAGTGCATTTCTGTTTTACCAATAATGTAACACACGCACACTTATGATTGAATGTTATGGGAACAATAGTCAATGCTTTTTTTGTGCTATATGAGCAAAATGAAGAGTGCTGGCGATAATTCCAATGTTTTAACTGCTCGTAGTTCGCAGGACATGTAATGTGTAAGTACTAATAGTTACATGATATTGCATTTCCATTCGTCAATAATGTTCATGCAACAATACTAAACATGCGAAATACCCAGAGTGCATTTCTGTATTACCAATAATGTAACACACACACACACTTATGATTGAATGTTATGGGAAAAATAGTCAATGTTTTTTGTGTGCTATATGAGCAAATTGAAGAGTGTTGGCGATATTTCCAAAGTTTTAACTGCTCGTAGTGCACAGGACATGCAATGTGTAAGTACTTATAGTTAGTCAGTAGTACAGGCATTCCAATCAGCAAAACAGAGAGCAACACCAGCCTATTAAATATGATATTTTGGGGCAATCATTCAGCGCCATTAAATGATATTGTTTGAGTACATAAAGAGCAGAAAGTATATTTCCCACGTAGGACTAATTTCTGTCTAGGTAGGGTATTATTTATTTTATGTTCACAAATGCAAATTCGTCCACAACTTTTTCATGTCTAGTGAGGTTATGATGCAACTGTCAGAAGGATAAACGATGTCCGGTCCGGTTTTGGCGATGACTCAGGACCTCCAGTATTGTCAAGTAAGCTATTTGAACATTAACTATAGAGTTGAGCATTAAAATCATTAACAGCAGATCGATAAGCCGGAAAGAGTCTGGGTAAAATGAGATGGTTATAGCTGCACCTGTTTAACACCAAACTGATATTGCTTTACAGTAGCTGTCACGGTTTACACTGTACGTTTACAACATTATTTGTGGAGCATACACTATGCACCATCTGAAATATACTTGCTAACAAACTGACGTATTTTACATAAACAATTTGGGAAAGCAGGCGTCAATTGCTCCCCTCCATGATTCCAATCCATTGCATGCATCAACCAGAAGTAGTTCTTTACATGTTTTCCCCTCCATACGAACAGAAGAGTATCATAGTACATAGGGCTGCTGATAATTACCATTAATCACGGCTGAACAAGTTTAAAGGTCTCATTTACATCCGAATTTCGCTGGTAAAGAGCAACGAAACTTGGAACACCACAAGTTGGTGAAGCATTCAGCACTAAGTCATTCTTCATTTTCTCAGATATGTAACAACACACACCAAATTCATGATGCACTGGCATCATACTCGAAAATGATTGATTTGTATAGAATCGTAGCGCGTAAATAGGCCGCTATACAAATTCACATGTGTCATTTTCTTCAAATTGTTCTTTTTATTCTGCGGTGTTATTTTCTTGGTCTACGCAGACAATGTTGTACGATTATGGAAACACCGATGGCAGCAGTTTACAATCTCAAAAGCAGTGCAAGTCCATGAATGTCTTTGGGTTTGCTGGGTAATTGAGCTTGCGATGTGATCAGAATCTGAAGGTATACTTCTCTTTTTGCACTCGCAATTTGTATTCTCAACAAAGGGTACAAGGTATCATTAAGTGACATTTCGTACTTTAGGGCACATTTTTTTTATCCATGGTATTCTGTGGCATATTTTCTGCTATACATGCACCTTACTCTGCTGTATATGTGTGTTGATAGTTTTTCTGTCGGCTCTTCTTGCTAATTGATTTCGATAGGTTTTTGGTTATTGTTAACGTTATAAACAGCAGGATCCATGTTTTATGTATTCATGCAGATTCGTCATGCATGTTATAGTGCTGTAGTGTCACATCCTGACTTGGAGTCGGTATAAGCTGTAGTAAGGCACCTGAGAGGATGACTGTGTTGATTACATGGTTATAAGGTTTGCAGGTAGCTAGATACAATCATTGAGCCAAAGCGTTATAAGATGTAGTTAACACGGAAACTAACGCAATTATAAGACATATTACTAGAATTATAGTCGACAATGTATAAACCAAAAAATTGTGGGGTCGTCTAAATCGGTGATTGAATCGTCATGCCTACCATATTATTCCGATGTTTTGAAGTGACCAAGGCATTGATATGTTAAAGTGAATGCCTACTTGTATTTGTTTACCGAGGCAACGATGTTTTTGTGCGAAAATAACATTATGAGGTAATACATTGCTCATTTTTTAATCTGAAAAATTGCTCTTGCTCGATGGTAATCTAATCTGGTTTATGTTTACATCCGTTCACAATGGTTCCTAGACAAGAACATCTATAAATGACATTGTTGAGGTTTATGCGGAAAGATTTCATTACATTCGGGGCAAGCAATACATCTGTTTAACTGGGTTTGCTCAAAACACTTTACTATAGATATGGTGTACGTTCGTCCAAAAACACGTTGCTTACCATTACGAATAATATCCTCAACAAACAAGAGGACCCGGTCGATCGAGAATCAATCGATGACAGGGCGAGTTAATGTCGATCATTTCATTATTATAGGACATATCTCAATGCCTTCTGGTAAGCACATGCTGTGAGTTTTGTTTTCATGTTTAAACTGGGCATTTTGGAGATGAGAGAAACCCCTTGCTGTCATTATGCAGAATGACTGGCATCAAAACAGAAATATTAAGTAATATACGAAGCTATAAATATACCTGATTACAAAGCAGAAAGTAGGAATAACATATTGCTAGCTCTATTGAGACATGTATCTATTTACAAAGCCAAGGAAACATTTATCATAGTTAATTGTGCAATAAATCCTTAGAAATAGCTTTATAAGTCAAGTGAGTCGGGATAATGCAGCCACAGATGTGATTGTCTGTTAACGCTTTGACTTCCAGTGATGCCGAACTGTTGATTTCAAATTAAGTACGATGTTGCCGTGCCGAGTGCTAGGAGAACTCTACGGCATCTGCTGTCGAGTGAAAACCGAAACAATGTGACTAAATGCATATATTCAATGAAACAACAATGCAAGGTCCATCAACACAGTAGCTGGCATACGTCCAACGCAAAGAGAAGTAATGTATAGCACGTTCTTGTAAAATAGCAATATAATTAAGCCCGCCTATTGTATTGTAATCAAATAATAAATATCCGCATGATAAGATAAACTAAACTTGGTGGTTTCTTTATATGTTTGATAAACATGTATATTTGTCACCAATTAAATGAATTACAAGCATACTCAACTGGAAGGCGCTCAACTACTAAAATCTATGAACGGCTCGAAAGGATCACTGTTGTAAAGTAAGGTACAAGAGTTATGTATATTTTAATTGGTAAATCCCATATTGCATTCGATTGATACGTTTTGTGTATCTAAATGGTACGTATTAAACAGGTATAGCTCGTGCTAGATAACTGGTAGTGACTTCCGACGCTCTCTTTCCGCACCGATGTATTATAAATTGTGTGTCGCGTCATATAACTATCGTGTGATTTTCGTTTGCTGTTTCAACCACACTATATCAATTATCGCTTTGATATGATATATTCAAAACTAAAGACACTGGACCCTCTAGAATAAGCGATGTTGATACTGTTGATATTAGGCTCGATACATCTGTTGTTTGTAAGAAGCATTAAACTCGACGCATTCGAGCTTCGAACTCGGGCAATATTAACCAAAATGGAGATAATAACGCAATGACTATATCAATAACGGTACTTTTGTGTTTCAAAGTACTTTATCACGGAGAATGTCTATAGCCAAAGCACATCAATGAAGTTGGTTACGACTGAGCAAGTTGAATGATGCTCCATTTTGTTTGTCAGGACAGGAAAAAAACAAGACGCTGACAAAGCTTTTTGTTTGCTCAATTGTTCAAAAGGCACCATCTGAACAGTGACTGGTAGATATATTGTACTTTACACCCTTGTCTAACGCAGAATGTAATCACAGAGACCGCGTTATCTAGCTCGGCAAAGGGTTTGCGCTACGCCCCGACCACTTTCTAAGCCAAGTTGATGCTAACAAATGTAAAAAGATCCAAAGGGCTTAATTGCATTACAGCATCAGCTCTGGGTTTTTACTCTGATATCTAGTTTTGTCCATGGTGATTTGCCGCTAAGGTTCTTAGGCTGCCTATCAGCCTGGATAACTGCCAATTACACACGCAATGCTACCTTATGTATATGGAATCCTTACAATATGTTCTTATGAACAGTTATTAGGGAAAACAAGATAACATCTTGATAAGCAGTGTCGAATGTGTTATCTAACGGCTTTATATTTAGGAGCATTGCATGTTTTTCTGCGATAACACAAGCCGCTAATAATATAGTTGGTGGTTTCAAATCGGAGTATCACAAATGAACTCCGGGAACAAACCTTTCAGTAGATGTATCGACCCATGAAATAATGATATCAAGCGTTCATGATTTAGGATAGGTATGAGCTATATACCGTGAATGTAAAGCCTGAAATATTTTACAAAAAACAATTTAACGCGCTGTGGAATCATCACAACTATTGTCATATCTCTTTCAAAACAGCAAGTCACTAAGGCCAACATTGACAGTGGTTCGTCCGCCAATGACATTTGATTTAACTGTTGGGCCGTTCTCTTAAATATATATATATATTCGATACAAATAGAGACGGAGAGAAATATATATAGAGAGAGAGAGAGAGATAGAGAGAGAGATATATAGTAGATAGAGATAGAGAGATAGAGATATAAAGATATATATTAGATAGATATATAGAGATTTATAGATATATATATATATGAGATAGGGAGATAAACATATATATATTAAATATGTATATCTCTATACATCGAATATATATATCCATATATATATATACATATATATATAGTCTCTATATATATATATATATATATATATATATATATATATATATAATATATATATATATATATAAATATGTATGTATATATACATGAACGATATATATATATATATATATATATATATACATATAAGACCATATAACACATGAGGTTAATGTAAGCATGTGTTGGACGCAGACCGTTTTAATTGTAATCTACACTCGACGCAGCTAAGATGATTTTTGGTTAGCCTGTCCAATATATGTTGACAACTATATTTTGTGTTGTCCTATATGACAGTATATCTATGATAGTTCTGTCACATTCAACATCGCATTTTGCGCATTAGAATACTTTGATAGCGCTTTCTTGGTCGCTGAAAGATCCAAGATGTCACAACTTTGGAAACACATAAACGAATTTATACGCACGCAATATAATGCTTATATCGGGCCTGGTATTTGACGGAGGTTAATGGATATGATGAGAAGTTCGGTCCATGATAGTTCTGTCACATTCAACATCGCATTTTGCGCATTAGAATACTTTGATAGCTGTTTCTTGGTCGCTGAAAGATCCAGATGTCACAACTAAAGTAGAATTTATACGCACGCAATATAATGCTTATATCGGGCCTGGTATTTGACGGAGGTTAATGGATATGAATAGAAGGGCTCCAATATGTTAATACCAATTAACGCTTCCCCAACCTACGGGGATGCTTTGTTTTGGAATATGATTGATGAGATAAGGCTCTGTAGTTGCGGTTCATTAGATCATGTTCTACCGCCAGGAGTGGCATCAGATCGACCGCGAGGGTCAAGTGACAAATGTAACTTATGTGATTTCAATAAAATTGCTAAGTTATGATGGATTGTCATATGCAATATGATGTAATTTGTTCGCCTACCATATCAATAACTCATCGGTTGGTTGTAGAACTAAGAAACTGAAATTCAACACATGGCATGATGTGTCCCTCCGATATAAATAATGTATACTACGTCCAGTAACATAGGTTTGTAAGATGCCCCTTTTCTATGCATTATCGACCTTCTACATGGCTAGCATTGATCGGTAGCATTTACGTTAATGCTTAGTATACTACCAGGTTTGTTAAATTCATGAATAAAAATATGTCGAATTCGGAAGAGCGAATAGAAATATGCGGCGTACTTTTTACCACGCTCGTTATAGCATCCGTTTTTCAACTAAACAGGGACGACGGAGATAATGCATGAATAATTGAATCTAGCCTTGCAAGCATTTTAGAGCAGAGTAAGGATTATCCATCGTAATGAACAAGACCGAGAGAAATATCAAGGGCGACATCAGATCAGCTCTTGACTTTTGGGATCATATTTGGACGCAGGCAACCTGGTTTTGTGTGACAAGGTTTCGATAATGCATATTGCCGGCTAAATGCTATCAATGAAGTTCAATTATGGCTGCCGTATTTAGCCAAATATTCAGAGGAAACCGTCCAAAACCCCTCGCAAGCTGATTGTGAATAAAGTCCGGTCACTGTAATGGTGGCTAATGTAAATTTCAGCAACAAATATGTTACAAAATCGTCGATACATAATTATAAAGTGGATTAAGATTGCTTGTTTGATGCTTTTTCGATGCTTCAGGTGCTGCTGGGGTGGCGGCTGTATGGCCACAAAGTTGTATTGCTGCTGCTGCTGTAGATTTATTGGCGATCAGTTTGCAACGCAAAACGCCGCACCAGGTTTGTTGTCCAAGTAAAAAGTAACTCGATACCCACCCGATGCCCAGCAGCCGCAAGGAGTCCTTTCTAGAAAAGATGAACCCTGGCATTTGTGATTTTAGAAGCAATAATCCGTCTAGCGCTTGGGGCTTTTAAGGGCTTTCAACATATATTTACATTGTCGCTGCAGAGCTTTTAAAAGCATACGGCGCAATTTACCCATTACTTTGTTAAGCCAGCGAGACAAATCAACTTAGGAACACATATTGCATTGCTTTGCAATCGCTATCGAAAACCATGCCTGCTCTTGGGGCTTTCGCTAACCGTAACAACGTTATTCATTGGTTCAGCTGGTTACTAGGTGCACATTGTCAGGCGCACGTTAATTCAGTTTCATGCTGTAAGATTAGTTACATTGATAATCATTGATGTAAATAAGACCCTAGTTTTAACATTTAGCATCGAACATCTCAAATGCTGCATTACTGCTTAAATGATGCCTCGCTTATTTATAACCGTGTGAAGCTGCGGAGAATTAATCAAATTGCTTACTTTGTAATATCTGTCTCACGATTCAGGTGATAACTAGACAGTAGCAATGACACTCGGGAAAGGTTATGCATTTAGATCCCCAAGCGAGCCTCCTTCAAACCGTGAACGACGCAACTTGAGGTGACGGCACGTGAGTATGTGATCTTGTGTGAAGAGAAGTACACTCAAACAATCCATGCGCATTTCGAGCATGATGAGCCCTGTAACATATTCAATGGGCCAACGTTACTGCTACGGGAATAAAGTCTCTAGTTGCTTTGATCTGTGGATTAATCTGTGCCTACATGCGTCGCTGGTAATGTGCTAGCATTCTAAGAAATGGGTCCCTGGCCTTAGCCTCAGAGTCATTGCCTGTCCACCATATTATTTCGGCAAATCCTTCAAATTTACGGGAATACTATTTTAGAAATATATGGTGCTTTCCCATGGCGGCAATTTGTTCCGAATCTATCCACGAAAAACTATTAGGGATACTGTTTAGGGAATGTAGCAATAATTACGCCCAGCAATAACAATAAATCGCACATTGATCAGAAGACGCATCGTTAAATCCATGATACAATACAACCCTCAAACCTGCTCCATTTAGTCTGCGCGTTTGGAATTAGGTGTTGGTAAATTGATCCATGCTATTCATGAAGTATATGCTGGCTCACCGTAACACATTGGTACAGCACATATTAGCTGATTACTGCGTACGTTACGATCGGCAACGAAAGTCTCTTGCAAAAAGCATCGTGATAACGGTAGAGCGAGCGACAAAATAGCATTGTAGTAGCTTTGCACCATGTCTGTTGAATCTCAAACATGATGCTTTATTCCCGAAAATACAGTTTCCCATTGAGATTCTTTGAACCTGGGGAATTGACTGTGCCACATTTCGTGTGCATGCTGCTTTGTTAGCCTGCATGGTGAGTCGCTTCTAACGCTTTTAGCGCCAATACAATACAAATAAATGAACCTCATGCAAAGCTGCAAAGTCTGAATCTACTGAGACAGGTTGGTAATAAAAACGACACAGCCCTATTCAGCAGAATAAGGAAACTTTTCATTAGAATGCACTCACCTTACCCGTCCGAGATGCTATGGTCATGTGTGGGGAAGCATTTTAACAATCCAAGATATAAATTAGATTGACGTGTTACACAATGCATAGACTGGTCATGCGATAGATGAAAATGGCAATTACATGCAAGTATACTTTTGACTGACAAATGCTTATTGTTCGCTGCAATATGGGATGAATGCAAGCGTATACTCACTCAATATGCAACGAAGTGTATGCGTAACAAGCTTGTTTGTGTTTGGGGCGCAATGATCTTTCGACCGATTTTACTTGCTGTAATACAATGCAAGTTCTTCAGATGTTTTAAAATATATAGTCATTGAAATGTACTAAAAACAATTCAAGTAAGGATCATTGTGAAAGAGTAACTCATGTCTTACTTAGACCGTTATTTTATTTGCGCTTGCCATCAGAACCACCTTACCTGAAACGTTATTAATAGATAATAATTTGCGCTCTACTCTTTGCTCTTCAAACTATAATTTACATGGCATGGCACAATACAATCGTACCACATAGCGCCTGTGCGACATAGAGCATCATCATGCCGTCTACTGCCGCCCCCCCCCCTCTCGTACTTTTTGTTGATGTTGCTTTGGCTCAGTGTCAACAGCCCATTGCTTCGGCTTAATTTCTCACCTGATATCATACACAATATTTCGAACAAACAGAGGGCACGCCAACATGAAACTCGTCACATTAGACACACGCCAGACAAAAGGCCCAATCCGGCTATAATAACAAAATGAATATGCACAAGAAAACTGTAGTGAGCGGACATTTTTCGATCTGGATCCTCTCGAAGATTTAAACAATATGAATGATAAATACTGCAACCCCCATGCCGGCCCGCATAAAAATAAATGGCGAAAACTTCTATTTCAAATTTTTTGTACGAAATTGGCTGATGTTTTGTCGTTGGTGATAGGGCTATCGAATCTTATATTGTTATCACTGCAAATTATTTGACGCATAAGAAATAATGACAGAATTCATAAGCGGTGCAGACAAAGAGGCTGTTATCTAGCAGTGATGTCTACCGCTTGATAGATTAAAGGCCAATGAACTGCTAACATGCCAAATCGAAAACGGCCATGGTCGGAATACCGTTGCATCTGTCTTGTTTCTGTTACCAAACTTAAATCACTTGACTATATAAAGGAGACCCCTATGAGACCTGCCCCTATATGGCAAATAACAACAGCATTCGCTACCCTTCCCTGTTTATACGATATATAGACAGTCGGTCGCATATATGTCAATTCACATCGCCAAGTACGTTTCCTCGCTGTCGTGGAAATATATCATCCCGTGGATAATGTGCACGTAATATTGTCACACTGCTTATACAGGAATCCCACTGGATGCACTATACACCCCTGTAGTTTATAGATAAAACAGAATAGCAGCGACAAGATACTCATTGTTTACCTGCAAATGGAAACAAAATTCGTCTGACACACAATGTGAATAACAGTTATTAGCTTAATAGATCGGTGTTGTAGTGGGTTTATTAGCTGTCGAGGCAATTGATATTCCGTACGTTATTGCTTTATTGGGTGCCAATGAGATCATTCCACGTAGCTTTCGTAAAATGAACCTGATAAAATATGTTGCTTGCGTCGTTAAGGGTTGTATCTGTCTGGAATTACTGACAAAGACATAGGCAGTCTCTTTCAATAAAAACTTCGCCGCATTGCAAAGCAATGTCATTGACGGATATAAATGCGACAAAATAACGTGCAAGTGCAGCCAACACATATGTAAAAAGATTTGCTTTGGGTCTCGTATTTGTACGGCAGTTATAACAAAACAAGTTAACTTGCTAATGCAGGATTCTCATCTACACCAATGCGCAATGTACATGTTAAGTATAAAGCTGTGATGATCATCAATGCAATCGGTAATCCTAAACGTTCAGGGTCTTGTCGCTGACTGTAGAATACATGCAATCAGCATGACTTACAAACTCATGCGTAGCTGCATTAACTCAGGCACAGGCCAGCATCTTCTGTATTTGTACCGTAATTATTACGTTATGCCCATTTGAAAGTTTTGCGAATATATCTTTCACAAGCGTTGAACGTCGCAATCCTAACAGTCCTTTTATGATAATTTCAACAGCATTCTAGAATAACTTGTGTTACGATATTCTACTCTTTGATATAAGGCCATTGGTATTCACGATCCTGCCTCTTTTACTACCACGCCAGTCAGTTCATTCGTCACAGAAGCTACGCAGCGTCTCGGCATTCTCAATTCAGTCACAACAACAGATATGCTTATCAGTGATGTATGGGCAATACAAATCGTACTTATCTACACTATACTAACGGTTTTTCTAGTTCTATTTTTGTCAAGTCTGTGACCGCTGATTACTATCAAAGGCCGCCCCAGTCCGTTATTATTTGTGGCTAAAACTCCTTGAGAACTACGTCCAGAAAGACGAACGTCAGTTATATAATTAGATTGTACGGCAGAAACGGTAAGTGAGGATAAGGGCATAATTGGATTTTGATATTTACTTTCAATTTAATGGGAGCCGATGAGTAGACGTTACATTGAGGTTTTTCTTAGAAAGGCTTTGAAAATAGTTTAATATTCTTTGCCCAGTTATAAGATTAATTCTTCATGTATTATAGTTAATAGGAGCAGCCAAAAAAGTCGGGTTTTTTGCAAAATAGGGAGGTAGGGATTTCGAAATAGGGGTCACGGCACTAGGCAACAATATTGAACTAGATATATATATATATATATATATATATATATATATATATATATATATATATATATATATATATATATATATATATATATATATATATATATATATATATATATATATATATATATATATATATATATATATATATATATATATATGCCATGGGGCCATTGTATGAAGCAATCCATTAATATGGGCGTCAATCATTCGTGTGAGTAAGCCGTTTCCTTCTGTAAATAGGGCTTAAAGAAAAGAATTGGGGATTTCATCTTCTATAACTTGTATGCATCAACATCAACATAAATATATATAAATACATATATACATATGTAAATATTTATATATATACATATATATATATATTCAAAAAAATATATATATATGCACACACACACACACACACACACACACATATATATATATATATATATATATAGATAGATATAGATATATATATATATATATATATATATATATATATATATATATATATATATATATATATATATATATATATATATATATATATATATATATATATATATATATATATATATATATATATATATATATATATATATATATATATATATATATATATATATATGCAGGGTTGTATGTGACAAACTGTTGTTGTTTTTGTCTTGTGTATGTAATTATTACCTAGGATTCACAATTGATATTGCAAGATGGCAACCAAAGCCACTATAATTCGAAACGTTGAATCGTTGGAGGTACTTATTATTAATATAATAGCTACTTTATCAGGGCCTCCATGATGGCTGTTTGATTAATATCATGTAGTCGGTAACATAGACAGTGGTATATTACACTAAGACATCATCAAAATATTGCCGAGCCAATATTGTGTTCGCGCAACTATTGTATTCTTCTACCGGGTCTTTAAATATGTACCTTGTGAATATTGCGTGAATCCTGTCATTCTTTAGTTATTCCAGGAAAGTATCTAAGAATAGCTGCACGCTGCAGAAGTCCATTAATTCACATCTGCTTAAATCATAGAACGAGGAATAAATACCTAGTATGCATCTGTCTCTTGCTCTGCGATTGCCGATTGCAAAACACAGCTGACCAAATTTTAGATTCCGGTAACGTAAATGAATATGGAGTTGTTTCATTCATCCAGACACGTCTGCTGTTGTCGACAACAAGTCAATCACAACGTGGGGGTTGTGTCACTATCACGATTTCTAGTAACAAATGAGAGATAGCAGCGTGAGGGAAACCTTTGAGAATATGAATACCCGATTTTTATCTATTCGTGAGCTGTCCATCTTGTTTAATATGTGTTAAACGGTATATAACTGTAACAGGTCAGCCAAAAATGCCTCAATCACGGCTTAACGTTGCCACCAATTTCAAAGAATTTTTGATGAGCGTCAAATTTAATAACTGTCTTTATTCGATGCAAATAAAATTTGTCAAAAACATTATCGCTAGTGAATTATAGGGCTAAAGCAAGGGCACGTGGAATTTTATCCTCCGTATGTTTAGGCATTATTACGTAGCGTCGTGGCGCTTGACGTGAATTCAAGACAAGCTTACACGGCAATAAATCTGATTGCTTCTAATGATTTCAGTGTATTTATGATAATTTGACAATGTGCTTACTTATAATCATTCGCAAAAGCTATGTGACTCCTCCCATCAGGGTTGAATAAATACGCGCGTCATTTCAATGAGTAATATAATCCGGATAAGCCTCATCATTAAAACCTTAAGACAGAAAAGACTTAATTATATAAGATGACACCTGATGAACCGATTGTCACTGAATATTTTTCAGCCCTACTCAGATATACAAATCATGACCTCAAAACACTGCTACTAATTGCTTTATATATTGTTTGTAAAGGTCATAACAGACTGAATTATACATATGACTACATTACGTTTAATGATCAGCAGTTGTTCATTAAAAACAATAGATTTGTGCATATGGAAGCCCGACTGTTGATTCACCAGCTCGATCAGTCGCAGAGAAGGTAATAGCATACAATACATAAACAAGGGTGAGGTGCAACCCCTAAATACAGCATTGAAATGACATTTGAATACGATCGATAGACCAATATATACATATAAAACTATTACCGACAATGACACAGAATATTAATAGAATCACAAAGTCCGCAGCCAGAACTGTTTGCCGAACGTTCAATGTGGGCGGTCATGCAAGCTAAATAAAACAGACTTTGTTAAGTACCAATCCCAAGGCTGAAGAGTTGTTTATAAATCGTTATATATATGTACCAGATGGATGGCCAGATATCATTAAAGGGAAGTTCTTTCACCAGAATAAAAAAATGCAGTATAATTATTGGAGCTTAACGCCCCTCTTGCTGAAGGTGCAAATATATGTGTAAGGTTCTGAGCAGCTGGTGTGATCTGTGGATGCTCGTTCTGTTATAGGAGTGCGTGAGTCGGTGGTGTTGGAGGCAGTATTGTCGGTAAATTCATATCCTAACTTTGTTTATGATGATTTTTTGTTTCCATGCATCTAACATCTGCATAGTTTTGTGCAAATAGCTCAAAGGCTGGCATATATATTAGGTGAAAATGAGATAATCCTATGGTACGAATATTTACTCGTACATATTGTAAACTGAAAATTTCTGACTCGATTCAGAGCACGAAACACATTTTACCTCATTTTATTCCATGAAATTATTTTGACACAATGTCTTAATTGTTACGGTCAAATAACTATTTCAGGCCACTCTTTTTTATTTTGCTACAAAAATGGTCGGCCTCAAATGGCTAGCCGCGCTAGATATGATCCACTCCATGTATGTACCATTGCTTGAGAAACATGATTAATGATTCTGCATTACACTGTTAAAGAAAGAATTGGGGATTGTTGCCATTTCGCTGATGACACGCATGCGTAATAAATATGTGTATACTGTTTTCATATGGCCTCTTCCATTGCGCATTGAGTATATTTACTACCGCTGTAAATGCAAATAAACTTTGTCACCCGAGCCTAGTTCAGACATGTCTCATGAGGACAAAATGCTGATAAAAATTTTCTGCCCGTTAGCTAATTAATTGTTAGCTCTCCCCAAAGATCGCACCCGGAACATAATTCATCACAGTCGTGACAGTAAAACCGCTATAGTAACGACGCTTTTTGTGGTGACGTTGTGATATTGATGCCGTCTTATATCAGACAGTCATATTCATGTTTTTCCTGGCGGGTTTTTGTGCACAATGAGTTAATTAAAGGGAAGTATTTTTGTGTTCTCGATAATCGGAATCAACATATTTAGTTAAAAACTTTCTGGGAAATATGTAATGATATCTTAAGAACCAGTGATTTATTGATGCCAACGCAACTCTTTACTGACAGACGTGTTAAGTTTTGGTATTGCTGTAACATAGCTGGAAGTCAAGAAAAGGATCGGCGGTTGTACTCGTGAGTCATAAAGCATTCCACGGCATATACTAGTTTTACATTGACGGCGTCATTTAGGATGTCACTTAAGGGAAATATTATTTAGTACCGTCTCTACTAGTTATAAAAACCGGTAGCACGAGATTACTACCTTCTATCTGCTGCAAATGAGTCAATGTAAGATTTGATCATCAAGATAACAATCAATATAGCAAAATTACCAAGAGCGACATACAATTCTGACAGCTACTTACAGTTTTGTAAATCAAGAAAAACCTGTAATTGTCTCTTTGGTCAAACAAATCAATAGAATTTTTGGGGGTAATAAATGGAGCCATGATTGAAATGAATGCAATTTACTGGGGATTGTTGTCACGGATAATAACACAAAATTGGTTTTCGCAGTACAAATCTTAAATCAACACAAAAGTGGTCTGTAGTCCAATGTTTTGAAACGCTATATATTTTTACTCTTGTCCCAATAGATTTCTTGCCACGTTATCAACATATCTAACACGATATAGGATTTTAATACACTGTCTGACATTTAAGCAAAATATATCGACATTTGCAAGGCGCAAGAGTGCAA
The DNA here is from genome assembly GCA_034190875.2 of Urechis unicinctus. Classification (NCBI taxonomy): domain Eukaryota; kingdom Metazoa; phylum Annelida; class Polychaeta; order Xenopneusta; family Urechidae; genus Urechis; species Urechis unicinctus. Next base: position 27,884,889 of record CM067351.1, on the reverse strand, counting down.
GATTTACCTCTGGACGTTCAAGGAACTCATGTAGGCCACGTGTTTGCTCTAATCGTGTAAAACTCAATTATCCACGCTCGAGTAATCGATGATTTAACTAACATATTGTCCGAAGAATTATATGGTCCATCGCGTGTCATACTGTGCTTAACTACAGTATAATATGCGACGAGAAATAAATTAGCATCTGATGGTATATTGATAAATGTTTATCAATAAGACAATCAAGGCCATATTCGTCTCATACATGACCGACAGACCAGGTTTAACTCGCGTCACATTTATCAATTAATGTTCCTATTTGCGCCAATCGCGGATGATAAAAAAACCAAGGCAACCGCTTAATTGGGTCATAAAATTACTCCATTTGCTCTATAATGACTGTGTGTTTCGATATTAGTATTCCTAGCATGTAAGTGGGCAACGAATTTGAACACAGGTCAGAAGAACCTTAATTATGTAGCCAATATATATCAAGGCATTGACAACTTCAGTGCTCAAAGAAGCAGCTCCAAGTTTTGCCAGTAGAGGCGCTGTATGTTAGCTACATAAATATGGAGTTCTATATTGGTTACAGAACCCAAGGGAAATGAAAAAGAGGCTTCCATAAGTGACACTTTATGGTACTCTGCCAGCAATTTTTAGAAATACCTTATTGTTGTTACAATTCTGTCCATGCTTTCTATCATGCTTAGAACCAGTGGAAGCGTGAAAAAAAGGCCAATTCACTCCTTCGGTTTATAAACAAATGCTTAACAAAGCACAAAAGATGACGACAGACTGAATGCTTTGCTAATTTTTTGTCAACAAAGATGTTGATTGTTTTTCGTTATTGAGTTTACATCGTGTAAATTCTAAGCCAATCAACCAACATGAATCCTGATGTATCTCCATGGCACATACCTGCGTACTGATAAGTAGTTAACATAAAACCAGGTATATAGTTAACTCAAAGTTGAATGGACAATCAAATAAATGTCTAGTTTGTAATATTTGCTGCATTTCATAATTTCACACAGCCGACAATTTGAAATATAAGCCGCGTTAATGCAACAGAAGGTCCATCCCGGCCTGATTAAGTCTCTCGGAGGTTTGTGTCCTCTTTCACACATACTTCATCCCAATTCGGTGCGGCAAGGTTTTCGGCTTCGTTGGGCTGTCCTCATCCTCAATATCGTCCTGTGCGGAATCCTTCCATGATTACGAGCTAACGAACTAATTAAACTGCCATTAAGTGGTCTTGGTTCTGTAACCCCTGTGATTAATTTCGAGCAATTCTTGATTACTGAGTACACGTGTTTACATTCGTATAACATAGCTCAAATTACCAGACGTACAATGACGCGTGAGCATTACCTCCCACAAAATCACCAGCTTGCGTAGGCTGCTGTCATCAATATCACCATGCATTAACGATGACGCATTAGCCACGGATTGAAATAAGCAGTGGACTATTCAAATAATTTTGCAACATAGCAGTCAGACGGATATATAAGATTGCATAGGTTTGTACATAACATTATCTGTATATCACCGGTGTCATATGTGCAGCACCAAATTATCGATTCTTATCACAACGGTTGACTGACCTCTATTAGCTAAGCTGTGTTTACCACCTAGAATAGCGGTCCGACAAACACTAACATTTGACATTTTTTGCAATGGTTTCTTGGCATTGGACACCAGTGGAATGGTGGTGATGGAGCTAGAATGACTGTAATATGCACTGGCGACCTGGATATGTCATCTTTAATTTGATCCAAGGTCGAAATATTCGATTGGGCTGTATAAGTATGTTTTATAAACATATCACCTGCGACGAGATAGGACATTCATATGCATTACACGGACGAAAAGAAAGGTCTTTTAATGTTAAAAGGATTTGCTATGCATAAGCATGGTGACTAATATATCCATCAAATGGGCCGCATATATTCAATACGAATGCGGTATCAATGACGACATCAAAGTATGTAAATTGCTTGAAATAAGCTGGCAACATTTTACCTGGGAAATAATCAAATGAATGTCGACTGATTGTCTAGACATCAGAATGTGACAACTCATCCTTGTGACACGGAGTAAAGAGTTTGGACGAGCTGAGGCAAATGTCACAAATACTGTTGTTAGGTTCATTGGATGCACAATTTCCCAGACTACATTTCTGGCACCAAACGTCCGCTCGACTGGCCAAGTTATTAGCGTTCTCCGCTGATGCAGGCTTTTGGATACCAATAAAGCGGCTGATTGAAAGTGTGAATTGAGATCCACACCTCATTTCCTCGGTATGTATACTTCATTTCGCTTGTCATGTCCGATCATAGCAATTGCTCTAATGCGGAATAAGGTTCTGTGGAAAATGGGAAATACTATCATCTAGTGCTGCATAAACTATACATTACCTCATTGTCGAGTATATTTAGTATCCTTACTCTGTTCTTGCGGTTTTGATTTGGCAAATTGGTATAGAATGGTGCCCATAGGAGCAGTTTCTGTGGGGCCAAGAAGGCAATTTAGATTGAACTTTTGGCTTGATACTTTTTTCGCAAACGTAGGAGTTGGTAATGCTAAAACATACCCTATTTATTTGCTATCTAATATTCGAAAGATAAAATATTGGAAACAGCCTTGTGTTGCTACTGAATCTTCAATCCCAGATTTGTGACTGGTCATCATACGCTCCTTATAAATTAACGAATATTACAACTCATTGAGAAGCCTTTCTGGATCGGCTATTATGTCATGTTGAGTTGTATTATACATCCCATTAATTGATGCTGCTGTCAAGTGGCATTACATCTTATTCCATTACCATATTTTCAAAAGCGGTTGGGCATGTTTAAAATAATTGCACTTTGCCACTAGAATTGCCAGGGGAATAATTAGTCAGCTCTCTCTCAGAAGAACCCTTAATGGTATGGTCATTGTCTCATTCATCTATTCATATCAAAACTACACTTTGCCGAATTTTCAAAGCTTACGCTAACTCTCATACATTTCGTTGCTATATTTGGTCAAGGCCTGGTCTATTTACTAACATATCTCGACTTGTAATGGTGGATTTGGATATATTAATGTACTGACTGATTCAAGCTGCTGTCCGAGAGCAGGTCTTCAATTGCTCGAATTGATCATGTGATAATATAGCGATCAATTAATCTCGCATACCCATCTTTACAACTGCATGCACTGATGCCTTAATATGATGTCGTGATCATAAAATAACGGTTACTTATTGTGCGTACATACTAACGACATCTGCTCGAGACGTTTGTCCAGTGATTTCAAATAGTTGAGATAATAATAATCCTTACAGATTGCCACATCAAGTACAGTTAATGCTCTTACAGCCTTCGTTAATGCCACCCGTCAGTGTCCATGTAATCATCAACAGCTTCACGATGCATTTAATGGTTTGATGCAATTGATGTCACTTGAACACGTCATTTGTTATCCAACGACAACACCATCTACCTGACCTTATTCGATTTCGTCTTAAATGGTGCGGGCCCCATGAAATGCTTGTCCACCATCCATGCATATCCAAACCAGACTTTCCGGAGCTGAAATATGATCGATCTTATCGGCACTGAAGGGTTTAGAAATACAAGGGCGGGAGATTTTTTTTATACATCCGAGTGCTACGATAAAAACAATCTGATTAGTTCAAAATAGTGTACAAGCGTATTTACTTAATACATTAACATACGTTGTACCCATCTTTGGATTCACTGTTTCATTTGTTGAGTATACGCATCAGATCTATGAGAACATAAAACAGTCACATACATCTAATATTCACTTTAATAGGACATAATCAATAACCATTCTTCATCCTTTGCACACCATACACAGAAACGACGTTCCTATTATAAATAAAAAAAAGTGTATCACGGGACCACTTTGCCCAATGGCGCGAAACCCATATGTGGCGCTCCGTTACTTCAACACCCGAATAGGCTATCACCATGGCCACACTATTAACGTATGATAGGTGTAATATATCAGAGCATTGTTCCTGTCAGAAAGCCCATCTACTGAGACATACGATCGTTTACAATCGCGTGTGTATGTATTGAAGTGGCTTTCTTTACGTTTAGCACATTGTGAGGGTACACATCAGCACTAGCATTCTGCCAGCCACATTCCTGTGCGTCGTGTGCTTGTTTTGCTAGTCAACTGCAACGTCGCTTGCTACTCAAATAATCATCTTAATCCAAGATAAATGGGGGCACAAATCGTCGGATTCGGCAAAAAAGCATACTTGTTTATCTCGGAAATAAAGAGTTTATGTAATGTCTATGAATAATCCAACCTCTTCGGATATAAAACAAACATTCTGTTCACAACGGCGAAACGATGAGGCAAGGCGTGAAATATATCAGCTTTGAGGTGAAGATCATTAACAAAAATAATGCGCAGTTAAGCAAAGATATTCTTTCCAAAAAGCGACAAGAGGATGCAAAAATCTCTAAGTCGTCCCATCTATTATTGTTTAGGGGCACCTTTGACCACAAATAATCTTAAAGGATAAAACTCCACACCAATCAATTGATATAAAACGTCAACCCTTCACTCTGCGCAGTTCAATTTAAGTGCGTGGGCAGCCGAGGAGCAATGTCGTATGTTTGTTCTACTTTAGAGTTATAGCATTACTCCTGTAAAAAGGGTCGCGGAGACCCAAGACAGAGCCTTACCCATTGATACAGCGTATCTGGACCGTTACGCACTTTTTTGTCTTCAGAATTATTGACATTTTGCTGTTATGGATATCTTAGGCTTCAGTTGGCTCGACCTCGTTCTTGTAATGGACAGCTGTATATGATTTTCTAAGACTCATTCAAATGCACAAATGCACCCAATGTAAGATTTTGCATTACATTAAACTGAAACACAGAGACCACTTGAGTAAGTCGTACGTTTTAGCATGCATAGGTAGATGTTGTCAGGCGCACAAGCAGGAGAGAAACACGGTGGCGATCGTTAAACAGCGCGGAAATGTTTAATGCCTCGCGAGCTATGTACAGGCCATTGTGTATATATTCTTCGATTGTGGCGGATAGTTTTGACTTTGAAATGATAAACTACCTGTAGTTAAACACTTGTTATGTCAGTGGCTTTAATTGTTTTTTAGGTGATAGACCATTTGCACGCTCAGCAGTAAGCATCCCCTAATTCCGATCGCCATTATACTACCAACTACGCATGCGTTAGCCTCACTAACTGAAATCTATGTGATTACTTGAACATTTTCTCAGCTTGCAGAAGACCTGTGTTTACAATCACACAACACAACTCAAGATGCCAGAAGTACTGTCAAGCGGGAGCATTTCCAGGAGACTGCCTGCTTTCGTGGGCTGACTGACGTTGATATCACTATGCATTAACGATGACGCAGTTACAATACACCCAGCCCAGCTATTAGTGCAACCAATGACAACTGATTGTCGGATATTAGAATGATACTACTCATCCGGTTTGACACAGAGTTATGATTTCTGGCAAAGTAAGGAAAATGATGTGTAAATAAAATAGAACGGTCTATTTATCACCATTCTTCGCTGTTATATACTTATGGATGCCAGTAAACTGGCTAAGAATAGGGTTGTCAATAAGATCTAATCTCCTTGTAGATCATTATTTATGATCGATTATAGGGAAGCTTTCATCCGGAATTAGACTTGGATAGAAAATATCTATTTATACAATCATCATTAAAAGTTGCATAAGCGAAATTTAAGCCTATAATTGAGATTCTCTAACCGCATAATGACTTTCTTTTGTTCGAAGAGTTTTTCTTGTGGTGTAAAAAGCTGGAGATAACTAATGCCCTCAGTCAGAAGTTATAGTGCCATTGTGATTATCAGACACTGCAAGACACAATCTACTTTTATATGCAATTTATGATAATAATAATTATTTATTTCATATAGCGTAAATTCCACAATAACTGCTCTGAAACGCTGAGTGCTAGGTGCTAAGTGTAAATATTAGCCGTAAAATATTCGGCTAAACGAAATGTTATTTATAGTGACTTACATTAATCTACATTGTCTTTATGTCTCAGTGAGCTTGGCATGTTAATCCAAAAGAATGGGCCAGTAACACCACAAGTCCTCCGCTGCTGACAACGTAAAAGGAACTTGCAGTTCGCATTGATTAGCCGATCTCAACTCTTTTCCTGAAATATAGGGAGCGATAAGATCTTCTACGTACTTTGGTGCCATCTTATATACGGATTTATAGACAAGTACTAGAGCCTTAAATATGATTTGCTGAATCAGTAGCAAACAATGAAGCGAGTGCAGAACCGGAGTGATGTGATCACACTTTGAGTGTCCAGTAATTAGTCTAGCTGCGATGTTTTGTATTGTTTTAAGTCAATGTACGAGGGATACAGGAACGCCATAAAGAAGATCATTGCTGATATCTTTTTTCGATGTTATAAATGCATTTATGTTGTGGATCTCGTATATATTAATTTTTGCAGATGGCTAGGACCTGCGGTTTCATTGATACAAAAGAGTAAAATATTACACCATGCTTGTTTTCAAACAGCCAAACCATTTACCTTACCTTGTCAGATATCGATTGAGCCTTTAATCTGCAGAAATGTCAGCCGCAAAATGTTATATATCTTATCCTGTCTGTATTTCTGAAGCAGACTTTTTTCTGAATTGTGACTGATCCTATCACTACCACTGTGTTTAGAAGTACCGATCAACCAGATTGTGCTTATATCACTGACTGCTAAAATTAGAGTGAAGATATATATTATCGTCAGATATTCCCATGTGCCTAATTTCCCGCATTTGTTGCTTTCTATCTGACACATGAACCTTGTCCTAGCGGTGGCAATATTACTCATCCGCTGCCTCATTATATGCGCTCTGATTGCACTGTTAGTTTTGATAAACACGTATGACAAAATAATGTACATGCTGTTGCGAGGAATGAACAATTAAACCAATTTATTCAGGTGCAATACATAATGCCACTCGACGAGTAGTATCATGCATAAAATGAGCCACACCAGATACCTTAAGATAGAGCTACTTTGCCATTTAACGCTGCAACTATATATATTTAATTATATATATATAAATATATTTCTTTATTTTGGAACATTTCTCACATTACCGCACACTGCATTATTAAAAAGTGCATTGACCATCGTAGATATTGAAGCAAAGCCAGCTCTCAATTACCTTACATTCGGCAAAAGCCGAATAACATGAATGCATCTAAATGGTCATTTATGCCTTCGAAACCAATATACATAAATGTGTCCGATGTATCTGTAGGAGTTTATCGGGATTCCATTTGATAATCTCAGTTGTTTTACCAGGCGTCAATTGTGAAGGAGTACTATTCTTTTGCTCTTCAAAGTTTAATGTACAAAGCCATTGCAGAATACAATAGTACCACACATAGCGCCTGTGCGACATAGAGCATCATCATGCCGTCCACTGCCGGCCCCTTTTTGTGATGTTGCTTTGGCTCAGTTTCAACCGCCATTGCTTTGGCGATTCGTCTAATTTCTCACATGATATCATACAAATATGTCGAACAAGCAGAGAGCACACCCATACGAAACTCGTCACATTAGACACACGCCAGCCAACAGTCACATCCGGCTATCATAACAAAATGAATATACACAAGCAACTGTAGTGAGCGAATATTTTTCGGCCTGTATGCTCTCGAAAACTGTAACCCCCATACAAGCACGCATACAAAACAATAGGCGAAAACTTCCGGTTTTAATTTCTTTTACGAAATTGGCTGATGCTTTGTCGTTGCCGATATGGCTATCGAATCGTATATAGTTTTTACTGCAAATTGATTGACGCATAGGAAACTATAAGCGGTGCAGACAAAGAGGCTGTCATTTAGCAGTGATGTCATCCACTTGATGGATTAAAAGCCAATGAACTGCTAACATGCCAATTCGAAAACGGCCATCGTCGGAATATCATTGCATCTGTCTTGTTGCTGTTACTAAACTTAAATCACTTGACTAAATATAAGGGAGGCCCCTATGAAACATGCTCCTCTATGGCAAATAACAACAGCATTCGCTACCCTTCCCTGTTCATACGATATATAGAAAGTGGGTCGCATATATGTCAATTCTCATCGTCAAGTACGTTTCCCGCTGTCGTGGAAATATTTCATCCAGTTGATACGACCTGATGTGCACATAATATTGTCACACTGCTAATATGTGATATGGAATATGGCTGCTTGATATATAATTAATTTACATATTACTCCCGTTGAATGGGTAATCATGTTTGCGCGGATAACGGAATCTCCTCGGATGCATCGTACACCCCGGTAGTATATAGATGCAACAGAGTAGTGGCGACGAAGGTATCGACTTGATGTTCGACTAATACTCGTTTACCTGCAAATGTGAACACCAATTATGCTGCCGTGCAATCCGATACCATAGTACGACTGACACACAATGTGGGCAAAATTTTTTAGCTTGATAAATCGGTGTTGCTGTAGGGTTATTAGCTGTCGAGGCAATTGATATTCCGTACGTTATTGCTTTATTGGGTGCACATGAGATCATTCCGCGTGCTTGCATCGTAACATCTAACTAATAAAATATGTTGCTGTCGTCGAGGGTTTTATCTGTCTGGAATTACCGACAAAGATATAGGCAGTCTCTGCCAATAAAACCATCGGCGCATTGCAAACCAATGTCACTGACTGATATAAACGCGACAAAATAACACATGAGTAGAAGATATATTTTTGTGTCTCATGCCTGTACGGTAGAAAACTTGATAATGCATGATTCTAATCTAAACCAAACCCAGTAATGTACATGTTAAGTCTAAAGTGGTGATGATCATCAATACAATCGATCCGCCTACACGTTCAGGGGCTTGTCGCTGGCTGTAGAATGCATGCAATCAGTGTGAATTACAAACCCATGCGTAGCTGCATTAACTCAGGCGCAGGCCAGCATCTTCTGTATTCGTACAGTAATTACTAAGTCATGCCCATTCGAAAAATTTGCGAATATATCTGTCACAAACGTTTAACGTCCCAATCAGAACCGTGTTGAATAACTATGAGCTAAAATATTCTTCTTTTCGCTCTAAGGCCATTGGTATTCACGATCCTGCCTCTTTTATCACCACGCCAGTTAGTTAATTCGTCACAGAAGCTGCACAGCGTCTCGGCATTCTTTATTTGAGCCACAACAGATATGCTTATCAGTGATGTACGGTCGATGCAAATCGTTCTAATGTACACTATACTAACGGTTTTTCTAGTTCTAAATTGTCAAGTCTGTGATCGCCAACTACTATCAAAGATCGCCCCAGTCCGTTGTTATTGTCGGCTATGTCCAGAAAAACTAACATCTTTTTTATAATTAGCTTCTTCGGCAGAAATGCCAAGTGAGGATGAGAGCATAACGTATTTTGGTATTTATTATTAATTTAATGGGTGCCGGTGAGTGGACGTCTGTCATAGATAGACATGGAAATAGTGCTTTAAGCTGTTTAATACTATTTTGACCTTAATGGGATGAATTCTTAAGTATATATATATATATATATATATATATATATATATATATATATATATATATATATATGCTATATATATAAGATATATAGATTTAAGTATATATACATACATATATATATATATACATATATATATATATATATATAGAGTATATGTATTTTATATATATATAGGGATATATATATATATGTTTATATATATATATATTTATATATATATATATGTATTTACATATACATTCGTATATTATTGCAAATATATACATATGTATATATATAGGTATATATATATAGGTATATATATATAATATATCATATATATATATATATATATATATATATATATATATATATATATATATATATATATATATATATATATATATATATATATGATATATATACTGCCGTTAGTATTCATTTCACCTTTGCTATATGCAAATTGATACTTTCACAATATCAGAATATAGCAGTTGGACGGATAGGCATTTGATTGTCTCTGTTAATTCAATCTGCTCTATGCCGCCGAGTGGGTTTTCTTCATCTTACCTTATCTGTGTAGAAAACCAGTAGGTCTGACTTCGGGCTGATCGATTATTTAATCTGTGCTGTTAAGCCTTTATGTATTAGTGATATGGACTACCAAATTACGATCTTCTAGAAGATTACCTCTTCGGGCATTCTTGTGCATCCACGTAAGGAACGGCGCCTTCAAGGCAGCATGTTTTTCCGGGTCTTATAAATATATGTTTTACTCTGCTTCCATATTTACCAGCGCCACATTATTTGGGCTCGGTCGTTATATGACTGCGTGAGTTGTTATGCATAAATAACATGGGACCATTATCCGTAGCAATCCATTAATATGGGTGTCAATCATGCGTGTGAGTTAGACGTTTCCTTCAGTAAATAGGGCTAAAAGGAGATAATTGGGGATTGTATCATCTATATGTTGTGAGAATTATTGCTCTGTTATCTCATCACGGCATTGCCAAAACGAGAATCGTTCGTGCTCACTTCTTTGATGTGCATGTATACAAACTCGACAGATTCGGGCGTATTGTATTTTCGTGACAATTGGTAGCTTGCTGGCTTAAGTATGATCTGCTGTATCGTCTATGGACCAAATCTGATGGTTCTCGGTGAATCAATTATCTAATTTAAATATATATATGTCTATATACACATATATATATATGTATATATACATATATTTCTGTATATATATATGGGTATATATATATATACATAGAGTCTATATATATATATATATATATATATATATATATATATATATATATATATATATATATATATATATATATATATATATATATATATATATATATATATATATATATATATATATATACGCGCGTCATTTGAATGCGAAACATATTCCGGATACGCCACATCATTAAAACCTTAAACATGCCACTTGATGAACGAATTGCCATTGAATATTTGTCACCCCCTAATACAGCATCAGAGTAACATTTAAATACGATCGACAGACCAATATTATATATATAGCACTATTACCGTCAAAGATAGACGAATAAAAATATAATCACAAAGTCTACAGCCAGCTCTGCTTGCCGAACGTTGTGGGTTGCCAAGCAAGCTAAATGTAACAGACTGCGTTAAGTACCAATCCCAAGACTGTAGATTTGTAAATGGCTCGTATATATATATATATATATATATATATATATATATATATATATATATATATATATATATATATATATATATATATATATATATATATATATATATATATATATATATATATATATATATATATATATATATATATATATATCATATATATATATAGGTGGTCAGAAATCATATACCAGGGTAGTTCCTATCACCGGAAGAAATCAATACAAATGCAGTATATTTGTTGGAGCTTAACGCCCCTCTTGTTGATGGTGAAATACACATTGTAAGCGGCTGGTGTGACCGCTGTCAGTAGAGCTTGTAACTACAAATATATACCATGCCATAGAGCAATGTCATAGTACTTTGAGCAATAGTATTCCAAAATACAGCGATCACTTTACTGGTCTGGTAAAAAAAAACGTTAATATCCGTACTGCGATATCTTACTGAAACACTTTGCATGAAATACTGACTTTTTAACTTTTTAACGATTGCAGTTGCATGTGCAGTATTGCATGGAGAAGTTTCCCATTACGAATTCGATCATTATACTCTCACCTTTAGTTGCAGGTTAAATTCAACTGCGGCAAATGTAGCAATAGAACGTGATACACGCAGCATATTATTGGAAGCTCGTTCTGTTAGAGGACGTTCAAAAGATTTTTGTTTCCATGCATCTTACTTCTGCATTGCGAATATATGAGGTGAAAATGAGATAATCCAATGGTACGAATATTTACTTGTACATACTGTTAACGGAAGATTTCGGACTCGATTCACTGCACGAAAAACATGATACCTTATTTTATTCTGTATAATTATTTTGTCACGATGCTAGACTTAAATATGACGTCAAATAACTATTTCTCCGTGAGTGGCTGGCCGCGCTCTATGTACATACCATTGCTTGAGAAAAATGATTAATGCTCCTCTATTTAATTTTGCTACAAAACATTGGCGTCCGTGAGTGGCTGGCCGCGCATAGATAAGATCCAATCTATGTACATACCATGCTTGAGAAAAATGATGTTTAAAGACAGAAATTGAGATTGCTGCCATGGCGCATTGAATATATTTACTATCGCTGTTAAATACAAAAAACAAATGCGTCAAATATTAGCGGACCCAAAGGTAAACTAAATAATCTAATATAATACCAACATATTTTAAGCCAGACATGTCTCATGAAGACAACATGCCGATAACAATTTTCGGCCCGGTAGTTAATTAATCGTTAGTTTTCCCCGGAGATCGCACCCGGAACAAAAGGCATCACAATCGTGAGAGTCAAACCGCTACAGTGTCGACGCTTTTTGTGGTGACGTTGTGATCTTGATGTCTCATATTAGTCACTCATATTTATTCTTTACCTTGTAGGTTTTTGTGCACTGTGAGTGAATTAAAGTTCAGAGTCTAGGGAAATATTTTTGTGTTCTCGTTATATATGAGGTGAAAATGAGATAATCCAATGGTACGAATATTTACTTGTACATACTGTTAACGGAAGATTTCGGACTCGATTCACTGCACGAAAAACATTATACCTTATTTTATTCTGTATAATTATTTTGACACGATGCTAGACTTAAATATGACGTCAAATAACTATTTCTTGCCTCTATTTAATTTTGCTACAAAAATTGGCGTCCGTGAGTGGCTGGCCGCGCTAGATAAGATCCAATCTATGTACATACCATTGCTTGAGAAAAATGATTAATGATTCATCATTACACGTTTAAAGACAGAAATTGAGATTGCTGCCATGGCGCATTGAATATATTTACTATCGCTGTTAAATACAAAAAACAAATGCCACCTGCGCCAAATCAAATATTAGCGGACCCAAAGGTAAACTAAATAATCTAATATTATACCAACATATTTCAAGCCAGACATGTCTCATGAAGACAACATGCCGATAACAATTTTCGGCCCGGTAGTTAATTAATCGTTAGTTTTCCCCGGAGATCGCACCCGGAACAAAAGGCATCACAATCGTGAGAGTCAAACCGCTACAGTGTCGACGCTTTTTGTGGTGACGTTGTGATCTTGATGTCTCATATTAGTCACTCATATTTATTCTTTACCTTGTAGGTTTTTGTGCACTGTGAGTGAATTAAAGTTCAGAGTCTAGGGAAATATTTTTGTGTTCTCGTTGATCGTAAGCCACGTCTTTAGTTAAAACCACTTTCTGTGAAATATGTAATCATCCTTCATTAAGCACCAGTGATTCATTGATGCCACGGCAACTCTTTACTGCCAGACGTGTTAGGTATTGGTATTGCTGTAACATAGCTGGAATTCAAGAAAAAGGTCGGCGGTTGTACTCGTGAGAGTCATTAAGCATTCCACGGCATATACTAGTTTTGCATCGCCGGCGTCATTTCGGATGTCACTTGAGAGTAAAATTATTTAGCACTGTCTCATACTAGTTAAAAAACACCGGTAGCACGAGATTACTTTTTTCTATTTATTGCCAATGAGTCAATGTAGGATTTGATCATCAAGATATCTATACTTTTACGTATATAACTCTATGCCATATAGCCAATTAACAAGAACGACAAACGCTTCTGACAGCTACTTATAGTTTTGTCAATCAAGCAAAACCTGAAATTGTCTCTTTGGTCAAGAAAATTAATACAATCTTTCTTGGTAATAAATGGAGCCATGATTGAAATGATTGCAATTTACTGGGGATTGTTTTGACAGAATAATAACACGGAATATTGGCTTTCGCAGTACATAGCTTAAATCAACAAAAACGTAGCCCGTAGTTAAATTTTTTGAAACGTTATAAATTTTTACTCTTGTCACAATAGATATAGTCATTAATGGAAATCAACCAAGCCCGATAAATTGCTTGTTACGTTATCAACATAGCAGCCACATTGGCCTTCCCCATCCTCAATATCATCCAGTTCGGAATCCTTCCATGAATACGAGCTAACGAACTAATTAAGCTGCCATTAGGTGGTCTTGGTTCTGCAACCCCTGTGATTAATTTCGAACAATTCTTGCTTAGAGAGTACACGTATTTACATTAGTATAACATATCTCAAATTGCCATGTGTTCACATTCGTACAACATTGCTCAAATAGCCAGACGTACTATGATGTGTGAGCATTTCCTCCCACGAAATCATCAGCTTGCGTAGGCTGCTGACATCAATATCACTATGCATCACGATGAAGCATAAGCCACGGATTGAAATAAACAGTCGCCTATCCATGTTATTTCACAAGAAATCTCATAGTCGTCAGACGGATATATAAGACTGCATAGGTTTGTACATAACATTATCTGTATATCACCGGTGTCATATGTGCAGCACCAAATTATCGATTCTTATCACAACGGTTGTCTGACCTCTATTAGCCAAGCTTTGTTTACCACCTAGAATAGCTGTCCGACAAACACTCTAACATTTGACATTTTTGCAATGGTTTATTGAAATTGGACATTAGTGGAATGCTGGTGATGGAGCTAGAATTACTATAATATGTACTTGCGACCTGGATATGTCATCTTTAACTTGATCCAAGGTCGAAATGGTCGATTGGGCTGTATAAGTATGTATATAAACATGTCACATGTGACGAGATAGGGCATGAATATGCATTGCACGAACGAAAAGAAAGGTCTATTAATGCTAAAAGGATTTGCTATAGTTAAGCATGGTGACTATTATATCCTTCAAATAGGCCGCATATATTAAATACAAATGCGTAATCAATGTCGACATCAAAGTATGTAAATTGCTTGAAATAAGCTGGCAACATTTTGCCCGGGAAATAATCAAATGAATGTCAACTGATTGTCTAGACATCAGAATGCGACAACTCGTCCTTGTGACACGGAGTAAAGAGTTTGGACGAGCTGAGGTAAATACGGTTCATTGGATGCACAATATCCCAGACTACATTTCTAGTACCAAACATCCGCTTGACTGGCCTAGTTATCTGCGTTCTCCGCTGATGCAGACTTATGGATACCAATAAAGCGGCTGATTGAAAGTGTGTAATTAGATCCACACCTCATTTCCTTGGCGTGTATACTTCATTTCATTTGTCATGTCCGATCATAGCAATTGCTCTAATGCGGAATAAGGTTCTGGGAAAATTGGAAATATTATCATCTAGTGCTGTATAAACAATACATTGTCGAGTATATCTAATAGCACTATTCTGTTCTTGCGGTTTTGATTTGGCACATTAATATAGAATGGCGCCTATAGGAGCAGTTTGTGTGAGGCCAAGAAGGCAATTTAGATTGAACTTTTGGCTTTATACTTTTGTCGCAAACGTAGGAGTTGGTAATGCTAAAACACACCCTAGTTACTTGCTATCTAATATTCGAGAGATACAATAATGGAAACAGCCTTGTGTTGTTACTGAATCTTCAATCCCAGATTAGTGACTGGTCATCATACGCCCCTTATAAATTAACGAATATAACAACTCATTGGCGAGCCTTTCTGGATCGGCTATTATGTCATGTTAAGTTGTTTTATATATCCCATTGATTGAGGTTGCTGTCAAGTGGCATTTCATCTTATTCGATTACCACATTTTCAAAAGCGGTTGGGCATGTATTAAGTAATTGCACTTCGCCACTGCAATTGCTAGGGGAATAATAACGCAACTTTCTATCTGAAGAACCCCTTATACTATGGTCATTATCTCATTCATCTATTCATATCGAAACTACACTTCGCCGCATTATCAAAGCATACTCTAACTCTCATACTTTTCGTCCAGATATTTGGTCAGGGCCCGGCCTATTTACTAACATATCTCGATCTGTAGTGGTGGATTAAGATATACCAATGTACTTACTGATTCAGGCTGCTACCGTGATCTGGTCTCCAATTGCTCGAATTGATCATGTGATAATAAAACGATCAATTGATCCAGAATACCCATCTTAACAAATGCATGCACTGATACCGTAATTTAATGCTGTGATCATACAATGACGATTTCTTATTGCGCGTACATACTCACGAAATCTGCTCGACACGTTTGCCCAGTGATTTCAAATGGTTGAGATAATAATAATTCCAACAGATTGTTACGTACAAATAATGCTCGCACAGCCTTCGCCAGTGTGACTAATGCCTATGCAAATGATGTCACTTGAACACGTCATTTGTTATCCACCGACAACACCATCTACTTGACCTTGTTCGATTTTGTTTGAAATTGTGTGGGCTCCGTGAGATGCTTGTCCCCCCATCCATGCATTTCCAAACCTGACTTTCCGGAGCTGAAACATAACTGAGCTTATCGTCCCTGTAGGGATTAGAAATACAAATGAGGTAGATTGGTTTAATATAACTGAGGGCTATAAAAAAAGCAATCTGATTAGTTCATAACAATGTACAAGCAAATTTACTTAATACAATAACATATGTTGTACCCGTGGTTGGTTTCATTTCTAATAGCAATGTTGGTTTCAATTGCGATAAATACCTTGTAAGTTGGTATGGTTATGCAGTCGTCCATCAACATTGTTCGTCCTGTGTCAGCCAAATAACAACCAATGAGTCTCAAACCAAACATATAATATACAATGTGTTTGTCTATTAAAGCACCGGCCATAAGGATTTTGGATTTTTGCGCTCCTCCCGTGGCACCGAAAATATAATTATACCATGTATATATCATTAGGTTCGCTAAATATCGGCAATGTATATTGTGAAATGAATATGATTATTCACAATGCTAAATTCATCCGTCCTAGATCAACTTCGATAACAAAGTATTTACATTGGCTAGCTATGTCAGATGTAGGCACTAACCGACTGTGCCAGATAGTGATTCCTAAATACATCCTGTTCAAAACTGCCTTTAGTTCTGCAAATACTGAGAGCACAGATGCGTATGATACAAAATACATCCTGACGACCCTTTGTCTTTTAATACAACTATGTTCGGAAATGTAATACCTCATGGTTAATAAGTACTTGAAGGTAGTGAGGAAAGCTTTACAACGTAACAGCACTAACGTTAGCAATCATATCGGCATTAATAATAGTTATACAGAACAATCGGATGCGATCACGTACACTTAAGCAATATGGCTGCCTGATTGGCTTATACCTGACTTGCAAATGTCCTCTTCGGTTCCATTAAAAAAAAAACACCGGTGAGAATGCATCATTTCCGCATGATATCTGCCTAAGCGATTTCTTGTTAATAAGTACATCGCTTTTTTCTGCTACCAATTGTATTTAATGCAATAGTCCTGATACCGTTTTCTGTGCTGTAATAAACGATTACAAGTGGAATCATTATTAGATGCAGGTGTATTGACGCATACAACGACGTCATAGACTGTAATCAAAAGGAATACTCTACATCCCGCTTCGCGGTAACAGCACACTGGTCGGAATCAATATAAGTAGTTGTGAGTGATTCATGTCACACCTTTACGTAGCTACAATGTGCTGAAATGCAACAGAGGATTATATGCAGAGAATACTTCGCAACTTCATTCTATTACATATGTTTTAAATCTGACATTCCCATCATTGATCGGCCTTTCACTTATCAATTATATGACGGGGAGCAAACGATGGCATGCATTAGTGATTAAACACAGGGAAGGTCATTGATGCTTAAAATGATGATTTTAAGTTGATAGTGATTGTGTTGGCTTATAAAAATCAAGTTTTAAGCAATGGTTTGCGGATAATTTCTACCAGAAATAATTTGGATACGGCATATTGTGTGCCAATAATCCTCATTGCACCGACATATGCATGTTTTACAAGGATTAACAGCGCTACTAAACAATTGCATTAATGTTAATAACATATATCATGTGCGGACTAATATCGCCGTATGATTTGATTTGCGGACACAACGCTAAGAAGAATTATCGTTGCATATCTAATATGCTGAGGATCACAAAACGGCTGTTTGTGGCTGCTAGCTTACTGCAATATTGACGCATTATTCATTAATACACACAATATAGCTACTCGCCAACTGAAATGGTTAACCGATTAGAAACAAATACGGAAGTCGGAGATGATTGAGGATATTAAAGCTTAACAAGTAAATGAAAATCAATAAGGGTCATTTCACAGAC
The DNA here is from genome assembly GCA_034190875.2 of Urechis unicinctus. Classification (NCBI taxonomy): domain Eukaryota; kingdom Metazoa; phylum Annelida; class Polychaeta; order Xenopneusta; family Urechidae; genus Urechis; species Urechis unicinctus. The sequence continues at coordinate 27,866,568 of CM067351.1, read as the reverse complement.
ACTATATCGATCAGTTGTTCAGGCGTATTTATATTCACGTGATGCAAATACACCTTAACTCAAGTGGCTAGAGTGGCATGCACTCTTTACGAACACACATGTTGGCACACTGTATCGGGCCACACGTTTTCCATTCATTGACCTGCAATATCCGAATATCCTATTATATTATTTCTTCCAAAATTCGTCAATACCTTTGGTTATATAAGCTAATGGCTAGGTGTCAATAAATCCACTGATTAGCTTGAATGGAAATGAGCGCACATTCTGTCACTTTCTACATATAAGTTGTATTAATTAATGTAGCGCGCGCATCTAATACGAACCTAACAGTATGCGTGATTTATGTTGTACATATGAGGAAGTGCCATCCACCTCACTAGTGATCCCATAGCCTACTTGGTATTTTATCTTGTGGCTTTGGTCTAATGGAATTAGTTCTCTTGAAGCGAGAAGATCATTCGCAAGGGTGTGAGGAATGTAGTGACTGGAAAGGATTCGTCACATGAACAGAAAAATTTGGATTGGTCTTCATTATTCAATCCTGTGGCTATTGTTTTCTATGGCAGCTCATTGAGCATGTATATCAATCAATGGAATAGCGAACGTGTCCGAACTTTATTATAAAAATGTAAGTTATTTGAACAGAACGTTTCATGTTGAGCAGAACGTGTCATGTTGAGAGATAAGCCTTTTGCATTGTTCGTTTTTTTTTCTTAGCAAGACGACTGTTAATATTCTTAATCAGCAGCGCGTGAAATGGGCCAATATTAATATAGTTTTGTACTAACGCAAAAATATCTGGGACCGTAGCGGCTGACATGGATGTCTGAGACTATTAGAAGTGGACACATATTCTCTGGTTAAACAAACCACCAATGTGTACACATACTTATTGAATCATGCAAGATATCTACATTGAACAAACAGCCATCCCAAATGCATATGATTATTAAATGCGCCTTAACTAATTAGTAACATATGCCTCAATCAATGGTTATTTAAGTGTTTTCCAAACTGGACATTTTCAAAGTTATTTGTTGCAATAGTCCATCATTCTTCCTCTCTTTTCGGATACAAAATTAACATTATGAATTGCTATATATTGCTTGTTGTTTGCAGTCGTACAGCAAAAATTGGCTCTGCTTTATATCGCAGTTTCATACTATTTACCAAATCACTACTATTGCAATTCGTTCGTTAATTGATATAACGTGTGATATAAAGACATAATCCCACTAATCATATCCCTTATCGTTTGCTGGCTCTCGGAACTATCATGAAGTACAAACATTGCAATAAAGGTCATGGTGGCACGTCACACAAATGTTTTTGATGCCTTGCAAGTTTTTCCATATAAGAATTATAAACCGTGAGATAACGCTGGAATGAAGGCTGTTATATATCTGACTCTGACAATATCGTGCACGTCTTCATAATGCAATTCCAAATAATATATATAGTTGTATTCAATATTACTGTCAACTGACTTCAGAGGGTCCCACAGTGAAACAATGCTTGTTGAGTATACGCATCAGATCTATGAGCACATAAAACAGTCATATATATCTAATATTCACTTTAATAGGACATAATCCAGGACCATTCTTCATCTTTTGCACACCACACAGAAACGACGTTCCTATTATAAATAAATAAAATGTGTATCACCATGGTCACACTATCAACGTATAATAGGTGTAATATATCAAAGCATTGTTCCTGTCAGAAAGCCCATCTACTGAGACATACGCTCGTTTTCATTCGCGTGTGTATGTATTGAAGTGGCATTCTTTAAGTTTACCACATTATGAGGGTCGCTTCTTACTCCAATAATCACCTTAATCCAATATGAATGGGGCAAAAATCCACGGATTTGGCAAAAAAGCATTTTTGTTTATCTCGGAAATAACGTGATTCTGTAATGTCTATGAATAATCCAACATCTTCGGATTTACAACAAACATTCTGTTCACGACGGCGAAACGATAAGACTTGGCCTTCAAGATATCAGCTTTGAGTTGAAGATCTTGCAGTTCGCATTGATTAGCCGATCTCAACTCTTTTCCTGAAATATAGGGAGCGATAAGATCTTCTACGTACTTTGGTGCCATCTTATATACGGATTTATAGACAAGTACTAGAGCCTTAAATATAATTTGCTGAATCGCTTGCAACCAATGAAGCGAGTGCAGAACCGGAGTGATGTGATCACACTTTGAGTGTCCAGCAATTAGTCTAGCTGCGATGATTTGTATTGTTTTAAGTCAATGGGCGAGGGATACAGGAACGCCATAAAGAAGATCATTGCTGATATTTTTTTTTTCGATGTTATAAATGCATGTATGACTTGCACAAGCTACGATCTGTCAAGAAAATACGTTATTTTACAGCTATTGTGGATCTCGTATATATTAATTTTTGCAGATGGACAGCACCTGCGGTTTTATTGATACAAAAGAGTAAAATATTACACCATGCTTGTTTCCAAACTATCTATCTGACACATGGTCTTTGTCCTAGCGGTGGCAATATTACTCATGCGCTGCCTCATTATATGCGATCTGATTGCACTGTTAGTTTTGATAAACACGTATGACAAAAAAATGTACATGCTGTTGCGAGGAATGAACAATTAAACCAATTTATTCAGGTGCAATACATAATGCCACTCGACGAGTAGTATTATGCATTAAATGAACCACACCGAATACCTTAATATAGAGCTACTTAGCCATTTAACGCTGCAACTTCGAATATTTTCGAGAGCTATAATTCCGTAAATATATTTCTTTATTATGGAACATTTCTCAAATTACCGCTCACAGCATTATTAAAAGTGCATTGACCATCGTAGATATTGAAGCAAACCCAGCTCTCAATTACCTTATATTCGGCAAAAGCCGAATAACATGAATGCATCTAAATGGTCATTTATGCCTTCGAAACCAATATACATACTTGTGTCCGATGTATCTGTAGGAGTTTATCGGGATTCCATTTGACGATCTCAGTTGTTTTACCAGGCGTCAATGCAATGCTTGTAACGAAATGGTACTTTCCTTTGCTGATAACACAACATTACTTATTTCATCGAAACCGTTAACAACTTACGCACATGGCTAGTAACAAATTGCATTCAAGCAAACATTATAATGAACGTTGTATGGTGTTTAGAAGCAAAAGACTGAGTTTAGGTAATCTTTAGGTAAAATAGACCAGAAAGTAAACAACGGGATAGACGCCAATAACAGTGCACATTAATGTCTGGGTATATTAGCAGACAACAAACTTTCCCAGAAAACACATCCAAATCATGTCATTCTTATGCTCAATCAAGTAAAAGACTTCCGCCATAAACCAGCACTATGTAGTCGATATTTTTCTCTTATTCGCTCACATTGATCATTAGGAATGGGAAATGCCGATTAAAGTTATTTGAAACGTACAGCAATATACCAATACCGTGCCTTGCGATATTTTAACAAATCCTCGTACAACGCTTATGCATAACCCCGATTCAAACGTAGCACTACATAAAAAAACACGTGTTACCATCAGCAATCGTCAATTCATTTTATCACATAGGCAATATTTACAATTCTTATAACACGCGTAATTTCCGTCGAATGGTCACACCGATCCCAATAACTGAATTGTTGAGGAGGTAACCGCTATTTACTTCCCCTTACACATTAAACCAATTACATAAATCACATCAATCTCCGTATTATCTCAAGTACAAAAATATGTGATGTATAGTTTAATAATAATCACCACAGTAGCAAAACTTGTACAGACAGCCATAGCTTCACCAAAACTGCAAATAAAATTGAGAATGTGGCTGCATGCAGCAGAAGGTTGAAGAAACAAAAATTTACGATACCTTGGTAACTCATATCAACGAGCCCAAACATCAATAACAATTGGTAAGCTTGATATATGACGCGTTCTAAATGACCGTGGCAAGCTAGGTAGCAGCCAGTTATTTACGGTAGTAGCTGTCTAAGTCAATGAACACCTTGAAAAAATAATTCGTCGCCAAAAAGTCCTCAGTTATTCATTGATATGTGGATATTGCATTGGCAATAGTCGACATTTACGCAGGCAATTCAGGGGTCTGCTGCAATCAATAATCGATAGTGGGCCATTGGGCTGAATAATTACGTCGATAAATACTTCCTTAGAGCAAACGGGGGTATTTTTGTGCTGATTATGGCTCAATTAAGTCCCTAGAAAAAATAAGTAAGACATATCGCATGCTGGAAATCATGCCATTCCGAACACTAACGCCAGCAACGCTAATAATTCTATCAAACAGTCGGAATCCAGTCGATCTTTTATCTGTGTACTAGTGTCAGTCAAGTTATTATTGTATACACTAATGATCATACACCGAGGACCTGTTTCTCTTCAGATGTTGAAAATAACGCTCTCTATTGTATCGGAGGTTCCGCTCAAACAAGGCAATACATTTGTGTTCTATGTTGCACTAATAAAGATTTCAACATAATATTAAATAAGTTTAAAATACATTTCATAGAGGGAGCAAGAACGTGATACACAAAAAATGATATTTTGCATGAAAAGTCATGCAGGTAATACATGATAATTTAAGTTGGTCCATTCATTCTACGTAATTATTTGCTTTATCAGTCCATCGCTGCAAAACTGAGCATCATACAATGTTAATTACTTGTATCCGTGTACGATGTCCATCAATTTCCGATATGATGATCCATTAATTAATTGCATTGTACCTGAGATTATATGCAAGCGATCAAAACTACGAAAAAGCATTAGCATTAGTGCAATGTGTGTATTGTAACATATCCTACAAACCACGTTGACGCCCCTTTTGGTCCCTGTTTTTGGCTAGGCAAATGATAATGTTGCTGGTCATATGTTGAGTTTTGCACCAACAAGCGTAGGCAGCAAATATGCTTATGTCATGAAAACGGTATTGTTCACAAAAACACTGCTGTTTTTTTATCTTGTTTTACACGTTTATAAAATTTCAAGGTGAGAGTTTGGATGACAAACAACAATAAAGATAAGCAAGTTGCTGTAAATGCGGGTAACGAATATGTGAGGAATTTATGTGACCTAAATCAGAATGAAAACATACAGCACTTAATAATTAGGTGCAATATATGCAGTATGTGCTCTGTTAGATGGATGGATCTTGTTTTCGCTGGATTGCGCGCACGCCACGCATGTTTTAGCCAGTCATAAGGCTGATGCTCGTTCACGAACAAATGTGCCATGCGGCGAACTAAATAATGCACCGAACTTGAGTCACTGAAAACAATGTTTGCCTATTTAATAATGCAAACAAATGTAGCGTATCACATCAGCGGCTATCGACCCCAAAGGAGCAGCAAGTCTAAAATAACTGTCACCAGATAGCTGTGAGCAACGAGGTTCTTAATATGTTAATTATAGTCGACAATGATGTCGGGGACAACTCTTCAGAAGCATCGCAGGGATACCGACAAATAGATTGCACGTGGAACAGGGTTATTAGTCCACTTAACGTTAGCTCTGTTATTGTTAGATAGGCTTCTTTGATATATTAGCTCTGATGACCAATTGATCAAAACATACATGACAGTTATACGAAAAACAATATACAGAAATATCCTTTGTAGCTGATGATTCCATAGCAACATAAATCTTACAGCAAACAATCTACATTGTCTAAATAAACTTTGATTGTGTAGTACTATCGATATTCTTGTCACGTAGAGTAAGGTTTGGATATATGACAACTACTATGCAGTTATGGCAACCATGTGAGCAGCACTGATCAGAAGCTTCTACGGCATTATGTGAAGAGAAGCTGTGGTTCTTTGCGGAAGGATAGTTCACTATTAAACGCTGGGGATCATTGCTCCACACAAAGTTACACAAAGTAAGCGACAAATTGACTTAAGCTCTTACCTTACACGAGAGTACATACAGTTTTTGCGATTAAATTAATGCAAAGCTTAGGGTCTGATATCTTGCTGGTTATCTCCGGTGACCCATAATAGTGACACACGATCGTTTAATCTGCGATGGCGACATGTAAAAGATATGTTTGGCAAGTAGGGCCAAATAACAGCAGCTACGTCAGCAGTTAGTGTTGTATTATATTACCCAAAACGATTACCAAAATTGTTGTGATAGATGCAATGCATATATGACATTATCACGCAAATGCACTAGATATTGAGACTTATATTTGATGCTATTAATCAATTATGGCTCGGTAATATCAGTTGTGCTCGTCGCTGCACTTGCCCTTCCCTGATAGTGATCAATTATCAACTATGCATAAAGGTTTTTTTTATCATATTTACCCTCTTGCAGTGTGCCAATATAGAGAGTAGAATGAGGACATTTTAATGCCAAAATCAATCGATGCTAATAAAATTCTATCCAAGTAAATCAAAATCAGATGCAAATCATCCTCACCACATTTGCGCACCGCAAACGGTTGCTGGTCGTGCTCACTCACTCATCTCTCTCTCTGAACAGCCTGACATGCTCTGTAACTACTTTCATAATAATACTTGTGCGGTTTACAAACAAATTGATCTCAATGTAAATATAAGCGACCATTGTTCCTGTCACAAAGTCAAGTTTCTGAGATATACGATGTATTTTGGACTAATGCATCCTTACAAGACTTATCCATTTTTCAAAACATTTTCTTCAGCACGTTGAATTTTTACATATTACTTCTTCTGAATGTAATATATTCTTGCAATAGAAGCAATGATTTCATTTCCATCATAGTCATACAAGGTCTTTTATTTGTTTGGCTGACCGAGCGGGTATAAAACAGCGCCCAGCAGGCAGTTAAACCAATTAATTAACGGTTTCAACAAGAAAGTTTCAGGCAATGTTCTTCTAACGTTAAGGAATTAAATCCGGACTGACCGGAAATGAAAACAAAACTTACTACAGAGCTGAGATTGAACCTATGGCATTAATTATGCGGTGAAAATGAAATGATATGGATCGTCTCCTGCACATCCATTAAAACTAGCACAGGACTTAAGAGTGACCAAGCACTTATGCACTTGGGTTGAATGCGATTTACCGCAACACAAATCTAATTCATTGGAATCGTGTTTTTCAGTTGATTGCAGCAGACTTGGTGAATTTTCTCACCGCGATGGAATTTTTTCTGCATTTAAAAAGAGAAGTGTGTCAGATTTTTTACAAACAAAATATGGGACTCCAACGCAGGGTTACATAAAATCTAATTATCATGTGTTGACGGCACATTTGATTAGGTTGTTAATCGCAAAGGGACGCATATAATGAACAGACGATAGTAGTGCGTATTAGCACAATTATAACTTGTGGCCAGGAGCCATATTGTTATCATACATTCAGGCTATATATATATATATATATATATATATATATATATATATATATATATATATATATATATATATATATATATATATATATATATATATATATATATATATATATATATATATATATATATATATATATATATATATATATATATCTATATGTGTGTGTGTGTGTGTGTGTGTGTGTGTGTGGGGGGGTGTGTGTGTTGGGGGATGTGGGTATGTGTGTGTGTGTGTGTGTGTGTGTGCGTGTGCGTCAGTTTACATAACATCAAATACTATTTCGAAACTGTTTCGGCTGCTACTTTGCTCTGTATAGTGCAAATTTTATTATCATACAAGCAAGATTGGACACTCATGAGCGATGCAGCATATATACGTTAAGCGGGTTGACTATTTCAATTTCGCTTGCGATTTAAACTCAGCTCCTAAGCAAATGAACATTGTGATGATGCACACATAAATTGCAATACGTTTAATTGTGCGCGATGCATGTTTCATATATAACTCTCTGAGTATCCTTTTGATCAAGCCATCAAATTGCTTGCATAGTCCCTCTCCCCATATCCCACTGTGTAAAGTACCCATTGTGGTATAAAAAATCTTTTACCGCTGCCTCGTACTTTGCTCACAAGCTGGTGTTATAACCTTCCATTCACAAATTAATTATTTTGAACATTCGTTCTCTATCTAACAATGTTCCACTCTACTAGATTGTTACTCAACGTTACGATCTCATTATAATAGCCAGGATATTTATTTTCAAGCAAATGTCGTCATTAAATCGACTACGCTACATGCAGCAGAAGGCAGAAGAAAAAAAAACACAACCAATACATTTTTATATCAAGGAGTCAAATCATCCATAAGATTGGGCAAACTTGATGAATAACGGCCGTTGCATGCAATAGTGCCCCCAATTATTTACGGTAGCAGCTTTCTTAGACAATGCTCCTGTTATAAAAGGTTTCGTCGCCAAGGGCCTCAGTTATTTATTGATGTGAGGATATTGCATTAGCAGTTGTCGAAATAGACGCTGGCGACACAGGACTCCCACATCGCGTTATTACTATTAGTCGATAGCCGATAGAGGGTCATTTAGCTGAATAATTACGTCTATACATTCTTCCTGTTAGACTAAACGGAGGTATTTGTGTGCTGATCATGGCTGTAGGGCGACATACCTTAGTAAAATATATCACTTGCTGGAATCGTGCTATTAAGAATATGAACGTCACAGGAACGCGAATAGCTCCATCAAATAACCCCAAGTCTTTCAATCTATTGCAAGATAGATATGAGTACTGATGTTGGCTTAATTCATATGGGATACACTCATGATAAAACACAGCGAACCTTTTTCTCTTCAGATATTCAAAATAACATTCTCTCTCGTATTGGAGGTTCCGCTCGCCGTCTGGGTGAGTCCGTGCGGCAATAAAATTGTTGTGGAGAATCGGACAAAATATTGTGATCTTCATTTGCCTAGACAGAAAGTTTCCACGACATGGGGGAAGCTAGCATTTGAGGACACAAGTACATAATTTCCCATTAACGTAATTGGTTACATGGCAAAACTTAAAATGTGGTCGTGCTTCAACTGGACAGCAATGATTTGTGAAACCCTAGTATTAAGCCCAACCTTCTTGCTGATCATTTGCTGTCAGTTGCCTCATTCATCCTCACCGGGTGTGAAGTTATTTTTGTAGTCATCAGTCAAATCATAAAACGCATTCAATGCCACGAGGATGCTGGGAACGACCGTGTTCTGGCTGCCAACACAACCCTCATCAACAAAACCAACAACTACATTCGCATACAATTGCGGACACAACGTAGTTTTGCCAATCCATCTGACACTTATTTTTGTGCCGATGGCATTCATTCCAATCAAGCCGGCAACGACAAGTTCTTTGCCAGCATTATGGACGCGGTCATTCAAGCCCTTCGTTTGTATTAGCCGCAACAATTCTACAGATGCATTAGGCCATTGCCCCTATACATTGCCCCTAAACTTATATATCAATTTTTAATCTCTACCCCTTGGTGAACACAGTTTGGATCACATATCCATATAAAATTTTGCAATCTAGTTAGGGCGATGTGCATGTTACAATGCTTATCCGTGCCTGGTCATAAATGCCATTAAAGATGGTATTATAACTTCCAACCTGCTCGAAACGAAACTTTTTGTTTTAACTTATACACACGCAATGAGGCTAATTCGCTTTGAATTCCCTCTAAAACGATAACTTCAGCTATTAAGCGATACCAACTCTATGAATGTATACTGCCCGTACGTTGTGGGCTGATATTCGAGCACTGAACAGATTTATGACAAGGCTTAAAATCGATCGTCTCTACCGATAATTAGCTTCACGAATACATTGGTTTACATCGCTACATTGAATTAACGCTGATATTGATTTATGTATGCGCTTACCCTCGCATGCTCTTCCCAAAATGTACTATCCTCATGACAACGTCTACCTGTGAAAGTAAGAGGCATGATTGTAAGAATACCAGGTCGCATTGCTATTATATATGCAATACGAGAATGGTTTGTAACTTGCAGAGGCTTTATTATTACGAGACATCTGTCGGCCTCTATGTAGGTGATCGTCATAAGTATAAATTACAATGCTCAAAAGTTCGGGTTTTGACCTACTGCGATATACTGTGTCTAAGCGATTCCACTCGTGGTTATTGCAACGCCTGATAGTCATCATAACTATAGTAGGCCAACCTCCCATCGGGATATCTGTCTTCCGTCATTGATTTTGTATACTAACTTGATAATGATCACCTATCGCCTAAGGCTGTCTTCTTTATGAAGATTATTGAGGTTCGAGTGGTATCGAGTCCGTTAGATTTCCTGATATAAACACCAACAGTATGGTGTCAATGACACTGTAGTCTAGAAGGCCGACATAGCTCAATGCATTTAATCCATGACCGTTATTTTCAAACATAAATATCTCGCCATTTCTGCGCAAAAAATATACTTCCAATAAGTTTGCTCCGACCCCGTACCTTGGAGTAAAATATTGTGTCAAAGGGCGGATTGTTCATTCCACGATCAAGAGTAACATTCAACGTGCTATATCTAGATCAGTCTATTGCATAAAAGTCCCGGTAGGCCAGTGTTTGTACTGAGTAGAGGGTTTATTCCCATTGCTTATTTTCTTGTTACTATTACTGTATGGTATTTATTACATCTCCTGCAAAGGGATACATTATCACCGCGATCGATTTGCAATATTCAGCATCTAAAAGTAACTACCAACATCACGTAGTCGGGTGTTTTAAAACTTTTTTTATCGATGAATCGTATATATACTACTTGTCAATGCTCTTGTGACATTAATGAATAGTTTTTACTTGTTGGTCAAGGTATGTAACAGAATGCAATGCAAATTAATTATGACACGGGTAACTGGCATCAGCTATCAGACCATGTCACGTATATTTGTTTGCAGTAATGGTTGCGGTTTTACAAAAGGCCTGATTAATGATGCATATTAAATAGACAACTTGATGCAAACAAATGTTACTTAACTTGAACTACGGTAAACATTGCTTGTGACTTATAGATATCATTAAATGTGCATTTGCTTTGTAAGTAGCAGCAGACGTCCGAATGGTGACCAAATATTTCATATCACATCCCGATTAGCTGCAAAATGCTTACTGATTGGTTTATATACCAATTTGTGTGATGCCCTAAATATTCTATGACACAATTGGACGTAGCTGTTCTTTCAATGATATTCCACCAACATCTGCTTCTGGCATTTATGCAATGGGTTAAGAAGGTCATTAATCTTTGCACACAAAAGACAAGCCACACACATTGCTGTTTTTGCTGTGTCACAGTTAAATAAGGTTACATCGATATCTGTTTGCAACGAATATGTACTGATGTTTCTGTAATAAACAAATGATTAATTCGAACAAGTTTTGTTTTTAATCTGAACTGCTTTTCCTTTCTGCTGACACAAAGGCAAATCTAGCTCTAAGCGGCCAGACAATCAACTTATTAAGCCGGTCGATGACACACCGACTTACTCTATGAGTTTAATAGATAGCCCCTACAATGTTTTGGACTCATTAGACGAATTGCAGAATGGTCCCACAAGCCATTTGTTTGTGTAGATATAGACACATAAATTTATTATCACCACTCTTATATATAAGTTTGCTTTAACTTTTGCACAGGGCACAGCGCATAGTTAGAGACGGATTGCCTTGTTCATTATCATACCAATTAGATCCTATGACATCAGTTTTGCAGATGTATGATCTAAACTGCACACATATACATTCCTATGAAGTCACCACGAACGATTAATAGAAACGTTTGTCACCACAATATAGCCATATAATATCCAACAGTCTCTTGTCCTCGCTCAGTGGCTCATAAAGTCGTAGCTCGTCGTCATTGTGTCTCTGTTTGTTGTTAGTCAGCTGTTCTCGATGCGTATTATATTACGGTCTACAAGCAACGCATGTCTGAGGCATTCCCCGCATCACCAGGCATGTATGAGAGGATTAGGGCTTCTCGTTTTGGAGCGATTTACACCGAAAATTATCTATTAATTGCCCTTTGTGTCAGTCGTTAATCGACTGTGACAGTGTTACTTACAGTGTGATTAAGTTGACATGCGCAACAGCGGTGATTCTCAAGCTCGCATGTGCTAGAGCGAAAATGTTTGCCTCATTAATTAAGAAGTCTCTCTTCTCGTATTATGGATCAATTGCTCCAGATCAGGAGAAAACTTCCACCCGTAGACTTTGTATCATATATAGGAAATTTTACCTTTTATGCTTTGATAGTGTGTTATTTGCCAGGTAATTTGCTCGATTCCAGTTTTGTTTCTCCTTTTTTCTATCGCCGAGTTATGGAGGAAGGTTCCTGTTCCGTTTGTGTCTCTGTCCCTTCTCTGGTACCCTTGTTGAAAGGTCTCTACCTGATCGTGTTCTTCTTTCAAACGACCCAACATGACGGCGAGGATTGTAGTTGGTTAGCTCAATAGGACATAATCATCAGGAAAGTACACATTGTTTGACTACTCTCATGCTCTGTTTGTGGATGAGTTCGCAGATAACCAAACGTTAGCACAGGTAAATCTGCTTATTGTTGAAGTTTTCAATTACCATGTAAATGCTGCTAATAACACCGATGCAACCCAGTTTAAATAACTTTTGTTCTCGTTTGATCTCGTGCAATATGATCATGGACGACCTTCCAGTAATGGACGTTCTTTCGTCCTCGTTGTCACAAGTAAACAAAAGGGTGAAGACACTGCAAGTCAATATTTTCTCCACCAGTTATTTCAATGTTTACAAGAAGGACATCAAGCAGCTATACATACGAAACACAATGTTTAAACAAAACTGAGCGCAATCCGTAAGAAACTAAAAAACAGGTAATACCACAGCATGGACTTTTTTCTTTCTGCAACGATATTCAGAAGCAGTAGGTATTTTCACGGCTAACGATCATTAAGCACACAAGTATGAAAGTATGCACCGATGCGTTTTTGACAAGCACGTTTTTGACGACAGAGCAATCCTACATACTGTCGGCGGGTTTACTCACTCTGTGTTACACCAAAGTCTAAGTGTCTGAGAACAGAGATAGCGGAAAACGCCAATGGTAAAACGAAGCCTTTCAAGATGGTTGAAAGACTGACACATGGTAAGAAGAAACCAAGCTACTGGTCAGCTTGTCCCCTAAAATATTGGCAGATAAACTGGCATAGTAATTTACAAATAAAAATCGTACCGAGCGACTTGATCTAGCTAAAGTGCAATGCAACTGAAGCGGTCAAAGAGAAAGGTTGTGACTCTAAGCTAAGTGAATTTAATACAGGAACGGAAAGTTAAATAAGTAAATATATCACCAAAGCAAGTTTCAACGTCGTCTGATATAGACCCAGTGACAGCATGGATACTGAAAGAATGAATAGATTTCCCCGTTATTACAAACTTAGCCAATCTTTCTCGGGCTTTGTGCCAGAAGGAAAACTGCAATACTGAAACCTGACACCAGTGCTTGAAAAACGCAATTTGGATACTGAATATCTGCAATACTATAGACTAACTTTAAATTTAAGATTAACATCCAAATTAACCGAGAAGGCTGTAGCTTATCGAATTGAGGATTAACAATGAGACGACCGACTCACCATATGTATCAGTCGGTGCGCAAACCTGCCCATATAACTTAGACTGCATATCTCCGAGCATACAATGATATTGCATGTGCTGTTGACAAACGCCATGCTGTTGCAACTTGACATCAGCACAGCTGTGGTATTGTCGATCAGGATATCAGGCTACGGCGTCTCTCAAGCACGACATGTACTCCCTACCAGCCAGCGGATACGTCTTAGGGTATTTACTGATTACAGCCGACACGTCACCGCTGGGCAATCAGATTGATCAACATGGACTGCAATACCAACAAATGGGCTGATGATAGTCCAATCTATCCTAAATTTACTCCTACGCAAGAATATGCGGATGACGCTAAGTCCAAATTAGACAAATGCATTCGACAGATACGATCATGGATGGCAAACAAAATGCTAAAATTAATTGAATATAAAACTGCGATTCTAGATTTCGCATCTGGAAAAATCACATGATATAGAATCAACTCAACCTCTCAGTCATTAGATTCGAAGATTAAGCACGAGAGAGTAGCGGTTACAGTCCACAACCAAAATTCTTGTAAACGCAATTATATCTTCTCGAATTGATTATTGCAATTTGCAGCTGCATGGAATCCATTTGTATATCATCGCAGAACATGAACACTAGCAAAATACTGCAGCCTGGTTTGTTGTAACAGGAAAGCACTGGAAAACCAGCTGGCGCATCGTGCAAGCCCCAAATTGGCTTCCGCGGAAAAACGCAATAAATGCAAAATTCGACAAATCACTACTACGCCATTAATAGAACCGCTACAAGCTTCTTACAGGAAAATATCCAAATATCCGTGTGAAACATATGCCAGGGCGTTCGGAAATGCCGCACCACTACTATGAAATAGCAATTGTCGGTATATACAAGCCAAAGTTTCTTGTCTTATATATATATATATATAAATATATAT